>OY829913.1:100542350-101192977 GCA_963691935.1 Nephrotoma guestfalica
ATTTTATCCGTTCAAAATAAGTAAGGCTAACCATCAGGGATTTTTGCAAAAAAATTGAAAAAAATTTATTGTTGAAATTCCGGCTCAAAATGATTATAGGTAATGAAAATAGCATGTTACGTAAGAAATTAACGGTTGGTTGCACATGGAATGCGCGGTTGTTGAAAAAGCTCGTATTTTGAAATCCGGTTATATTATGCCATCGAACTTGGATTACAGCAGAATGAGGCGACTTATTGCAATAACTTAAACGCTGGTCTACTTACAATTACCTAATTAATCCAAAATAACCGATAAAAACCGAATCGGTGACAATAAATTTTATCCGTTCAAAATAAGTAAGGCTAACCATCAGGGATTTTTGCAAAAAAATTGAAAAAAATTTATTGTTGAAATTCCGGCTCAAAATGATTATAGGTAATGAAAATAGCATATTACGTAAGAAATTAACGGTTGGTTGCACATGGAATGCGCGGTTGTTGAAAAAGCTCGTATTTTGAAATCCGGTTATATTATGCCTTCGAACTTGGATTACAGCAGAATGAGGCGACTTATTGCAATAACTTAAACGCTGGTCTACTTACAATTACCTAATTAATCCAAAATAACCGATAAAAACCGAATCGGTGACAATAAATTTTATCCGTTCAAAATAAGTAAGGCTAACCATCAGGGATTTTTGCAAAAAAATTGAAAAAAATTTATTGTTGAAATTCCGGCTCAAAATGATTACAGATAGGCAATAACTCGTTTGGCATTTCGAAATCCGGTTACATTTTGTAATCGAACCTGGATTACTCAGATGGAATATACACGTAAATTCGTATTGACTAATTATTGATGGTTATTTTAAAACACAAATCCTCGATCGTTGAATTCGAGGATTCTACCAATTAATTTGGCAGTGATTTATCGACAGGTACGAGTATTCCGCAGGGCAGAACTTAATTTCGAACTTAAGTGGTTTTATCGGAAAGAGACTTTTGAAAACAAAATCGTTAATTTTAGTGATCCATGTGCATACAAAATTTATAAAAGAACAATTGCCATCTGCGTAGTTTCTCTTGTGTGCTTCTGATTTTGTTGTCTGAACTGAACAGCATAGGAAATTGTGTAGGTTTGGTTTGTGATGATTTTTTCATTATTTATTAAATCTTTCGTAGAAAGGTTGAATGGAATTGGATCAGTTATAAACCCTTGCTGTAATCCAATGTTGCCGTTAAATATCCATGTCAA
Organism: Nephrotoma guestfalica; assembly: GCA_963691935.1. Classification (NCBI taxonomy): domain Eukaryota; kingdom Metazoa; phylum Arthropoda; class Insecta; order Diptera; family Tipulidae; genus Nephrotoma; species Nephrotoma guestfalica. Next base: position 100,543,587 of record OY829913.1, read on the forward strand.
AATGCAATTTGGTCAAGTAAAATATGAAACCGGTAAGCCAGACAGTTCATATGATGTTAGGTTGCCAATAGCATGGGGACGGGTGTGTGGTTGTGACGAAATCAATAATGGTTATCACAAATATAGTTTGCCCCGACTGATTGTTGTAAACCTTTTTGAACATTATAATCTCTTATGCTTTGCCGGAATTTGACAAAGTACTGATTGGTCTTTAGTTAAAGGATTGGCTCCATGACTATTTTTTTTCTAATTTCCAGCAATTCGTGAAAGTCCTATTGTTTAGCAGATTATGGAAGAATGCAGAAATGGTGCAAATTTCGGTTGTCATAGGCGCAGGTAAATGTTTTAAAATAGTTCTGGGGATTTTGTCTATTCCATAAAATGTTTGAATGCTTGAGCAGACTAGTTTTATTTTTTGTCCCTCTATAGTTACAAAATATTTTTGAGCTGCTTCCTGGTGTACTTCGAGATGTTATTAACTATTTCGTATGACTATTGTTGTTTTATTATCCGAGCTCTACTTGCCTAACATAGGATTACGGTGTGTGTGTGTTTTAAGGAAAGTGGCCTGTGATATTCATAGTTTCTTGTACGTTAAAGCAATTATAATTCATTCCTGATTTCCGCATTTCATTCCAGCCAATATTCAGATTTGTTATAAGCTTTTTTACCTCGTTTTCTTCGATTTCCAGCATTCTAATTTCTCTATTAACGGGCGTTTTATTTAAAGGATTTCAGGTCATTAAACATTTCTGCTCCTGGTCTGATGGCTTCCAATTTGTTTTTTCAGTTTTATGTTCTCAGACAGACTAATGAGCTGATTAAAGCTCATTAGTCTATTTAATTTCAGTTTGTAAGGTGTTTACTCGCTGAGTGTTGTTCATCCTAGCTCGTTTCAACTCGCTAAATTTCGGGGTTTCATACATAGATGGTAGACATGTAGTTGTCATTTATGTCAGAAGTTGTGTTTTTTTAGCACATATCGCAACACAAAAATATTTTTTCTAAGAACGAAAATGTCGAGTTTTGTGCCAAAAAATCAGCATCAGCGGAAGCTTTGTATTTCTGCTTCAACTTGAAAGAAATGCAACTGATGATCGTCATTTGCTTGAGGAGGCCTACGGCGAACATGCACCATCGAAAACTACCTGTAAAGATTTGTTTAAAGGCTTCAGAAGTGCCAATTTTGACATTGAGGGCAAGAAATACTCCGGAAGACGAAAAACATTTGAAGATACCGAGCTCAAGGGAAAATGGGTGCCGCATGAGTTGACTGAGAGACAGATGGAAAATCGAAGAGATGAAATCTGATACCGCACCCGCCTTATTTGCTAGGACTGGCCCCCTCGGATTATCACTTGCTCCGGTCGATGGCGCAAGGACAATGTTTTTACAGTTCTATTGAAATTTACGATTTTTCATTTTTTTAAAAACCCGAAATTTAGGTGCGCACCTAGTACTAACTCCGATTCTCAAAGTTATCAATTTGAGTGGTGGTTTGCTTGTTTTTGTTTTCCTTGCAGATTTTTTGTGTTTGGTTGGAGGCCCATTTTTCCTTCTCTACTAATACTACGAGCGTTTGCATTTTTTTTCTCATTGGATCTTTACACAATTTCAAACTGGCAATAATCCACATCTATTCCACTTTACTCTGCTTACTCCCCATACATAATTTGCATATAATTTGTTTACCAGGTGCACACTCTAAACACTGGAAACCATGCCGACTTATTCTGGTAAAATAATTTCTATTATTTTCACAAATTTAGTAAGGAGTACTCCGTGCTGTTTTCTCCCTGAAAAATACAAAACAAATTAAATTAATTATTCCAATTATTGGAATATTTAGTCAATTGCGAATGATAAGTTTATTTTGAAGTGTTCGATAATCAACGATTAAAGTTTTAATATATTAAATCGAACAATTTCTGCAACTTGTCCTTTCAGTTCGCCGGGTTTATTCTTAATTGGTACTACCCGATTGAGACTATCAGATCTGGGATTTTTCTCAATATCCACTTGTTCACAGGTAAATTTTCTTCTTTAATAATTACAATGTCGATTACATCATGTTCAAGCAATTAATTAAAAAATGCGAATGAGAACATTAAAATATTTTCTATGTGTGTTAACTCCTCCGTGGTTAGAATTGAATCACCAACGACCCGACGAAGATGAAATTTGGCAGACCTTACCATGCCAAGTGATTGTGTTTCTAGAAAGAAAAAGAGAAATATTATTTGAATTGTCAATACAACGTTTAAAGGATTCTTGAAGTTGATTGTTGACACCGTATAAATCTTGACAGTATCCACGACGTACTAGGATATGCTTCCAGGCCGTTAGAAACGTATTAATGTTTAGATCAATTACAAACTCTATATGAACGGCTTTTGTGTCGAGATATGTATGCTGTATATGTTTTTTGACCTGGTCCATTAGCCAAATATGGCTGCAACGTAGTCGAAACCCACCTTCAGGAAAGATCGAACTAGTTCGGGACGGTAGCTGAAGAAATGTATATTCCTCATTCATAATTTGCTTACTGTTTGTTAGTCAGGTAAGTCAGGGTACCAATCGAAAAAGACTAATCAAAGGAATTTGGGTAAAGGAAGGGCACGGGGGAGTAAAGGAAGAGTTTGGGTAAATCACGCAGAATGACTACATGTTACTCCCGTGAATGTCAACCATCCTGCCAGCTATAATCGACATATTCTTAGGCGCTGATTTAATTTTGGATCTATGCTCATAATAAGAAGTTCATAATATAAAACTGTGTTGGGTAAACGGTGGCGTAAGGTGCCGCAGTGGAAACGATTACCTCGTTCAAGACTGAAATAAATATCGATGAAACACACCGAAGATTTTAGGAAATCGAGAGTGTTCCTGAATTAGGTCAAATATACTGAAGAGAAATATCTGAGCATAGTGCTATCTAGGTTATTGGCCAAGGAGAGAACATTTTGAAATGATCATAAATTTCAAAGATTATACTTGGACTTCATGAGAGAACGAACCAAAAAAAAACAAAAAATAAATTAAAACACCAATTCGTACAAAATCAAAACCCAAGCAATCGATTCCTGGTACTCCATACCATAAAAGAATTTTCCTAAAACCAAAACACATCGCAATCAATTTTTGATATTTGAAAACTCCCTTTTAGCGATTTTCATGAAAATCTTACGGCTCGAACGATTTTCATTGAAATTGCTAAAAGAGGATTTTCGAGTAACAGAAACTGATTGCGATAGGTCTTAAGAGGTACTCTGGTTAGGTTCGGTTTCGTTTGCTTTTGTTTTCCCAGCTCAAACGGCTCTGATGAAAATTGCTGAGAATGATTTTTCCTGTACCAGGAATCGATTGCTATGGGTCCTGATTTTGTAAGAATTGGTTTAGGGGGTCAGCCGGTGGACCCGGATCACGTTTTTAATTTCTTTTTTGCTTCGAACGATTTTAGTACGAGTCGTAAAATTCGTTCAGAGGCTCGAACAGTAGGTCCCAAATCCCGTTCCTTAATTTTTTTTCAGCTTCCACGATTTTTATAAAAATTGGTGAGGTAAAGTTTGTGAGTACCAAAAATCGACCTTTTCGAGATTTTCGAGGTAATTTCTGTAAAATCCGTTCAGAGGGTCGTCAATTTTTATAAAAAATGGAGGATCGTTTTCGAGAAACACAAACCGATTGGTTTGCACGGTTTGCACGATTTCAACAAAATTTTAATAAAATTGGTCGCAAATCCGATTAGTCCACATTTCGAGGAAATTCGGCCAAACGGCTGGTGGCAGGGCCCTTTCCTTAATTTTCCTTTGGCCCTCTTGAATTTTATAAAAATTAGTAGTGGAGGGTTTTCGAGTGCCACAAAATCTCGTTCATCCGGTGAGGCCCTAGTTACTTTCTTTAATTTTTTTCAGCTCGAATGATTTTTGAAAAAGCTGTTGGAGGAATGTTTTTGATTACGAAAAACCGATTTTGATGCATTCTTATTTCGGCAATATTTATTTATGAGGTCATCCAGTAGAGCCAAGAAGCTTGGAATCTTCTTTTATTTGGCTTGGACGATTTCGATATATTTTATAAGCGGAATAAGGTTTCGAACACAAGGAAACGATTACAAGGAATTCTGATTTCTAGAAAATTTATTTAGGATTCGACGAATGCACCATGTTTGCGCCATGATATTGCACCATGTTTGCGGTGTTGCATGATGTTGCACCACATTTGCGATGTTGCATTATGATACACCTGGTTGTGGGATGTTGCTACCATGTTGCTTGATGTTGTATCTTATTGATAAATGTTCTATGGTGTTTCACTATGTGGTGCTTGAGGCCTTAATCATTATTTAAGTTGGCTCCAACGATTTTGATAAAATTTGGCGGGACAGGATTTTCGAATGCAAGAAAATGATTACAAGGAGTTCCGATGTCTGAATAATTCATTTAAGAGTTCTCCGAATGGGCCGTATTGCACCATGTTGCATAATGTTGCACCATGTTGCATGATGTTGCGCCATGTTACGTTATCTTATGCAATGTTGCATTATGTAGCACCATGTTGTGGGACATTCCACTATGCTGCTTTCTGTTGAATCATGTACCGGAATGCTGCTAGATATTGCACCAGGTTGCGTCATGTGTACCATGCTTACAATGTTGCGATTTGTTGCACCATGTTTTGCGAGCTTGTACTATGTTGTGTCATATTCCTTCGTGCGGTGCCTTGTAGCATTCGCCATCTTACTAATGTTTTGACCTTGACCCATTTTCACATTTTGTTCCTCTTCAAACGATTTTGATGTCGTCTGGTTGTCGGCCCCGATCTCTCTATTTTTTTTATTTTTTCGTCTCATCTGATTTTCGTCTGATTTTATCTCTCTTATTTTTGTGTCGTTTCATGAAACATGAACTGAACCGGATCAGATCATGCATCGAGAAACACAGCTATTATCTCAACAAAACGTATTAACTTTTGGCAGAACTCGAGCCGAATTTGTGGATCTTCTGGATTCAAGTAGCATGTAAGTTGAATTTTATATGGAAACAATTCAAATCTTTGTGAGAAATACGTAAAAAACTGGTTCGACACTGTCTTATTGAAATTCTATAATTGTAAGCAGTGGCAGCGGCGATAATATTTGTTCGAACTCTTGAATTTCGAGGTAAACTTTGGTTCATAATGCAGTTGCACCTGTTGTATCTATCTCTCTGCTATCCTGTTCATTACAAACAATTCATGTTCCGCCTTTTATTCTGAAAAAAAAAGAAATAAAACAAAATTAAAAATATTAGAAATATTCACGTTCGTTTTTGCATCACATTCCGGCACACCCTGTTTTATAAAATTAAATTTTGAGGCAAACGTTTTTGAGGTAGATGGCTTAAGTAATGCTAATGACCTCTGCTATTGAAAATAATCAAAAACTGCAAGCATCGTTATTGGACATTGCCTTTATAGATTTTTGTGATGAATGCACACAAAAATCGTCTATCGATAACATGTATAAAAGATGTAGGGGTTGGGACAGTTTTTGGAACAGTGAGCCCCGAGTGTTAGTTTATAAGTTAGAAGTTGTGTTTTCTTGTGTTTTTGTTGAAGTTCGGGTTTTTTTAAATAAATTTGTTTTGTCTTAGCACAATTAAAGATCTATTGTGTTTAAATTTTTGTGTTTAGTGTTTGCAGGTCTTACATAAAGGGGTGCAACCGAGAACGATCGGGAAGTATAGTGATGTGGTAGGCCTGAAAACAAATCAGTGGCGAGGTTCCTTGGTTGCTCTAAGCAAAAGCTAAGAGCGGGCTCTTCAAAAAAAATCCTGCCCATAGGCGGGACACTCCCTTTCTGTCAAGGTACTCCTCCAACTGAATTGGTGCACAGTGCTTATGCTGCAAGAATTGTGTTCGTCATTTTTTTATTATTTTGTTTTCTTTGAACATGATAGGTCTTTAGGGATTATGACACCCTAAAAAACCTAAATAAATAACCACGGGTGTAAGCCCGTTTATCGTGATGGTTTGAGACCACCAATTTTGGGTCCTCTGACTCACTTGACGTACCTCTTCTACTTCTAGCTATACTCATACCAGTGAGAATTTCTAAAATTCGCACTGGTATGAGTATGGCTGCGGTCATGTCTTAGAGGCATGCCTGACCAGATACAATGTTGGGTCATATACATACTAGAAAGGATTGAAAATTTATAAGTTGCAATGCTGGATCTTCGAATTCATGGTTAATCTGTGGCATGTCCGAACCCGCACTCCAGGAGATAAACCAACATTCGTGGTAGCATTTGGAATTTAAAAATTTATTTATGATTATTATAAACCGCAGCACAACATCTGCTCCAATTTAAATAATTATTTGCGTTCAGACATCGTAGTATCAAGTGGTAATTAAATGCGAGCATTTAATGAGCCACTCTATCAAATGATGTCAATACGTTAAAACTCAATTTCGGTACTTGATAAATTCAACACCAAACATTTCTCTTCGTGTGACTAACAATTTTGCAATGTTACACTGGCAAGGGCGAGTGATGCGATCCCTGGAGTCCTCTCCTGCCAAGCGACGATCTTGGGTGGTATAAAGGGCTGCTCATTCTCAGGCACGTTCACACATAATTCCGCATCCCAGCTGGAATTGTAAAATTGAAAACCCCTAATTAATCCTCAGTATATTGGCAAGCTTGTGGCTAGAATTTACCACAAGATAAATTTTGTCATTTTATTTCCAAGTTATTACTTTATTTTTATGTTTTCGCGTATTTTCCACTTCTGTATTAAAATTTTTAAATTATCATCCCTCGGGATGCGGTCGCCAATCTAGTCGTTTGGGTAATAGCTGAATCAAGGGCACAACTTCCACAAATCAGTCATGTTAGTATAACAAAGTTATGGAAATTTACAACGGCAACCGGCGAGTTGTTCCTCGAGTTGTTGTTTCATTTGAATGAATGGTTCGGCCTGCCTCTCACACAGTCATGCTCATCCAAGGATTGACATTTCATATTTAATCAAAATGTTTAATTCATTCCTTTATTCCAATCCTTATTTCTGGCCCAAGTGGGTGGAATTGATGTCTCATGAGAAGGGCATATTATACGTGGTAGTTTATATTTTAAATCATCGTACAATTTGTTTGACGAAAGTTGTGTGTTATTTAAGTTACTTACAGTTAAGTTATAAGGTTTTTTTAGTCAGGATTTTTGTTTTTGTTGAATTAAATTAGTTGTAGTGTGGAACTCTGTCTCAGAATGGAGTTCAATATAGACAAACTGAGTGAAGAGGAATTGCCCATAGAGTTTGAGGTGCGCAACCTGGTAGATAAGGCTAAGGGCAGGAAGTAACCCAAACGTTAATAGAAGCGTTGGTGCATAAGTTAGAGGAAGAACGCAAGGATTCGTTTCTAGCGCGGAATAATGCTACCAACAGCTATATCAGGACATGGAACAGGATCTGAAAACAACACAGCCGCTGCGGATTGGTTGACCGAGGCAATGGCGAAACTGGTGCATATTCAGGGCAGAGTCAATCGAGTGAGTAAAACGCCAAAAATCTTGCGAATGTCCGAGAACCTAAAATAAATCGTTTCCGAAAGTAGTAAAGTGATCGCATTGGTTAATCGGGATAAGCTGACGTTAAAACAAGCTGGTTAAAGCGGGGTATGAACAAGAGGCGAAAGTTTTAGTATCAGTTGAAGCTATCCAAGGAGATGCAGGAGTCAGAGGTGGTCCCAGTGGTGGTGTACCACAAGACCAGTTCCTACACTTCAAGATTTATGGGAGGATCCATTAGAAAATTTCGGATTTAATTTTAACCAAATGAAATTAGGTAATGACTCTCACTCTGCAACACCTCATGCAGCGCCTTTCCAAGAAACGCCACATAACTCCACAAGGTTCCCTCCAGCACCAATTTGGAACAATACAAAACTGAGAGAGGAGGTAAAGACACGGAAGCTGAGATTCCAGGGGCTTCACAGTGAGTTGACCATCCAACGTTTCTTAGCCCGGATGGAATGGCACTTGACTTGTGTTTGGGAGACGAAGCTTTAGAATGGTGTTGGAGTTCAGCCGATCGGAACCCCGGCATAACTTGGGAAGATTTAAAGCAGGTTATGACCATCAGATTAGTCATCCGTACGACTGATGACGACGTCAGGCGGTTGCTTAATAATCAAAAGTAGAAATATGAGGCCAGGATTGCAAATGGAATTGCATGAAGAGAAGGACTTTGCAAGCTTGGCTTCATTCATCCGTCGATGCAGCCTATGGAGGCATAATGGAAGAGATTTGGATATAATCCCAAAGCTGGGTTAAGACTTGCTAATCCGTCCAATTCACCACACGGGTACGAAGAGTTTAGACTAAGACCTCAAGTAAGATTTGATCCTCATCCATCCCGCTGAAGCGCACTAGAAAAATGTTATCAGTCTGACATGATAGATAACGAGGACCAGGGGTTGGGTGAACACGAACAGAATGAAAGATTCAACCAGACCACAGGTGTTCGGGTCCAGCACCAGCAGATAACAAAGGTTTTAGCTGTTTTAACTAGAGAGTTTCCGGAGAGTTTTGATTCGGTTGTGGGGCTAGGAATACCCTCAAGCCACGTTGCAATCGATGCAATCCAACAGAAAACTGGAGATCCGAGGTGAGGTACACTAGCAAGCCTCATCTCGGCCCAGTAGAACCGAGTCGCCAAGCTCATGGGGCAACAGAAGAAGCTGCATGCAACACCGACCCAGAGTTGTATGTACGACACCCGAGAATCTGAAGACCCAACCAAAATCACTTTGTCATTCCGCCTTTTGTCAAACGGATGACATACATTTGATGCGGATGATAAAGTATTTTCATGAGCGCAGAAATAGGCGCAAACATATTATCTCGACAGGTATCCAACCAGGGCCAGACAGTGGGCCGTGTGGAAAAAAACAGTGAATGAACATACCCTTTTGGTCTGCTTGATTCAGGGGCTAATATAAGTGAGTTAGGAAAGGGGAGTGAGCAGTTTTTGCTGGACCAGGGACTTGAGTATCAAACGTTTAAGTTCCAGGTACATACCGCGGGTGGTGCTTTTAATGACCTAGCTAAATCTATCTGTCTGTTCATTGCTCTGTTACTGCCACAAAAATTATACTTAGGAACAGATTTCTGGAAGGCATTTAACCTTCAGATTTCTGTATCCAAAATAAACACGATACACCAAGCTCATAAACACACGACACATCTTTTCCAGGGAACAGCAGAACACTTTCGATAAGGTTAAAACCTGGTTCTTATCATCAGAATAGCATGGACTAGAGCATACTCACTTACTAGAGCACGATATTGACACCGGTGATGCAAAACCAATAAAACAGAGGTATTGTGCAATTTCTCCCGCCATCCAACAAGATATGCATCAAGAGATTGAAAGTATGATACAACAGGGTGTGATTGAAGAATTAACTAGTCCTTGGAGTTCACCAATGGCAGTTGTTCGGAAGGGTAACGGAAAATTCGGTTATGTCTGGATAAACGTAAATTAAATAGCGTGACAATCAAGGATGCATACCCACTACCAATAATTGATGGACTTTCTGGCAGATCCCTCTTAACCAAATGGCGTGAGTTAAGACAGCATTCACCGTGCCGAGAAGACCACTATATCAGTTCACTGTAATGCCTTTTGGGTTGTCCAATGCCGCACAGACCATTTATCGCTTGATGCACAACGTAATTCCGCATGAACTCTATGACCAAGTGTTCGTTTATTTGATGACCTTCTAGTTGCCTCCCTTACTTTTGAGAAACATATTCGCCTGATAAAGGTAGTGGCAGATCGACTGATGATTGCAAATCTCACCAAGGAAAAATTTAAATTCCTGCTAAAACACATTAAAGACATACCGTATAAGATAGCGGAAATTTCTTAGCGGTAAATAAGAGATTTCGCTACTCGCCGCAAGTGGCAGCACAAGCACAAAAGAGAATTTATTTTGTTATATAATTACCAGCGGAAATTTTTTATTCATTTTTTATCGCTTTTTTCACTAAATAAAACATCCCAGCGGAATAAAATATTAAAAGTGATCCTTAAAATGACAAATTGATTGATCCCCGAAGTAAAGGAACTCGGTAAATGAAATCTTGAAATTTAACAATATTCCGTCTTTCCGCCATTCTAAAAGAATGACGATGAAATTTGAATAAATGTATTGATCAGGGGTCCAAACTTAGGACAAAATTCTAGGATCTGCTCATGCTGGACTAAACTAAGCCATTTCACAACCAATACTATTGAAAATTAAAATTTTTTGAATTAGTTTATTTTCAGTTTTTGGCCAATATTTCAAAAATTTCGACTAGTAACCAATACTTTCGATTGTTTTTCTAATAACTTAGGCCATACTGAAAAACGAAGGAAAATTTGGGGAAAATTGATGGATTCGAATTTTCACTATAATTAAGTATTGGTTACTAGCAGAAGTTTTTGAGATATTGGCCAGAAACTGAAAATAACTTATTTGGCCGCAGAAAATCAAAAAATTATACTGAAAATTCTAATCCATCAATTCTCCCCAAATTTTCCTGGTAGTCTCACTATGACCTAAGTTATTAGAAAAACAATCGAAAGTATTGGTTACTAGTGGAAGTTTTTGAGGTATTGGGCAAAAACTGAAAATAAACTTGTAAAAAAATTTAAATTTTCAAAAGTATTGGTTATGAAATGGCCAGCATGAACAGATCCTAGAATGTTGTCCTAAGTATTGAACCCCTGATCAATACTTTTATCCAAATTTCATCGTAATTCTTTTAAAATTGCGGAAATACGGAATATTGTTAAATTTCAAGATTTCATTTACCGAGTTCCTTTACTTCGGAGATCAATCAATTTGTCATTTTAAGGATCACTTTTAATATTTTATTCCGCTGGGATGTTTTATTTAGTGAAAAGAGCGATACAAAATGAATAAAAAATTTCCGCTGGTAATTATATAACAAAATAAATTCTCTTTTGTGATTGTGCTGCCACTTGCGGCGAGTAGCGAAATATCTTATTTTCCGCTGAGAAATTTCCGCTATCTTCGCTGCTAAGGTGCAACCAGATAAGTTAGTACCCGGATTATACATGTACTTTTTATATTCAAGTAGATGCGTCTAAAACAGGTGTAGGGAGTGTACTCTTCCAGAAGGATGATGAAAACGCAGAACATCCCATCTCCATATTCTCGCATAAACTGAATAGTGTACAGAAGAACTAAAGTGTCCCCGAGCTCGGTAACTTGTCAAGGGGCATTCCACTAGATAAAGATTTGGTTTGGGTTTTTTAAATTAAGAGTGATTGATGTAGGAACACTGTGGTCTAATACACTTTAGCGATTCTGGTTTTAACATATCGATCGTTCTTCTACTAGACATATACAAAGTATTGAAACCAAACGTAATTCATTTTTCATAACACAAATATTTTTAAACTTCGTTTTGTCATTTTAACAATTTCCTCTGGATTGAACAATAAACATTTTTTTTGTGTAGTAATTGTAGTTAAACATTGACACGCTACTTCTCATGTTTGCAACTTCAATTTGATTTCTTGATTTGAATGTAATTATTTCTTTTATGAAGGATTTTTATTGCCTTCTGTGTTTTTATTCGCGTACCCATATTACCCTAAGTTTGAGAAAATTTTTTCAATTGATTTTGTTATGAGCTTTTAATGCATTTGTATGTGGTAGGTCAATGAGGGTTCATATGCCGTAGAAAGAAAAATCGCAGTCTCGAAGGATTGAATAATACACCACCGCCAATTATGAAACAAGGCAATTGAGTTATTGCTTAATTATTGTACTGTGCTAGTACACAATGTAATCCGTCGTAATGAACAATAATTAATATACTAAATCGTACTGCATGGTTTATTTACGTAAAGCCTATACCGGTTGGTTGTATATCGACATATTGTAGTGTTGGTTTGAAACAAGTACAGATCCTTTATAAGTTGTAATTTAAGAAACTGAATAAACCTTTAATTAACCTAACTTAAGGAAAAAATATACACCTGAACCGGATAAAGGTGTACAAAAAATATTTAAATATGGTAATATGTATAAGCAACAAGACCAAAGTTCCCTAGACGAAAAAACATACAAAGAAGTCAGGTCAAAGACAATTTAGAGCGCACGGTTGTAAAAACATAAGAAAACAAAAAAAAAATAAATTCCGAAAGATTAAGGAATAATTAAGGATATATAGTATGTGAATCTCTAAGCATCGTTAAATAAAAAGGCGCACGCACTCACTCACCTGCACACGTATATTCTAGAATCCTTATTGATTTTTAAGAAACTTTATAATTCGAATACGACGAATCAGTCGTAATTGTTAGTGATTTTATATCGGTAAAAGGTCTATAAAATGGTAGCAGATCTCTGATCTCATCGGATGGACGAACAAAATACTGTTTTCATAGAAAGTACGGTACGGTAAAAATAGTAAATACACCATACAGGACTACTACTATTACAGGCCTTGCTTCTCAACCTTGCGGCAAATAATATTGTTACGAATTTGCCCTGTGACAAGCGGTTCATATCACTGAATTGTGAACACAGTTGTAAGTTTAGCGGTTTTTAAAAGTGCTCGTAATTTACACCGCTTCCGGAATATTCTTAAAAATATTCTTAGAATAATTTTCCAATTACTTAGTGAACACTTAAAAACACAACAACAAATAATTTTCACAATTATTTATTATTAATTCACTTTTCACAATTTACAATAAATTATATATAATTTATTTCACTTATAAATCACTTTAAGTCACTTATAAATTTTTCGCACTGTTACTTTTAGCATAAGTTCTTTCGCGTACCGTAACATTTGTAACATACTAACTCACTGTGTTCATTTCACTCGTTTTTATATATCGTTTTTATATAGATATAATATTTTCGAGCCCCACTATCTCCACCGCCTCCAGGTTCTCATTCTTGAAATCAAGAATGGGTGAAATAAGTAACCTAGGGGTGGGGCGGGTCACGCTAAATGGTGGAGGATGGGTCGGATCAAGGTGTTATGCGAACCGTGCCGATGATCAGCCTGGCTGGGGACCCACCTAAAAATAATTGCTCAGTCCTGAACGGAACCCTCTGGATACCTGGTGACCTCCAGTTGTATGTAGCCTTAACCCGTGTATACGGATCTATGCACGGTCGGGCCATCATTTTCTCCCACACTCGTGGGAACAAGTATGGAATCTAAAAAAGAAAAAATTATTAAATAAGTGGCCAGCACTTCTCAAATGCTGATGAAAAAGGGGGCGGGGTATATGACTCCAGCCGTCAGGGTGGCTTAGACTGGCTCACACGTCACAAACACGTTTTTCGGGTAATTAACCCATGATTTTATTTAAGGTTTGAGGACGCGCTCGAGCACACATTATGTAATCGACTACGTTTCGACATAAATTTCGTCCTCCTATAACCCAAAAACGTTGGCGTAGACTGTACAAAACAGTCTGAGAACCAGAGTGGAGAAAGCGTATGTGCTCATTTTGAACTAGCAATTTTATAAAAGTATGCGAACCTGGTACTGGTAACTTATATTTGTGGCCGAAGGGAATATCACGTTTTTTAATCGTCCGAGAAAGATTAGTTTTTACACAACAGTCAACGTGTTTCTGTCCAGCCCCGCTGACCAACAGCAAGCAAGAAACATTTTAAGTAATTATCATTTATTGTCAACTATCAAATTTGTGATTTGACCAAAATACGGTCGAACATTATCAAAGTCCCAACCGAAACATTTGGATTATCCGTGTGCAAGGTGTCATTGTTTAATGTAGTAGGTTGCATAGGTATTATTAAACGAAGTTGGTTGATGTACGAAGGACCCGACCACCAATGTTTTGATTTTAAATATTCCTGCGGCATAAGCCCTCGAGAACCGATTTGATTCTATGTAAAGTGATTTCAGAATCCATGGTCCATAGAAAAATTGAATTAAATTTTGTTGCATAACTAAAATTTTTTCGACTATTTGAGCCAAGATCAAAGAATCGCACAGCTCCAGCCGAAGTATAGTTTGTGGTTTTAGTGGAGCTACTCGACTTTTTAAACATAAAAATTGAACAAAAACGTTTTTTTCATGATCGATGGCATCCGTAGGTAGACCACACATCCATATCCTTTTTCAGATGCATCTCCAAACCCATGGAGCTAAGTCGTTGTTGCGTTTGGAGCTATGACACATCTTGGAATGGATATTTCATCGATTGTAGTGAGTTATCGTTTAAATTCATTCCAATATTCTTGAAGTTGAGTGGGTAACAATTCATCCCATCCAAGTTTAGCTGCCCTTAATGTCTGGATAAATGATTTTGCTTGAAACACTATAGGAGTACATAAACCTAACGGGTCGAACATTCCAGCAACTGATCAGTAATTGCGGGGAAAGTATCCACATCTCATAATCCCGTTAAAAATATATATATTTTTTGCATCTATCTGGTAATTCTTTGATCATTTTTCCAGTTATTAGATCATGGCCTTGCGCTTTTTTAGGATTTATACTGTTTTTGATAATCGTTTTGATGAATTTCATTTAAATTTTACTAGGTTGGGGTTCGACTGGTGCCTCGTAAACTGTGGCAGTATGCAGTCATTATTTTGTAAATGGTTAGAGAAAGCGATAGCCTTTTCTAAGTCTCTTCTGGTCCAGTGACCAGTGGTTTCCTTATCGGTGGGTTTGATAGCTCCGGCCTTTTTAAATTTTTTGTTGCCTGCTACAGTGGGTAATCTGTTTTTTCTGTTGCTGTGAGCTCACATAGGTAATTCTGTATTCCTATATTTTGTTCTTCCCGTATTGCTTCTCTCAGAGCTTTAACTTAATTTCCATTTATGCAGAAGAGATTGGTAAAGCTGTCATAGCTATCATATTTGAAAGCTTATTATTATTTTTTTAATTTTTGTTCTCCGAAGTAACTTTTTTTGCTGCCATTCCCACTAATTGTCTTAAGTTTTCTATCGCGGCATCTTCTGGTGTGTGAAGTGGAACATCCAGATGACAATTTACGTCTACTATGTTTCTAAAGAGAACCCATTTCGTTAGTTAGCTTGTTAAACGTTGGGTGGTTCAGTTTTTAATGCTTGGATACTTAGTGTTAGTATTATTGGTGAGTGATCTGATGATAAATCATAACTGTCATCGACTTAAACATTGGTGCGTGCTATTCCTCGTATTACACAGAAATCTATTAAATCAGGAATTTTATTCCTATCTGTGCGATAATCGTGGGATGTCCAGATGATATAAGCAATCTAGGTTTTTCTCGTTTATTGTTTCGTAGAGATGCTTGTCCTTGGGAACCTTGAACTCCAGTGCACATGTTTAGCGTTGTAATCACCTCCTGCTAGAAATTTGATTCCCAACTGATTAAAGTAATCGATAAATTGCTGCTTTTAATTGCGTGTTGCGGTGGACACTATACATCCGATATTACAAATTTTGGATGGGATCTTTACCATATTTCTGGAGCTCGTAATGCTTTAATCTTCTTTTTATTAAGAATGCAGTGCCGCCGTGTTCTTTTTCATCTGAATCTGAATGTTTGGTGTCATAAAAGGAATAGCCGGTAATATTAAAAAAAAATATTTTGTGAAGTGTGTTTTGGATATTAACATGACGTCTATATTTTGTTCGATAAGAAAAGTTTGTATCTCAGCTTTATGTTGCGAAAGCCCGTTCGCTTTCCAAATAGCCATTTTGAGAAATTTTAGTTTTTTGACTATAATTTGCATAAGCGTATTCATATTTTACATCAAAATGCTCATTTGTCTTACCACCAAAATGAAACTTTGGATGGCCTCGCGGTTAATTTATTTACCGTGGTATGAATGTTTAGGTCCCTTTCATTAAAATGATCTTTGGGTTTCGGTTTTTTGCCATATTTGCATAAGAAACACCTGGCTGTGCAAAACTGCTGGCAAACGTCGGTCTGGTGTCTATTGTATTTGTTGGTAGCATGCGGCCCTCTTATTAAATTGCATATTGAGCATTCGTTGCTCAGTTCTCATTTTAGGATTTATTTTTAGTTTTAAGTCCAGATACACTGCGCATCCCCTGTAATTTCCAGTATGATTTTCACCGCAGTTACTACAACGAATTGGGTCGGGTGTCCGTATTCCTGACACTTCATGCATTGAACTGGTTCAGACCTCTTCTTAAGTTCTTCAATTATAATTTTGTGGTGTAGCAAATATTTTAGGTTGTAAATCTTGTGAACTTCTTTTGGCTTGACTTCCTCTGGCTCTAGTTCCAAACGGAACATTGGTTGGAGTACCTTCTCACGGTTTACTATATTACCAATAGATTTGGCATGGAAACTTTTCGCAGCAAGTGCAACTGGTATGTCGCTAACAGCTAAGCAGCTTTCAATTCCTTTCAGCACAACAGTCAGCCCTTTTTGAACTTTTAGCTGGTATGTGTAATATTTTTTACCAACTTCGTCAAGGTGTTTAGCTACCTTGTTAAAGTTAGCCGAGGCCAGCGGAAAGTGAAACATCGATAATGCAGATAGTGTCTTGACTACTTCAGCCGAAAGTTAATCAAACTACTCGTATATATTAAATTGAAATATCGTAGTCGAAAGTGACTAACCTACTTAACCAGCCGCAAACATATGTATCGTAACAAACAACAAAGAAAATTTGCAATTTAACCGATATTAATTTATTGTTTCAGGTGTATATAGCAGCATACGGCCAACTTTCAAAAAAATTATGTTATATAGATGTTATAGATTTAACAAGATAGACACCAATCTGACTATGTCAATTCGATAGCCCATAATCATAGGTAGATTTTCATTATAAGTCTGATGGGGTGGTTATAGGGGTGAAATTTTTATTTTTCCCTTCTTCTGACGATAAAATCGTTCATCATTTCAGATTTTGGAATATGGACACCAATCTGACAAGGCAGATGCGATGGCTTTGACCATAGGTAGATTTTGATTATAGGTTAGGGGTAAGTCTGAAGGGGTTATAGGGGTAAACAATTTTATATTTCCCTTCTTCTGACGATAAAATCGTCTATCATTTGAGATTTTGCAACATGGACACCAATCTGACTATGTCAATTCGATAGCCCATAATCATAGGTAGATTTTCATTATATGTTAGGGGTAAGTCTGATGGGGTTATAGGGGTGAAATTTTTATTTTTCTCTTCTTCTGACGATAAAATCGTTCATCATTTCAGATTTTGGAACATGGACACCAATCTGACAAGGCAGATCCGATGGCTTTTGACCATAGGTAGATTTTGATTATAGGTTAGGGGTAAGTCTGATGGGGTTATAGGTGTTAAATGACATATCTGTTTCATTCAGCCGAAAAATGTCTATAAAGAAGCTTAATGATTATCAAGCAAAGTCGTTCATCATTCGCGATTTTGCGACATGGACATCTCTTTGCGACATGACACATGAAACAATAAATTAATATCGGTTAAATTGCAAATTGTATTTGTTGTTTGTTACGATACATATGTTTGCGGCTGGTTAAGTGGGTTAGTCACTTTCGTCTACGATATTGCAATTTAATATATAGGTTGTTCATCTTTCGGCTGAAGTAGTCAAGACACTATTTGTATTATCGATATTTTCATTTTCGGCTGGCAACTTTGCGCTATCTTTCCATATATGTCTGTTATTGACATTTTTCGATTGAAATTGAAGTTTAACTTCTATATCAAGACAATCTGCATTATCGGCATATTACGGTATTCCCGGTTAGGGTCAACATTTAATATCTGCATTACCTATAGTTAGCACCACAGGGTCAGTCATATGTTAGGATTGGCGCTTCCTGGGCCGGAAATAGCGATTGATATTTTGAGACGGTGCGTGATAGAATGAATGCTGACAAAGTGACCAGCACCAGCCGGTTGAACAAATTTCAAAATTCCAGGATGAGTTAAATACAAATTTGTATCACTAAAATACTTTCTAGGCTGGAAATGATTCTTTATGTTTTGAGCGGGTAATAATGAGGGCAAACTGAGTTGAGCTCTCCAATGACAGCCATATGTTGGCACAATCTTCCAGCTTCACTATGAAAATCGTTTATAATTTCCAAGAACTTCTTGTGACGGAAAAAATTTCCGTTATGCCAACTGATATTTTTAATTTGTTTAAGATTTTTTCCTATTCTTATATACGCCTAAATGTTGATTATGAAATCCATATACTTATAGTCGAAACAAATGGTTTGTCTGCGATATACACAGAAAAAATATTGTTTTTAAGGTATACAAACGCATGTCGCCAACTGTACTAATATGTTGTTTGATATCTTTACAAATGTTAACGTATTTGGCCTCTAGAAAAATTAGATAAGCTGGCAGTAGCTAGAACACAACTTCACATAAAATACAAAGAAAATAATAAGAAAATTGAGTTTCTAGTATCTCTTCCTATGTTGTCGACGTTATTCACATTGTCGAAGTGTCTCCTAAGAGTAACATTACATCTTACTGTTAAAAATAATCTAGGGCACATCATTTGTAAGAAGACATAAAAAGTGTACGAGTATTAATATAAATATTAAATTAATTGCAATAAATTCAGCGATTATAAAAAAATGCTTTCCCATTTTATTTTGTATTTTTACAGTTTTCTCTAAGAAACAGATACAAAAACTAAAGTCATTTCAATGTTTTTATCTTAATAAAGAACTCATACATAGTTCAAAAGCGTAACTTTTTGTTGAACACAACTTGTACCATTCATCACTGTTGAGTGTAAAACGAGAAATATAGCTACCATTCCATTTTTCTGTGAATTTCATCAAAACTATTACGTTTCTTCTATACTTTGTTCCGTTCGACTATACGAGTATTTAGGGTACGAATAGTAAATACACCTATTCGACAAATTTAGTAAAAAAAATTGTAGAATCATACAAAAAAAAACTTTATTTTTTCTATTTATTTAAAAATTATTAAAAAAGTTTTTAGTTGCCTAGTTCAGGAATATGCCAACAAAAAAGGTATAAACGGAAATTTTCATGGATCATCAACATTAAAAAAGGTTCAAGAATATACACAAAAATTCTCGGTTCTATGAATACTTTGCCAATTATATGCTCTTTCGTTTCATGAATATAAGCTGTCCAAAGTAAAAAAATTATTTATGGAGGAGAGGTATCAAATTATTGCGATGATTAAAACCGTCGCTTTAGTTATTTGTACCCCATTTTGTAAGCAACATAAGCCAAAGTTTTATTTAACAATGAGAATGGTTGTACAATTACCGGGTGACTGACACGAAGTGTTACCAATTTCAGACAGAATATTCAGAAAAAAAGTTATCCGCAATGGAATTCAAGCGTAATAGTGTAATTGCTCTATATTTGACTGGAAAACCACAGCCGCAGATTGTTAACCAGTTAAAACATCTGCATGTGAATAAAATGTTTGTGTATCGCACCATAAATCGTTATAAGGATACTGGCAGCATTGCAAAACGCCATGGTGGTGGACCGAAACGCACTGCAACATTTCGTGAGGCGAACATCTCGCTCGAACGGATGCAGCACATATTGAAAAATCATCTTGGACTAAAGGCCTTGAAATTCCATAAAACACATGGTCTCACCGATGCTCAAAAAAAAGTAAGAGTGGAAATAAACAAGCATGTGAACAAGCAAAACGACCGGATTTACTTGCCCGGCCGTTCTACTGAAAATTTGGACCAACGGATTGCCACTCGAAACCAAGCGCCGTCGATGGTGATGGTTTGGGCCGCCGTAACGGCCGAAAATTTATCGGGATCATGTGTTGGAGGGAGCGTTGAAGCCTTGGGCACAAAAACATTTTGGCCACAGAGCCTGGACATTTCAACAGAGCTCAGCGCCGAGTCCTAAAGCGCACGTCAATCAAGAATGGCTGAGAAACAATGTTCCGCGGTTCATTTTCACTGCCCAATGGCCACCAAATTTACCGGATGCAAATCCGCTAGATTTCTCGGTTTGGGGTATTTGAAGAGCAAGGTAGGGACAAAAAAATATCACAGTGTCGATCATACCGCAGAGCCACTTTCGTTCTGCATGTAATAGCTTTGTCGGCCGTTTAAAGGCCATAATCGCGGCTAAGGGTGGCTAAATCAAAAACTGCTAATGCAATTCGAAAATTTAAATATTTGTGAACATTTTTTACTTTGATTCAATAAAATTCATCAAAAAATTAAAATTCTGTTGTCGTTTTGTTTTGGTAACACTTCGTGTCAGCTACCCTGTAAATACACACGGTGCAAATAACTAATATAAAATTTTATTTTAACAAGTGATAATGTAAACATGAGGGGCCTTTTTTCCCCAAAAGAGACTTCTTTGAACATCGAACGCCGAGCACGATCTACAACAAACTTGAACCAGCTTCATGTCGAAAATTTAAATATTGCAAGTGCAAGTGCAAACCAAGTGGGTAGTGTTCAGCACAGCCCAAAGAAGACAACTATGCCAGTGAATAAAAGTGATTTTTCGACAGAATTAATTATACCGCCGCCTAAAAATCAAAATCAAAACAGCGAAGAAAAAGTTAATTCATCAGCAAATTTAGCAATGTTAAACGAAAACAATAGTAATGAACTCAGTGCAACGAACTCTAGTGGCCGTGGTCAGTGTGAAAATAAACTAGTGCAAACGGGATTGAATAGGTATATGACTGTTCAATCTAGAAAAAAACGTTGCCCGAGATCTGTCCAGCTTGCTGGCAAAGTGACACGGACTGAACTAGGTGTTACCAAATACCTCTTAACAGATTAAATAGTTTAGAATTCGCTGACCTCAATACAGCGACGAAACTGAAAACTGAGAAACGCCTTCAATTTATTTAAGGGAAGTAAACTGGTTAATAAAATCGCAACATTAACATATTCTAAATTTTATATTGCTCCGCTCAAAAGAGGTAATATAAACGAAACAAAGATTCAAACCTTCGAAATCGATGGCTTCAGAGCCCTAGTTAAACAATACTGTTAAAGTTAGACGAAAGTGAAAAAATCGATAATGCAGATAGTATCTCGACTAATTCAGCCAAAAGTTAAAAAATTATGTATTGAATTTAAATCCCAGTCGAAAGTAACTAACCAACAAAATCAGCCGAAAATATGAATACATTCGTAACAAACTACAATTAAAACTAAAATACCGATACTAATTTATAAGTTTCTTATGCATATAATATTTGGTCAAAGTAAATGGTAAAACTTCAAGAATGTACAAAAACTTAACGTTTAAAGTGTTATGTCTGAAAAAGGTCTCGTTTGAATCGGTTTGTCGATGGTTATTGCTGGAAAATTTTCCAGGTCCAGTTTCATGAACCGATGAACCGATTCAAACGAGACTTTTTCCAGACATAACATTTAACGGTTAAATTAAGTTTTTACAAATTTTTGAAGTTTGTACGTGTATTTAACTCCTCCAAATTTTCCAGAACTCACAACATGAAACTTGACCTGGAAAATCTTCCAGCAATAATCATTGATGAACTGATTTAAACCAGACCTTTCTAGAAATAACACTTTAAACGTCAAGTTCTTACAAATTTCGAAGTTTGTACGTGTATTTCACTCCCCCCAATTTTCCCGAACTCCCAACATGAAACTTGACCTGGAAAATTATCCAGTGATAACTATCGAAGAAGTATTTCAAGCGAGACTTTTCCAAACATAACGCTTTAAACGTTAAGTTTTCACAGATTTTCGAAATTTGTACGTGTATTTCACTCGCTTCATTTTCCATGGAACTCCTTTGGAGTTCCAATATGGAACTTGACCTAGCAAATTTTCCAGACATAACTATCGAAGAACTGTTTCAAACGAGACTTTTCCAGACATAACACTTTAAACGTTAAGTTCTTACAAATTTTCGAAGTTTGTACGTGTATTCGACTCCTCCAATTTTCCCGAACTCTCAACATGAAAGAACTCCCAACTGAACTCCCGAACTCCCAACAAGAACTATTTCAAACGAGACCTTTCCAGACATAACACTTTAAACGGTAAGTTTTTACAAATTTTTGAAGGTTGTCCATATAAATTACATGCAAATTATATCCACATGAAACTGCTAACTGCTGGGGTTTGTAATGAATATTTTTATATTTTCGGCTAATATTGTAGGTTAGTTAATTTGGGCTGGGATATTCCAATTTAATGAAAATGTAACTTTCGGCTGAAGTAGTCGAGACACAATCTGCATTATCGATGTTTTCACTTTCCGCTGACAACTTTCGGCTAACTTTAACCATGTACCAGATGTAGAAATGCACCATCACGAAATCAAGTAGGCAATCTACTCGCCCGTTTTCAGTTATCGGGATCTGCTAGTAACTTATCACGGAGTGGAAGACTGCTTGAAGCACGAAGCCAAGATAATATCGCACGGATTCGGGAGAGCATAAATGAGAACCCAGAATCGTAAACATGTCACTTAGCTTCAAATGCCCAGAACTTCACTGCGTAGAATAATGAAAAAAAAATGTATTGCTGTTTCCGTACAAGATACAAATTGTACATGGAATTTTGCCACAAAACTATGCAACCCGCTTAAGATTTTGTGCAAAATTGACCGAATTATTAACGGATGATCCTAATTTTATGAAAAAAAAATATAATGACCGATGAAGTGCATTTCCATTTAAGTGGTTATGTTAATAAGCAAAATTTTAGAATCTAGGGCACTGAAAACCCAAGAGTGATTCAACAGCGTCCGTTGCATCCACTTAGAGTCACAGTTTGGAGCGGAATATCAGACGAAGATGGCAATGCATTGTCTGTAAATGATGAGCATTACTGGGATATGTTAGAAAAATTTTCGTTTCCTGATCTTGATAATAATCAAGAAATGTGGTTCAACAAGACGGAGCTACGTCCCATACAGCAAGGAAAACAATGAATTTGCTACGAACGGTTTTTGGTAACCGTATCGTTTCACGATTTGGAGATGTTAAGTGGCCATCACAATCACCCGACCCCAGATTTCTGTTTGTAGAGATTTTCGAAAGATCGTGCGTACACGCAGATAAACCGCAAGGACTTCAACTGCTTGCGAAGAGGCTGATGGCAGGCATCCAACAGATATTATTTTTAAAATTTAACTCTTCATGATTAAAACTAATAAAAAAATTATTCATTTTCAATCAAAAATAAAAAAAATTATATCAAAAATACAATATCCAGTGACTTATGGTCCACCCTGTATAATAAGCCTGTCTACTGCCGCGACGATGAAGGTATGTGTGAACGAACGCCTGAAACCGAGATTTATCTTCAAAAGTTTTATACCGTAAGTGAAAATTGGGGGCAGGATTTAGCGGTTTTCCGAGGACCTGAAATGTTTGAAAGTAGCTTCCCCATGAGCTACCGGTCGGAAACTGCACGGCCTATTACAGATGCCTGCGCGTGAGCTGAAACGACGGTGTTAGTAGCAGAGCCCAGATCGAGATGACGATCTAAACCTTGACCTGTATCGGTAATTGAAATTCTGTCTATTGGTTGGCGATCTTCCACGTGCACCAATGTTCTTATTTGCCAGTGTTTTCTGTAGAACGGCCAATTGTTGTTGCGTCTTGTGAAGTTGTCTTTGCATTGAAGCAATGACTGATTCACCGTCAGCAGTTGCTTTACTTGTGGATGGCTGGTTAACAGCAGCAATTGGTTTTGATGCTCGGGTAGGACTTTCTCGATGTCGCTCGTAAGTCGTCTGGCAAACGTTTTAGCCAGAGATTTTTGAGTAAATCGTTATTTACTAATTTCGAATCACCTGCTTTTTGTTCAAGCAGGCAATAAAAGTGGGATGGTCTAAGGCCTCCTATTCGTTGGAAAGCAAAGAGCAACTTGTCAAGTCGTTGCTCCTCGCTAATAGTGTAGCGGTTGGTCAATGCGGATTTCAGGCGGCTATATTTCGTATCTGGCTGCGGGTTTCTGAAAATGTCCGTTATAAATGGAACCGTTTCCTGGGGTATCGCGCCGAGTGTGTACGCGAACCGTTCATGTTGTTTGTAAATACCACTCTTCTGGAACAAACAACCGCTGATTGTTTGTTCCAGAAAAGTGGTATTTTGGGTGGCATCTTATGTAACTAGGTCGTTATCACGATGCTGATGGGCCAGCATTGTTGTCGTTATCATCTTCTGATGATGGAATGGCCTTTTGCTGTTTCGGTGGCATCTTTATATATCTAGTTTGGTTTTCACTTCACTCGCGATAGCAGAAATATTTAATTTATAAACTTGTCTATGGAGGAGCCAGGAGTATTGCGATTAAAGAAGTGGGCAGATCGAATGAGAAAATGAGCTTTAAAATCAATTACATAAGAAATTGTACGAGTGAAATTGTAGAAACGAAAACAAAATTATTTGAATGATCAACGAAAGTAGTGTAAAAAAAAAGTTGAAGCGAACAATCGTACATTTACAATAAGCTTTGTACATTTACAAAACACGCAAATTCAAATTGTTTGAAAAAAAATAAGGTTGCCTCAAAAAGGATTTTTGAGCCACTACAGGCCAATAAAAGAAAAAATCAATAAAAGAATTCATAAAATCATCTAGGTGACTTGCAACACAAAATCGGACCACTAAACAGACCCTTGAGTCGGCCATCATGTCTAGCGTCCCCTTGATGTGAATCGCAATTTCTAGAGAAATATCGTTGGGGCGGCGAAATACCTGTATGGGATGTAGCGCGAATTTTATGGGAAAGATTTACAAAATATACTGAAGATATGCGTCAACGCCTAAACTGATCATCCTTGACGTCAACACTCACTCTAGATGCATCCTCCAAATTCAAATAACAACGACCAAGGAAATGGAGCTTCATCTAATCAATTGTCTGAATCATCAAGAAGCACTGAACATCAGCAAATACAAAAATTCGTGCAACAATTAAAACAACAAGACGTCCGAATGCAAGGTTTATATAGAGAAATTCGCACAGCTGAAGTCATACTGGCACGCAAAAACAGATCCAGACCAGCGTTACAGCTTAAATTAAAGAATATAGAGAGGATGATGATGCAGATCATGGAGCTACATGAAATTATCTGCATGGATGCGTCCGAAGAACAGGAAGCTAATTTAAAATACTTCGTAGAACAACACTACGCAAACGTAAACAACGAATACGACAGAATCGTATTATCACTAATGCTATTGTTGGAAGAAGTGAAGCCATTTGAAATTCGTTTACCACCAGTGAAATTCCCATATTTTCTGGGAGCTTACACGAAATGGGTTGGTTTCGCTGACACTTTCAACTAGTTCATAATAGCAATCAGCTCACAAACACGCACAAAATGAACTATTTAAAAAGCCACGTTCAAGGGTCAGCTGGAAAATTAGTGAGCCATTTGGAACCCATCGGAGACAACTACGATGCAGCCTGCGGAATTCTGGAGAATCGCTTCAACAACAGATTACTTGTATCTAATCTGCTAAATACCTTATTAAGTCAACCAACTATCAACACTGAATCCGCCGCTGCAATCAAAAGTGTACACGTGACAACAACCGAATGTATATTCGCTATAAGGAATACAGGCATTAGAATTGACACATGGAGTCCATTCATCATCTTTACTTTGTTAAAAAATTTGGAAAACGAATCATAACGTCTATATGAATGTTCTCTTGAAAGCCCAAAAGAATTTCAAGAGACAAGCCAGTTTTTGAAATTTCTGGAGAGGCGTTTTCAATCCTTAGAATCTATCGGTAGCAATAAGTCAATACCAATACAACAACCCAGGTATTAAGTACAACTATTACAACATGCTTTCGTAGCCGCAGCACAACCAACTTTTATTTGCGTATGCTGTCAACAAAACCATCGAACAGAAGTATGCGAACGCTTTAAAAACATGAGCACTTCCGAACGAAATCAAATGGTTATGTGTAGTGCAGAAATTGTGTAGAAATTGTTTAAGCAAAAACCACCAGACAACAAATTACAGCATTAAAACCAATTATTTTACCTAA
Source organism: Nephrotoma guestfalica (assembly GCA_963691935.1). Classification (NCBI taxonomy): domain Eukaryota; kingdom Metazoa; phylum Arthropoda; class Insecta; order Diptera; family Tipulidae; genus Nephrotoma; species Nephrotoma guestfalica. The sequence continues at coordinate 100,569,613 of OY829913.1, forward strand.
CCACCATACTTTGTTGCCCATAAAAAAACGGGAACAGCAGAACAGTTATACGAAACTGAACATATCAGCGTTCGACAAGGATTGTGCTCTTAGCAGTGCTCTTAGCAACAGCTATGGAAAAAGTACAAAATATATACGGTGGTTTCAGCATGTTGCGGGCACTAATAGACCACCACCTTTGTCACAGAAGAAGCAGCACAACAACTCGGCTTACCAAGAACAAGGGTTCCAGCCGAAGTTTCCGGAATTTCAGCAACAAAGGGACGATCGCACCAACAGATAATGATAAACATCAGTTCCAGATTTGCATCGATCTCTAATATACCAGCTAATGCTCTATAGTCTTAACAACTATTACCAAACCACTTCCGGATGAAAACATATTGGGTCTAAATAGCCAACTACAAAAGGAAGTAATCCTAGCCGATCCTACCTTCGACACTCCCGGACCTATTGATCTTTTAATAGGCGCTGACATCTACGGAGAAATACTGTTGGAAAGAATAAAGAAGGATCCGCTTCATAAGTGTGTAGCGAAACAATCTGAATTAGGATGGATAATATCAGGTCGCCTAACCCAGAACAGCAGTGTATCGATATTTCGATTAAAAAACCATGTTACACTAGCAGATATAGATAAGCAATTAAAACGTCGAAGAACTACACCCGAAAAGACACATAACTGCTGTAGAGGAAGAATATGAAAAACACTATGAGCAGACCCACAAGAGATCAGAGAATAGACGATACGAGGTTATAATACCATTGAACAACGACAAATTGAGAGAACGAGTATCTCCAGCTTAACCACATGGAACTGATCAAAGACGATTCAATAGCAGATAGTTCTTGTGTTTACTACATACCGCATCATTCCGTAATGAAAGAAGACAGCACAACAACCAAATTGAGAGTAGTTTTGGATGCTTTCTGCAAAACAACAAGAGGCTCGTCTTTAAACAAAATGATGTACGTCGGACCATCTTAACAAAACAACTTAACCACAATATTGATGAGATGGGAGAAACATCGTTATGTATTCGCATCAGACATTGAGAAAATGTTCAGACAAATCAATGTAGCCAGGGAAGATTAAGATTTTCAACGAATACTTTGGCGATCAGATTCAAATAAACCAATGAAAAGTTATAGATTAAAAACTGTCAAATATGGTACGTCTTTTGCAACTTATTTGGCTACTAAAACATGACAACAATCCAAACCAATTGGATATCTTGTAGCTTCATCTATGGCTAGATGAAGCTACAAGATATCCAATTGGTTCAAAGATTGTGCAAACAGATTTCTATGTAGATGACCTCTTATCGGGAGCCAATACAATAACAGAAGCAGGAGGAAGGGAGGAATTATTGAAATGATTTATTGAACCTCCTTTCCAATTAATCTCAGAAAATGGACAAGCAATGAAAAGGCAATTTTAGAAGAACTTCCGGAAAACCTAAAAGGAACAGGACTACACAAGATAGAATTTAATGACACAGTGAAAACACTTGGGCTACTCTGGAACTCCACAACAGATACGTTCAAATTTGAAGTATCCATTTTGGCATGGATTTTGGACAAATACAACCGTATCTAAAAGAACAATCTTATCAGAAGCGTCCAAGCTTTTCGATCCGCTAGGATGGCTAGCACCAGCAGTGATCCAGACAAGGCTACTTCAAGCCTTATGGGCTTCTGGTGTAGGATGGGATGATAAACTCCATTTGAGTTTTGGAAATAAATGGCTAAACTACAAGCTAGAATTACAACAGTTAGAGAAGATTAGAATTCATCGTTCGATGAACTAAAACAACGGCTCAAAAATTGAACTACAAGGTTTCTATGACGCCTCCAATCAAGCATATGCCACCGTGGTATACAGCAAGATCAACAATGAAGTATCAATAATTACTGCCAAAACAAAGGTTGCATCACTAAACCAAATCATATCACTGCCAAGACTAGAACTGAATGCTGCTTTGCTTAAAAAAGTAAAAAATGTGGTACAGGCTTTAGACATCGACAGCAACTTATCAACATTTTTCTGGAGTGATTCAACAGCAGTTCTAGGTTGGGTAAAAGGAAAGCCATAACATCATAAAACGTTTGTCGCCAACAAAATAACAGAGCTACAATCCAAATCTAACCCTAGTCAATGGTATCACGTGATTTCAAACGAAAATCCAGCAGACTGCACATCACGAGGATTAAACCCTGTGAAAGGGCCACAGTGGCTGAAAGGTTACCCAACAACAAATATTGATGCTCAAGCACTGAAAGAAGCAGGCAGCATGGAACGCAAGTCAATAACCACATTTACAACAACAGTGGAAAAACCAGTGGTTGAAGTCAATCGATTCTGGTCACTACAACAACTCATTCGTAGTATTGCATACTGTCTACGCTTTGTATCAAATACAAAGACTAAAACCAAAAATGCATCCCAGCTCAACCCAGAGGAACTCAAGACAGCGCTAAGAATAATAATCAAAGTCGTACAGAAAGAAACCTTTGAAACAGAACTTACGAAATTAAAATCAAACCAACATTTACCAAAAGGCAGCCCAATACTAACATTGATTCCCTTCATCGACGGAAATGGTCTACTACGAGTAGGTGGAAGGCTAACCAATTCAAACCTATCAATAAGGCCACATATTGTCAAGGTTGCTCATCAATACCAGCCTTACCGTTAACCAATAGCGGAGTAGACTATGCCGGTCCAATTAGTATAAAATTGTGGAAAGGCTTCTGTTATAAATCAACAAAAGGGTACATTGCCCTTTTTATATGCCTAACCACAAAGGCAATCCATCTAGAACTTATAAGCGACTTGTCAACAGGTGCTTTCTTAGCCGCATATCGGTGATTCATTTCAAGAAGAGGAATTTGTCTGCAAATATTCAGCGATTGCGGAACTAACTTCGTTGGAGCAGATAAACAATTACAAAGGCAGGCAAAATGGCAGGTGAAATTGAAAACAAAGTGCCACAGATGGGAACTGAGTGGCACTTCTTGCCCCCGGGAAGTCCTCATTTTTGAGGATTGTGGGAGGCCGGTATCAAGTCAATGAAATAACGTCTCCGGAAAATAGTAGGAACTCACAATTTAACCTTCGAGGAGATTGCAACACTTCTAGCTCAAATAGACGCATGTTTGAACTACAGGCCATTAGCTGCTCTCTCAAACGATTCAGATCAAGACGGTGTTTTAAGTCCGGCAGATTTTTTAATAGGGAGAGCAATTATAGCAACACTCCAGCCTGACATTGAAGGAATCAAGATCGTTACAAGGTGGAATTTGCTGACCAAGCTCAGTTAAAACTTTTGGAAAAAATGGCGCACGGACCATCTCTCACGATTACAACGTAGCCCAAAATGGTTACAAGGACAACCTAACCTCCAGGTGGGAGAACCAATAATCCTCAAAGATGAACAACTGCTCCCTACGAATTGGCCACTAGCCAGAGTCATCGTACTACATCCGGGACAAGATGGACTGGTCAGGGTAGTTATAAGAACAGCACGTTGAAGCGGAATATTGCCAAAGTATGCCGTCTTCCATTAACTAACGAGTCTGAAAGACGAGCAAAGGCAAATCATCTAGTATTAGCAATGCTCTCACCTTGTTGTCTATTAGGGTTCGCGCAAGTCCATATTAAAGTCACTCCATTTAACCATTCAACAGGAATATACTTCGAGGTTCTAGGTAAACACGAGGTGGTAGCTATGAAGTGGACATTAGTAATTTATTACAACATGACGAGCTACTAGGAGGAGAAGGAAGTTAAAGGCTTCACAAAGCACAAGTCGAATTGGAAGCAACTTGCAAGGAGCTCTCTAACTTAAGATGGGACATAATCCTACAACAACTCCAGTGGCAATTCAAAAACTTGATCGCAGATAACGAGCTTCTACTGACAATCAACGAGGAACGGCGGCGAGTAAATCGGGGCTTGGGAAGGTCTTATCTTTGGTGACATGTTTGGACTTCTCACCCAACGTCAAGCTGATCAATATGAAGTCCAATTTGAGAATATTAACAACAACGAAAATCATATAATGGCACTGATGAGAAACTAAACATCAATAATAGACAACACAATCAAGTTGGTAAAGCACAATTCTAATCTAACAGTGACATTGATGAATAATCTAATTAAAGAGCAACATAAATTAAGATTGGAAATGGAGCTGTTGAACGAGTATCGAACATACGAAGATAGGGTCCGCTCAATATTAACAAGCATGATAGAATTGACTCTAATACTAAAAAACCTAGAGGATACCCAACAGGGGTTGCTTGATGTTGTTTATTACGCACATCACAGCATCATGCACCCATCGATACTCTCCCCGTCACACCTAGAGGACCAACTACAATTTATTCGTCAGCACATACCGCCTTCAATAACCATACCGGGACACAATATTCATGACCTCATCCATATATATCAAAGCATGAATATACATAGCAAAGTAACACGGCGTAATGTGATAATTGACATCATCATACTGTTGTCCTTTACCTAGCAGTAGACAATCATTGAGAGCATTTTGCATCCCTAACAACAGAAGAAGTGAACCGTTGCCAAGAATTGCAACCTACATAGCTTTTAAGCGAGGTATCACTAATTTTCAACACCACAAAAGCCAAACCAAAGCCAGTGCGAAGTTGCAATCCTACAGCGAAAACCAGCGCTCGACATATTATCATAACCACTGGATAATGCTTCACGCTCCAAACGAATGGATATTCATAATTCCCAACGAAACAAAAGTTGATATCATATGTGGGTCCAACGGTTTCATAAACGAAGCCACCAATTTAAAATGATACAAGCACCTGACACTACAGATTTGGATAGAGGGCTAAAAACAATAAAGGAAAATGAACGAATGCCGACAGAAATGAATCACCACGACATCCATCATTACGCGATTTCCTACTCAACTATAGGGATCATATGATTCTCTTCCCGAGCTGATTCTAACAGTGACGCTTAAAAGCCAAACCAACGCCAATCTCCTCTGTTGCTCCGGAATATGTTGAGTTCAACAGTAAACAATTTCTCGAACAAAGTAGAAAAAAATTATATGCCATCAACCTAGTTTTGTTTTCACCTCATCATTTAGCTAGAAATAGTGATCAAGCCGCAAATTATTACCTAGCTAAACAATACCCTTGTTTGGAACACCCCCATATTTTTAAACAACTTAAACAAGAGTAACTGGTATAGCTTTCATTTGCCACTTTTTTGCATTAACAAAAAAATTCTCGACCTGGTAAATTAAACAAAAACGAAATTCCATTACATTTTTAATTAGTTTCGAAAACAAAATTCTTCTTTGAACGAATCCATTGAAAATGTACCTAGGTAATCGTATAGGCAGAAGCTGCTGCTTTACAAAAATATAATAAACCCCAACATTTATGATGCGGAAGAGGCACGCAAAACATATAAATATGAAATGGCACAAAAATATGTAATTATTACGCAAATTTATGTTTTTTATTGTTTTGGAACACAAACGCTGCATTGCAAACGACTCAGAAACGAAACAGTAAAAATGTTTTTCTTTTGTGTAAACGTGTAAACTACCAAGATCATGAGGAATTTCTCTGCGCCGGTAAAAAGTTTTTATACAAAAAAACGTGGTCAATTTGAATATAACATCAGCCCTTCTAAAAAACAAGACTGCCGCCATTCATTCATCGCGATACAAAATGATTTAAGTTAGGAGGTGGGTGGGAAAATATATTGTGTTTTAATTTTACACGAGTTTTCAGTTTCATTAACATCACCTACAATAAACCAACGATAACCACAGCATTTATTTTAATTGTAATTGCAATAGAATTCAATTAAATCCATTTTGATTTAATTTTAATTATATTTATTTAAATTAATATCGCTTCGTTTGTTGTTATTGTCACAAAAATTGCTGAGCTTTGAAAAACCGTAACAAAAAAATAAAAACGAATCGAAACTGTCAGTATTGTGTCATCATCAGTTTTAAATCTAAAAATCTATATAAATGTGAATAACAGAAATCCACATGTGACTGTTGAAAATCAATGGGGTTGACAAATTTAACTTTGGCCTGTATGTAAATCGAAGGCCAATTATTAGGGATTCGAACTGCATTATATTTGTGAGTGTGTTTGTGTATCTAACGTTTCCATCATGTTCGGATTATTAAAATGTGGGCGAAAATAATTTTCAGTTCTTCGTATGAACAATATTTTTCCATACTGAAATTTGAATAGTAGCAATCCAATCCCTCAATGTCCTTATAAAGCTTAGTGGGATTCATTGATATTCGTATAAATCCTTACGTATTCTCTACTTTTGTTGGGCATGGTATCATATTTTTTTATTAAAACATAAATCTTTTTTGATTGACAATAAATTATTTGAGCTTTTCAGATAATTTTTTCATTTTTTTTGTCTCATAATTTCTTAGGATTATCTTACTTGATTCATTCTTTTTGGTTTGGTAAGTTTTCAATTGATTTTCATTTCGTTTGTTATTCTGCCATTTGATGATTGACCGTCAGTTTACAATTACATACAATTGATCACGTTGAATAAGTTAACATAAGAGCAGTGTTGTGCGTCTACGTATAAAATTCATGTTGGGGTAGACAATGTCGAGAATTCGTAGAGTATGTAGAATATTCGTAGACAATGTAGATAGACCATGTTTTCCCCATTGTTTTTTTGTTTGAATTTGCCATCTCACAGTTTTCTAGTTCAAATTACGAATTTCCAATATTGTATACAGTTTGAATTCAATGTTTACAAAACAAATAGGTGAAAAGAGAGTACGAGTATGTTTAAAATGATTCAAGATACGTTTTATCCATTCCATTTTACCGTTTTTGAAGATTCAATAATTTCGAAAACAGAATCGAACAAAACTAAGCAGGTAAGAAGTTTATTTAGGAATTGTCAAAGAGTCAACTGCCACCTGCAGACAACAGAAATACTAGCAGATAAAATACCACCAGCTTCACCTGCCTCCGGTATTTCAATTTAAAAATTTAGTTTACAATTGTTTACAGTAAAATAAATAAATAATCGAAACTGTTCGGTTTAGACCTGTGGGACTATTCTGGTAGTGCCACGGGAATAGGGAATTGGGAAAAGAATTTATATGTAATTTCTATTAATTCTATTAATTGAGGCCAAAAACTAGTGTCACTTTTTTTGAAAACAAAATTAAATTCGGAATAATTTTTGCTGCCAGTTTAGATGTGGAAAAATTAAATTAAATAGTTACATCAAACGTTTGACCTCGGTGGGCCGGAAACAAATATTTAAACTCAAATTACAAATAAATTCTTCCTAATTCCCTAGATCGGATATATCTAAACTATATAGCTAGTAAATGGGGGGTGATGCATAGATGCAGTTTCTCTAGTATTTCCAGAGCAATTAGTAATCTGGAAGAAGATTTTCGAAATTAAATGTCCACCGGTAGTAGATTTCCGTTCAAAATTGCTCGATAATGCAATAGTTATCGAATACAATTTTGCCGTCAAACTTTCATTTATTTGTGTTTTCATACAAAATATCGTCAATTTTGATCATTTTTGGACCGTTTTTCTGCTTTTTGAAATATTTCACAAAGATTGATTTTACCGGTCAGACTTCATATTATCACCCTCTGTTTTGAATTTTCAACATTTTCTTATTAATCTTTCAAGATTAAAATCTTTCAATTTGCTTTGGTACGCTATTATACATGGCGCCACTTACAACATTCTGTTAGTTTCGATATCGACAATCTACACAAAATAGCCGAGTTCCATTAGCGTTAGCAAACTACTCTAGTGCTTGTCAGTAGATGTTTAATGGAACGCAAATTTGTTAGTCAGAAGTTAAAATAACAAAAGAAACTTTTTGTTTCAGTAGGTATGGGTAGCTTGAAGTACTAGCGAATACTTTGTTTACACCATCTAACTTTGTTAGATTACTGTGTTCTAAAATTTGTTTCTGCCCGAAGTGATTAAAATTGTATTCAGCTATATTAGTATCTTAGTCAGAAATTCATTGACGACACACTAATAACTCATCAATGACAGTCAAATGGGACTTATTTTTGTTTTCTAAGACGTCTGAGATGAATCGTTTACGACATGTCTGAGTTGAGTAACATGTGAGAAGTCATAGACGAGTCGTATGCGACATGTCTAAAATGAATTGTTCTGATATATCTGAAATGAATCGTCATACAAATCATAGTCTGAAGCAATCTAATGTATGTACAAATATGGATATGTGTATTAAACATTTTATTTAAATACATAAATTATAACTATATTGTAAATAAATTTACTTATAATTTTAATTTATGTAGTTAAATAAAATTAAAAATATTAGTCTTAATTTAAACAAAATTTCGTCTTTCCGGCAAACGTGTTGGTAATCCAGGTGGGTGAGCTTTAGTATTTTCACAGAATATAACAAAATAAAAAAATATTGGTTAGGTTTTTTCAAAATTTTCCGAATAAAACAATTACAAAATGTTTACTTACTAATTCCATAAATTAATGGCGTTGTCACAAAGCAAGAACATGAAATGGTATACAAATTATACCAATCCCCTATATTGGTTACCTACGCCATATTAAAAGTACTTGATGGAATAAGAAAGATAGAAGACTTGTCATACATGTTTCGCGTAAGAATGGGGAAATTATTTTCATGTAAGTAGAAATGTATATGGCATGCCTCACAATTGCCGTCGATCGTGAACTGCAATTAGGCAAGTCATTTGTGAAGCTAATATGACTTGTCGTTAATTAATAATTTAGTCATCATACCACGAAAATTCTGAAATTCGAACATCGACTTGATAAAAATATATTTTGTAGTATCATATATAGGATTCATTCACAATTGAATTTTTTGCCTCCTGAATTTGCAAGATTGACATAAGCATTGAGGTATTTTAGATGTTTTAAAGAAATTAGTTTTTTACTGTTCTTTCATGAACCGGAGCTTTAATATTTTATTGCGTAGTGATGATCATGGTCATTGAATTACGAGTACCTTCGCTCAAAGCAGTTTATTTAACCGCTAATTTAACTATGTATGAAGTTTTACTTTACAACATAGCTTTCTGACCCTTTTCGAATTTTTACAACATTGTACTACCACAACTAAAATATTATACTTAAGTAATATCTATTTTTTCCTATCATTCCGTTTATAGAGCAAAACAACATCACATATACATAGGAGTACGTCATTGCCATATAAAAACTTGGGTTTAAATTTTTCAAATGTGTGGTAGGAATAAACTCTATGAAGCCGAAATGGTTAAATAAACAAAGAAATCATAGAATTCTAATGATTGATGTACGAAACAATAATTTTCAACATTGACTACATTCTCTACATTGTCGACGACAAATTTTTAATTATCTACATACATTCTCTACTCATGTATAATATTGATTATCTACGCGATGTAGACGATAAGGCACAACACTACTTAAGAGTCAAAAAATAAGAGTAAACAATTAAATTGTTCGAGAGCCAAATTAATTTAAACAACGAAAAAATGTATGCAAAATTATGGAAACAAATATGGGACTAATGCTGCAAAACATGACTACTCTGATGCAACTGTTATCGAACAATCAAAATATAAGGTGATTGAACTTAAATTAGAAGTACAGCATTTTCTTAATGAACACAACATTGATATCATGATGGTCTCTGTGACACGTTTTATACAAAAGAGCTCTGTAAAATTTAATGGTTATATAATTTACGATACCCAGCACCCTAACGGAAAACCTCGTGGATCAGCAATTATTATTAGAGATAGAATAAGACACCATGAACTGGAAAAATATCGCGAGGCACATATAAGTTAATACTTTTGATAGCACGAAACTAAAAAAAAATATTTTTTCTTAGAGGTTAAACCACAACTTTATTATTCCGTAATAGATTTACAACTGAATTCTTATTCTAATGATTTTATAAAAGTAAGTTATGTTTGCTGATAACGAATTTGCTTGTTATACAAAATTGCATGGGAATTTTCCATATACGATTTGCAACGTGCCAACCTAAGAGAGTACAATTACCTTACAGGAATGTCTGTCTGGAAATTGTGAAATTTGAGTAGGTACATACTTTGTGTGTTGACACATGTGTTAACTCCTAAGGGTTAAATGCGATTGTCCACAATCGCTTAAAAATATGGGATGTCGTTAAGCTACATCTTTGACGTACTAGGGGCATCTAGATTTATTTCAGGTTGTGTGGTTTCGGGAATTTGCTTCCGTTGAGGTGATTCTGTTTCTACGATTATGTTGGTACTTCTTTGCTTTAGGCATATTTCAGTTATTACTAGAAACATCAAACCGGCGATAAGAATGAGTGCGTAACTCATGCGTGTTAATGTGGAGTTCATCCAACATCTCTAAAGATAGAATTTTCTTTATCTCCCTCTCACTCGGGAGTGGGTGCAGTATTGCCGGGAGGACTTGAAGTTTAGATTCTTCTCTGGAAATGAATGATTTGCCTTCGACATTAAGTGTGAGGTTATTGAATTTTATGAGAAATGTACCATTTAGTTTTTGGGGCAAAGTCCCTATGAAAATTGTATCATTGAAATTGATTAGGAGGATTATTCCTTGGAAAATTTCCTCCACCGTCGGAATGTGTTGGGTATTTGTGATGTTGCATTTCGCAGGAAGACTTCTAAAAACATTTGGAATACAAGACGAGTCTGATAGATTAAATAAGTTTTTTGTATTACATATTGAAACAATGTTTAATGTTTTACAATCTTGTTTTAACGCGAATATTTCGTTATCATTTCTCAAAATGTTTTCATACAATACTTCTGTGGCAATCTTATTTCTTTTCACTGGCTTTACTATGACCTTCTGATAAATTTTGTGGTCCGTGATCGGTATATTTACAATATAAAGGATAGATCTGTAATTGGAAATAATTTTAATTTCAGCAAAATTTAAGGCCTCTTCGGCAGTTGCGAATGGTAAATTTTCCTTTTTAAATGTATCTAAAGCTAATTTTATTTCTTGTCTAGTTAAAATTAATGAATTTATAATTCCCGCTTTTGCCCAGTGTATTGCATAGTTAACATTTTGTAAGTCTTCTTTTAATATTTTTATTTTATACTCTAAGTCTAAAATTATCTTATTATTAAGTTCTACATCTGTTTTGATTACATTTTTTATTTCATTATTTATGGCCGTCAAATTATTTATTCTTTCCATGAACAAATTATTTATAACTACTTGCTTGTTGTTGTTTTCTAGCACATTCGTTACTTTTTGTTTGATGGTAATAAAATCTTCATGGTCGGAACTTCCCGCTACCCATTTCCATGCACTACCTAAGAAATCCAATGATGTTCAATTAGGTTTTGGATTTGTCCGAGTTCGTGGGAAATATAGGGGAAAAGGTGATGACGTTTGCAAGTGTCCGTATTAATAACTGAATTGATATCCGCTGTAATTTTCTCATATTCGTCCAAGTCGATAGCATGTATTATCTTAAAATTGCCCGTTTGTATTTTGGCTTGTCCTGTAAATATAGATACTAACAATGAATTGGTAAAGTCCAGTAGCTGTATGTCGGCGTTTGTATGAACCAGAAAGTATCTGTAACAAAGAGGTTTTGCGAGTATTAGTTCCGTATGTTACTTTTATGCACGATTCTTCCTGAGTCGGTTAGGACGACGGAGTTTCTGTTTTCCTTAACTACCTCTCTCACAAAACGAACCGTTAGCTTTGGCTCTAATCGCTTATTATGCTTGACGTAAATTATATCTCCTGGAGAATATTGTTTTACGGGTTTCCTGGCTTTGTTATGATTTCTCATATCTGTTTCCGGTTTCTTTCTCAGCTTTTCTAGGTTGCTCAATCGAACTTTTTCGTAAAGTTCTGGGTCTATGTTGGGCGTTCGCCCGAAATATATTTCTACTGGTTTCTTGTTTGTAGTAGAATGAATTGAATGATTGTACGCATTCATTGCCCTTACGATGAGCTGTTCGAACGAACGAGGAGGTCCTTCCGTTTTGAGGCATCTCATGATCTCAGCAAGCGTAGAATGAAACCTTTCGACCTGCCCATTTACTTTGCTTTTGAAAGGTGGGGTGGTAAAAACCTTAATTTTTAAATCATCCTTCATCATTGATGTGATGGATGCGGAATTAAGCGATTTTTTATTGTCAATGATGACAACTGCCACGGGGACACAGAAATAAAATAATATGTCCTGAAGTGGTTTTTTTATGTGCTCGACGGCACGAGATTCGATTAGCTTGGCTTGAGCAAACTTTGAGAATTTGTCGATTGCTGTGAGAACAAATTGTTTCTCGGTGGAAAAAATGTCGATGTGGCGTGAATTTCCTGATTATTAGGATGGCGTTCGTATTTATTTCCCTTGCATATTGTGCAAGGTTTAATTAGGTTGGATATTTTGGACGCCATCTTCGGGAAGTAATATTTCCGAAGTATTTGAATGCGATTCTCACATGCATTCTATGAGCGCGTTTGTGCTCCATGAGGATTATATCGTTTTGTTGTTCCTCATCTTTTACGTCGTCAACTATAGCTTGTGTGTATCGAATTTTGTAACTATTGAAGTGATGTGGATAGATCTGCTGCATTTTGCCCATGACTGTTTCCGAGGTAAGGAGTCCGTTAACAAAGTTGGGATTCGCGTATCTTTTAAAAATATTTATTAGATTTGATTCCGAGTAATTGGGTTGGATGAAAATATGTCTTACGTACTTGGAGGAGAAGAAGGATTTTATCTGGTAGCTAGTTTCATAGTCATTGGTTTTAAGTACAAGCTGATTACGGAATACGTTGACGGGAGCTTCGACAGTTGGTATTAAGTTGTGGAACGAACTATCGTCACTATGTTGAGTGGGCGTTAGGGCGTTTATTTCGCCTCGAGTTGGCAGTCTAGAAAGGGAATCCGCAACAACATTAGATTTACCTGATTTGTATGTTAACTCGTAGTTGTACTCTTCTAATATGGCTTTCCAGCGCTTCATTTCACTGTTGGTGTTTTTGTTGCTAAGCGCATACGTTAGCGGTTGATGATCGGTATATATTTTGACTTTCCGAGAGCCATAGAGGTAGTTTCGTAAAGAATACAGGTACCAAATAATTGCCAGCACTTCCTTTTCATTAGTGGCATAGTCTTCCTCGGTTTTACTTAGAGTTCTCGAGATGAAGGTAATTGGTCGGTTTTGTTGCATCAAGACAGCTCCAATTGCATAATCGGATGCATCAGTGGTTAGTTCGAATTCTTTGTCGAAATTCGGGTGAGACAACATCACTTCTTCTGAGATAAGTGTGTTTTTGAGTTTCTCAAAAACACACTTATCTCAGAAGAAGTGATGTTGTTTCCATCGAGGTGGATTTGTTTGTTTTTAGAGGCATTTTTGGACACGCGTCCATCCTCCCCTCGTAAAAGCGTTGTCAGGGCTTTCGCGAGCTTCGCATAATCCATGACAAAGCGACGATAGTATCCAGACATACCTAAGAAGGATCGTAGGTCTTTTATGTTTTTGGGGGGAGATAAATTAGCAAACGCTTGAACCTTTTTCGGATTCGGTCTTATCCCGTTTATTCCGACAATGAACCCCAAGAATTCTACCTCTTTTCGCAGGAACTCGCATTTATCTAACTGAACCTTCATGTTAGCGGCTTCTAAGGTTCTAAATACTAACTCTAGGTTGCGGAAATGTTCGTTTTGGTCCTTGCCGAATATTATTATATCGTCTATATAGACGTAACAACGTTTAGTTATGTGTTCTCTAAGGATATCGTCTAACGTCCTTTGGAAAATAGACGGAGCGTTTTTCAGCCCAAAAGGTAATCTAGTGAATTCAAACTTGCCGTTATTGATTGAGAAAGCGGTTTTTTCGACGTCGGAATCCTTGAGAGGTATTTGATGAAATCCGCTTTTGAGATCGATTGTCGTGAAGTATTGATTTTTCCCTAGGTTTGAGAGAACCTCATTTATCTCTGGAATCGGGTATCTGTCTGCAATGGTAATAGTGTTAAGTTTGCGATAATCTATCACCATTCGATATATCTTTTCTCCCGATGCGTCCTCCTTCTTCGGGACGATCCATACGGGAGAATTATAGGGGGACCGTGAAGGTCTTATTATACCTTCCCTTAGCAATTCATAGATTTGTTTTTCAACTTCCTCTTTCAGTGCCATTGGATAAGGGTATGCTCGAGAGTACACCGGAGTGTCTGTTGTGGTGCGTATTTCACCCTTGACCCTTGTGGTATACGTTAGTTTTTTATCAGGCTCAGCGAATAATTTCGGGCATTTACTGATGATAGAAAAAAGTTTGTGTTTCTGGTCGTCGTCGAGATGTGGAATCCGAAGATCAATGTTGTGTACGTCTTCTATATGGTGTTGTTTAAGGGGGATTTTAACGTCTGGGAAAATGGTCATATGTCCCTCATTGGTATGAATAACAGCTCGAAGTTTTCTTAGTGAGTCATTACCGATTATGCCATTAAATGACTTTAAGCTAGGAAGGATATAGAATTTTAGTTTGTCAATGTCAGTTCCGAAAAGATTTATGAGGGAATGGTGCGTTATTTTAGTACTGCCTGCTATGAAGTTGGCTAAAAAGGGTTTGTCGTTGGGAATTGAGTTTTTAATATGTTTAGACTGTATATAATTTTTATTTGATCCAGTATCGATTAGGAATTTTAGAATCTCTCCGTTCCTAATCTTAAATTCGTAGTAAGGGAGCGAAGAGCGTCTTAATCTAAAAAATAAATATCTTCTAGATTTTCGGGCTCGTCGTATGTCGAATTATCGTACGCGTCGACATATTCTTCGAGTGTTTCGTCGGTCAAGTCATTCTCATGAGCTTCCTCATTTCCCTCTCGTTCCACTTCTAATGGAGGCACAAGCTCGGCGCTTGGCTCGGGCTCAGTGTAGTAGATCCTTTGATACTTGTTAGGAGGGTGTGACTGATGGGACTGATGAGCTCTTTTCTGTGGGGTAAATTATTTAGATGAGAAATAATATTAATTATTATTTATAATTAATAATATTATTATTTTTTAAATTATTTAGATCTTGAACTTGGATCCACTTCCATTGGTTCTTGTCTAGGAATTTGTCTGGGTGGATATCCCCATTGAGGTCTATGAGTCGGTTGAGGCGGTTGAAATTTATGTTGGAATTGCGGATTGTAAGGGGCGCTTGGTCTATAAGGAGGTTGAAATGTTCTAGTGAAGATAGGTTGTGGTGCCCCGCGCGGGATGTCCGTGAGCTGGGGGTAGAATGGTTGGTGGGGTTTTGGATCTTGATTAATAATTCGTCGCGGTGGCAGAGGTGGACGAATTTCCCTTCTTTGATAGTTGTTGGCATATTGGATCCTGTAATCCACGTTTTGGAGTTTTAGACAGAGGTGTAATGCCTGTGGCAAGTCGACCGGTTCTCTAATGGTCAGTAGGCGAGGCAAGTCGCCCTTTAAGCCTCTGACAAATGTGTCCAATGCTTTGTCGCGGTATGGCTGTATCATATAGGTTAAAGATTCGTCGCCCATTTTCATTCAAGCTAGCTTATTTAGAATAAGAGAGAGGTGTTGATACACCACCTGGTAAAATTCTTGGATAGTGTGGTGGCCCTGCACCAAAGTTGTCATCTGGTATTCGAGGGTTCCTATGTCCCTCTTATCTGCATAATGCAGAGTGAGACATCTCGAAATTTTCGTCCAGCTTAGCGGAGTGTTATACGATTCTAAGGCTATGTCCGCGTTTCCCGCAATTTTATTGCGGACGACACTCAAAATACCGTAGTATTTTGAGGTACCTTTCAGGTGTTCATAAATCTTAAGGATACGGTCTACACTTTTTTTCCAGGAACTGAACTCGTTGGCGTGACCAAAGAGTTCCCTTAGACTCTTCACATATCTGGAATCTTGTCTAAGTCGGAAAGTGTTTGATCCGTATTTATATTTATCGTTTGGTCTGTATCATCGTTGGTGATCTGGTTAGTGGCTTCGTTTGCCAGTGTGTTTCGACCATTTCTGATTAAGACATCTCTGACAATTCTAGTTATCTGTTCAGTTAGGACATGGAGATCCAAAGGATCATTGGCATTAGCGGTGTTTGGATTTCCAGTGGAATTACTTGTAGTTGCCTCCAGTACCGAGGGTCGTACTATGTTACTATTGGTAGGAGTGGGAGTCATCTTGACCGAGAAATTTTAACTTCAATATGAACTGAGGTTTTAAATTGTGCGCAATTTGTAAAAATAGTTTTAATCGCGAATTATAATGAATTTGATCACTTCAGAAATTTTTTTTTAGAGAATAGTATTTTATTCGGACCTTGAAATATTTTTTAAAAAATTTTTTTTATTTTTTCTCAAGTATAGATTTAGTTACGTTTAAGTTTTAATACTTAATTTAATACTTAAAATTTCTGAGATTTATCCTGTTTTCTAATTTCTTTTTTTTTAAAAGTTTACTTTCTTTTACTTATAACTTGGTAGCGTAAAATAGCGTAAAATTTATTTTATTTGGATTTATTTATTTATATATTTCTTTAAAATTTTCCTTTCTTTTATTTTTATAAAGCTTTTATTTAATTTTACTTTAAATTTATTTTTTTTTTATTTAATTGAGATACTATTTGTTGTATAGAATATTACTTACAGTAATATAAGGGAACGCAGGACCTGCATTCCCATGTGCTGAGTTGAACCTATACGGATGGCACACGTTACCCGGTGGCTTGTCCTGAAACGTGTGGGGACCGAGTCGTCGTCTATCCTACTGGACTGTATTGGCGGCTGTTTTGTCTTTGCTTTATGCGAAATTAAAACTCCGTTTTGCTACTTAGGGGCCTCTTTTCCAATAAACTTCCTCCTTTAGGTTTCGCAATGCTTTAGGTTGCTACTTGCGACTATCTTGTGTCGTGATTTTTGCCGTGTAACACGTATGACTGTACTTTTTCCTTATGATCACTTTTATTATTATTATCGAACGTTTAAGTAATTTTTAACTTTTACTATTTTTTGCTTTAGTTATCACTTTTAGTTACTTATAATTTTTTTTCCACTTTTTATTAATTTTAAAATTAATTGTTTTAATTATTTTCACTTTTAATTATTTATTATTTTTATTTTTATTATTATTATAACTTTTCCAGTACGCACGGTCGTTTCTACGAACACAATAAAACGGTCCCTGTTCGGGCGCCAGTTAATACTTTTGATAGCACGAAACTAAAAAAAAATATTTTTTCTTAGAGGTTAAACCACAACTTTATTATTCCGTAATAGATTTACAACTGAATTCTTATTCTAATGATTTTATAAAAGTAAGTTATGTTTGCTGATAACGAAATTGCTTGTTATACAAAATTGCATGGGAATTTTCCATATACGATTTGCAACGTGCCAACCTAAGAGAGTACAATTATCTTACAGGAATGTCTGTCTGGAAATTGTGAAATTTGGGTAGGTACATACTTTGTGTGTTGACACATGTGTTAACTTATACAGGCAACTAGCATCTGCTTAGAATAATGGTTGAGACATGCACCATATCTGCAGCTTATACTGATCACTGAAATGTTCAATTAAAAAGCAACAATTTGCCAATTATTTCAGAACCTTGGAAAATAAATTCCTTGCAGTTAGAAATTTCATTTTAACTCTAAACATATCCAACGGAGCTCTCGATTAACATCACCAAATGTTACGGCCAAAACATGCTACGAAGTATCATCTGACCACTCCTCGGTTTTAATAACATTAAGCACATAAGTTGTAAATTCAGAATCAAATATGTTTTTAACGAACCGACACACTAATTGGTCTCAATTCAAATCTGCAGTGACAAGAGAGTGCTCATTAAGCATCCCACTTAAAACGAAATCTGAAATTGATGAAGCAGTACAATACCTAGCACTACTAAAGTGAAAATGCGCTAAGCGTCACAGAATATTCGACAACTCTTAAAGAGCAAACGCATGCTACGCAGGCAATGGCTGTTACATAGAACACCTGGACTTAAATTAAAACTAAATAAAGCTATCAAAAACCTAAAAGCAGCACTAACAAAAGAACATGATGAGGGGATTCAATATTATCTAAGTAAACTTTTAGCATCAGAAGCAACAGATTACTCACTGTGGAAAGCCATAAAAAACCTGAATGGCCTACGCAATCATATCCTCCGATTCGCCTTTTCGATGAAAACTGGGCAAGAAGCGATGCAGAAAACACAAATTATTCGCCCAACATTTAGTTAAAGTATTTACTCCGAACGAAAATAATGGACACTCGGAATTGCTGCCTGAAGAAGTGGAAGCTTCTGAATTTCAACCAATTAAACATAAATAGCGTGAAGTAAAAACAATGATCAGCGAACATATAAACCCCAAAAAGGCACCTGGTCATTATCTTATTAGTGGTAAAATACTTATAGAACTTCCAGATATACGAGTATGTATCAAATTAACAACATACATTTTCAATGCTGTAATGAAAACTGGGTATTTTCCTGAAACTTGGAAAATTTCACAGATTATAATGATACATATACACCAGGTAAAGATGAAACAAAAGTAGTCTCGTATCGACCAATCAGTCGTGCCAACTCTGTCAAAGCTCTTTGAAAAAATGCTGCTTAAAAAGCTTAAATCAATTCTGCAAGAGCAAAGTATTATACCGGATCACCAGTTTGGATTTAGAGAAAATCATGGAACCATAGAACAAGTGCATAGGATCGCATCAGAAATCAGAAACTCATTTGGACAAAAAAGTACTGCTCTGCAGCATTTTTAGACATCGCCCAAGCTTTCGATAAAGTATAGCATGAAGGCCTTGTACATAAAATTAAAGCCCAGCTACCACCAAATTGAGTTGGTATGAAATTGAATCTCAAAGAGCCATTGTTAAAAGTTACTTAGCGCAGTGACACTCGCTGGAAATATATGATTGCTTGAAAACATCTTGGAATCGGTTCTACCATCCAATCGGATACGAAAGATTCTACAAGAAATACAGAAATAGAAGATCCGGATCACCGGAATGATCAAAAAACATTTATGATTATGCTAAAATTTCAGCAAAGGAACAAGATCATCGCTGTTGATTTAAAATTATATTTTTAAATTTAACTGAATCTTTTAATTCTATGTCTCTTTTCGTAAATGTAAAACTTCCAACATCATTGCAAAAATTTAAAAAGCTACTATTGGATCTGCGACTTCCGATACACAGATTTTCAGCAAATTTTACAAGGATCGTCAAATTAATAAAAAAAGTATGAAAATTTCTTTCCGAATAGTTTGATGAAATAAAATTATTTTAACCAAAACACGTCAATTCCGGTAAACTTTAAAAATGATCTCAACAAATTATGTTTGAAATTTAATTTCAAATTTTTTTTTTTTCAATCGTGTTTTCGTCAATGCTATATAATTTTCAAAATATTTGCAAAAAACGAAAAGCTCGGTTGGCCGATTACGGCCAAAAATCACTATAGGATCTCGCTATTTATAGGACAACTTAAATAAGAAGTTTCAATCCGATCGGTAAATCGGTCTGAAGAGAAAAGAAACGAAAATCGTTTTCCGTGTTTTTTGGAAATAGAGAAAATTATTAATCCAATTTTTATTGTTGTTTTCTGTTTGCCAATTAAATTTTCAATAGAAATTTTTGAGATTTTTGAGATTTTGCTTTATATTTTGTGAAAATAAATTTTTTGGGGGACTTCTAGAAAGCTATCACGACAGAAATATTTTTCTAGGCTGACGACGATAACTAATACGTTTGAAGTGAGATATAGAGGAAAAACTACCAGAATGGATGAATTAGACACAGTAAATTAATTTGTCTGCACGACAATGCAAAACCACTTGTTGCAAACGTTGTAAAAAAAATATTGAAAAGGACAGGACTGGAAAGTTATAAACCACCTTACTTTACTACTTATTCCGGCCAATGCAGTCGTCTCTTTCTGAACAGCGATTTAGTTGTCGCGTAAAGTTCGAAAATTAGCTTATTGATTGGATCGCTTCAAATTGGCTCAACAAAAAGTTTCTAATCATCTCTCGATATCGAGCTCCGTTCACTGTAATTGCATCGCCATTTTCGAACAAATATGGACGAGCTACGCCACCGCACCCATCACATTTTCAAGCAATTCTCTAGGATTTTCTTCAGCCTAAAAGCGGCAGTATTGTTTGTTGGCATAGCCACCAATTTCAAAATGAGCTTCTTCGGTGAAGATAATTTGCTTGAAAAAATGCTCATATTCTTCTTATTTTGCAATGGCTCAATTAACGATTTGCCGACGTAATGCGTGCTCATTTGGCTTTAATTCTTGTGCTAAATGTATTTTGTATGCCTTTGCATGATGATCTTTGTGTAAAATATTGAACAACGGTGTTGGTTTGAGGTTTAATTGCTGTGCACGACGACGAATTGATGTATTTTCCCTTGAACGACCAATACAATGATAAATCATGTTCTCTGATCTAGAACTGAACCTATTTCTTGAAATTTTACAATGGTAAGTTTCGGACGGTTTGCAGGTTCATTTTCTCTACCGTATTTTGAACGACATTTTCTTACAACTTTTGAATAGCTTTCACCATATTTAAAATAAGTTTTAATAATCAAAATAGGTTATTCAATCGTATATCTGTCCATTTTAACTTACCGTAATGTTTGTACTTGTCACCTGTCAAATAACATATGATACTCTAGAAAACGGAATATTTAAAGATACCTCAAATTTGAACAACCTTTAGAAAAATAAAGATCGAAACAATGCATGCTGCCTACCGTATTATCACAATGCTCCCATGTTGGCCCGTGGATTTTTAGAATCTTCATGAATGGTTGCAGAAATTATACAACATTCCAAAATTCAATAGTTCATTGAGTCACTTAAGGATGCCAACAAACTGCAAGAAGATATCGATGGCCTTTAAATGGTCTTGGTCTATAAATTTATACTCTTAAATGTAAATCGTTTTTCGTTCCATCGAAAAGCCAACCCTGTTATTCAAGTGTACAACGTAAATGGTCATCCTCTGTAACTTAGAAGCAACAAAGAAACAGAAAAATTTAATTGATGGGTAATCATGGAACAATCTTTTTACCAAAGATCATATTACGAGTGTAAATAATTTAATCGAAACATGCAGTGAGTTTCCCATAAGGTAAAATATGTCAAAATATATTATTCTCTAATCTTTCTGCAAACACTGTATCATTCACACAAAAATATGATGAGTGCATCATCCTAACCAATCGTAATCCATTTCCAATCAAATTCCAAATAAAAATCTCAGCAAAACGATTTACAATTTAAAATAAAAATGAAATGAAAATGAAATGAAAATGTATACATTGAAAAATAATATTTTCCATCATCATCAACAGCAGCAGCATCACAATACTGAATCGAGAGATACATGGATCAAGACAATTTATTGTAAATGGAAGGTGGGGTGGGTTTAGTAAATATGAATTGGGTATGAGACGCTTGGGGTTTGAAAAGAAATCAAATCGACTAAGCATCAGGTAGTTTATTTAATCTTTGGTATGGTTTTCTATCCTGTATATGTGCTATATGGGATGCTGTTAAATATTCAGGTCATGTTGGGTTTTGTGCAATCAAAATCAAATCTGGTTGTTGTCGATATGGGAACCGAAAAAAAAAATACTTGGGTTATGTAATATACTTGTTATGTCGTACTATCATCCGCCCGAAAAATTATTCACCCCCTACCTAATCGATTATTATCGGATGTCTTGTAATTGTGCTGAATAAAAACCTTCTATGAATAATCTAGCAATACATAACGTATCACATACGGTTGTTGTTATTGTTATGATGAATTGTATATGCAGTGATTATTGTTTGCACTTAAAATAATTCTATCGACATCTTGTATATTTGTAGGAAAATTTTAAGATTTCGATTTTCCATTTCAGATAAAACAGTTACATGATTTGATAATTAAACTGAGTATAAAATATACGTTAATATAGCCAGTCGTCGTTAATAAATTTACAACACATTTTATGATCAACCACACATAATTAATGCGATACATTATTTGGGCCACTGTTAACCGAATTTCAACATATATCAGTTTATGTCTTATAAATTTAATTACTAGAAGATACGGCTGATTTTTAAACCATCCAACGGACATAAATTCGGACATCGGAAAAATATTTTATTTTCAATTTAAAACACTAGATGATGTTCACGATAATCGATGGTGTGATAAATAGGATGAGCGCGATCGTTATTATTGATGATAGCATCTGGAAAATTCGATTTACTCGTAAAGTACTTAGGAAATTGTATTTAAAAAATTTTACGGTTATTATACATCGCAATAAAAGTTTATTAAGACCGAAATTGGATATAAAAACATAAAACTTTGTTGTAAATTAAATGCATTATTACTAAATACAACATTTTATTATCTAACCTTACATATGGGTTAGGTCTATTAATTCTTTCGTTCCGAAGGTGGTGTTTTATTATACAACAACGTACTTGTAGCCCAAAGAATATTCTGAGAGATTTAAACAATTTCCTTGTTTAACTCCAAATTTCGCTGCTTAGTGTAAAAGGAAAAATGATATATGAAATACGCAAACAGCGCATTTACGCTTAACAGTGTATGCCACTTAACAGTTCGATAAATTTGATAAAAGCCCTACGCTATTTATGTGCCAAAGTTCATTAGACTTTTTTACAGGTTTCCAATAGTTTCCACCACAGAAACTCTCGAACAATTGGTCAACAGATTCGAAGAAATGTATAGCAACTTAATCAACACAACGTAGCTTTAATGAAATATATCTCACCTAACACAAAAAAAACTTTCGGTGTAAAGCACCACAGAAATTTATTTTTAATCATACATACGTACGTACAGATCACCAGAATACAATTGGCCTCATTGCTTTAATAATTTCGATATATCACGTCATTTTATTTCAATAATTAAGATGTTTGATTAAAGATGGCAGTATAGTCGCTTAAAGGAAACATTTTGTTTGAATTTCTTTCCTTGAAACGTCATTCATGGTGAAGAAAGCAATAAATTCTGACAAAACTCATGAAACCAATTAAAAATTATTATTCGAGCTATTGTTAAGAAACAATTTATTACGTTATTGCTAAAATATGCATTTAATAGTCCACATAAAATTTGTTTGCTAAAGAAGCAAATTCATCTATGTATTTCCAATCATTAGAATCGGCCATCTACAGGCCAGAAAATAAAATGTCAACATAAATTTAATAACGAGCAATTTCTCGAAAACTTTTGAAATTGTTGGAAGTAATGAAATTGGCCTATACGAATTTTTTCTCATTTAGTGGTTTGCTTGGTTTTGGTATCGTGATTACTACTGCGTCTTTCCATTGTCTTTGAACGTGTGTAAGTTTCATTAATGCATTAATTTTTCAGTGGAGTTTGTAATTAAATCAAATCCTGCAAATTTATGTGCACTTCATTTACTGGTGGTAAGTTTTATGCGGTTTGTCTAGGTAGGGACTAGGTGTGTTGCAAATAAGGAAGCATTTTGCTTTGCACTTATCGCATCCCTGTTCAGTAACAAAAACCGATCGTGATGCGTCCTCGTTTCGGGAAAATTCATTTAGGGAGTGAATTGCAAGGAATCGATTGCGATTGGTTTAGGTTTCGGAAAAATTCGTTCAGAGGGCCGTCCGATGTGTCCCAGGCCCCTTTATGTAAAATAAATTTTTCATCTAGTACGATTTCTATAAAAATTGATGAGGGAGGGTGGTCCGGGTTTCAGGAGTCGATAGTGATGGGTGCTAATTTCGGAGAAATACGTTCTGGGGGTTGATCGGTGCGGCCTGGCTGCCTTCTTCAATTTTTTCTGGCTTGCATGATTTTGAAATAAATGCTAGACGAGCGCATTCGAGTACCAAAAATCGACTGTGGTAAGTCTTGATTTCAGTGAAGGATGGTGGGCTTGGAACCTTCTTTTAACATTTTATTTGGCTTGGACGATGTTGATAAAGTTTAGTGGATCAAGGTTTTTCAATTCAAGGAAACGATTACAAGCAGTTCCTATTTCTTGTTAATTCATGTAGGATTTACTGGAAGGGCCGTTATGACATTGAACCATCTTGCATGAGGTTGCACCATGATGCTTGATGTTGTACTATATTGTTCTATATTGCGTGATGTTTCACAATGTTGCGTTATGTTGCACCATATTGTTGGAGTTAAACTACGTAGTGGGATGTTCATCAGGTTTGGTCATATTGTACCATGTTGTGTGATGTTGCACCATATTGCATCGTGTTGAGAGAAGTTGTAGGATGTTGCAGTTTGTTGCGCCATGTAGGCTTAGGACCTTCTTTTATAATCTTATTTAGCTTGAATAGATAAAACTTGGCGAGACAGAGATTTTAAATGCAAGAAAACGATTACAAGGAGTTCTGATTTCTGCATAATTCATTTAGGAAAACTCCGGATGGGCCGTCATGCTGCACCCTGTTGCTTAATGTTTCTCCGTGTTGCATGTAGTTGCTATCTGTTGCAATATGTTACACCACGTTGTTTGATGTTGCCCAATGTTGCATTATATTGCACCAAGTGGTGGGATGTTGCACAATGTTGCGTCATATTCAACCATGTTACGTGATGTTGCTTAATGTTGAATCATGTTGTGGAATGTTCCATGGTATTGCCTCATGTTGCGTCACGTGTACCTTGTTGCGTGATGTTGCTCTATGTTGCTCGATTTTGATTTTGTATTTTTTGATGACTGACGTTAGGTTCCATCGTATTGCGGAATGTTGATCCATGTTATGTTGGTTGCGCTACTGTGATATTATATGTTTGCACTAATCGCGTCGTTAATTTTGGTAACCGCCTTTGTCCCTTTTCACATTTTTTCCGCCTCAAACGATTTTGATATCGTCTGGTGCGGCCCGGGTTTCTGTATTTATTTGTTTTTGTCTAGCACGATTTTAATAAAGATTGGTGAAGAGAATGCGAAGAAATCAAATACCAGGAGTCGATTTAGATCGGTGCTAATTTTGGAAAAAATCTATTTAGAGGGTCCTTCGGTGGGAGCCAGGGCCCTTTTATAATTGTTTTCCGGCTCGACCGATTTAGCCAGAAATGCATAGCTAAGTGTCTAAATTTTAGGAAAATATATTTAGGGATTTTCAGATCGATCGGCTTCGCGTGCTGAGGATCGGCTGAGATGACTTCTTAATTCCTATTTAAGAAAAATTAAAAGGTGTTCCAGGTTAGTCACAATGTTGCGTTTCAATACGCACTAAAACTATGTCTTCTCAATCGAAGGTAAAGGAACTCAGATTAATGAAAAAAATTGGAACCTAATATAAATTTTGGACATGATTTTGGAAAATTGCCCATTTAAATTAATTTAAGCCATTTCTAAACCGATTGGGATACAACTCTATCCGCATGATAAATATAGGAAAGGGTTTCAGACCTTTCTCAAACGAATAGAATATGCAACTCGGTTGGTACTATGAGAATATTCAACTTGATTGAAACAAAATCGTAGGTTCTTTAAATTGAATGGAGCCGTTGTTTAACCAAGTGTGGAGCAACAATTGTATTAACCGCTGGTAAGAAAACTTATTTAATAATTCACCTGCGTGAAGCCATCGAATGGTTTAGGGTCAGCAAACTACTAGTTCAGTGTATTTAACTTTTGGGTGTTGTTCAACTTTGGCCGAAATTTGGAAAAAGTCTGATGAACATACGGGGTTTATTCAACAAAATTTCGATGTTCCAATATATGCAAAATTCATTGAACATTCATTGAATGCTCTGGCGCTGAAGGTAAACGACCGCAAAAGCGTTCAAAGAATTTTCAATATACTTAAACATCGAAATTTTTCAGACCATACAATGAACTTTAAATATATTAAAACTTCAAAATTTTTGCCAAAACCAGACCAATTTGGACCAGGTTTGAACAACAGTATAGCCATTGCGGCATTAATGGGGTAGTTCCGATGTTTACGTTTGAGGTCTGAATTAGTTTTGATACAATATTTATTTTCAATCAACTGATATCTTTCGGCTGAAGGAAATCAATCATCATTATCCATGTTGTTTACTTTCGGCTGGGATAGCGAAGACACTATCTGCATTAACGATTTCTTGTATTTCGGCTGGAATCTTTCGTCTAACTTTAAAAAGGTGGCACACAAATCCCTTTTGGGATTAGTTTTCAGTTCTTTCGCTTGCCACTTAATAATAAATATGAGTTGAGGATATTTATAAATAGCTACCAACACTATTTCCAATGACTCATTTAGGAAATTTTATTTTTTTTATTTAAATATTCGGTCGGAAGCTTGAAAATCCTTTGTGTTTCTCAACGTAGAAAATAATGTTATCGCAGGTGCTTATCCCAGTTTTTAATCGACAAAAAAATTCCCACTCACAGAACGAGAATAGATTTGGGGTTTTGCGAATTCAAGTCGGGTCGCAGTATCCCAATCAAAGTAAAGTAGTAATGTCGAATTTTTCTTCAGATTCAGGCTTGAGTGTGGATTTTTTGACATTATCTTATTGTAGAGAGTAAATACTCGCTCAGCTTCAAGGTTTGATTGAAGTAATGATAAATACGCAATTAATTATAAAGACTCTGTTATCTTAAACCGTTACTTCATTTACATTAAAAGCATATCCTTCGATCTACTATCGAGCAGACGTAAATATATTCATTGGGATGAAATTTAAAACTGAAATTCTTAAAATTGTAAGCATACGAATATAAATTGACCAGAGCTAAGTTAATGTGGCGACCCCGAGATTATAGGCTACTGAACCACAAACCAATCCGTGAAAAGTCTGACCACAGCTTCCCGTTTTACTCTGAAAAGCCGAAATAAGTGAAACCGAGTTCGTAGTGCATAGCTCAAAAAGCTCGTACGCACTGATTTATTTAATTGCTGTACTAAAACCGATCAAATAGAAGCATACTCACATGGCTCATTTCCGCAGCGCTGTCAGAAAAATTGTACCTCCCAGGCGAAAATAAAACATTTCAGTATAATGCGACCGGTGTGAAGTTTTCAACATTTATCAAAAGTGTAGCTACACAAATTAACAAAAAACAAAAATGTAGATACACAATTTAACAAAAAGTGTATAACTACATAAAAAAATTGTGGCAGGGTTGAAATTGTTATAATTTTCACTAAATATAATCTAATCTAATCCGCCCATATCTCGGCGACCTTCGGGGAATTTTTTTTGTTTAGCGTAAATGGAAATACTAATATAAAAAGTGTAAACCAGGTCTTGTGGGCGTTTAAGGGCAATCAACACGAAGTTCTAGAGATGTCACCACAAATCTGAGTATACTGGCATTTCGGGGACACTCCCTTCGGGGTTCATTTCACTCAACAGACAGCTCGTTTATAGAGAACCAATTCACACTGGAGAGTCCGTTCATAGGGATCCTCGATCATTCCGAAGTGACGTGAAGAGTACACATGTTGCGTTGCACTCGGTGTGGTAATTAGTAATTAATAATTAGTAATTAGAAATTAATAATTAGAAATTAGTAATTAGTAAGTAGTAATTAATAATTAGTAATTATAAACTATTAATTGTAATTAGCAATTACGATTTAATAATTAGAAATAAATAATTAATAATTAGTAATTAGCAATTAATGAATTATAATTAGTAATTAATAATTAGCAATTAGTAATTAGTGATTAGTGACTAGTGATCAGTAATTAGTAATTAATAATCAGTAATTACTAATTAGTAATTAGTAGTTAGTAATTGGTAAATAGCAATTAGTAATAAGTAATTAATAATTAATAATTAGTAATTAATAATTAGAAATTAATAATTAGTAAGTAGTAGTTAATAATTAGTAATTATAAATTATTAATTGTAATTAGCAATTACTATTTAATAATTAGAAATAAGTAATTAATAATTAGTAATTAGCAATTAATAATTAGTAATTAATAATTAGCAATTAGTAATTAGCAATTAGTAATTGGTAATTAGTAAGTAATGATTAGTAATTAGAAATTAATAATTATTAAGTAGTAATTAATAATTAGTAATTAGTAATTATTAATTGTAATTAGCAATTAATAATTAATAATTAGCAATTAGCGTTTAGTAATTAGCATTTAATAATTAGTAATTAATAATTAATAATTAGTAACTAGCAATTAGTATTTAATGATTAGTAATAAGTGTTGATGGCCCTTAAACACCCACAAGACCCGGTTTACACTTTTTATCTTATTATTTCCATTTACACTAAACAAAAAAAAATCCCCGAAGGTCGCAGGGATATGCCGCGGATTAGATTAGATTATATTTAGTGAAAATTATAACAATTTCAACCCTGCCACAATTTTTTTATGTAGTTATACACATTTTGTTAAATTGTGTATCTACATTTTTGTTTTTTGTTAATTTGTGTAGCTACAATTTTGATAAATGTTGAAAACTTCACACCGGTTAGAATGCGGCACTGATGGGGTTAGCTCTGAGATTTAGTCAAAAAACATAGCTCAAGCGTGCAACGAGTTTGAAAAATGCACGACAATTTTAAGGGGTAGTGAATTTTGTATGGGAGAACAACAACAATTTACTGGTTTTGTTTCATAGTTTCACAACACAGTTTCTAACAAATAATTAACAAGTATATGATTCCAATTGGATTATTA
Organism: Nephrotoma guestfalica; assembly: GCA_963691935.1. NCBI lineage: Eukaryota > Metazoa > Arthropoda > Insecta > Diptera > Tipulidae > Nephrotoma > Nephrotoma guestfalica. The sequence goes on from OY829913.1 coordinate 100,598,388, forward strand.
AACTTCTTTAGTGTATTAGTGTTACACTAAGGCAAAGAGTAATTTCTTCTAATGGCATGGATTCTTCTAACAACTAGTAACTTCCGTTATCTTCAGATAACAGCTGTTTCATTAATTTAAATTTTGACTATTAGAAAAAAAGCGATAGTATTAATGATGGCTGTTTATTTGCCATCGCCCTGCGGTCTTCCCAATTTTAATTTTTTTTAAATTTGTATAACATGCCGATTTTACCTGTGTGAGTAGTTTATATCCCGACTAATATTTTGAGGATCAAAAGGATTCTTCTAAGACGTCATCCAGAGTTTACAATAGCTCTATATCAATTAGGAAGAGGCCAGCTCGAACCAGTAGTACTACCGTCTGACGCATACGATTGTTTTGAAATTTGTCTGTGAAGCTCATTAAGGATTCTTCAACAATACAAAATTAAATTCATGTCCGACAAATGTTTGGAAGAGGCCAGCTCGAACCATTAGTATTATCGTCTGACAAATACGATTGTTTCGAAATTTGTCTTACAAATTCGTTAAGGATTTTGCTACAATACAAAAATATATTCATGTTCGACAAATGCTAGGAAGAGGCCAGCTCGAACCAGTAGTACTACCGTCTGACGCATAGGATTGTTTTCAAATTTGTCTGTGAAGCTCATTAAGGATTCTTCAACAATACAAAATTAAATTCGTGTCCGACAAATGTTCGGAAGAGGCCAGTTAGAACCATTACTACTACCGTCTGACCCATACTTGCTGTTTCAAAGCTGATTGCTTTGGAATTTCCGATTGTACGAGATTTTTAGTTAATAATCGAAATTTAAACTAATGTTTATTTCTCTTTCTAAATTATTTTCGATAAATTTATTAAATTTTTTGTTATTTTCATTTTATTTAAATATGTTTAAATTTCGTGCTAACTCTAGCTAATACTCAAACCACTTTCAGAACACAAATCAATTTAATTTTTTAAATTAATAAGATGGATGTCTAATAATTTTGGATGTAAACTTTCTTTAATTTATTTAATTGTATTTTATAATTTACTTAAATAAATTTTCAAAATATTTAAATTATGATAGTTTGTGATTTTTTTTTTGTGTTTAGTACTATTTGATATAAAATAATTGGTTAAGATCTGTGATAAAAAATATCACCTTTACGTGCTAGTTTCACATCGGTGATGAAGCTTACTTTTGGTTCAAGGGGTACGTTAACAAACAGAGTTGTCGGATTTGGAGTGAAGATAATCCACAAGCCTTTAGCGAAACACCATTACATTCGGAGAAAATCACTGTTTGGTGCACTTTATGAGCCGATGGAATCATTGGTCTTCAAAAATAACGATGGGCGGAATGTTACGGTAAACGGTATAGAGATATGATTTCTAACTTTTTGATAAGGCTGGCATAAATCTTGCTATGAGGTTCTAACAGGACGGTGCCACATGCCACACAGCGCGGGATTCAATTAATTTACTCACAGAAACATTTGTTGAAAGACTAATTTCACGTAACAGTCCTGTTAATTGGCTACTGAGATCGTGTGATCTAACTTTATTGGCCGCAATTGCTATGAAGAGTGATCGAGAATTGGGCCTCCAGATTACGCCACGTACATGCTAGCCGTGGCGCTCACATGGTCGAAATCATTTTCAAACATTAATGGCAAAAAATTATCTATCCAATAAAGCTTGTTTCACTAATATCTTCTATTTTTATTTAAAAATGTGAACCTCTAAAAAACAAAAGGTGTTTTTTTAGATGTTCACATTTGTTCATTCTTGTCATTTGTTCAAAATTTGACTCTTTTCGCTATTTTGGAGAAACCTACCGATGATGTTTTTAGAAAGCTCCGCGAGAAAAAATCAATTATAAGTTTAAGCATGAAGTGTACGTATTTTGCATAAATATTATCTGGCAACCCTAGTTCCACTATGTGCAGTAAATTGTCCTCATGAATGATTGTGAAATACATACCAAAAAAATACCAAAAATGTACACTGTTAAATTTAAAAACATTCCAATTGGATTTGTTTTGTAGTGAAATTGAAACAATTTTAGATAATCTTTAACATTTATACTAGAGAAACCCTAATAGTGTCGCTGTGAAGAACAAATAATTTTCTAACAATTTTAAATAAACACGAGAAAATTGTGATACAATGTACTAAAGTTTTTTTAATTCTAAAGAAGGTTATTTTAGACACTGTTTCTACCTTTATATCTCCGAATCTAGAGATGTTCATGGGTTCTCACCTCACCACAACATCATCAATCGTGTCCCATTTTTACAATGTTGATAGAAAATTTTCTGACCTACTCGAATATATGAAAGAAATCCCGTGATCATTTCTGAGATGGGCGATATAACCGTAAACGTAAAAATATCTCTGGACTAGTTAAAAATCATCATAATGAGATCCCGTTCATTACCCACATAGAGATTTGACTGATCTATCTGACCATGTAGGTGAGACCCCGTGAACATCTCTAGGATCGGTGAAATAAAATTTGAAAATTTATTCAAATTGATGAAACTTCTAAGTCGTAAATGGCCCACTAAATACCATCATAATTGAACCCTGTTCGGAACTATCGATAGTCGAAACTTTGAACTATCTAAAAGTATAAACGTGACCCTGTGAACATCCATAGAATTTTTGTTATTTGATTGTTTTCACAATAAATCGGGTTCGTAGCTTATTTGGGAATGCCAATTGGGTAAAAATCCTATTGGAGAAAATACCAAAATTTCCAATTGAGAGTAAAATTGTAAACGAAGAAGTTGTAAATTTTGGAAAACATGATGAACATCATCATTCGTGTCCCATTTTCACAATATTGATAGAAAATTTTCTGACCTACTCGAATATATGAAAGAGAACACGTGAAGATTTCTGGGATGGGCGATTTAACCGTAAACGTAAAAATGTCTCTGGACTAGTTAAAATCATCATAATTAGATCTCGTTCATTACCCACAAAGAGATTTGACTGATCTATCTGACCATGTAGGCGAGACTCTGTGAACATCTCTAGGATCGGCGAATTAAAATTTGAAAATTTATTCAAATTGATGCGAAACTTCTAAGTCGTATATATGGCACAGTAAATATTTTCACAAATTAACCATGTTCATTTCATTGTTAAAACTTTGTCTGTGCTATCCTAAAATACATTTAGAAAATTATGAATATCTCAAGAAGCGGTAACAGAAAAATTTGAAAATCGATTGAAATGAAAAACCACTATTGTTTAAAATACGCTGCACAAGTTAAAAATCATCATATCTCAACCTTATTCACCACACACGTGAGGTTTTGACTTAACTATTTAGCCATATAGGTGAGACCCCGTGAACATCTCTAGATTCGGAGATATAAAAGTAGAAACAGTGTCTAAAATAACCTTCTTTAGAATTAAAAAAACTTTAGTAAATTGTATCACAATTCTCTCGTGTTTATCTAAAATTGTTGGAAAATTATTTGTTCTTTACAGCGACACTATTAGGGAGTCAAGGGCTTCTCTAGTATAAATGTTAAAGATTATCTAAAATTGTTTCAACTTCACTACAAAACAAATCCAATTGGAATATTTTTTAATTTAACAGTGTACATTTTTGGTATTTTTTTTGGTATGTATTTCACAATCATCCTCATGATTATAATATTTATCATTTGCATATGAGATTAATTATCAAGTTACGCCAAGTCTAGCACGATTCCCATTAAACTATCATCTTTAATGAGTTTATTGTAAAAAATGTTCTGATGTTCAGATTCACTCCAATATTTTGCTTTTATTATCTTGTCATACAATACAATTCCAATATAAAAACAACAAAAAAAATATTAACTAAATGGAAATGTAATTAGCCTCGTTTTATTGTAATTTTCATTTTGTTTTTACCAATTTTATTATGTTTTCAAGTATGGCAAGAGTTGCAGAAGTGGAAGGAACAAAACATCCTCTGTAAATATTATAGCAGCACACAATATATACGAGAAAGGATGCAAGCAAACATAATAACCTAAATATGATAATTGCCAAAAAAAAAATCTGTATCCAACTACAAACAAATAAAAATCGTTGCTACACTGAAACTTTGCCAAAAGTTGAGATTTGTAATTTTATGAATTTATACTGTATTTGTATACATAACAACCCTTGCTGAACCAGAGCACAGTCATTACATGAAAAATTGTCGCATCGAACAGGTTAAGTTTATGCTCGAAAAACCGTATAATTTATAGAAATTGTTACTGATTGTAGTTATACATAGTTGATTATAAAGACGATATCGTCGTTAAAAGAAGGAAGGGCGGAAGTGGGTGGCGCAGTATGCTTTGTGTGCAATCTTTATTTGTTTATATCAAAATAGGAAAAACCGCGACACAAGGAAAACTATTTTCGTTATAATTAAAAATTTGGTGTTATTGTGTTTCCATGTAACGTATATGAAGAGAAGCACATTTCGTTATGCACAAAATTTTCTTGGTACACGACATTCGTAGATACAAAACACATAAGTACACCACAACACAAATTAGTATTTTATAGTTTTGTGCAATCAATACGTTGACGATGTGAATTTTATGATGTCGCCCATTATAAAAAATAACTTTGCTGATATGTTAGACAAAAATAGTTCCGTATACCAGAGGAAATTGTTTTTATCTTATTTTGCAAAAACGCCTTACCATGCCCCCCTCACATTAAATATGTAAAACGTTTCGCTCATATTTTTGTCTTTTGCGCGAAAATATAAAATTATAATTTTTTTTTGTGAAATGGAAACTATTAACCCCAATTTATTTGCCAGTTTTGTCCGGATGTTTATACCTTTTAAGATGATAAGAATCGTCGATGCACTTAAATGGGGAGTAAGTATTTACCACAGAGTTGTTGCTCGATATCTGTAGGAAGGTGATGGAAATTATATTTTGGAGTGCATATGTACTCTATCTGCATCGCATATAATTAATTTAAAACCACACACACGAACACTGTTTGAATATTTTAATGAATTTATCCATATTGAATTACCAATATGTAGCTGTACACAACAAATAACAGAAAAATTTATAAAAATAATTTCATTTTTATTAATAATGTTTTTTTATGCCAGTGAAAATGATTCTGATTTATTGATTCTGATTTATTTCCCAACAGCATGTAGGTAGGTAGGTATATAGAAAATATAAATTTCCATATGCATACATATTTTCATCTGAGTATGAAGCATAATATCAATGGTTGTTTGCGGAAACATGTATGTATATAGATCATCAAGAGGTTACAACAACCTCTTCTGTTGCTTGTGTTTACTACGTAAAGGGTGTTTTTTTAGAGATTCACAAGACTCACACCAGAGCAATGCTTGCAAATTGTTGCAATTTTTTATACAGTGCGTACCGAACAAGCGATAGACGCTGTACAGCGTAGCATTGAGGAAGACACAAATCAATCAATTCGACGTCGTTCTCAGCAACTGGAGATGTGTCCATCCACTTTATGGAGGATTTTATCTAAGGATCAACTTGTGCAGGAATTAAAGCCATCCGATCATCACACACGAAGCCAATTCGGCCAAAATTTTGTGCAGCGATGAAGCTCACTTTTGGTTGAATGTGTTAACGCTTCGAAATTGCTTCCGAATTGTTAAGTACTTTGTAGAACTTAAAATCTGTGGTTTTTAGATTCACAAGATTAGTTAGTGAAGACACAGAAACTATCATGTTCGATAAAGTTTACAGTGGCATTGATAATTGAGGTTTGTTTTCGAGCTAAATTGATCAGTATCTTCCAGGTTTGTTATTAATTGTTCATAACGTTGTGCATCTCGTTCATTCAAAACACCAAATAAATCTCCCATCACATATCCCAATGTATCCCCGAACCTTGTCTTACTCGTCTTCGTTCTTTGCTGGAATTCTGAATTACTTGGTTCACCTTTCTAATATTCTCCAGATGGTGATCGAATTGTTGAATGGTGGCAGCGCAAATACCGGTATCATTTGTATTATTATTACTCTCTTGGCAGACGCGTTTCAATTGCTTATAATGTATGATGTAGATGATTATGCTCCAGCTGGAGGCAAGTGGATTCATTTCAGCATGTTTTTCAAAATATAATCCTGGTTCGTGGTTAAGGTATTCAATGCTATATTTTGTTTCATTTGCCGTCTCGGCACTTGATGCGCAGAATAATAGGCCCACAATGCATACTGAATAAAAGATAAGATTGTCGCAAGATAGTTTCGCTGATTGACTCCGTGTTCTCCTTTCAGTTGGTTTAGGAACTTTCTCTCGAGATGAACCTTCTGTCGGCTTATCGTTGTTTGTTATAAACTGTTGCACTTCGGAATCTTCAATAATTGGTTCGGCTTCTGACTCAATGGTGTAGTGTGTTGGTAGAGCGCTGATCTTAGCTATGGACCTTTTGAGTATTCCCTTCTGAGTTTTCAAGGTAACGGCTCTGGTTAATTTATCATGTTCTGGGTGAGTTTCTAATACTCTTCACAATAGCCACTTGGTGAGTGGTACATTTTTCGTCTCTTATAAGAACTAATTGATTTTCCTTTATATTTGGTTGTTGTTTTGTCCATTTCATTCGGTGCTGCATATTATGGAGGTAATTTTTGCTCCACATTTTCCAGAAGTCTCCATGCATTCTCTCGATTTGCTGCCATCTTGTCAATAGATTTTGGTTCGGGTAAATGGTTTCATCATCAGGACCATGGAATTGCCAGTTAAAAAATGCCCTGGTGTTAAACATTCAAGTTCATTGGGATCCTCTGATAGTGGACATAGCGGTCTAGAATTTAATGTTGCTTCAACCTGGCACAACAGAGTTGTTAATTCCTCAAATGTTAGTAGTACGGATCCTGCGGCTTTCTGCAAGTGCTGTTTTACCGATTTCACTCCTCCTTCCCATATGGCGCCGAAATGTGGTGAGCCTGGGGAATGAAATGCCATTGGATCCCTTGGTTTGTTATTACGTATATTACTATACATATTTACAACGTTACCCCTTCGGGCTATGAAACGTTCGAAGGCAGCGAGAAATCCTTGTGTTGTTAAATCACTGACCAATTCTATATGCATCGCTTTCGTTGTTAAAACAGGTGAAAATGGCGATGTACCCCTTCCGACTCTTTGTTCCGCGGCCATGTATGGGCTAGAGCATCTTGAGGGTATTACTCTTGGAGGAGGTAGGCTTCCCATCAGTTGAGTTGCTCTGTTAGCATTGTACCTAAAACACTTCTGGCATTGGCGATTGTGTTGTTTTGTTGCTCTTTTGCCATGGAGGATCCAAAATTGCTGCCTTATGGACGCGAGCGCCTTTTTATGTCCCCAATCGATGATCAAATTTGTAAGATGACCCTTTGGAGGAAGGATGATTGGATGTTTTTCGTTATAATTCAAAATTGAATGTTGCAATCGTCCTCCTATTCGAAGTACTTCGTTCGTGTCCAGAAATGGATGTAAGGAGAGAATTTTACTCTTGGAGCCTACTGACTTTAGCTACTTCTAACTCTTTAACTTTAGCGCCCCCTTCTGTTTTTCGCCATTATGGTGGCTATTCCAATAAAAACGCCAAATATATGCGAGTACTCGAATTGTTTTTGTGAGAGAAGAAAACCTTTCTAATATTTCCGGTTCTGTTGTAGTTGTGCTTATGCTGCTGAGCGTATCTTGCCGTTTTTTTTCTAACTCGCTAACTCGGTCTCCGTTATTACGTTACTCGATGATGGCTCGATACTACTCCTAAGCCAACCCGGGCCAACCCGCCATAATTTATTATCACCAAGCTAATCAGGATCTACGCCACGAGTTCCACAATCAGCGGGATTTTCTTTTAGTTTTACATGTTTCCATTGTGCAGGGCTGAGGATAGCATGAATCTGCGATGTTCTATTTGCTACAAAAGTTTTCCACTTACTAGGGTGTCCTTGCAGCCAGGCCAGAACAATTGTCGAGTCAGTCCAGGCTTGCATTTTAATGTTTGGGATTCCCATGGCCTCTGAAACTTGTCTCAATAGATTCGCTAACAGTACTGCCTCACAAAGTTCTAATCTAGTTTCTGACTTATTGGGGCCACTTTAGTTTTCCCGGACATAAGTGTAATTGTTAATACTCCTGCATCTGTCACCTTGCAGTACACTACTGCAGCGTAAGGTAATTCCGATGCATCACAAAACCCATGCAGCTCTAAATTTTCGCACTTGTCCTTGGTATGAGACCATCGTGGAATCCTAATTTTTTGCAGCTCGCTGAACGTAGTTTTATATTGAATTCATTTTTTCTTCATTTCCTCAGGTAGTTCTTCATCCCATGATAGTCCCCTTATCCATGACTGCTCCGAGACAGCAGTTTTGTTGGAACTATTGTCATGGGTTCCATGTTGACCTGGAACTCAAATTCATCTCGTTGGGGATTCTACAATATTCCTAACGTTTTTATGGATTCATGGTCCTTATTTATGAGTGTGATTTTTGACTCCCTTTGTTCTTCAGGAATACCGTCCATTATGGCTCTGTTGTTCGATGCCCATTTTCTCAGCGTGAAACCTCCATTATGTAGCGTTTTTCTTAAGTGTTGCTGACATTTTACTGCATGTTCTATGGTTTCTGCACCAGAGAGAACATCGTCGGCAAGTGGATAATTATTCTGCTCGTCTATAGCAAGTTGTTTTAGAGTTGTAGTGGCCAAATATGGAGCGGACGAGGTACCATACGTGACTGTTCGTAACTTGTACTCTTTAATTTGCTCGTCTGGTCAACTCTCCATAGTATCCTTTGTAAGTTCTGTTGTGTTGTTGTTACCAGGATTTGCCTGTACATTTTCTTAATATCTGCGATGTATACGTATTTGTATTTCCTCCATCCTGTTATAATAGAGAACAGATCTTGTTGTATTGTTGGATCTACTAGCTGGGTATCATTGAAACTGATCCCGTTTGTTGTCATCATTGATGCGTCGAAGACTACCCTCACCTTGGTTGTTGTACTTGACCACAGCATGGTGAGGTAGGTAACATGTTTGCCCCTTGGCATCCTCTGAATTGACCGTAACCATATATGTCCTAGCCTTATGTATTCATTCATAAAGTTATGGTATTCTTGTTTTAATTGTGGGTTCCTTTCTAATCTTCTTTCTACTTGAATTAGTCTTGAAACCGCATATTTCCTTGAGTCTCCTATTTCCAGTTCATCCCTTAATGGTATAGTGACTTCATATCGTCCTTTTGGTAGTCTTCTGTGAGTAATTGCGTAGTGTTGCTCACTCATATCTTCTTCTTCTGAGTATGACTTTCCCTTGGGTAGCTCTTCAATTTCACAGAATTGTCGAAGCTGCACGTCTAAGTTGTTTTGTACTACCAGAGATAGTGATTTTGACGTTAATCCTGATCCTGTCGTGAGACCCAGGAGAATCCATCCTAACTCAGTTTCCTGGGCTATTGGTTGGTACGGTGATTTCTTTATTACACCGTCTAACAAGATGTTGGCGTATACCTCTGTTTTTAAGATCATATCAATTGGACCAGGTAAGTCAAAATATGGATCGGACAATGCCAGCTCTCTCCAAGTTGATTTGCTCAGTTAAATTTGGTAAGATAAAAGCTTCCACCACCTGCTTGTATGTCGAAGGGTAATGAGGTGAAATAGTTATGTGTACCTTATAATTTATTTTATTAGTTTTCATTCCTCCAATTCTAGTAACTTGTAAATCTGCTCGGAATTTAGGTAGGTTGAGTTGTTCGGCACCTGCCTGCGTGATAAATGATGACTGAGAATCTATTATTGCACGTAATTTTACCAGATATCCGATTCAACTTGTAGCATTGATCAATGCGGTAGCTAACAAAGGCACTTTATTCCAGTGCATTTTTCGTTGTTGTTTCTCGCGGAGTGGAGCGTTGTGGATGTTGTCACCTTCCTTGTGTGCAGCAATGTGTTATGCCTTCTTTGACATACCACACAGGTTTCCGTACTTTGACATGCAAATTTGTTGTGCGCGAAGAGTAGACAAATAATACATAAATTGTTTGCTGCTATTATTTTGGACCTTTCCAGAACTTGCATCGTCTTAAAAACTGGGCACGTTGTTATTTCGTGAGATGCACTGCAAACAATGCATCTTTTTTCTATCCCAGCGAAAGTTCTTCTAGGCGGTGGTACGTTTACAGCAATAGGTGGTGTGTTTGTTGTTCTGCCTTGTTGTGTACCCTTTATTGTTTGCGATGCTTCTAGAGATTGGAAACGACATTCTAGAAACTTTAAGAGCTCACTTAACGATTGAATTTCCCGAGGATTCACCAGAGTAACTTCATATAGACGGTGTGTCTCTCTGTCCAGCTTCCTTAACACTAATGGAATTAGTATTGCATTCTACGTTGACGTCTCTAAGCCCAAGTTGCTTATGGCATAAAGATTTTCATTTATTGTGTCGTGCAGAGCCTTTATTGCATTTGTCGTCTCGGAATTGTGCGTTGGGAGATTCAATAGCGTATTTACGTGATTTGTGACAAGTAAACGCTTGTTGTTATAGCGATTTACAATTATTTTAAAAGCATCCGCATGATTCACTCCAGATGTTGATATATGATTCAAAAGTTTCGCCGCATCTCCTCTAATGTATGATTTGAGGTAGTAATTTTATGAGCGTCAGTGAGGGTTTTATTTTCGTGTACAAACCTGCTGAATCTATCATAAAATGCTGCCCATTCCTTATATTGCTCATTGAAATATGGAATTTCAAGAGGCAGTAATTTTATTTCCGGTTGATAATTTTTCTCAGTAAGTGGACTTCCTTGGACTGCTCGTTGTTGAATAGTTGCCTGTAGTCTCGCCGACATTTCATCCACATTTTGACTCATTCTGTCATAAATTTCATCGAGAAAATACGAAGCATGTTGTTGTTCTTCTGGTATTTCAACGAGGATTTCCTCATTCAACGTATCCATCTTTACTCTGCTGCTCTCCAACTGTTGTAATTTTTGGGTTAAATGAGCAGCCGACCTTGTTCTAAACATAGAGAGCTTGCTGCAATAAACTGTTGATATGATTTACTTTTACAACGGCTCTTTAAAGTAGTTTTACTGACGCTTCATCCAGCTATTGTTGTTGATTGTATTTTCAGTGTTTTTTACAGGCGGTGGTAGTGGGATTTTGTCCTTGTTGTTGTTGAATAATTCATTGAAATCATTCATCTTCTTGGATTCAACTAGCTTACTTTCATGTCGACTGTGGCTCGTAGCAACCTCAAGATCAGACGATGGACGTGGTTGTTCTTCTGATCGTTTATGGAATAACGGTGAAATAAGGCCAATTTAAATCCACTGCTGGTAATTTTGTTATCATGAAGTCGGTATCATAATATTTTTTGTAAAGGGCATGAGCTGCTATTAGTTTTTCTTCGAGGTATTTCGTTGTTTTCCGATCCTCGCTATCCTTTTTATAATTCCTGATGAGACGATTACATCTTCACCAGTCCGAACTTGCTGATCTATAAGTTCTTCAATGCTGCTCTTCTTTCCTTATTTGTTGTTTAGTTTATTCGTAGACTCTGGCGACTTTGTTGTTTGATTATAAAGGTGCCTCTACTGAATTTGGAATGAAGTTAATCCATAAGACAAGCTCTGGAGAAATCATCATATATTAACATGATGGCGAAGGTGCACAGGGCAGCCCGTTTGCTCATTAGTGGGGCTCTGAAAACCACCCCCACTAGTGCCTTAGAGGTCATACTGCATCTCTTAACGAGATGAGTGAGCATTTCAATATCCAGTTGGTCTGGGTTCCGGGTCACTCTGACGTTGAGGGGAATTGCAGAGCAGACGAGTTAGCAAGGTACGGTACAACTCACCAACTGGAATCAGGGAGAGAACGTTTAGGGAGATCTATGTCTATGCTGAAAACTGCAAGCCATAGGAAAGCAGTTGCCTTGGCGAATGCTAGGTGGCTTGAGAGTCCAACCGGTAGGATAGCGAAGCAAGTATGGCCTGTGCTGAACTTGAAGCGCTCTAAGATCTTAATCACACTAGGGAAGCGTGATTTAGGTAGAATTGTAAGGGTACTTACCGGACACTGCCTTTTCGGAGATCATGCGAGAAGGCTGGGTCTAGATTCAAATGATTTCTGCAGAAGCTGCAGGGACGAGGAGGAGGAGGAGACTCATGTTCACTTTCTATGCTCATGCCCTGCGCTAGCTGGCAGAAGACATGATCACTTGGGCAAATACACCATGGACAGCCTCTCTGATCTCGAAAGCTGCAATGTGCGAGATCTTTTACGCTATATTAATAGCACTAAATGGGTTTAAGGAGTTTGATGATGTCGGATCCTGTGGTATCACAATGGGCCATAACTGGCCTAAGTGTGCGATGGCAGCAACTGAAACCTAACCTAACCTAACCTAATCCATAAGACTTTGCCGAACCACCATTACATTAAGAGAAAATCACTGTTTGGTGCGCTTGATTGGCCGGCGGAATCAATGGTCCGTATGTCTTCAAAAACGATGATGGGCGGAATGTTACAGTGAATGATGAACGGTATAGAGACATGATTTCTAACTTTTTGTACCCCAACAGGACGGTACCACATGCCACACAGCGCGGGATACAATTAATTTACACAAAGAAATATTTGACGAAAAAGTAATTTCACGTAATGGTCCTGTTCATTAGCCGCCGAGACCTTGTGATCTAACTCCATTAGATTATTGTCTTTGGGAATATGTTAAGTCACTTGAATACGCCGATAAATCAGAGACGATTGAAATTCGCAATTGCTGCGAAGAGTGATCGAAAATTGGACCTCCAGATTACGCCCTGTACGCACTAGCCACGGCGGCCACATGGCCGAAATCATATTCATTAATGGCATAAAATTATCTATCCAATAATGCTAGTTTCTATGATATTCGAAAAAATTTTCTTTGTTCTATTTTAATTAAAAATTGTGAACTTCTAAAAAAACACCCTTTACGTACATTGGATTATCGATATGTATCGTCGTTATTACTATCATTAGCATTATTATTTGTATTTGTATTACAATTTTAAAAATTAATTTGAATTGATTTGAAAATGCAGGAAATACCATATCGCTCAAGTGCTTTCACGATATTGATTTAATAATTCATGCATAAAAATCTTCTTATTTGTACTCATTTGTGCTTGTCAGTGCAATCGATTGGAGTATGGCAGTAGCACAGTTTGCTGTAAGGGGTATCATTTAAACTAATAATTGCACTTTGGTTCATTAACAATTTGGCATTTAACATTTAAACACAATTTCTGGCATATGGCTACCACGACTATTTTTCACAAATGTCATTCTGGAGGTCCAATTTTCCAGCACTTTTTCAAGCATTTGAGGGCGTATGTCAGCAATGACACGTTGAATATTGGTTTCCAAAGCGTCAATCGATTGAGGTTTATCCACATAAACCAATGACTTCACGTATCCCCACAAAAAGTAATCGAGTGGCGTCAAATCGCACGAACGCGGAGGCCAATTCACCGGACCATTTCTCGAAATAATGTTGTCGTTGAAAGTTTCTTTCAATAAGTCGATTGTTTCACGTGCTGTATGGCAAGTGGCACCATCTTGTTGAAACCACATTTCATTCATATCCATATCTTCAAGATTTGACAACAAAAACTCATTTAACATGGTTCTGTATCGATTTCCATTCACGGTAACGCGTCGTCCTTCCTCATTTTTAAAGAAATATGGACCGATGATCCCACCAGCCCATAGACCGCACCAAACAGTACATTTATCAGGATGCATTGGTAATTCTAGAACGGCGTGTGGATTATCTTTGCTCCAAATGCGACAATTTTGTTTGTTGACGTATCCATTTAACCAAAAATGCGCCTCATCACTGAAGAGAATTTTACGGTAAAAAAATGGATCTTCGTTCAATTGATTTAACGACCAATCACTGAATTCACGGCGCAAACGATGGTCGTGTGGCTTTAATTCTTGCACCAATTGAATTTTGTATGGCACCAAACCCAAATCTTTACGTAAAATTTTCCATAAAGTCGATGGACAAAGTCCAATTTGCTGAGCACGACGACGAATCGATAAATTGTCGTTTTCTTCGACACTGGCCTCAACGACAGCAATATTTTCTTCTGTACGAACTCTTCTCATTCTTGTCGGTGGCTTGGCATCCAAAAGAGTGAATGTAGACCGAAATTTGGTAATTACGTTCTTTATGGTGGTCTCTGACGGACGATTATGTGCACCATAAAATTCACGAAGTGCTCTATAAACATTTTTAATTGAACACTGATTTTGAAAATAAATTTCCACGATTTGAAAACGTTGTTCTGGAGTTAACCTATTCATAATGATTTGCCAAACAATACTGAGTAGAAATGCCACTTTGAGCTGTCAAAACAACTGTCATAAAATAAAACGACATCTATCGGAAAAACAAACCTCCTAAAAAAACACCCGTTACATTGAAGAAACTCGGAAACTGATCTCGAACGAAAAGGAATTTGGCAGTAGCTTTAAAACTATTTATTATTAAAATTTTGTATTAATTGGTTATTTGATTTAAAATGCTTTGGACAAACTACTAAAGTTTGGAAATTTCAAACAAATAACAAAATAGAGAGGTGAGTATGTGGTCTCCGCCTTTTTAGTAGCCCATCTCAAGTTTTTGATAAAAAAGATGATTAAATTCGTTTGGTCATCGTTTGGTCACTTACCAAATAATCACAAATTCAAAATAAAAATTCCGAGTAGCACCTCATTGCAAGAAAATCATTCTGTTTTTATCGAATTTCGTTAGGTAATCGTTAGGTCAAGATTGGTCAACAGATTTTGGCGTGTGGTCACCAATGCGTCAGTTTTTGTAGCGAAAAAACAAAATCAAAATTATATTAATCAATAAAAGCAGGTTCGACGCTTATGTGGGAATTTCATTTCACAAACATAATAACAAATCCAATTGGAATATTATATTTAGCAAAAAATATATCATTTTTAAAAACGTCATTTAGATTCATATAATCCTCGATTGGTCCTCCCTGCGTAACGATTTTATGCGAGAATTTGTTAAATCCACATCTTCCCACACGATTCGAAGTGTTCGGGCCTGTAAACTAGACAAAAACTAATAATTTAATAAATCAAACGATCGGAATCATTTGGTCGACCGTCATTGAGGATTGGTCACTAGTTGAATTCGTTTGGCCATTCCTACAAAAATCCGGAAAAACTCATCTTTCAGAACAATTCGAAGTGTTTGGTTCTGGGAAGCAAACCAACCCAAAAAAATTTATGTTGTTTTTATTTGGTCATCCCTACATAATGATTTATTGCGAAAATTCGTTAAAAACTAAACATTTATGTACGATTTGGGGAAAAAGTACCGGCACGAATAATTTTATAAATTCAACGATCGGTCACAAGATGTTTTTGTTTAGCCATCCCTACGAAACGGTTTATTGCAAAATCAGTTTAAAACTCATCTTTCCGCACAATTCAGAGTGTTCCGGTCTGGACAAATAACCAATACTAATAATTTAATAAATTCGACGTTCGCAATCGTTTGGTCAATTGTTATCGAGGTTTGGCCACTAGGTAATTGTTTTCGATTGCTTATACGTAACGATTTAAGCATATTCAAACTATTTTAAACAAATTTGAGAACTTTATAAAAACATATAATATACAGTTACGAGTATATTGCGCGTGCTACGTAAATGGTATTTAACTGTGTTTAAAATTATATATCTAGACTCGATCAGATTGATCGACAGTCGACCAAATGATTCCGATCGTTGGATTTATTAAATTATTAGTATTGGTCAACTTTCCAGACCCGAACACTTCGAATTATGCAGAAAGATGAGTTCTTAATAAATTTTTGCAATAAATCGTTTCGTAGCGATAACCAAACGAAAACAACTAATGACCACTCCTGCATGACAGTCGACCAAACGATTCAAATCATTGGATTTATAAAATTATTAGTGTTGGTCATCTATCTAGAAGCCTTCAAATTGTGCGGGAAGATGAGGATTTAACGAATTTGCGCAATAAATCGTTACGCAGAGGGGCCAATCGAGAAGAACCAGTCACAAATGCTCAACGACAATGGACCACACTATTCCGATCGTTGGATTTATGATAATCCTAGGATTGTATTAACGTAACTGACATTTTAGATTTAATTGTTGCCTAGTCATGAAGAACCAAATAACTGAATTGATTCTATCTTATTTGTTCCACTTTAGATACAATGGTATATTCCAATTGGATTTTTATTCATTTTGTAAAATGAAATTCCCACATAAGCGACGAACCCGATTTTATTCAATTAATACAATTTCGATTTTGGTTTTTCGCAATAAAAAATGACCCATTGGTGACGAAACGCCAAAATATGTTGACCAATCCTTATCTAACGATTACCTAATGAATGCAATCATCAGTTTTGTCAAAACCTTTAGATGGGGGGCTAAAAAGGCGGAGATATCACACTTAATATCTCGATGCCATGTCAATCCATAAATCATTATGCCCGTTTAAATTTCAGACCACCATTGAACCACCATTTGAATAAGGGTTGACATTGAATGTCAACCCTTATTCAAATTTAAATCTTTAAATTGATTTAAATCCATTCATTCTTTATCGTATTTGACTCACAAAGGATGAAAAGATTTAAATAAATTTAAATATTAAATTTTGAATAAGGATTGATCTTGTTTTTTGAAATTTAAGCGAGATTGTTTATTTTTGATTATACATGACAGATGTTATCAAAATTCCACAAAAACCACATTTTCTTACACACCAATTAATAAAAAGTTGCAATAAGAAATATTTTTAAAATTACCATTTTGTAAATGCTATACTTTTCAAAATAAATGCAAAAATGGAAAAGATTTGACGGAAGCTACCACTTTCGCTACACAGATTTTTACCACATATCGCAAGGTACTCCTAGTTTATGGAAAAAGCTTAAGTATGAAGTTTCATCGCAATCAGTTAATCCGTCTGGGGTGTAAGAGACCGAAATTTTGTTTTAAAAAATTGGAGGGATGAATATGTTCGGGCCACTTGAATTCTAATGCGAAAATAAAAGTTACCGAACTTTTGGTGAAACTGTATTTTATATGTTAAACTAATTTAAATCTCTTAATTTTCGTCGTTTTTTGTGTGTAAATGTTAAACTTTTCAACATCGTTGCAAAGAAAAGCTCCCATTTAAGCTGCCACTTCCGGTACAGAGAGTTTCACCAAATTTCGCTCGGGTCTTAAAACTAAATGAAAAATGTTATATATGAAGGATGATTCCAAATAGACAATCCACATGGACTGCAAGATGCCAAATTTTGGTAATATAAAGTTTTTTTTTATCATATCAAATTGAAAAATTATTAAACATAAAATTATGTTTAATTGTCTAATGCTATAAAAAAGTTGTGCGGGGCGATATTACGAATACTATTCTTTACAAATATAACACTCGGTGGTCGAGTGAGGAAAGGTATAAAACACCAAGTATTACCAGTCCAAAGGTCGCAAGTTCGAGCCCAACCCGAGGCAATAATTGTATTGAGCAGTAATTATTCTAATTATATGACGATGTCACCAGATCAAGTATTCCTCCAATAAGAATTGAAAATTGGATTTTAGAATGTTATTCCATGTTAAGAGGATTATGGAAATAACGAAAGCAATTGTAATAAACGGTGGCGGTGGGCTGGACGTCGAATGCGAAACAACACGCGAATACAACTACATGAAACAGATAACGTACGAATGCCCAAAGTTCCAGTTTATGAAGTTATCCCAGTTTTTCATCCCAGAATATTTTTTTATTATTTAAACAAAATTGATCTATTCTATCCCAGTTTTTTCATTTCCATAAAAACGAGTTATCAATTTCAAAATCACAGGTGCAGTTAAATGAAAACTATTTTCTCTAAATAACTTCCTTTTCCTAGGCCGAAAATAGTTCGGGCTGGTGCTGGCCACTTGGTCAGCATATATTCTATCACGCACCGTTTCAAAACATCAATAGCGATTTCCAGCCCAGAAAGATCTTGGAAGTTATAGCCGATTTTCATATAAATTTTACCGCAATAGAAGAAAATTTAGTAGTAAATTTTTTGTTGAAAATCGTTACATACTGAGACTAGCACGAACCTTCTTTCTACCTCGTATAAAAATGGGGTTACATTACTTGGATTTCAGATGGCCTACAGATATTCAGGACAGTAGACGAAGTCTCGCTCGGACAATCCTTGTGAAAACGGCCACAGAAGAAATTGTTTGAGTACATTTTTTGCTGAAAATCGTTGCATATTGAAGCTGGCACGGCTGAGAGCAGTGGCTGACGCATTGGGAAAATAATTATATACTAACACTGGCGTGAACTTTCTTTCCACCTCGGTAAAGAAATTGGGCTATATTATTTGAATTCCAGATGGCCTACACTACTTTAAGACGGTGGTCGATTTATCGCGTAATCTCAGCGAAAACCGCCACAGCAGCAAATTCCTTATTAGTTTTTATGTTGAAAATCGTTTATATCTACGTCTAGCGCGAACTTTCTTTCCAAGTCATACAGAAATTAGGTTACATTATTTGAATTGCATATGGCCTACAATAATTCAGGACAGTGGCCGAAGTCTCGCACAATCCCTGTGAAAACCGCCACAGAAGAAAATTTCTTAATCTATTTTTTTGTAGTAAATCGTTACATACTGAGACTGTGTAACAATTGGGATGTTCCAGGTCGGACACTTTTTTTTTGCTTTGTTGGTCGAATTTGCACAATAACTCAATTAAACACTGTAATGAATACTCCGAGTTTTTTTTATGTAATTTATTTATTTATTTATTAACATTGAAATAAATCTACAAATTTGACTTGAAAAAATACAAAATATAATAAATCCGTGTTGGAGTTGAAAATTTGATATTACAAAAAAAAAATCACTGAGGGGCATAAAATTGCCTTAATCTACTTTAAAAAGAATCTTTAGTTACACAAAAATCAAATAAATAGTTAATTATATTGAAACTCTTACACATCATCTTCACTGGTTCAATATCGTCATAGTTGGTTCTGTGTCTATCTAAGTGAAACAAGCCATGATCTCTTAGCTGTCTACCAGGAACCTTTATTTTGATTGATTTTAGCACATCCGGTGCGTCGATTAGGCCTAGTAGGTGGTTTCCAATAAATGTACTTTTAACAATTCGCGTCTATTTTCTAGAGTTGTTAACTTGTATGTCTTGCACCCGGTTAAATATGGTGGTTGTCGCTGTATGTTTACGTGGTATGGTAGATCATGATCATAAACCCATCCGCCTTACCAGGTCAAGTAGCGTACAGACTTCTTTTGAATTTTCTCAATACTTTGAATATGATCTTCGTAGAACGGACACCATACATTTACAGCATATTCCAGCTGGGACCGAACGTAAGCACAACACAGGATCTTAATTGTTTCCACATCAAAATGTCACCCGTCCAACGTTTGACAAAACCGAGCATGGAGTTCGCTCTAGCGAGGCACCGCTCAATGTGCTTAGTAAAGCTCATGTTTGCAACGAAAGTAACCCCTAGGTCTTTACTTTCAACTACTACCTGAAGGAATACACCATTTATCTTGTAGCCTTGTGTAACAGGGTTAGCTTTACGGTGAAATGATAGAGATTTGCACTTTCCAATATTGAGACCCAGAAAGTTAAACTCGCACCATAACGCTAGATTGTCAATATCTTCCTGTAGTTTTTTGGAATCGTCGACTGACTCGATGGCTTTGCACATGTTGAGGTCATCTGCGAACATTAGGATATTGGAATGCTTTATTACTTCAGTAATACCATTAATGAAGATTGTGAAAATTCATGGGCCAACGTGAGAGCATCGTGGTACACCAGAGGTTGCTTGTATTCTATTCGTCGTTTTACCTCCTATTTCAATATATTGCATTCGATTACTCAAATAAGATTTGAACCAGGACTGACTGGAATATCCGAACTTGAAAATGTGTTCCAAAGTTTTACAATGGCTAATGGAGTCGAAAGCTTTTGCAAAGTCGGTCAACTTGTTTGTTCTTCTCAATTTCTTTAATAGAATAGCTAGTAAATCCTATGAGATTTGTGGAAACTGATCTTTTAGGCATAAAACCATGTTGATATTGTGATAAATACCGCGGAAGCACTGTTAGTTGTATATTACTCGTTCAAATAATTTTGGTATAGCAGATATAGATGTAATACCTCTGTAGCAAGAAACATCATTCCTAGATCCAGTTTTGAAAATAGGCGTCACTCTAGATATTTTCCACTTTTGTGGAAAAGTTGCAAATTTTAATGACTGATTAAACAAAATGCTTAGAGGGATTGCCAATTTTTTAGAATTTTTAAAAAATGAAGCCGGAATACCATCAGGACCACATCCTTCTCCGAATCCTACCAATGCTTGCTGGATGTCACTATGTGGTTGGTACTTTATAATTATCAATGTCCTCTGCTTTATAAACAGATTGGAAAAACTCAGCAAACATGTTGGTTATGATCTGTGGGTCACAAGACTTTTGATCATTAAATTCCATCCATGTTGGGTAGCCATCGGTTTCGCGTTTGATTTTAAAAAAATTTCAAAAGTGTCTGGGATCGCCTTTTATTTTATCCTCTAGATTGCGAATGAGGCTCAGTTCAAAATAAGATTCAATAGTTCGGTTGTATGCAGTAAATTTCTGTTTACTATCCTGGGAACATAATTTGAGGTTTTCTTCATAAGCCTTGTCTTTTTTGTTTTTAAGGCTAATAAGTTGATCGTCATACCATGGAGGATATTGACACGGGAATGAATAAATCAATTCCTTTAAATAGATGTGTGTAAAATTTTTCCACATTTACATCTATGTCATTGCTGTTAAACTCGGCATTCCAATTTATTTGATCAAAATATTGTTGCAAGTTATTCGAATGGGCTTTCTGAAGTTGTAATATGGTTTCCGATTTTGGTATTTTTGGAACCTCTTATTCACATTGGTTTCCAATATTATTTCTTTTGCTTTGTGGTGAATATCATTAATTACGAAAGGTGTTCGTGATTCTTTTGTTTTTAATAAAACTGGTTCATTAGTTCGGTCTCGATTATTTTCTAATTCGCAGATTTGGCTCAAATTTGAGTCAAATGTGGTGTCGACGAATAGGTACTCATTATCCGAATTCACATTTACAGGCATAATCTCATTGGTTTCTTCATCATAAGTCCAATTAATATTTCAGAGATTGAAATCCCCAGTTATTAAAATTATGTCTGATCGGCCGTATTGGTTATTTCCATAATTGTGTTGCAGCACTCGCTATACGATGATGTAGGCGAATCAGGTGGAAGATACGCCACGTAAATTCGAACTGACTTATTATTGATGACAATTTTAACACATAATTGCTCGATCGATGGATTCGTTAAATCTATCAATTCATTAGGTAGTGATGTATCGACGGCTATGAGTACTCCGCCCGCTGATGTTTTTATGCTTGTTTGGGGGCGATCACATCTATAAACCACATATTGACTAGTTAACAATTCCGAACTCAAGATTGCCTTTGAAGACATTTTGTTTTCATTTTGAAAGTAAAATGTCTGTTTAATGTGGATGTGACAAGGTAAAGTTTGCGGCTGGATTAAGTAGCGCGATGGAGCTGGCCGGAAGAACGTCTTTCTTTGACCCCAATCAAATTCTTTGACAAACAGTCCCGCTGGCCACAGAGTAGAGTTGATGGTGCTTTGAAACACTTCACCTGGGATATTGATTTTATATGATACGTAATCATATTTCATTCCAAACTGGTCGTCAGTTTCGCGATCTTTGTCACTAGTTTGTTTTTGTTGGCTAACGAAAAACCACTTTCTGAGTTGCGCCACTCGAATCGAGTACTCATCCATTAATTCAATGTCATTGGCAGTTGTATTAATATTAGGGACAAGTATGGTTGATTGTGATGCTCCGGATAGATTATTATTTCTTGTTGGCTTTTGATGATCTATAATTTGTCGGTTTTGGATGGCTGACGGTGATGTTAGTGATGATATGGTATGGTTCTGTTTTTGGTTTTGCAATGCAACTGCATTCACGTAAACATTAGTTAATTAGCTTAGAATGTGGTAGGTGGTGATGTGGACGTCCAGAATTTTGTCAATGTTTTTTTTATTTCTACACCCCAATAATGATTGATTTACTCAAGCAAACATTAACCGTTCATTTGATGGTTGTGTTTGCCGAGATAAACATCAAATAAAGATCAATCAAGTGTACCCGTGTTGTGTGATCAAATATTTACTAAATAAAAAAAATATTTCAAAGTTCTCCAAATTTAAGCTGCCAAATTGTACGATACTCTTTTTTGAGGATTCATATTATTTCAAATACAGTCGCGTAAAAGTGCCTCAGCAAATATCATTTACAAAACGAATCATTTTGCGTCGCCATCCTACGGTCGCATTAACCCGAAAAATTAATATATCGAGCGAAAGCATTGTGCACGGTTAAAAATGAAAGAATAAAAATTAGTTTTAGCCCAAGTATAAAATTATTTTGAATAAATTTTATTAAATTTGGAACATAAAATACATTCTTCTTCTCTACAAACCTAAACATTATTCTCGCTTATCAAATGGTTTTTATTTTTATTTTGTTTAATGTTTATCCCTTTCTTTAAAACAAATTTTATTCTTTCGTATTATTACTTGCTTAAATAAAAATTTGTCTTTTTAAGGATAATGTTTATCTATAATTAAACCTAAAATATTTTAAATATTAGCAAAATTAATGGATTTTAACTAAATCATTTAGGCTTAAAAGTGTAAATAATCAATTTATCAATTTATTTTTATCGGAACTGAATCGCGATATATTGTGCTTTATTCTGTCCAGGAGCCCTATTCTTGAAATTGGTGGAAATTTCCGCATTCGGAATATAATTTACTTTAAAATTCTTTAAATTATCCGAATTTTGCGCCGGCTACTTTTATTGCCCTACTAAGGGAAAAATTCTGAGTGGGTAAATCGATGCGAAGTTATTCCCTTAGTATAGGGAAATAAATAATAGAAAACTTGCAAACAAATTTGAAAAAATGATTAAAATAGCCGGCGAAAAATTCGAATAATTTAAAGAATTTTAAAGCAAATTATATTCCAAATGCGGAAATTTCCACCGATTTCAAAAATAGGGCCCCAGGTCACATAAAGCTTTGTCTCAACTACAATTCTTTTTTGTCTCTCAACAAAAATATTTAAGATTAATTTTTTTCATCCAAAAACTTCCCAGAGATCATTACGGTAATCTAAAAAAGTTTAGCGGATGTTTTTCGAAATTAGACGGCTCGAGTAGAACAAATGGAAATGTAAATACAGATAAAATTTGTTGATATTGTACGAGTATAACACGTATGCCGTAACTCTTGACATCCAGTTTAAAACTAACCCATTTCAAGTTTAATTTTCTAGATAACCAAAGTAACAAAACGGCTAGGAGAATGCAATTATGAGGTGAGAACATAATATCGTAAACTACAACATACAACAGGTTCAGCCTACTTTCAAAAGCTTGCTGCCTCCGCTCAAATTCGATATCACTGTGATATGATTTTGTAGATAGAGCCGTTTTGTATAGATAAAATATTTTGCCCACTTATAGTATAAAACATTAAGAAATTTAAACTTATCAATCAAACTCAAAAATTAAAGATTATCTCGAGTGTTAATGAGAAATAGATAATTTTAGAACGTTTAGTGCACGATGGTTAATCTTAACGACTGAGTGGCACTATGTAATACCTTTTGCTCAAATAATACCTTCAAAACACGTGGGTAACTGCCGCAGGGAAACTTTCGAATTTCAAAATGAAAC
Organism: Nephrotoma guestfalica; assembly: GCA_963691935.1. Lineage (NCBI taxonomy): Eukaryota > Metazoa > Arthropoda > Insecta > Diptera > Tipulidae > Nephrotoma > Nephrotoma guestfalica. The sequence goes on from OY829913.1 coordinate 100,622,311, forward strand.
TTTGCATATCGATTAAGCCCAATTTGTGCTAATTAGTGCTCACGGGAAAAAATTAGTGCTAGTCCAGGAGCCTAAAAACGGGAAAAGAAAATTTCAAATTTCGCCTAAAAGACGGAATAAATAAAACCCGATTTTAAAACTTCTAAAGGCCGCTAAACTGATGAAGTTTTTGCTTATCATAGAAATATGATTTTGAGAGAAAATAAATGATTTTAATAGAAATAAAATGTTATATATTCCTGTCAGGTATGTTCATTGCCATCCCAAAAATATAGTGACTGAATTTGTGCTAATCCAGAATTGACCCAATTCCATTGAACAACATCAACCATTGAATGAACAATTTTCTAACAAATAATGTTCTAGAAACCAATAAAGTTGGCACGTATGATTGCATATTTCGATCAGATATGTTCATTGCCATCCAAAAAATATAGTGACTAAATTTGTGCTAATCCAGAATTGGCCCAATTCGGTTTTCGGTAATCGAGCAGTCGGTTATAAAGTCACTTGTCCTTGCTATCCCTAATCTAATACAAATATGTTTATTTATAAAAGTAGAGAATGACCAAACGAAAAATGGTTCCAAAAACAGCTTTTCTGGAATCTGTAAGGTAATTTATTAAAAATGAATCTTTGGCACAGCTTTAAAATCCCCAATATCTAAACAAATTCAACCAAAATTAAATAAAACTATTATAGTAATCAGGAATCTGTAAGATGACGGAATTAATAATAAGTAGCTAGTTAGTACATCTGTAGGATCCATGATAATCAAATAACCCAATTAATTGTTTAATTCTTTAATTATAAAATAAATGAATCAGAAAATATTAAAATAAGATATTAAAAATTAATCTAGGATAGTTAACTAACTATTGTATATATCTATTTACAACAGCATTAAATAAATTGTAAATCATATAATCGACGTACATCGATAATTATTTATCCAACCTAGAACAAGCTAACCAAAACCTTTACCAATTTACAGTCTTCCTAATAACCTAGAAAATAATTTAATTAGAAAGTGCATGATCCCGAAAAACTATCTAAGTACAGCAAATTTGACTGCATTTCAAATTTACTCCGTAGCTTCCAAGCTATCTGTAACTCCAAAAATTCAAATATTCGCTGAAATAGCAAAGTTATAAAGTTAAACAAACAATTCCAGATCGATCACAGCCGCCTACCTATACATGTCCTAAACTAGAGTTCCAAAATTCGTTAAGTTATTATTATCACGTTCAAAACAAGAATAATAAGAAATTTAAGAATTTTAATTTTAATTTTACACTAAACCTAAAATTCAAATTAATAAATTATTAATTTATATTTCTACAAGAATCTATATACGAGTATATGAATGAGATAACAATTAAATAATCTGACTCGTTCACACTAATATACGTATATTGAGGAAATTTTATTAATCTGACAACACTCCAATCACCATCTAGAATGACCAGAAATGATCAAAACAAAGGCTGGAAGTACATATGCATTTGCCATTTCAACCTCATTATAGTTATAAGAGCAGCACCACATCCATTCAAAAGTCGAAAACAAAACGGATCAATACACCACAGTTAAACAAAAAATTAATAGCTTTCATACAAAATTGCTTTATGAATCTAACGAGAAACCCCCCGCCGGTATATTCTATGTAAGAAAAATTGTATTTACTATAAATCACTTGAGAAAAACATCTTGCCTATAATAAAAGATGTCGCAGAAGAAACATCGCATGCGAGACAAGAGCCAGGACCAATTAGTGGTTCCATCCAGCAACCACCTTTGGCTACCGGTCCCGACCACAGACGAGCAACTCCCAACTTACAAAGAAATATCATGGCTAGAGCAAAATCAAAATTTGAACAAAATAGATTCGGAGCAGTTCGCTTCGTCAACACAATTTACATTTACCGAAGAACTTAAAACAAAAAACGGAAAAACCGCAAATCCCGAATATGTAGACAATTCCCGAATATGTAGACAATGCCCTCGTCCAGCGGCCTCAAAAGACACGATCAAAAAATGGGTTAGTCATATCGGAATTTCGAAATTTTATTAAAAAAGTTTAGGATAAGAAAGGGTGCTTCCGGATAAAGCAAACAGTTTGTTTACTGAAAACAAATCACCCAGAATCCTACAACCCGAAGTAATTCTTTCCGGATTAGTCAAAACAAGATTCTATTCCGTATCATTAGTACTCCATAGTGCCAACGTTTTCCAGTACAAATACTAATCCAGTAAAGGTCAGTGCAAACAACGTTAAACTGGTTACACCTCCACGATTTAAACCGGACTAAAACTAAAAAATGACAGAACTCAACTCACAGTCTCCAAACCCAAAAATATGCCTACAGAGTCATCGAAACTCTATATTTTCATATGAAGTATGAGAATACACCACCACCACAACAATGACCGCTGCTGAACTTAACGAGATCCACTGCGATGAACAATCACAACTGTACCAAGAAACCAACTAGGCCACGATACTTACCCCTCCTACCTTGCCATTGCCATTACCATTTGCTATTAATCAGCTCTCAATACAGGCGACTGCGCAAGAAGATTGTAAAAATATATAAAATATAAACAAAATACACAATGGCGAATTTTGGCGCCATGCTACCTGATAGCCCCAATGTTGGTTGCAAAACTACACCAACCTCACACAGAATAAGATTTCAATTTCCAAAATTAAAAATTCATCCATCCCACCGATTTACACGGTACTTTTTACACGATTTTGCTTTACCAATGGTTAAAAGAAACACAAGAAAAAAAATTTATATTTTTAAGTTTTCATTTATATCTAATTTATAATAACTATATATTTTATTTTAAAATAAATGAATTATTAAAAACCAAACGATAATTTAAGAATTTTATTGTAATTTTTGATTTATAGAGGTTTTCATACGAACATCGTATGTTCGGCTTCACACGGTTTTCTGTGGAACCAATCTCCCGTGTAAATCGGAGGATGGGTGTATATGAACGAATGAATTCATCTGTCAAGGAGAAACCAAATAATACAGAATAAACCACGATCAGGCTTGTTTAGTTTTTATCCAATTACGTCATATAATACGGTGGGCAAAAAATAGTAAGACTTTGTTCATAAAAATCACGTAAAACCAATGCAGTATGAGAAGGTGCATTATCGTGGTGCTATTCACTTCACTTATTAAATTCACGTAAATTATTATTGAAATTATTATTTATCAAATTTATCAACACTATATCAATATTACTAATTTATTAGTTAATTAAATATAGAAATGGAACTAAATCATTTGGACTTCAATCCCGGCCTACACTAATTCATGACAGTTCCCGAAGTATCGGGTAATCCCTGTGAAAACCACCGGACGAACATTTCTTAGTAAATTTTTGTTGAAAATAGTTATCATTTGTGTCTAGTACGAACCTTATTGCCACCTCGTATAGAAATGGGACTGCATTATTTGAATTTCAGATGGCCTCCACTAATTCAGGACATTGGCCGAAGTCTCGGGCAACCCCCTGTAAAAACCGCCACAGAAGCAAATTTCTTACTACATTTTTTGTTGGAAATCGTTACATACTGAAATTGGCACGAACCTTCTTTCCAACCCGTATAAAAATAAGGCTACATTATTTGGATTCCAGACGGCCTACACTAATTCAGGACAGTGTCCGAAGCCTCGAGCAATCCCTGTGAAAACCGCGACAGAAGAAAATTCCTTACCAATTTTTTTGTTGGAAATCATTACATACTGAGACCGACACGAACTTTCTTTCCACCTCGTATAGAAATGGAACTACATCATTTGGACTTCAAATGGTCTACACAAATTTCTAATAGTGGCCGAAGTCTCGGGCAATCCCTGTGAAAACAGCGACAGGACAAAATTTCTTTGTAAATTTGTTGTTGAAAATCGTTACATAGTGAGACTGGCACGAACCTTCTTTCCACCTCGTATAGAAATGGGGCTTCAATATTTGGACTCCAAATGGCCTACACTAATTCGTGGCTGTGGCAGAAGTCTCAGGTAATCCCTGTGAAAACCACCGCAAGAAAATTTTTTAATATTTTTTATGTTGAAAATCGTTATTATCTGTGTCTAGCACGAACCTTTTCTCCACCACGTATAAAAATGGAGCTGCATTATTTTGATTTTAAATAGCCTACACAAATTTCTGACAGCGGCCGAAGTCTCTTCGTCGAAAATTTCTTAGTCATTTTTTCTTGGGAATCATATCGATCACGAACCTTCTTTCCACCTCGTATAGAAATGGGACTGTACTATTTGAATTTCAGATGGCCTACACTAATTCAAGACAGTGGCCGAAGTATCAGGCAATCCTTGTGAAAGCCGCCATAGAAGAAAATTTCTTAGTAAATTTTGTCTTTACCTACTGAGATTGGCACAAACCTTCTTTCCACCCCGTATAGAAATAAGGCTACATTATTTGGATTCTAGATGGCCTACTCTAATTCAGGACTGTGGCCGATGCCTCGAGCAATCACTGTGCCCCTATGAAAACCGTGACAGTAGAAAGTTCCTCAGGCAATTTTTTGTTGAAAATCGTTACATACTGAGACTGGCACGAACTTTATTTCCTTCTTTCCGGTAAAAACCACCGGAAGAAAATTTTTTAATAAATTTTTTTGTTGAAAATCGTTATTATCTGTGTCTAGTACGAACCTTCTTTCCACCTCATATAGAAATGGTGCTACATTATTTGGATTCTAAATGTCCTCCTACACTTCCTCATGGCTGTGGCCGAAATTTCAAGTAATTCCCGAGAAAACCGATACATAGGAAAATGTTTGATATTTTTTCAGAATCTTACGTTATATCATTATACTCATATTTTGAATGTAGACTAATTTTTTGAAATTGACAGTAAACTAACTCTGCATATACATATGCAGTTTTTCTATATTTTTCCGGCCAGCCCGAAAGCAGACACAATTTTTTCGTTTTCGGGCTACTTTTCGGGCCACCTTCACACACATGCGAACACTAGTAACTATCCCGGAAAACAATGGGCTAAATATAAAACGCCTATTGACCTTCTATACAAGGTATTTAGGCTGAGTTAGCAAACCAACCAATAAAAATAGATTGTTTACGTTTTTTATTCGCTTGAGGTTTAAATAAAAAAATATTTCACGATTAAAATTATATAACAAATTTATAGATCCAAATCATTTTATTCGATTATCGCACGCATATAAATAAATTAATCTGTTAGAAAAATAATCCAATCAGAAAGGAAAATCGGATTTTAATATCGCGTTCAACAAGCTGATAAAAATACTAATATTATCTATCCCCCAACAAATTTATCCAAAACAACAAAAACTTCCATTTATTTTGGATACATTTTTATATTTCTGTGTTACCATAAAAAATTTATTTATCCGTACATTCGTATTCATAAGACACAAAATCGTGTCTCGCTCCTATAATAATACATATAACCATGTTAGAGCCTCATTTGTACACGTAATTTTATATGTGTACTGTAGTTCGAATCCCTGTCGCCAAACAAGGGTTAACGCAACATATTTTCATTTTGCTGAATTTTTCATAACAACACGCGGTGACTATTTTCCTTTATATTTATTTATACTTTTTACTGTGTTCATCTTCAATTTTCATCTATTTTATTCCGGTAAAATATACGAGGACGTAAAAACGTAAAAAACAAGACGATGGAATGTAGGAGTATATATTCAGAATATTTTAGGCATTTTAAGGAGTTAAGATATTGAATTTTATCATCTTACGTGACTAATCTGAATTTTTATTGGCTGATTTACCAAAAAATCTTCTAGAAAACGTCCCTATGCTTTCTCGAAATATTAACGCCATTATCTATTACATAAATATTATTATTTTTTTTTTTTGTTAACATTCCCATCCATATACAAATACGATCGTCGTTATTTTTAATTATAGTTTTAAAACGTTCAAAGTGGTTATAAAAATTTTTCCGTGTCACCAGCTTCATATGCCACAGACACAAAAAATACGTCTAAAATTTACGTTATTGTTATATGATACCAGGCAGCAGCAGCAGCAGCAGCAGCAGCAACAACACCATTAAAGGAAAAATTCTTCTAGTTATCATTATTACCTTACTTATTCATTAAATTTCATTGTTGTACAAAAATATTCAGAGAAAATGTCTTTTCCGACACAAACAAAACGAATAAAAATCGAGATGTTAACAGTGAGGAAAACGAAGGAGGAAAATTTCTTTTCATCAAGTAGCAGTAACTTGTATTTAGCAAAAAAAAATACAAGAAAAACCAGCAACCACCTTAAATTTGTATATGTACGTAGACATACGTAGAACGTGCGCGATATGGCGTACAAAGAAAGCATATCCAATCTAAATTTATAGCTAATAAATTTATATCAAGAGTGAAATAAATTGAAAGGATGGGGGGGGGGGACTCGACACCAAATACCAAACCAGCAAATTATTCATTTTAAACAAAAACCGTTTTATTTTTCTATCCTTACACCAATTTTCTCATGTTTACTGTTTCGAGCCGCACAGAATCCCCGAACCAGAAATATGATGAATTGTTTGTGATAAAAAAATTTACTGAAAAGGATATTTCGTATTATTTTTGTATCAAATTGAAACGTCTTACAATATTTTATGTAACTCGAGAAATGTGACATAAAAAAAGGTTTTGTACATTTTCATATAAATTGACATTGAATTTGCCAAATTATTTGCAAATTGTGTTGTAAGGCGGATTTGATTTTTAAATAAGCTTTTCCCCGCATTTTATTCTGCAACACGATTATATACCTAAGGGTTCTTCCTTTTATATACATTTATGTATTTAAAAAAAACACAGTAAGAACCGTATAATTGCCAAATCCTTCGTTTTGAAAGATGTTTAAGTAACATCTAATGACATAATAAAATAATTTACTGGGAAACTTTCGAATTTCAAAATTAAACTTTGCACACCGAGTAAGCCAAATTTGCGCTAATTAGTGCTAGTCCAGAAGCCGAAAAAACAGGAAAATAAAATTTCAAATTTCGCCTGAAAGACATGCTGTTAAAGTTAGCCGACTCCCTCCAGCCAAAAAATGTCGATAATGCAGATCAGGCCGTTACAATTGAAAATAATGAGCCGGAAATGTCGATTATGTAGATTCGGCGGTAACTAGTAGTATTTATCAACATAAAAATGTCGGCAATGCAGATTAAAAACAATACGGATTATCCGCTAGTAAAAGTCAGTAAGACAGATTCGTATACATAGCCAGCCTAAAAATGTCGTTAAATCAGATAAACACATTTGGTGTTAAACAGTAATTTTTTCTTTAATCCAAAATGTTTAGTTCGCTGCATGAAATGCATTAAATCTATAATACAAAACTATTTTACCACTATTTGACAACTCGAAGAAATATACGAAGCAAAACTTCAAAAATTTCAGGTCAGTTTTCATGTTGGGAGTCCGGGAAAACTCGATTAAATATATTGCACACACAAAATTTGAAAATTTGGAAAAATTGGCCGTTTAAAGTGTCATGGCTGGAAATTGATTCAAATGAAAGGTCTTAGTGATGCTCATACGTGGCGAAAATTTCGGGTCAATTTTCATGTTGGTAGTGAGGAAAAACTCGATTGAATATATCGCACACACAAAATTTGAAAATTTTTAAAAATTGACCGTTTAAAGTGTCATGACTGGGAATAAATTCAAATGAAAGGTCTTAGTAATGCTCACTCGTGGAAAAAATTTCAGGTCTATTTTCATGTTTTGAGTCCGGGAAAACTCGATTGAACATATCGCACACACAAAATTCGAAAATTTCTAAAAATTGACCGTTTAAAGTGTCATGGCTGAAAATAGATTCAAATGATAGGTCTTTGTAATGCTCATACGTGGAAAAAAATTCAGTTTAATTTTCATGTTGGGAGTCCGGGAAAACTCGATTGAACATATCGCACACACAAAATTTGAAAATTTCTAAAAATTGACCGTTTAAAGTGTCATGGCTGTAAATAGATTCAAATGAAAGGTCTTAATGATGCTCATACGTGAAAACAATTTCAGGTCACTTTTCATATTGGAAGTGAGGAAATCTCGTTTGAATACATCGCACACACAAAATTTGAAAATTTCTAAAAATCGACCATTTAAAGCGTCATGGCTGGAAATAGATTCAAATGATAGGTCTTTGTAATGCTCATACGTGAAAAAAATTCCAAGTCTATTTTCATGTTGGGAGTCCGGGAAAACTCGATTGAATATATCGCACACACAACACATCTTCATTTGAAGATTTCTAAAAATTGACCGTTTAAAGTATCATGGCTGGAAATAGATTTAAATGATAGGTCTTAGTGATGCTCATACGAGGAGACAATTTCATGTCAATTTTCATGTCGGGAGTCTGGGAAAACTCGATTGAATATATCGCACACACAAAATTTGAAAATGTCTAAAAATTGACCGTTTAAAGTGTCATGGCTGGAAATAGACTCAAATGAAAGATATTAATGATGCTCACACGTGGAAAAAAATTGAGGTCAATTTTCATGTTGGGAGTCCGGGAAAACTCGATTGAATATATCGTACACACAAAATTTGAAAATTTCTAAGCATTGACCGTTTAAAGTGTCATGACTGGAAAAGATTCCAATGAAAGGTCTTAGTGATGCTCATACGTGAATAAAATTTCAAGTCTATTTTCATGTTGGGAGTTCGGGAAATCTCGATTAAATATATCGCACACACAAAATTCGAAAATTTCTAAAAATTGACCGTTTAAAGTGTCATGGCTGAAAATAGATTCAAATGATAGGTCTTAGTGATGCGCATACGTGGAAAAAAATCATGTTAATTTTCATGTTGGGAGTCCGGGAAAACTCAATTGACATATCGCATACACAAAATTTGAAAATTTCTAAAAATTGACCGTTTCAAGTGCGATGGCTGAACATAGATTCAAATGATAGATCTTAAAAATTTTAACATGTGGAAAAAATTTGAGGTCAATTTTCATGTTGGGAGTCCGGGAAAACTCGATTGAATATATCGCACACACAACACAACTTCATTTGAAGATTTCTAAAAATTGACCGTTTAAAGTATCATGGCTGGAAATAGATTTAAATGATAGGTCTTAGTGATGCTCATACGGGGAGAAAATTTCCGGTCAATTTTCATGTTGGGAGTCCGGGAAAACTCGATTGAATATATCGCACACACAAAATTTGAAAATTTCTAAAAATTGACCGTTTAAAGTGTCATGGCTGGAAATAGATTCAAATAATGGGTCTTAGTGATGCTCATACGTGGAAAAAAATTGAGGTTAATTTTCATGTTGGGAGTCCGGGAAAACTCGATTGAATATATCGTACACACAAAATTTGAAAATTTCTAAACATTGACCGTTTAAAGTGTCGTGGCTGGAAATAGCATCAAATGAAAGGTCCTAGTTATGCTCATACATGAAAAAAATTTGAGGTCAATTTTCATGTTGGGAGTCCGGGGAAACTCGATTGAATATATCGCACACACAAAATTTGAAAACTTCTAAAAATTGACCGTTTAAAGTGTCATGGCTGGAAATAGCATCAAATGAAAGATCTTAATGATGCTCACACGTGGAGAAAATTTCAGGTCAATTTTCATGTTGGGAGTCCGGGAGAACTCGATTGAATATATCGCATACACAAAATTTGAAAATTTCTAAAAATTGACCGTTTAAAGTGACATGGCTGGAAATAGATACAAATGATAGGTCTTAATGATGTTTATATCAGGAAAATATTTGAGGTCAATTTTCATATTTAAAAACAAAATATTTGTATCTACATTACTGATACTAACTAACCAACAAAATCAGCCGAAAATATATTTTACGATCTCGCATATTGGGTTGATCGGCAATTAATTCGGCACTGGCGAAACATTTATTCAACAATATGCACATAAGGTTTAGAACTTTACTAACATCTTTTGGTGGAATTAGTGACATCTTGGATTAAGTATTGGTACTAAAAATGATAAAAGGATTGTTGTGTGGCAGATTATAATTGTCTAGTAGACGAATCTAGAATGTTCGATCGGTATTATACGAGTGCAACAAACTCTATGGGGCAGTCTTGGTGTGACATTTCGTAGATTCGGTACGCGAAAGGTTAAAAGCGAAAGTAAGGAGCGCGAAAATAATAATTGAAAATAGTGGTGTAATTAAAAATTGTAAATGTTGTGAATTATTAATTGTGATAATTATTTGTTGTTGCTATTTATGAATATTCCAGTAGTGGTGTATTTGTGCGAATATTCTGTTAGTAATTAGTGTTGTAGCCGTCAAATTCTAAAACGATATTCACAATCCAGCGGTAGAATTGTGAATACTCGTATCATAAAAATGTAAGTCTAGAATATTTGAGTACTAAACGTAAAGTTGTTGAAATAATTCTTGAACTGGATGGATTGTGCTCAATTTATGGTAGTTTATCAACATATGATGTTGGAATTGAGACCAAATTTGGCACAGTAAGTTGATCAACAAAACCAAAATTTGAATCAAAAATTTGATTAAAGAAGTAAAGAGTTGACCCAAGATTTGAAACAAGGTTTTCAAAAAATCAATTTACGTAGAGAAAGAATTGAGAACATGCTTGTTCAAATGGTTGACATAATATTTGGCAAACAAAATGGTGATGTAGGCGATACGGATTTGAAGATCCAGCTTTCACATAACAGTGGGGAGCAGATGTTGGAAATGGCAATCGATCATAAGATGGAACCGGATGATAAAGATCATGGAGATCAAAATCGACTTCTCATAGTGAGCGATTTATTAGTCAGCAAGGACCAGGAAAGTTAGTGTCCACAGTGAGTGAGGATGAGAACTTGAAAATCAAACACGGATTGTAACGCATGGATGATATCGGTAGATCGGTGATGCTCTCGGATTATGCCGAAGAGCAATTGTGGGAGCTATATTTAGACAGGATAGAGAGACATCACTTGAACAAATACTGGTCATATCGATATGGGTTTATTGGAGCGCTAATATTAGGATCGGATGGCGTTCCGTTGGAATGTATCTGGAGGAGATACCTGTCAAGAGAATTGCAGCTGTGATTGCTAGAGCAGCCACTGTCATTGGAAGGAGCAATTGGTGATTGGAAAATTCACAGAAAGGCTATACAGAGAGAACCGTATAAGTTTTGTAATGGCCCATGGATAAAAGGGAGATGGGTGGAACATATATACCAAAGTGATTGTAGCAACTGTTGGAAAGTAAGAGCGACAAAAGCCATATGAAGGACGAACGGCATGAAAGACGGTGTATGGAAGAGGTGCAAAAATGGCTTAGAATTATTTGGTGCGGCAGCTATATTGCATTGAACGGGCTATACCCAATGTCGCTAAAATTCGAGAGACACGCGAGGAGGCGAAGACGAAGATGAAGTTGAATTGGTTTGAGTTACACGATTTAATATACAAAGGCATAAGTTTGGATCCTGTTCGGGACGCACATGCGTTTAATATGATTTGGTGTTGATAGATACGAGTGGGAAAATGTCGGGCATATTCCAGTAGTGGCGTATATATTAGGTACATATTTGGAAATTATATAGAAATTATTTCCGGTAGTTTCGCGCATATTCTGGTAGTGTGTGAATTACGACAATTATTGTTGTAACCATCAAATTCTAAACCGATATTCACAATCCAGTGATACGGACTGGATCTAAAAGGGCATATTTGTTACAATATAAAACAACAAAAAAAAATTAAAACCGACATTAATCTCTTAATTTAAATATGCATTTGATATGAATATAATGTATACGGCCAAATTTAAAAAAACTTAACCTTTAAATGTTAAGATTTTACATATTTTTTAAATTTGAAACGCGGAGTGCTCAGCATAGTTTGCGCTTATCATTGCCCAACTCAAAACCTAAGGAATCATTTTCGGCCTAGAATGTTTTTCAGAGATACAAATTTTTATTTAACTTAACCTGAGATTTTGGGACTTGGCCATTTACTCAAATTTGAACATACGGCTGATGCTGGCCACTTGGTCAGCAAACACTTAATTACGTACCATCTCAAAATATTAACCGCTATTTCCGGCCCAGGAAGGATTTGAAAGTTATAGACGATTTTCATATAAATTTATATGAGGCCAAACCGAAGCTGGAAGATTGTGTCAATCCTAACATACGGCTGGCACTGAGGTCCTCATTATAAGTTACCCTTACTATTTTAAACTAATATTATGACGTATTGTTATCTCGAATTTAAAATATACAAAATGTCTATTTCCAAAACACAATTCATTATTTCCAGGTATGAATCTGTTTTACATGAACAACAAATAAACGAAAAAACTGGGATGAAAAACTGGGATAACTTCACATGCTCCACTAGTAACCAAAACTTTCGGTTGTTTTTCTGATAGCTTAGGTCATACTGAGACTACGAGGAAAATTTGGGGAAAATTTATGGATAACAATTTTCACTCAATATCTCAAAAACTTCCACTAGTAACCAATACTAACCTAAGCTATTAGAAAAACAACCGAAAGTATTGGTTACTAACATTGAGATGTTGGCCAAAAACTAAACATAAATTAATGAATCATAATAATTATGAAATGGCCAAGTTTAGTCCAGCATGAACAGATCCTAGAATTTTGTCCAAAACTTACTTTAAAATCCCTGATCAATACTACTATCCACATTTCATCAAAGACGGAATATTGTTAAATTTCAAGATTTCATTTACCGAATTCCTTTACTTCGGAGATCAATCATTTTGATTGATTGACTCAATTTGACTGATTGATTCAATTTGTCATTTTAAGGATCACTTTTAATATTTTATTCCGCTGGGATGTTTTCGAACAAAGTTCCGCTGGTAATTATATAACAAAATAATTTATCTTTTGTGATGGTGCTGCCACTTGCGACGAGTAGCGAAATCTTTTATTTTCCGCTGACAAATTTACGGCATGTTTCTTCATCTTTTATCACCGCTGAAAATGACATTCGCAAAGAAACAATTATTTTAGTAAGTGACTGAGAAAAACTTTGCTCTGTAATATGTTCTTAAGAATAAAATATTTTTAAATTGCGTACAAGTATTATGTCTTTTCGGTGGCCGCTATGATGTTCGAACGATGTTACAGAATCAAGTACATCATGTAGATGAAAATTTTATAGGTTTTATAGATTACGCGCCCCAATTTGTTTGATTTGATTTCCAAGTCGAATTTAACACAGTTCTAAGGGGTTTCTTGAATTATATTTTGAACTAATTAAAGATTGCACTTTTTTATATTTTTCTGTAGAAAGACATAAACTAACAAATAAAATTGGCCGTTTTTCATTATTTTCAATGGGAAATAAAAATTTGTTTACCCAATATTTTAAGTTTAGTGGAAAAAAGCTCGAACAGCGCGGCTCTATTAATCTAGATGACTCTGATCGAAGTTCCGTGGCTCGAGTAACTTAATTTGAAAGCTCTGAATTTGGTTTAAAAATTTATCTGTGTATAGAATTATTGACTCGTTTTTCGAGTATATCAGCACATGTCATTTAGGAGTATGTCATTGCCATTTTAAAATTTAGGTTCGAATTTTTTAGTGTGAGATAGAAATGAAGCCAAATAGTTCCACTAACAAAGGAATTAAGCAAAATTTGCGTATTGCTAACAGAAATAATAATTTTCGACATAGAATATTGATTATCTACGCCGTGTAGACAATACGGTACAACGCTGAACACTGCTAATTGTTGTCGTTAACTTCAAATTGTGAGCTAAAAAACGAAACTATATGCTCCTATTTTGCCATCGTCGGGTGTTTATAATGCACCCCCATCTCACAACCCTTATGTAATATACTTGAAACTAATTCTTTACCCGTACTGTCCGTCATACATATTAAATATTAATTAAAGTTAATGATGCGTGCAAATTAAATTTGAAACTTTAATATCCGATATACCCCGTACGATGTAATGTTACAATGGCAATGATATTATTGCGTCTCCATAATTTCGTATTCTATATTACAACACAATTAAAATCTAATTAAAACCGAAAATATTAATTATGCAATTGGTTCACCACTAATTCAGATTGTTAATTATGTACGGCACAAGTAATATTAATTAAACCATCATTATGTGAATTATTGTTAGTGCGAGTAGAGTGGAAAGTAACACAAGGATAATTAATCATATTTAAAAAAACGTAGTTTTCTACTTTTGATCCTTCTACTCGTATCATCCGAATACGGAAAAATTTGCTTATATGGAAAGACATTAAGGAAGTGAAAATGGAGCGAAATCTAGACGGTAATGTCTCAGGTAAAATTCTATAAAACTAAACATTTTCTACATAGAAATTCTTTAGGTATTTGTTGGTGTGGCTGTTGTATGCTCGTACTAATTTGAAAAAACACATCACAACGTACTTACTTTCCTAGGAATATCCTTATCGTCATCGTACAACATATAACAACCTGACTTTCTGTTGTGCTTTCTTTCTTACATTTAAATTATTTTTTAATTTATAATGAATTAACCATGAAAAATATTTTTTATTTTATTTTGTGTATAGAAATATCCTTTCATCATTTTCAGAATCATTAAATATCAATTTTTTGTGTATACTGACTTTGTTTTGAGGAATTTGTGCTTTATTTCTGCCTGGCACTTTTAGTTCCCGTACCCCGAGACAAAGTTCGTCGTATTTTTATTTTTTTATTTTTTAACGTACAAAGTTTGATATACTCGTACATACGTATTGGTTATAATCCCTTTTTTATTTAGTGTATAAGGTAGTTGTAGCGTATATTGCTTCCTGAAATTAAATGTCATAAATACCGTAATGATAAAATGTCATGACCAAAACTATAAATACTCGTATACATAATAAAAATTTGTGAGGGATACGTAATTAGTTATGGCGTTGAAAATATTAATGACTAGGAATGGTGGTTTTCAGATCATGTTGGATGAGGTCGTATACAAGATTAATAGTCCGTGTAGTGTTGTTGTGTGTGGGTATTTTTCTCTTATGGACATCATGATTGTCTTCAAACAACGGTTTGCACCGTTTGTGCTTGGTACATTTTGAATTGATTATTAATTGTTGTGTAATAAAAATTAACCTGTGATTTTATTGGCACGGACTGTCTTCTAGTCTAGATCTATCTTTTTCAGTCATAACTAGCTTTGAAGCATTATCTCATCGGTACCTCAACATTTGTTATGGTTGGTGTAATTATGTGTCTCGGTTCTATTCCTCTTATATCCTATCCCTGGGTTCTGGTATATTAATTGAAATCTAACCGTCCATACAAAATGCGAATATGCCTAAATGATATTAAATTATATTTAGTTAAGGATGCGTCTGTTTCTGATAGATAAGTAGATAAGTGCCCTGTATTTAATATAGTCTCATTTGGAGATGGAACCAAGATTTATACCTGCACATAACATAAAGAATATCTTTGATTTGTTTTTATTATTTTCTTTATTTATTTATATTCCGACTGAGTTTTGTACCCATTTAGTAATTTACATTGCATAATAAAGTATTTGATTAGTCGGCGTAATCAAGTGATTATTCCCACTTACTTAAACCTTCTCCTCAGATTTTTCGCCTCAGTAAGTCTACTGACTTCCTGGTCGTGATAAGTTCAGTGGTTTGGTTCTCCGCAGTCTTCTTGTTGGTGTGGTAGTCAGCATACAGCGTATGTTCAGATTTTCATGATGGTGCAGACGTTGTAGGTGTTTTGTTGCATGATGCTTGATTTCATCCTCGACAAGCTCGATCTTTAGATCTCGATGGAGGTTGTCGTTTCGAATGTACCACGGTGCAATAACAAGGTATTGCAGGATTTTATTTTGTCTTCTTGGCACAACCCCAGAGTTGGCTACCACATCTCCATACAGGTTTCCATCCGTATGTCCGTGTTTGCATGCGGTACTACTATCGAGTTTATCTTAATTGGTACATGATTATCTTTTAGATCTGTAAAGTTCCCTAGGATATCTTGCTTCATTTAATTTAATTCGCCATTTCTTTGTCCAATTACAAATCAGGTTAGTAGCCTTCTGTAATTTACTAGTGGAGACATTTTTTGTTCTTTGCTGTTGCAAGTATTGCCGTGTCATCGGCAAAAGTCGCCATAGTTGCTTCCGTAATTGGTATATCTCTAGTATATAGGAGATAAAGGATTGGCCCAAGAACACTCCCTTGTGGTACTCCTGCTGTTATTCATTTTAGTTTGGAGCATTAATTCTCAAACTGATACGTATGATTTTAGAATTTGAAAAAATTTCTCCGGAAGATCATGATGAAGTTTGAATTCTAACCCTTGGTGCCATACTTTGTCGAATACTTGCGCTACATAAAGGAATATAGTTGAGCGTACTTGTTTGCTTTCTAGTGATTTCTCGATTACATCAGTAATTCGATGTACTTGTTCTATAGTAGAATGTTTTCCCTTTTTCGATAATTAGTTTTAGTCTTTTAAGAAGAACCTTTTCAAATAGTTTCGATAATGTTTGTTGCAGAGAAATTGGCTTATATGGAGCTTTAACATCCGTCTGGCGCGTTATTAGATTAAAATTATTCTTGATTTCCCATTTTAGTTCTTTCAATGTTACAGGTGTAATGTTCATTTCATCCTGTTTATTTATCGAGGTGATATTTTCCTCTTCCGTTTGTTTGGAGTAAGGTTGGAGTGTTTCTTCAAGCTAGAGTGCTGAGGTATTTATTAACTGACTGATTTTAAATGCCTTTCCCTGGTCGATTCCCGACCATACTCTTACCTCGTTTGTTTGAGAAACAAGGTCGAAAAACAAATTAATCAACTATTAGACGACGGGCTGCTTAGACCGTCCAAATCGCCGTATAACTTCCCGGTGAGAAAAGTACCGAATGGTTATCGATTATTGTAAGTTAATTACTGACAAATACCCTATACCAGAAATCAATGATATTCTGTCAAACCTGGGGGCAAAACACCCACTTCACAATAGCAGACCTAAAAAGTGGATTTCACCAAATTCGACTAAAAAGTTCCGATATAGAGAAGACTGCGTTTTCCGTAAATCATGAAAAATATGAATTTACGCGCCTCCCTTTCGGCCTCAAAAAACGCTTCTTCTATCTTTCAACGCATTCTCGATGATATACATCGGAAAACGACGTAAGGGAGGAGTGGGTGTTGTTTCATTTCCACATTGTTATCATACTGATGCAATGATGTTGGTTGAGTACTTGAGAACAAAGTATGTCTGTTTAAAAGTGACGAGAAATAATATCGCCGCATTGTTAGGACATTGTTTATGTTCATTTGTAATTCTCACACAATTTCCACTTACGTACTTTCTTGTTCAAAATTGGGCACCCTGACGATCCACCTAGACATATGGCATATTTTCTCAAAAATAGGCAACTTACATCTATTGCAGTATGTAGGTAACTTTGTGTCAAAATGACCACTATTCGCTACACAGAATTTCCAATTAAAACGTTTCCTTTATATTAATGTTAAAATAAGCGGGCCAAAACGGGACACCCTCGCAATCCACGTCCTGCATTTTAGGTGGCTAAGTGCCAAAATATCAAGGCATGGCTCGACACATTTTCCATTTTCGGAAATTTAATTAAATTTATATTCAAAACTTGGTAGGTTTCGTCTTATACAGGGTTAACTCACTAATCCATATTAAAGGAAATGTATGTTAGTGAATTCTTCACATAATCCATCCGATTCGAGGAATTTTGACGAAATTTTTTTCTGAACGATGCGTAAAGAAATTAGTAATATTTCAATGTAATTCCGTCAGTCATGGACAACCTGTATTCGTTTTACCGGATATCGCCTATAAATTTCTCGTATTCAACTTTATTTGATTGGCTTGGAGTTCTCTAAACTATATTTTGTGTGGTGTACTGTTCAGTTGTACATCTGCACTTTATCGAATTCAAAGTTATCGTTAAAATGTGGTGTTGCTGTTGTTATTCCTATGTTAGAATTCGAGCGTCATCACCCAGCAGGTCCAGATTATAAAGTTTTGTTTAAAACTTATGTTAGAGTCTTAATTGTATCCTAAAATCCAAACGGGGATGGGTGGGTGAATGAAAAGGAGTATTGATTGTCATTAAAAGAATAGGAAATAATATCCCTTATTAGAAACTCTCGTGGAGTGTTTCTAGCAACTCAAAATGTTTCCGGAATGACCGCTTATGTAACCCGTTGCAGGTTTACCGAAAAGGGAGTTCTAATTGCAGTATATGTGCCCTTTGGTAGTTCAGCTCTTTCCATTTTCAACACCAATAACATTGAGCTGATATGTATCAGAACCACCAATAATGGAAAAATATGCTATCAGCTTCTAGTCGAGGCTATTGATTTTGTGTTTAACACCATGGATAGTCATGATGATCATTTTGTTATTGGCAACTTTTTAATTTGCCTAACCTAATATGGTTACGAACTGATGACTACTCATGCATGTGAAGTTAGACCTAACCAGTACAGAACTAACTTTAGGATTAGTTTAGCACAAACTTTACACGCTTGTATACGCGCGTGAAGTTAGACCTAACTTAATCCTAACCAACAAAAACAAACGAAAATTTGTATGTATTGGTTAAAATGTAAAACAAGAATGCCATTTAGGCGAAATATTGAATTTATAAACTAATTCCAAATGCAATTTATAATAAATAGTTAGGTTTAACATTTATTAGGATGGGATATAAGAATTTAATATTTTCTAAAGAAATTTAGTATTTGAATATTTCGAAACCTAATATGTTTATCAAGAATGTTATTATGTTTTTCTGATAGGTCTAGGTTAGGGCCATCTATATTCGAAGCCATTTGAAAAGCTAATAATTTTTGCGCGATCAAATTAATTTTTAGCTGTGCTTTACTAACCTGAGAAGTTAGGATTTTCTTAAGAAATTGAATATTTCGAAACCTAATATGTTTATCAAGAATGTTATTATGTTTTTCTGATAGGTCTAGGTTAGGGCCATCTATATTCGAAGCCATTTGAAAAGCTAATAATTTTTGCGCGATCAAATTAATTTTTAGCTGTGCTTTACTAACCTGAGAAGTTAGGATTTTCTTAAGAAATTGAATATTTCGAAACCTAATATGTTTATCAAGAATGTTATTATGTTTTTCTGATAGGTCTAGGTTAGGGCCATCTATATTCGAAGCCATTTGAAAAGCTAATAATTTTTGCGCGATCAAATTAATTTTTAGCTGTGCTTTACTAACCTGAGAAGTTAGGATTTTCTTAAGAAATTGAATATTTCGAAACCTAATATGTTTATCAAGAATGTTATTATGTTTTTCTGATAGGTCTAGGTTAGGGCCATCTATATTCGAAGCCATTTGAAAAGCTAATAATTTTTGCGCGATCAAATTAATTTTTAGCTGTGCTTTACTAACCTGAGAAGTTAGGATTTTCTTAAGAAATTGAATATTTCGAAACCTAATATGTTTATCAAGAATGTTATTATGTTTTTCTGATAGGTCTAGGTTAGGGCCATCTATATTCGAAGCCATTTGAAAAGCTAATAATTTTTGCGCGATCAAATTAATTTTTAGCTGTGCTTTACTAACCTGAGAAGTTAGGATTTTCTTAAGAAATTGAATATTTCGAAACCTAATATGTTTATCAAGAATGTTATTATGTTTTTCTGATAGGTCTAGGTTAGGGCCATCTATATTCGAAGCCATTTGAAAAGCTAATAATTTTTGCGCGATCAAATTAATTTTTAGCTGTGCTTTACTAACCTGAGAAGTTAGGATTTTCTTAAGAAATTGAATATTTCGAAACCTAATATGTTTATCAAGAATGTTATTATGTTTTTCTGATAGGTCTAGGTTAGGGCCATCTATATTCGAAGCCATTTGAAAAGCTAATAATTTTTGCGCGATCAAATTAATTTTTAGCTGTGCTTTACTAACCTGAGAAGTTAGGATTTTCTTAAGAAATTGAATATTTCGAAACCTAATATGTTTATCAAGAATGTTATTATGTTTTTCTGATAGGTCTAGGTTAGGGCCATCTATATTCGAAGCCATTTGAAAAGCTAATAATTTTTGCGCGATCAAATTAATTTTTAGCTGTGCTTTACTAACCTGAGAAGTTAGGATTTTCTTAAGAAATTGAATATCTCGAGACCTAATATGTTTATCAAGAACGTTGTTATGTTTTTCTGATATGTCTAGGTTAGGACCATCTATATTCGAAGCCATTTGAAAAGCTAATAAGCTAATAACTTCTCAGGTTAGTAAAGTCTAACAAAAAATTAATTTGATCGCGCAAAAATTATTAGCTTTTCAAATGGCTTCGAATATAGATGGTCCTAACCTAGACCTATCAGAAAAACATAATAACATTCTTGATAAACATATTAGGTCTCGAGATATGCAAATACTAAATTTCTTAAGAAAATAAAATTCTTATATTCAATCCTAGTAAATGTTGAATCTAATTATTTATTATAAATTCCAATTGGAATTAATTCATAAATTCAATATTTCGCCTAAATGACATTCTTGTTTTACTTTTAACCAATACATACAAACTTTCGTTTGTTTTTGTTGGTTAGGATTAAGTTAGGTCTAACTTCAAACGCGTTGACTACTCCCATTGCATAGCTACGGATGCACAAATAATAATAAACTTTTATTCACAAATAGTTTGGTTGATTAAAGATTATTTCAGATTAGCAACATTCAAAATACCTTAGGAAAGCGAGCTTGATCTTGTATTTTCATAAGGCGCTATTCACTGTGTTTTTACAAAAGCTAGTCTAGTATTATCCACCATAAGCTAGTCTAGTCTTATTCAATATCACCCTCCCACCTGAATTTCGTTTTGTTGTGAACAATAAAGTACTAATGCCAATTCAGACTCGTCACCACGATTTAATTTTCGTAAAGCTGCTAACATTGATTTCAGCGTCATTCTAAATAATAACAATGACATTGAAACTCAGACTGGTTACTTTTACTCTATTTTTGACTCTTTCACTTTATTTTTGAGTATATTAAACGACAGTACCTTACACTCATCAACATCAAGCAAATGAAATCAAACAATATATTCGATCCCAAGCGCTTCTGGCAGTTCATTAATTCTAAGCAGAAATGTGATGGAGAGCCTACGATCTTAAAGTAAAATAGTTATTCTTTAACGATCCAAGAGCTATTTCCAACCAGTTCGCTAAATTCTTTAGTTCGACTTTCTCGAATAATGATATAAGGATCCCGACGTTGTCGATCATTAACCTCACCGAGTTTATATCAAGTACATTGAATGTCATGGAAGCAGGGAATAAAGTAGATGCAGTTACCAGAGATTTTAGTAAGGCATTCCACAGGGTTTCTCACAAAATTATTATATTTAACCTCAGAGCCCTATGGTTTACATCGCAACTCCTCCTGATGGTAAACTCATATTTGAAAGACAGTAAGTATCAGGTGGTCTTCAGATCGTCAATATCATCTGCCCGAATGGTATTAAAGAAATTTTCCTCTCCGTATACATCGACGATATAAAGATTTATAAATCTATCACAACTCCTACTGACTCAAATTTATTGTAGGCCAACTTAAACAGCCTTGCTATATGGTGTATGCAAAACCACATAAGATTGAACGCAAACAAATTCCAAGCCATCATCCACTTCAGATCGAGATTTGTTATTTGTGACAAAGAACTAAATTTTAGGGATCACATTGTAGATATTATCAACCGAGCAAACTTTGCGAATTTTACGATCCCTTTGTAATGAAAGCTCTATACACAAGGTCCTGTTATCAGTGCAACGAAAATTTCTTCGTTTTGCTTTACGTGAGCTACCCTGGATGGATGTCTTCAACTTACCCCCACACATGGAGCAGCACAATGTCAGCAACAATTCGGCACTTACCGAGTATTTGTAAACGCCGAATTGTTGCTGACATTTTGCTTGTTCATCAATTATCATCTGGTGGTATCGTTTCTTCTATTCTGCTTGGTAAGATAAATTTAAACGTAAAATCTGCAGTATCTGCCACACATCACGGAATAGACTATGGAAAAAATTAACCTACTACTCGAATGCTCCGCGAAATTAATCAAAACTTTGAGTTTTTTAATTTTAACATTAATAAATTTTCTTTGAAAAGACTTCTTTAACCGACCAAATGACACAGTCGTTAAAGTCTTTGGATCGGGAGGTACTGGGTTCGAATCCCTCAGAACAGATTACAGGGATAATTAAATAAAAAAATACTTCTTTTTACTACTTTAACGGTGATCTTTGTCATCTTTAACTAATTTTCTTTGTTTTTTGTTTCATTATTTAAACTTTAAATTACTTTTATTTTAATTGGAAAAGAGGAGTTTTTATTTGCTAGTGCTCGATTACGATTGCACCAGATTTCAGGAAAATTCGTCCAGAGGGTCGAACGGTTGATCCCGGATCTCTTTCTTTAATTTTGTTTTTCGTTCGCACGATTTTTATAAAATTAGGTGGAGGAACATTTTCGAGTGCCAGGATTCGATTGCGATGGGCACTAATTTGGTACGATAGGTACGATTTTGATAACATTTTGCGGGACAGGATTACAAGGAGTTCTGTATTTTGGATAATTCATTTAGGATTCTCCGTTGTACCATGTTTCTTGATGTTACACCAGGTTGTCCCATGTTGCATCATGTTACACGATGTTCCTTTATGTTGCACCATGTTGTGAGATGTTGCATCATGCTTGTTTATATTGCCCCATGTTGCGTGATGTTGTACCATGTTCCAGTATATTGCGTCTTGTTGTTAGGCTCCTTCTTTCAACATTTTAGTTGGTTTGAACGATTTTGATCAAATTTGGTGAGACAGGGTTTTCGCATGCAAGGAAATGATTACAAGGAGTTCTGATTTCCGGATAATTCATTTAGGAATCTTCCGGATGGGCCTGAGGCAACATTAAGCAACATCATGCAACTTGGAGCAACATCATGCAAAATGGTCAACATGATGGACCATGTTGCGCCATGTTACACCATCTTGCATGATGTTTCTTAATGTTGCCTCATGTTGTAGGATTTTATGATGTTGCGTGATGTTGCACCACGTTGCGCGATTTTATACTGTATAATGTCATGTTGCTTTGTGCTGTTTTTATGTTTTTCGTTAATGAGATGTCCGGCTTTTGGTTTCATCATATTGTGGAATGAATAATGTTCTGTTGGTTGCGTTATGGTGGCATTAGATGGTTAAAATATTCGAGTATTTTAGGAAGTGGCGGTTGTTATGAAAAACAATATTGATTTGTAGCGTTCGCTATCTAATAAATTTTGTGACCTTGGTCCTTAGTTTGGTGCGGTCCGGGTACATTTATTTTTTCCGGCTAGGAATTAAGTGTCAGGAATCGATTTAGATGAAAATTCGTTTAAGAAGTCCTTCGGCAGGGCCCCAGATTTTTTTTTTTTGATTTTTTCAGCACGAGCTTTATAAATAAAATTAGCTGCGATGAAGGTTCTCTGATGCCAGGAATAGATTGTGGTGAATCCTAATTTTGGGAAAATTTATTAATGGTTTTTCGGGCCTAACGATAACAAGGGTGAGATGGATTTTCGAGAGCTAAGAATCGATTCTCAAATGAAAACGGGTTTAAAAAAGAATCGGCTCGAACGATTTTGATAAAAGATTTGAGAGAGGATATTTTCGAATGTCAAAATATGATGAAATGGATCATGAATTGTTTAGAGGTGCTCCGGTGTAGCTGTTATGTTGCGTCTTGTTCTACAATATGTACACTACTCGTATGTAATTTCAATTTTTGCAGATTGGTATCTAATCCCCGAAGACCGAAAAAGGTGTTTTCGAGTTGGTGTCTGTGTCCTCTTTACAGCCGAGAGAGATTTACTAGATTGGATGAAACTTCATACTTAATTTTTTTTTTGTAAATTTGGAAGTGTCAATGAAAATTGGCTGAAATCGGTCCACCGAAAATGCATATAGCAACTGAGAAAACATCGATTAAGCACAAACGGATTCTAAGTTAAATTTGCAAGCAAACTTAAGAACGTTTTTTACAATAAACTGTGATTTCACTATAATTCGGCCTCCACAACCCAAACTGGTTGAGTGATCGATTGCAATGGTTGTACGAAACTTCATACTCAACGATGCGGAAAAATGGATTTGGAAACAACAAATTTTGATAAATTACTTTTCTATTTATTTAAAAAATAAACAATCATTTCCAGCCAATCATATTTCTAGGAGAATGGCACGATTTTCTCATATTCTTATATGGGACCATATGGACATTGACCATTTGTCGGGTAAAGATGAAATAGTATTGTTTGAGGAAATTTTATGTTGTTTTCTGGGATGAAAAACTGGGCTAACTTTATTTGCTTCAAAATGGCGATTTAAAAAAAACGACTTCCATATTATTGATAGTTTTGATATATTTTGACATATCAACTCATGATAATCAAATTCCATCAAAAGTCGGGCTTCGGCCATAGTACGTATATAAACGAAGTCAAATTTCTACCAAAAAACAAAAACTATACATGCGTGCGAATATACAAATAGTAAACATTTGGGCGGAATACTGGCAACAATTGTTGCTTGATTAAAATAAATTAATAATTAAAATTAATTAAGTAAATAGTCCCATATATATATGGTTTTTTATGATGGGATTAGCATGAACTTTAATATAAAAATGCCAAACGGTCGGTCCCTGGGTTCGGTCATATGAATAACAAGCAATATCTGCAACAGGTGCTGCACGAAACTTCAATGAAAAATTATGTTCTACAGAAGTTAAAAGTCCCACATATCCACATGGTTTTTTATGATGACCTTGGTATGTACTCTAATATAAAAATACCAAATGGTCGGTCCCTGGGTTCGGTCATATGAATAACAAGCAATATCTGCAACAGGTGTTGCTCGAAACTTCAATGAAAAATTTTGTTCAACAGAAGTCAAAAGTCCCACATATATGCATGGTTTTTTATGATGACCTTGGCATGTACTTTAATACAAAAATGCCAAATGGTCGGTCCCTGGGTTCGGTCATATGAATAACAAGCAATATCTGCAACAGGTGTTGCACGAAACTTCAATGAAAAATTTTGTTCAACAGAAGTCAAAAGTCCCACATATCCAAATGGTTTTTTATGATGGCTTTGGTATGTACTTTAATATAAAAATGCCAAATGGTCGGTCGCTAGGTTCGGTCATATGAAAAACAAGCAATATCTGCAACAGGTGTTGCACGAAACTTCAATGAGAAATTTTGTTCTACAGAAGTCAAAAGTCCCACAAGACCTTGGCATGTACTTTAATACAAAAATGCCAAACGGTCGGTCCCTGGGTTCGGTCATATGAATAACAAGCAATATCTGCAACAGGTGTTGCACGAAACTTCAATGAAAAATTATGTTCTACAGAAGTCAAAAGTCCCACATATCCACATGGTTTTTTATGATGACCTTGGTATGTACTTTAATATAAAAATGCCAAATGGTCGGTCCCTGGGTTCGGCCATATGAATAACAAGCAATATCTGCAACAGGTGTTTCACGAAACTTCAATGAACAATTTTGTTCTACAGAAGTCAAAAGTCCCACATATAGACATAGATTTTTATGATAGCCTTGGTATGTACTTTAATACAACAAAGGCAAATGGTCGGTCCTTGGGTTCGGTCATATGAATAACAAGCAATATCTGCAACAGGTGTTTCACGAAACTTCAATGAACAATTTTGTTCAACAGAAGTCAAAAGTCCCACATATCCAAATGGTTTTTTATGATGGCTTTGGTATGTACTTTAATATAAAAATGCCAAATGGTCGGTCGCTAGGTTCGGTCATATGAAAAACAAGCAATATCTGCAACAGGTGTTGCACGAAACTTCAATGAGAAATTTTGTTCTACAGAAGTCAAAAGTCCCACAAGACCTTGGCATGTACTTTAATACAAAAATGCCAAACGGTCGGTCCCTGGGTTCGGTCATATGAATAACAAGCAATATCTGCAACAGGTGTTGCACGAAACTTCAATGAAAAATTATGTTCTACAGAAGTCAAAAGTCCCACATATCCACATGGTTTTTTATGATGACCTTGGTATGTACTTTAATATAAAAATGCCAAATGGTCGGTCCCTGGGTTCGGCCATATGAATAACAAGCAATATCTGCAACAGGTGTTTCACGAAACTTCAATGAACAATTTTGTTCTACAGAAGTCAAAAGTCCCACATATAGACATAGATTTTTATGATAGCCTTGGTATGTACTTTAATACAACAAAGGCAAATGGTCGGTCCTTGGGTTCGGTCATATGAATAACAAGCAATATCTGCAACAGGTGTTTCACGAAACTTCAATGAACAATTTTGTTCTACAGAAGTCAAAAGTCCCATATATACACATGGTTTTTTATGATGATCTTGGTATGTACTTTAATATAAAAATGCTAAATGGTCGGTCCCTGGGTTCGGTCATATGAATAACAAGCAATATCTGCAACAGGTGTTGCACGAAACTTCAATGAAAAATTTTGTTCAACAGAAGTCAGAAGTCTCACATATAGACATGGCTTTTTATGATGGCCTTGGTATGTACTTTAATATAAAAATGCCAAATGGTCGGTCCTTGGGTTCGGTCATATGAATAACAAGCAATATCTACAGCAGGTGTTGCACGAAACTTCAATGAAAAATTTTGTTCTACAGAAATCAAAAGTCCCACATATAGACATGGTTTTTTATGATGGCCTTGGTATGTACTTTTTGTACCGAACCCAGGGATCAACCAATTGGCATTTTTGTATTAAAGTACAACCAAGGCCATCATAAAAACACGATTGTGTTACACGATTTTATTCGTATTCGCCTAATTGTTCTCTAATCTTCGATAACTGTTGGAGCAATTCAACATAACAAATACTTACCTAATATCTCAATCTGAAATATGTCACTCTGAAATACATTTAACCTAAAAAACAAACAAATGCAAATGCATAAAATAATCAACTTTATACTTACCCTTTATCATTGTATAAATACCAATTTGATCCTCCTAAAATAATTAATTAAGCATTAATTCATAATTTATAATTGTATAATTTATATTTATATACTTACTTAAAATTATTTGTATTACATCCAAATGTCAAAACGTCACCTATCCAAGTGTCAATTGGTGGACGAACTCCTGTGCTGCATCTTCAGTTCAGTGCATGATTCAATACCGAATTTACGTTCGATGCGACACCTGCGTTTGAGCGCTTTCACTAAACGATATTTTTCGGAGTCGTCTACGCTAATAAATACGAGCCACCATTTTGACATTTAGATAGTCGAATTTACACTCCATCAACATAACTTCAAACAACAATAAAAAATTATAAATAAATTTATAATTAACAAAAAACCAACTTGGGATTTACGCAGTTTATTATTGCCTTCGTTTCGCAACATACAAATATCAACGCAATAGCAAATTGCCTCAACCACATCGGATATTTGTATCATCGCAACACTAAACTAGCCCCAACATATGGTCCTTCGAGCCGGATCCGGACAAGCGGATCGCAAAAACACATAGAGGAAAGCGCTCGCTTCATCCAGTAACGCATCGTGGTCAGCAATTCGAGCAATTTAACAACAATTTTGGAAAAAAACTTGGCGCATTGAGTGGACATTGTGGAATTTTCATCACCACGCGACATCATTCCAAGTTAAGTAGCCATTTTGAATTTTAAAATACAAGTGTAAATTCAATTCTTTAAACATTTATTAAAATCAAAGCCACTTAATAAATCGATCTATAGAACACGTGAATCGCGTTAGTCCCAAAAAATTGTTAATAAATTAAGTGATTTTAAAGTACTCACGAATTTGCGTACAATCAGCCGCCAATATAGTTTACTGATACATTTCGAAGCGAGTAGTTATAACTATTATACAACGATTGCAAACCGAGTTCTATTAAAACCGCGTGTTCTTTCACAAATCAAAAGTTAGTGAATTAAAACTAAAGTGAATATACTGAGTAAAAATTCCTGTGATAACCTCAAACATTAAAAGGTGCCGTATATAGTTCCAAGATTATTCTATCAAACCGTTGACTGATTGGTATTCAATAAGTGCTACGATCATTAAAATGGCTGAACTCGCTTCACTAAAAAAACAACGTGCCACCAATAAGGGCCGACTAACGAATATATTGAAATTCATCAATGGAGCGACCGAAAACTTATCAATTGAAGATGTCCGAACCCGTCTAGCCCGAGTCGAAACACTGATGTCCGAATTCACCGTGATCGAGAGCAAAATCTTCAATATAGATCCCGAGGAAGAATCGGATGTGTTATATGAGGAAAACTATTACAACGCTGTCACGGCCTTGAACAAATTCATAAGAGCGAAAACAATGACCGTTGGTAATGGAGCACTAGATATATCGTTTAATGCCACGAACGCTGATCATGTTCGCGAGATAAAATTACCAAAGATCAATATACCGCCATTTTCGGGCGACTATACCGAATGGCAATCATTCCATGATCTCTACGCAAGCACCATTCATGAATCGACGTCTTTGAGTCCCGTACAAAAATTCCAGTACCTCAAAGGACTACTCCGAGGCGAGGCCGCCATTTTGCTAAAGCATATTAGCGTCACAGAAAGTAACTACATAGGCGCATTGAATAAGTTGAAAGAACGGTACGATCGAAAAAAGCATATTATCAACTCATTCATACGTACGTTCATTGAACAGCCTTCGATTTCTACAGCCAATTCCTCTAACATCAAAAGGCTCATGGATACCTCGGACGAGGTCATACGAGGCCTGAAGGCTTTGGGAGAAAACGCCGAGGCACGCGACCATTGGTTGATTTTCATTCTGGTCCAAAAGTTAGATGATAAATCGAAAATGTTATGGGCAGAAACAGTTACCGACATTGAAAATCCACAATTCTCAAACTTTGTTGAATTTTTATCGCGACGAATTGACACCCTAGAATCAGCGAACGTATCCATTAAAAAATCAATTCCCAAGCATAACATCAAGAGCCACGCCATAACCCGCGAAACAATCTTTTCCTGCGATATTTGCCAGCAAAAGGATCACTCCCTATTTTCCTGCAAGCAGTTTAACGAAATGGATATTATCAAAAGAAGGGATTGGGCAAATACTAACCTCAGATGTTTTAATTGTCTAAGCAGCTCACATCTAATTCAGAAGTGCCTGTCCAATCGCCGTTGTCTTCACTGTAGGAAAAAGCACCATACGATGCTTCATTTGCCAGAAAATACCGAAACCGCTGCGGCTCCTGATCCATCACCACCACCTAACAAAGGCGTGACTCGCAAAGAAGTGAAGGCCCTCTGTTCGCAAAACGTAGTATCGCATTCCATACTTCCAACCGCTTTGATCGACGTAGTAAACTCTTCGGGCAACGTAATAACATGCCGAGCTTTACTGGATTCCGGTTCACAAGCCAGCTTTATTACACAGGAATCAGCACAGCGACTCGGCCTTAAGAAACGAAATTCAAGATTATCGGTTGTCGGATTAGGAGGTACTAGTGCTGGCCGTACTAAGGGCTTAGTAACGTTTACCATTCGATTAAAACATCACCCGGAATTGTCAATAGAAGCCTTCATCCTATCCAAAATAACGACAAGATTGCCGCACCAAACCATCAAGGATAACGCATCAATTCGTTGGCCGAAACTACAGCTAGCCGATCCATATTACTTCAAATCGGCCCACATAGATATTTTGATTGGAGCCGACCATTTCTTCAGCCTGCTGGAACTCGGTCAAACTCGAATCAATCAAGATGGACTAACATTGTACAAAACCATATTAGGTTGGGTCGTCGCTGGAAAAACTGATAATTTATTGAGAGGTGATATAACGTCCATGACTGCCACAAATGACAGTAACGATGTCGATTTGGATCGCGCGCTTACTAAATTTTGGGAATTAGACGCGATCCCAAACCCCGAATTCAAACTATCTCCGGAAGAAATATTATGCGAGAAGGAGTTCGTCGGTAAAACCAAACTATCAAGTGACGGGCGATTCATTGTCAGGTTGCCCTTTAAGACATCACCTCAACACTTAGGAAACTCGATAAATATTGCCATTCAACGATTGAGAAGCATGGAACGAAGATTCGTTCGTGAACCAGATTTTGAAAGATTTTACCAGGATTTTATGGCAGAATATCTACAGCTAAATCACATGAAAGAAATTCCGCAATCAGAAATTAGTGATACAGGATATTACTTACCGCACCACGGTGTCCTAAAACGTTCCAGTTCCACCACAAAATTAAGAGTGGTTTTTGACGGGTCGGCAAAACCTCCATCTGGGAATTCGTTGAATGAGTGCTTGGCCGTTGGCGCAACGGTCCAATCAACCCTGCATGCAATCATTCTAAGATTTCGAGAATACAAGTTTGTTGTGACTGCCGATGTGGAGAAAATGTATCGGCAAGTGACTATCGACAGCCAAGATACAAATTTCCAAAGAATAGTCTGGCGTACCCATCCTTCCGAACCAATACGCCATTTCCGATTAACGACCGTTACTTATGGTTTAGCGTCCTCCGCTTTTCTAGCCACAAGAGTCCTAAAAAGGATAGCCGATGATAACCAAGCAGCTACACCAATTGCCGCCAAGGCGATCCGCCGGGATACATACGTCGACGATATAATGACTGGGGCTGATACGGAATCGGATCTCATGCAATTAAAAAATTCCATAAATAAGATACTGTCTCAGCATGGATTTAATCTCCGCAAGTGGATGTCTAATTCAGCCAATATTGTACATAATCTGAAGGAGAAAGCCAGCCGAGGCATCAAATCAATTGATGAGAATAGTCAAAGTGATTCAAACTCAATAAAGGTACTTGGACTTAATTGGGACCCGAATACCGATCAATTTACATTCGTTTCCGAATTGCCACCAAGAGACTCATTCACAAAAAGGATAGTCGTGTCCGAAGCCAGTCGTCTATTTGACCCGTTAGGGTGGTTAGCCCCCGTCATAGTAGAAATTAAAATTTTCATCCAAAAGTTGTGGGCCAGTAATCTCGAGTGGGATCAACCACTTCCAGAAGCGATATGCAAACGGTGGCAAACAATTCGAAATCACCTGAAAAACGTTAAACAAATCTCGATTCCCAGATACATTGAAACAACCAAAGCTAAAACCGTTCAAATGCATGGATTCGCCGACGCCAGTCAAGATGCCTTTGCTGCTGTGGTCTATCTACGGGTAGAAACATCGTCGGAAAACATCTTCATAAAATTAATTGCGGCCAAAACCAAAGTGGCTCCAATGAAACAAGTCTCATTACCACGACTCGAACTTTGCGCTGCGTTGCTTCTTGCCAACCTGATCAAATTAATCCAAAGGGAAACAGAAGCAGAAATTTCGGAAACATATGCGTGGACGGACTCCCGAATCGTATTAGATTGGCTTGCCAGTCATCCCCGACGATGGAGTACCTTTGTAGGCAATAGAACGGCTGAAATTATAAATATTATACCGCGCAAATATTGGTTACACGTGCCTTCAACTGACAACCCGGCCGACTGCGCATCCCGAGGTTTATCGCCAAATGATTTACATCACCACGCTCTTTGGTGGAACGGCCCTATCTGGCTCCGTCAAACCCTGAAATCATGGCCTCCGCAACAATGCGATTATGGCTCAATTGAAGAAATTAATAACAAAATATTCACCTTTGCAACTACAACCGTCAGTCCATGGCTCGATGAACTAATGACAAAATTTTCGTCTCTTACGAAATTTCAAAGAGTATTCGCGTACATTTTACGCTTCATCACGAACTCAAAGATTGAAAGGGGCTCGAGAATCTACGGAACGTATTTAACGAGAGAAGAACTGTTCCAGGCCCTATTCAAAATATGTCGGCATGAACAAGGAAAGTTCTACTATACGGAGCTAGCACAAATTCAAACAACAGGCGAAATAAGCAAATCTAGCAAAATCAAATCATTGAGCCCTTTCTTAGACGAATTCGGCCTCATTCGCGTTGGCGGGCGACTGCAAAATTCGGAAGCTCCGTTTTCCACTAAGCATCCCATAATCCTGCATCCGAAGTCACTGCTTACGAAGCTAATTCTGGTCGACATCCACAAAGGGAACCAGCACTCTGGTCCATCGTTGACACTAGCCAACACCAGACAACAATATTGGATTCCGAGTGGCCGAAGCACGGTTCGTCAAGTTATTAATCAGTGCGTCATCTGCTCCAAACTTAAAGCACAGATAAATAATCAAGTCATGGGTAATCTGCCAAGCTGCCGTGTCGAACTAATTCGCCCGTTTTTAAAGGTTGGCGTAGACTACGCCGGGCCAATTCCAATACATTTACGAAAGGGCCGAGGCCAAAAGACATATAAATCATATATATGTTTATTTATCTGTCTTAGCACAAAAGCTATTCATTTGGAGTTGGTCGGCGACATGACCAGTGAATCATTCCTAGGAGCCCTGAAAAGATTCGTTGCAAGACGTGGGATTTGCCAAGAGATTCATAGCGACAACGGCACAAATTTCGTCGGTGCCAGCAGCCAATTAAGGCAAACCTTTAATAAACTAATATCCAATTCGCAAGTGATTTCTGCTTATTCTTCCAGGTACTATATAACATGGCATTTCAATCCTCCCAGCGCACCTCATTTCGGGGGTATCTGGGAAGCAGGGGTCAAATCCGCCAAATATCATCTCAAGCGGGTCATTGGCAGCACTATACTTACAATGGAGGAAATGAACACTTTATTATGTGAAATCGAGGGCACGCTAAACTCCAGGCCTATCTGCGCAATGTACTCCACAGACATCGACGTCCTGACTCCGTCTCATTTCCTGCTTGGTCACCCAACAACAAAAATCCCCGAAATCGACGTCACTCACCTCAAACCATCATATCTAACCAGATGGCAAATGGTTCAACAGCTGGCACAGCATTTTTGGAAGCGTTGGAATGTTGAGTACCTCGCATCATTACAACCAAAAGCGAAATGGAGAGATTCTCAGCCGCAAATCCAGATCGGCGACATAGTAGTAATCAAAGATGAAAGCGTAGCCGTAAATCAGTGGCCAGTAGGAAAAGTCACAAAATTACATCCCGGTTCCGATGGCATTACCAGAGTGGTTACGCTCAGAACCAAATCCGGGGAAATAAAGCGTCCCACTAGTAAACTGGCCATACTCCCAATATCGAGCCAAAATGATTCCGAAGACCAGCAAGATGTGTCAACGTCCAGTCAGTCACATTCGAACAAGAAAGTTACAGTTCGTACATCATAATTGCATCCAATTGTTGAACCAGATGGTTCAAGAGCGGCGGTATGTTGGAGCAATTCAACATAACAAATACTTACCTAATATCTCAATCTGAAATATGTCACTCTGAAATACATTTAACCTAAAAAACAAACAAATGCAAATGCATAAAATAATCAACTTTATACTTACCCTTTATCATTGTATAAATACCAATTTGATCCTCCTAAAATAATTAATTAAGCATTAATTCATAATTTATAATTGTATAATTTATATTTATATACTTACTTAAAATTATTTGTATTACATCCAAATGTCAAAACGTCACCTATCCAAGTGTCAATTGGTGGACGAACTCCTGTGCTGCATCTTCAGTTCAGTGCATGATTCAATACCGAATTTACGTTCGATGCGACACCTGCGTTTGAGCGCTTTCACTAAACGATATTTTTCGGAGTCGTCTACGCTAATAAATACGAGCCACCATTTTGACATTTAGATAGTCGAATTTACACTCCATCAACATAACTTCAAACAACAATAAAAAATTATAAATAAATTTATAATTAACAAAAAACCAACTTGGGATTTACGCAGTTTATTATTGCCTTCGTTTCGCAACATACAAATATCAACGCAATAGCAAATTGCCTCAACCACATCGGATATTTGTATCATCGCAACACTAAACTAGCCCCAACAATAACAATGTTTCGATTGTATTGCACATTTTATTTTAATTCGCCTAATAGTACTCTATTTTTTATGTTTTTACATAAAAGCAACATTTAGGGATATAATTAACCAATCCATATTTATAGTGTATACGTATATGAGTAAATTTGTTTTTTTTTTTTTTGTTAAGTATTTGATAGGCATCGTATACACACCCACTGTTATAATATTGCCACTGTTTGGCAATATGCTAATTTATCATAATATTATGAAAATGTTTTGTGCTCAGAATCACATAAACAACTGATATTTATTCTTACGGAATTACAATTAAAAATTACCGTACAAATTTTGAAATGTTTATACTTAATGGCATAATTGACCAGCGAAAAAAAAATTCCACTTCAGCCCCTTACTTTTCACAAATGCTGGAATGTTTACTTTTGTTTGTTTCGCTGAATACAATTAAAAGTCTTCCTTAATATGTCAAATTGGTAGATCTTCCAAGTCAAGGAACCTGATATAGGAAATTTCTGAATTTTAAAATGTTTAATGGAACATCGTGCATACAGAACAAATTATTATGAAATCTGGTGTTACACAGAAATTTTAAAGTGGATTTTCGACCAAATTCTGGAATCTGTCCATTCTGAAAAAACTATGCCTTTCCTTTCTCGGCCGAAAAACAGTTCGCCCGGTTAATCAAATATTATTTTGCGCTATAGTTCCAAAAATAACTAAATTTCGGGCTACCTGCACTGTCTTATTTATAAATCAGAAATAAAGGTGAAAAAGACTGCATTTCAGTGATAGATAACAAACTAATTAATTTCTATTATTAAACAGTAGCATCTTCAAACTGAAATGAATTAAATTATAAAATGTATATAAAGAATTTCTGCTTCCAAGCATCCATTCATTGGCGCATTAACGTCATTTGAAAAGAATAATTCTATTGTCACATCAATAATAAGATTTTTGTAATCCGTTTCATCATGCAACCTACAAAAATAACAACTTCTATCTCTTTGTGTTTTAATTAAAAGTAATTCACAAATAAAAATGCGAGAACAATAAAATCTTTGTCATATTCAGAAAAATCCACTTTACATATTCCATGTATCCTGGGGCACTATTCCATACGGGCACGATATGTAAAAAAAAATATAGATAAGATGACCCTTTCAGTGTTTTAACCTGTAACTTCGTTTGTATAAAGGCAATTGAATTTTATACGTGATGAACGCACCTATCTCAAATCTCAGGTTATATACCTGGCGGCCTCTTACAAATTAATGCCAATAGGTGCCAAGTTATATGACAATGTGATAATACATATTTCAGGTACGTTTGTATTTTTCGCTTTTGAGAATTGCACAAGATTTTGTAATCTGCAGACAATCTACAATCCAAGAATTATTTTTAATAGAATTACGTAGTTATTTTTCTAATATCGTAGATTTAAAATTTTTTGAGATAAAAATGAAAACGAATTCAATTTGTATACATTCTGGAAATTTAAATTACATTATGCATTATCAAATTATAGGATTATTTATTCATATCGTTCGTTTGCTCTAGATACTTCGATATTTTATGCGCCATTGGACTACATGCCCAGACCATACATACGAGTATGTAGAATAGAATACAAACCATGTTAGATGAAAAAGTTCAATGGGAACAATTCAGGTGCATAAAATGTTAAATCGGATTAGTGCATGAAATTAATTTGCGCTATTCAACATTTTCATTAGCCTTCCCGTACGTAGAGGTGGAAAAGCAACAAAGCGCGGTGGCATATGGTTATCGCATGTTTTTTTCAATTAATTTAATTAAAAAAGCTTAATGAAAAATTTGCGAAGAATTTTTGCCTACTGCGGATAAAAAAATCTACAATAATCGTATTTTGCATTTTCTTCGTGCAAAATAAGGATGACGTAAACGAACTCTTTACAAGTAGCATTTAATTTACTCGATAGAGAATAAGGTAAAAAATTATTTAATTTAAATAATCAATTATAGTTCACATGGATTTGGAATTGGGGCTCGTGGCTGAGCTCCTTAAAACCCCATCTCTTCCTAAAGGCATAAAGCCGAGAAGAGACAAGAATAAAGCCGAATTTTGGTGAAAAGTGTTTAAATTAATCTCGTTTAAATTTCAGAAACCAACAAAAACAATCCTTGTTGCAAATATAATTTTACAATTTATTTGAATCTTTTAATTCTTGGTCGTTTTTGACAATGCTATACTTTTCAACATCGTTGCAAGAATTGATAAAGCTGCCACTTAAATCCGCCTGAACTGAAGAAATGCCAAATTTAAGTGAAATTAGTAAGTAAAATTTTAAAAAAATTCATATGAAATAATTTTGTATACAATTTAATTTACAATCTTTTTACTATTAATCGTTTAAATTTATTTTACTGTGGGAGATTGGGGAATCCCAGTGATTTTTAGCACAATCCGGTCCACCAGAAGCGGCACTTTTCATAGGACCTTTTTCATTTTTTGCAAATATTTTGAAAGTATTTCATATCGGCCTAATCAGTTTTCCAAAATTTAAGCGAAAGTGACAACAGCACAGCCCAGACAGACGAAATGTCAAACGTGATGAAACTTAATACTTAAGATTTTTCCATAAATTGGGAGGTCCCAGTGATCGAAATCTGTCCACCGAAAGTGGCAGGTTCCATAGAATTTCTTTCTTTATTGGTAAATATTTTGAAAATTATACCATTAACAAAAAACGGTGTGGGGTTTAGAGAGACCACAAACTTTTAGTCTGCATGGACCACACACAGCCATGCTCAGAAATATTTTAAAACCGAAATTACAGCGAACATAGCTCTACGGCTCAAACGGATTTACTGATCTGGGTGAAATTCATACATAAGATTTTTCCATAAATTCAATGATTCTAGTGATATGTGGAAGGAAATCTGGGAAGTGGCAGCTCCTAAGGTAAGCTTTCTCGTTTTTTATAGATTTCCCAAATATTTAAAAAAAAATCTTATTTTAAAGAAAATTTGCTGTGAAATTAACCAGAAATTTAAGCAGAAACGTAACGACTTGACTTATCGCTAATCATGAATGAAGATTTTTGGTTAAACAAAACAGGTTCTGGTAAGTTGAATTTTTTTAAGTTCAATATACGAGATTTATGTACATTCGTGCTAAATCAAAGTCGGGTGTTCGCCACAATATATACACACCTTTATTCTTTACTTTCTTTTACGAAGTGAAATAATGTGTAGTAATCAAGCACCGTACCTTCTTGATAGTGTTGTTCTGGACTGAATATTTTTAATTTCTCGACTTCCAAGAACAAAAAGCATTTTTCTGCAATTAAAAAGTTTATTTTGTGAACTCCCGGTTCTAGTATCCCTTTTAGTAACCAGAGTCGAGTTAGAGATCTTCGAAATGGCTAATGTCGATGGGTTCAATGGGTTTCTAGAATCGTAGGGCGACTGCTTCCCTAAACTAGCCTGTAGTAGGTTGAAATCTAAACGCTTTTGAATCCTTCAATTTCCTCCCAGTAATTACTCATGTTATAATAGATTATTAGTGACCATTTCATGGACCGTTGAATGTAGTAATGTCTAAGTTGGCCTGTGCGAGTTCCAAAATGCAACACATGGACATCGACGCAAGCATCAGATGTTTCAATTTGCTCTGGTCTTCCACTTGTCGATGAGGTTACTGCCGCAGAACCCTCTCGGAACTCTTTGATATTTGCGACTCCTGCTCCTCTTCACTCTGGTTGGCTTTCATGGGCATTAGATCCATTAAATTTTCCTCAATTGGTAGTTTACACAATTTCACAATTGGCCGCTTGAAGGTATTGTTCTCGCACTTCACTGTAGCTACTCGAACTAAATCATCGCTTCCGGCATGTGTCTCCATAATTCGCCCTAGTTTCCAACGTGTGGATGGTTGTTGGTCATCCTTTAGTAACACCAAGTCGTTGATCTTTAGGTTCGGTTGGCTACATTTCCATTTAGTTCGTTGTTGTAGTTGGTGGAGATATTCAGAGGACCATCTTTTCCAAAAGCCTTGTACCATTTTCTCAACAAGGTGCCATCTTGTTTTTAAAGAGATGTTATCTATATCAGCGACTGGCAGTGACTTGAGAGAATCACTTTTCAAAAAATGTTCTGGTGTTAAAGCTGATAGATCTGTTGGATTATTGGACAGTGGAGTGAGCGGTCGAGAATTTAGACATGCCTCGATTTGTGTAACTACTGTGTAAAGTTCCTCAAAGGTGAGGGTTACTTCTCCTATTATTCGTTTTAAATGGAACTTGATAGATTTAATGCCCGCTTCCCATATGCCACCGAAATGGGGTGTCATGGGCGGTATGAAATGCCAATTAGTTTCGTCGTTGGCTATCATAGTGGCGATCTCGTCCGGTAATGAGATTATTGCGCCATGGTGTTCTTTTAACATTGCCTTGTTCGTTCCAACGAAGTATGTCCCATTGTCAGAGTAGATATCCGTGCATAATCCTCTCCTGGATGTAAACTAACCTTTGTGAGTTTTGTGACCACGTCCCTTGGTTGTTCTTACTTGAATGGGGCCAGCATAATCGATACCCGTTTTTCCGAACGGTCTTCCCGGCCGTACTCTAGCAGATGGTAAGTTTCTCATTTGGCACGTTTACCGTCAATAATCCAATATTTGTTAAGGTACTGATATGAGCATTTTCTGTAATTCTTTGTGTAACAAGGTTGTGTTTATCCAGGATGACGGGGTTTTTGCTGGACCTTGATAATGCTGAATTTTGAAGTCGTCCATTTAATCGTAACAAGCCATTTTCATCTAAAGTTGGATTCAATGATAGTAGCTTACTTCTTTTGCTAATTTGTTTAGCCTGGTTAAGACAGCTAATTTCATTAGAAAAATCGTGGTTTTTAATGCCTTGAGAATTGTTGTTTCCACATCCCGAAGTTCTTTACCTGTTAGCTGCTTATGATTATTGCTGCTGTGCTTGGCATTGTTCATGAGTCGTTTACAGTAAGCAACTATGCGTTTTAATCTGTTGTAATTTGAACATCGCTCAAATCGCTATCAATACGTGCTCTTCTCTGCTTATTATCATTAGTTTTGAAGTTTTCTCTCCTAATTCTTCACGATTTCCTTCCAACTAGTTATATTTTGTCGCAGAAACTTCGGTCCTTCCCACCATAATTTGTTGTTTGTTAGTGCGGATGGTGGTGCGCCTCGTGAAGCTATATCAGCTGGGTTGTCGCCTGATTTTACGTGATGCCATGATGTAGTCGGTATCAAGGATTTTGCTGCAGAAATTCTGTTTACCACGAATGCCTTGGCTCGCCTGTGATCCAACATAGTACAATGGTTGAGTCTGACCACGCATACATGCTGTAGTTGTTTAGATTTAAGGCTTCTTCTACGCGTTTAAGCAGTTTTGATATAACGCTGCATTTAGCTCTAGTCGAGGAATCGACTAACTCACTTTAGTTGGAGCGACTCTTGTCTTCGATGTTAACAGTTGTGTTGTCAACGAAGATGGAATCGTTTACTGTTCGATAGTATATACGAGTAGCAGCAGCATATGCGTATTCCGAAGCATCAGCGAAACCGTGAAGCTCTGTGTCGGTATTTTCAGTTGTATTGATCAACCTTTGAATTTTTATTTTTTTGATATCACTTAAGTCTGCCTTATATTTTATCCATTTTGTGTTAATATGTTCTGGTAGATGTTCATCCCATTTTATTCCGCTTAACCATAATTCTTGCATCATAATTTTTGCTGTAATTGTTAATGGAGAGAGCCATCCAACTGGATCAAATAGCTTCGATGATTCGGATAATAATGAACGCTTTGTAGCTTGGTTGCTGGATAACTGAAGTCTTGCAACATGAAATTAAAAGTTGCCTTCTTGTGGATCATACAAAATGCCTAGGGTGTCGGGGTACAGCTAGATTTATTAAATTCCTCAGGAGGTTTAATGCTGTACTTTTATCCCGCGTTGTATTGTTGGTTAATGTATAGGTGTGAATGGTTTTCACGTTCCCCGTTTTATATATTAAAGAAATTCACAAATGGTTTAAATAAATATTACTAGAAATATTATTTATGAATCTTTATTTTTAATATACACTCTAAGGGATTACAGAGTAAAGTGACAGAAAAATTTTCACTTGTTGGTTGTTACAAGTTAAGGAATGAAAAAAGATTGCCTGATTACATAATTTTTACATTCAATTATAGTTAAACGATATAAAATAAATGTAGACTTAATGTTCTATAAAATTAAGGTAGAATTACAAAATATTAAACATGCTATAAAATTAAAGTAGAAGTACTAATTACTAATAGAACATGGAATAAATGTACTAATTATGGATAATGTTCACTGAACAATATTTACAAGTGACATTTCAGTGAAAATAATAATAATTTTGTGTTTATATTCAAAAGGTAATTAAAGATTATTTAATTATATATATATATTAGTTATGCTATTTAGTTAAATTTTAAAAAATATAATTGATTTATCTTTTTCAGATGGGGATTTGATTCCATGATTCCAGTTGAAGATTAAAAACTGGTAGATACTGCGGGTTTTAAGATGAGTATAATTTCGGTAATGTTGTTTTCCTGCCTTAATAAAGCTTTGTTTTTCAGGAACTAAACATAGGGTCTTGATGCAATCGTTTAGCTTGACTTCCATATTACCCTTACCGTGCAGCTCTCTTGGTATATGTTTTCATAATTCACTTGAGTTAGAGAACCATTTTCGTAAGTTTAATCCACCTCGATCTGTTAGCAATTTTAATTCGCGAACTGATTGACATGCTTCCCCTATATTGTGACATCCGGTCAGCAAATCGTCAACATAAAAATCTTTCAATATGATATGTGCTGCTACTGGATACTCACTGGCTCCATCAAGAACTAACTGTCTCAAAACTGGCTGATGTTGTCCCATATGTGACTGTCTTAAGTTTATAAGTTGTCATTAGTTTAGACGGCTGAGTTCTCCATAATATTCGTTGGTACTTCTGGTCTTGCTCGTTTATCCAGATTTGGCGATACATTTTCTCTATGTCCGCCGCCATTACGATTTTATATTTTCGCCATCGCAATAATATATCCGCTAGGTCATCTTGTAATTTGGGACCATTCATCATGCAATCGTTTAAAGATACTCCTGTCGTATTTTTAGCCGA
Source organism: Nephrotoma guestfalica (assembly GCA_963691935.1). Lineage (NCBI taxonomy): Eukaryota > Metazoa > Arthropoda > Insecta > Diptera > Tipulidae > Nephrotoma > Nephrotoma guestfalica. Next base: position 100,663,610 of record OY829913.1, read on the forward strand.
AATATCAAACACTACACTTAGTTTTGTAGTGGTGCTTCCTGTTTGATTACACCATGATGCGGTATGTAATATTGGTGTTATTTGCGATATTGTGATCTTCAACCTCTTCCTGCACGATTTCCATGTGCTTTAGATTTATGTATTCCTGCATAAATTGATGATATAACTGCTTGAAAGACGAATCTCTCTTGAACCGATTTTCAATTTGTATTAGCCTGGCAGAGGCTTTTTTCTGGATTCTCCTAATTTGATATGATTATCCTTGAATGGAATTCTCACCACATATCTTTCATCTGATCCCTTTTCTGAGGTTAACTAGAAATGTTGTTCAACCATGCCTTTCTCTTCACGTATTAATTCTGTTTTCTGGTATCGGATCTACCGCTATGAGTAATTTCAATTGATCTTCAATGCCTTTAGTAGCTATCATTGTTGTTGGTTGGTTTGTTCTAGTGCCGCCTCTGCTGCCTATTATTATCCATCCGATTTCAGTTTGTTGTGCCATTGGTTCTAATTCACCTCCTTTTATGATGTTGTTGTTTGTCATTGCTGGATAATTGTCTGCACCAAGTATGAAATCAATTGGTTGTGACTTGTTATAATAAGAATCGGCGAGTTGTATTTGTTGGAGATGAGTCCAACAACTTGCATCAAAGTCCACCTCCGGTAACTGTTGGTTGAGTTTATAATCATAAATATCAAGGCTTCGATATTTAATTGAAACTCGGTTTCAAATCTTGACAAGATTTCTATATTGATTGTATGTTTACAATCATCTGCTTTACCCACTCCTATACCGGAGATAGAAACGTTGACCTTCTTTTTCTTAAGGTTGAGTACGTTAGCGGCTTTTGATGAGATTAATGTCACCTGTGATCTAGGATCGATTAATGATCTTAGCAAGATCTGATTTCCCGTGCAAGTTATAGCTTTAACTACTGCGGTTGGTAACAAAGCTTGTCCCTGTTGATTTACTATGAGGGTTTTCGCGTTTTTAACTTCGGTTCCGCCATTTGATAATGCGTTATTGCAGTGTAGTAGGGTGTTATATGACTCTTTACAAATGATGCATGGTTCTGCCTGACAATATTTACTTTGGTGACGGTTTAGGCAACGTATACAAAGGCTTGCTGCATTTATTAACCTTGATCTTTCTAATGTTGACATACTTTTGAACTGTTGACATTGATCCAAGTTGTGTCATTCCTTACAAGTATTTACCCAACGTGTCCTGCTTGCTGTGGTTGTATAGGCCCGTTTTAGCGGTGGTATATATTGTGGGTCGGCTTGTCGTTTGTTTATTGCTGTCCATGGCTTCTAGTGGTTGAAATCTTTTTCAAGGAATTTGAAAACTTCTTCTAGTCGTGGAAAATCTTTGGGTTTTTCTATGAATGAGGCTCTATGAATCATCAGGCTGATGGATTCTGGGTCCATTCATTAATATGAAGCTTACGAATGCTTCAAAAGACGAACTTATGTTGAGCCGATTTATGCTATGCAGAATTTCTTTTGGTGTATCGTGCAAGTTCCTTACCGCTTGTGAGGACGCCATTTGAATTGTTGTTAGTGATAATAACGCACTGAATTTATGGTTGGCGAGTAACCTCGCGTTGTTATATCTATTTCGTATTATGCTCCAGACTGTTTGGTAATTGTCACCTGTTGTTGTTCGATGACTTCTTAGTTGAGCTGCTCCTTTTTGTATGTGTGATTTTAAATATGTCATCTTCACCGTGCCAGATATTTTGTTGTCTTGATGAATCATTTCGGTGAATATATCGTTAAATATTTCCCATCGGTCATATTCACCGTAAAAGTTTGGTAGTTCTATTTTTGGCAGTTTCATCTGGACTGATTCTGACGTAGTTGTATTATCGCCGTGAAATCGTTGTAACTCGATCATTGTGGTTTCTACTTTTTCTTGTAGCTGGCCAAAATAATCTTTTTTGAAGTAGTCAGACGTTTGCTCGTCTTCTTCTGTTTATATTAAGATCGCAGTGTGTTGGTTTGCTACTTCTTGGATGTCTTTTTCTAGTTGTTTTAGTTTTATATTTACATATCCTTTGGATATGTTGTTAGTCTCTGAATAAAATTGATTGACGCCAATTTTTGATACATTTAGCGCATGAGGACACCTTGCCGTTTGAATAGCTTTTTGTTGTTGATATCATCGGTTGTCGTTGCTTTTTCATCTGAACTGGTTTTTTGTTGTTTACTTTGCCTTGTTGAATTAGTTGATGCGGTGTTTAGGCGTTCACGAATATCCGCTATTAATTTGTGGTATATGTCTGTCACTTTCTTCTGTCTTTCCATATATGCATGGCCCTTTTCTAGAGGTGGGGTCATGGCCAGGATTTTCTCATCGTTATCGACGTAGTCGTTATAAATCGTCTTTAAAGTTGTCAACCTTTGTTCCAAATATGTCGTCGTTTTCATATCCTCCCCGTCTTTACGGTAGTTTGTTTCCATTTGGACGATTTTGTCACCTGCTTCATCTTGTTGCTGGAGTATGCTTTCCATTTTTGTTGTTATTTTGATATGTACAGGTGCTTTACTTAAGATTTGTAGTTGTTCTTAAGTTTTGTTTGTTTACTGTTTTTAATGTAAACTTATCGCGTTTCATTTAAATGTGGAGGAAGCTTTTGAAGGACCTTGAAATGGAACCATACAAAGAAATCATAGAATTTTTCTGATTGGTAAAAAAACAGTAATTTTACATTAATTGTCTGCACATGTAGAAAAAATACTAGTGTAGACTATAGGGCACAACATTGATGATGAGTTTATGTATAGTCCAGGCGGATTGACTATACGTAAGCTTTTTCCATTAATCGTGAGATCGTTGAGAAATTGGGGCAAATCTGTGTACCGCAAGTGGCAGCGTTTATGGGAACTTTTCAAAAACGACAAAGAATTAAAAAATTTTAATAAATTTAAAAATTAAATTTTCAACAAACGAGGGTTGACCTTGTTGGTTTTCTGAGATTTAATCAGCCATAATGTTTTTTTGATTATACAAGACAGTTTTACCAAAAGTCCAGTAACTATAATTTTTCGCTTTATAAATCAAGTAAACCACACTTGATTCGAGATCTTTGAATACATTCGTGGCAAAAGAAAGTCGAGTGTTGGCCAAAACATATTCACCCCTCCATTTTGTTTACTAAGTAAAAGAAAGTAAAATGGTTCTTAATTGATCCATTTCATTTTTCGAAAAAATATTTTTTAATAAAATGTTAAAACGGATAGAATTTCTTTTTTATTTTAAGTTTATAACAAATAAAAAATATTTATTTTCTTTTTAGTGATAATTGACTATTTTATTAAAAGTACTAGTTTCGAGCTCATACGCCCTTTGTCAACTTATAAAATATTTTATAAGTGAAAATATTTTATAAGTTGACAAAGGGCGTATGAGCTCGAAACTAGTACTTTTAATAAAATAGTCAATTATCACTAAAAAGAAAATAAATATTTTTTATTTGTTATAAACTTAAAATAAACTCAGTGATAAAAGTGCACAAATATGGATATTCTCCAAAATAAGGATAGAATTTCGTTTTATTTATAGAAATGTTTGTTTTCGTTTTAACTTTTTATTTTTTTATTTTACAGATAATCGGATAACTTCTGATTGAAATTATGAGTTTACGAAACATACTCACAAATGGAAGATGCCCATCATTAAAAACCTTATAGTTGACTTTTAGTCGCCGAAGTATTCAAGGTACGACACACCTCTCCGTTGTTCACACAATATGCTATTTTTGGATCCAATATCTTCTGCTAGCTAGCCACAATTATATAATGGACATATAATTTTCTTTGATCTTTGTGTCATCTTTATGGAGCATATACACCTCCACCTGTCATGTAAAATTTGCGCTTTCCTAAGATGATTTAGTGGTCCAATGAAAAAACTTGCTATCACGACAGTTAAAAACTATCATGATAGTTGAAATTTTCGACACTGAGAGTAGAAATAATACCTATAGAAACATGTTTGGGAAGTAAGTCCATGGTTGATACGTATGTGAAAATAGCCCTAATTCCAGCCCAAAAAGTACCACACTTTTACTCTCAGCCTCGAAATTTCTTACTATCATGATAGTTAAAAACTGTCATGACAATCGATTTTCGGAGTTGAGAGTAAAAATAATACTTAAAAATCATCTTGTTTTAAACATGTCCCTCGCTAACGCTATCACAAAAATTTGTCTAGACAGAGGTGCTGAGATGTAGTCCACAGAAGTCAGGAACTATTCGTTGGCCCAACGGTGCACTTCGTGTGATAGGTGAATGTTTAAAGAGCATGCCCGACTTTTTTTATTTTTCTATACATGGGAGCTGGGATGTAGCCCTCAGAATTCAGGAACTATTCGTTTGCCTAACTAGCGGTGTACATCGTTTGATAGGTGAATGTTTAAAACTCATGTACGATTTTATAACCTCAACGTTAAACCTGTTATCCGGAAAGCTTTCAGGGATCCCAGAAGGACAAACTGGAACAAATATGGAAAGGTGTTGGATGAGTTATTGCCGCTGGAGGTCCCTGGACTTCTGGCGACAGTAGAAGAATTAGATTGCATGGTTGATAGTGTCACAAATGCTTACAATCTTTCATTTATTGCTGCGTGCTCCCTGATAAAGCCTAGGGGCAGGCAGTAACCGACATGGTGGACCATAGAGTTGTAAACCTATCGAAGGGCATGTAGGACAGCCTTTAATAAAGCCAAGAACACAAGGAAGGTTCGGGATTGAGACTCCTATAAGGAGGACCTAATAAAGTACAAAAAAGAGTTGAGGAAGGCACAAAGGGAGCCTTGGAGACTCTCTTGTTGTAGAGTGGAGGAGGTCTCTGAAACTTCTCGGCTTAGGAAAATTATATCTACTAACCCAGCCAGTTCTAGTTATTTAATTAGACCGGACGGGTCATGGACAGCGGCAAGTGCGGAATCATTGAAGCTTCTCATGGAGACCCATTTTCCGGCAAGCTAGATGACACGATGAAGCCTGGAGCTCATCGAGGAACACCTTCAATAGATATGGAGGACATCGTGAACAGGGAATGAATCCTGTGGGCGCTGAACGATTTTAAGCCTTATAAATCGGCCGGTCCGGATCGGATTATACCAGAAGAGATCCAAAAGAACTCGGCAGTCATCCTCCAGCTGGAGGATATCTTCGGGTGATGCCTGAAACTGTTCTATATTCCTATGAAATGGAACAAGGTCAGAGTAGTCTTTATTCCGAAATCGGGAAAGCTCTGATGCCTTTAACTCTATCACCCAATCTGTTGAGCACCTCGGAAAGGCTGATAGATGTAGTTATCCGAACAAAAATTGAGCCAAGAAACTGGGCAATGTCGCAGCATGCGTACTGTAAGGGAAAGTCGGTGGAGACAGCTTTGCACGATCTAGCACGCACGATTGAGAAGTTAATTTACTCGCAAGAATTTTGTATGGTAGCATTTCTGGACATTACGTTACGGAATGGGCCAGCAAATGTGGATTATGGATCAACCCTTCCAAGACGGAGCTGCTACTATTTACCAAAAAATATAAAATTCCGGTAGCTAACCTTCCTAATGACATTAGACTAGCTTTGACTGACAGAGCGAGATTTTTGGCCATAATCTTGGACAGTAAGCTCAGCTGGAAGCCTAACATTATGGAATGGGTGAATAAGGCTAATGTAGCCATTTACTCATGTAGGAACGCCATAAGTAAAAGATATGGTTTGAAACCAGAGCCGGTACACTGGCTCTATACCGCAGTGGTAAGATCTGTGCTGATGTACGGGGTGGGCGTGTGGTGGCCAGCTCTAGATAAGGTAACATATATAGGAATGATGGAGAAGGTGCAAAAACGGCCTACATGCTTATAAGAGGAGCGCTTAGGGCAACACCTACACGCGCTTTAGAGGATATGTTCCACCTTATTCCAATCGAATTTTTTAGTAAACAGATGACAGCCAATATGGCTACGAGACTCCCGGCTGTCTCTCAGTGGAAGTGTCTTCAGACGGGGCACTCGACGTTAGTTAGATCGCTAAGGGAAGAACTGGCGAATCTAGATTATATTAAACCAACGTTGTGCTTCGATAAAGGTTTCCGGATCATCTGTCCTTCGACTACTGTAGCGTGTATGAGGCTGAAGTAACGTGGTATTCGTGAGGATATCGCAATATATGCGGATAATCGGGAGGCGGTCAGGTCACTAGAGGCGGTTTGTCTGAAGTCACGGGTGGCGCTTAATTGCTTATCATCTCTTAATGAGATGAGCGAGTATTTTAGAATCCAGATATGCTGAGGCCCTGATCACTTGAATGTCACGTGAAACTTCAGGGCAGACGAACTATCTAGGTACGGTACCACTCTAGTAGTGCGGTAGTACGGTACCACTCTAGTATCTCTGAGAAAACGAGAGGTAGGATTGGTCTTAGGATACTGACAGGGCACTGGCTTTTTGGGGAGCATGCGAGAAAGCTGGGTCTACAGACGAATGATTTTTATAGAAGTTGTATGCACGAAGAGCAAGAGACTTTAGATCACTTCCTATGCTCGTGTCCGGCACTATCATACAGAAGGCATAAGTACTTAGGTGTGTACGTATGGACAGCCTTTTGGAACTCGCGGACTGTGGAGTGCGAGATAGTTTACGCTACATAAGTAGCTCTGGATCCTGTGGTATCACAACGGGCCAATATTGGCCTAAATGTGCGATAACAGCCAGTCAGCCCTATCCTAAGCTAACCTACGTGTAGAAATTGATAAACGATAATTTGCTTGTGGCTTATTATTTAAATAAAAATATCTGAGCTTCCAGGACTTTAAAGTTATAAATTATACCGGAATTCATGGAGGTAGACACTAGATTATCTATTCACCGCAAATCTGATGAATATAGGAGGACTCCTACCTTTACACATTTAGCCTACTCTGTATACGATGCCGATGCAAATACTAATTCTTTAACATTCCATTCTGATACAGAAATAACAAATCCGGTTCTTGCGCCCAACCGTCCCTGTAAGATGGTTAAATTTGGTAAAATCGCCAAAATGACTTTCCCTTTACCCAAAATGTATATGTCACACACCATCATCACCAGCATTATTTTTTGCGTGCCCTCATATTTATTCATACATTTCAACCCTCGTCAATAAATAAATAATAAAATCCGAATAATTAAAAACACTTCAAAAATTTGATTGTGTTCCGCAACTACTCATACACACAATATTACAAACACTATTTTTACACCAAACACATTTACTTTTTTATGTTCAAAAATTTAAATGGCAACATAAACCGTTTTCCATTTTCCCGAACAAAAACAACCTCATAATACTGGGAAATAAAAAATCCTCGTAAAAATAAATAATTTTGTTAAATGTTATATGCATTTTATTTATTTCTTTATTAAATTATATTCAGCAGCATAAACAAAAAAAATAATTTTTCAGTAAGGGGTTCAGAGCATAATAACCGCTTTGATATTATCAACAAATTTATGATTATTAAAATCCAGTCAATATGCTATAAAGGCTGGTATAAATATGATTATGGTACCTGCCATTTATATGTACGCTTTACGGAAATGAAACTATTTGATTTTGGAGGAATAACGAAATAAATTCTGGTCCTTCCCTGTCTCACGCAGCAAGAACTTAATTTCCGTATGTGGTTAAACCGTATAAATGAAAATTTAATTCTGTTTAGGATTATTGTGGCGTTAATTTCAATTAAAGGGTGAATTTAGCCACTACGTTAGAGAATGAGAATATACACATACTCGTATATACATACATTTTAAACAACCCAATAAATTTTCCGTAATTTTGCCTTTAGTCTATTTAAACGGAAAATCATTTCTCCCGTCTGTGTTTTGTTTTTCAATTCAAATTGATTTATCAAGACGGAAAATGAAAATAAATAAACAAATTTTATTTTATTGTTTTTCGTTTTGTAAACAAATTTAAATTTCCCTCGATTTTCCCGTATTCTCTTTTTTGTCGTGCGAGGAAAATAACGCCAAGAAAATGTTTGTAAAAGTTATACATAACACGAAGAAATCAATATGCTTGTCTCAATTTATTTGAAAAATAATAATTACTCGTACTAATTAATTCTTGAAATTAAGCAGTTTTAAATAATTTAATAGACGTAATAAATTGTTACAGTGCGATAGAGTTGCATTTTAGGGACGAGCACATTGGCATGGAACTCATGGATATACCATTTATATCTTGCAACGATTTTATCTCCTAAAATTATAAAAAAAAGTGTGAGATGTCATACCAAAACACAATGAAGACGAAATAAAATCGAAAAATTGAAATCCGTCAATCCAATAAATAAATCGTAAAATTCAAAGTTTTCACCAAACAAAATCATAAAATAAAATAAAAATCTTTTATGATTCCAAACACACAACATAAAAAAAATAATTTTGTTTTGTTTTTTCCTTTATATATTGTTTTTAAGATTTTAAGAAAATGTGTGAAAATTTTTCAGAACGAAAAATCAAATATCTCAAAATTATTTCTGAAGAAAATCTAATTTAGAAAATAAAAGTTTACTACCGGTCCTAGATGATGACTCTTGTATGTTTTATAAGCTGTATGTTGAACCCAACATTGATATATATATATATATATATATATATATATATATATATATATATATATATATATATATATATATATATATATATATATATATATATATATATATATATATATATATATATATATATGTATATATATATATATATATATATATATATATATATATATATATATATATATATATATATATATATATACTCGTATATATGTATATGTATATATAAATTTTATTGTAAGCTCACAGTAAAATTTAATTTTAAACCTTAACAATTTCTGCAGGACGATCCGTAAGAACAACGGAATGGACACATCTGTAGAGCCTATCGCCCATATCCTAAAAATGCAATCATGCAATAACGCGATAACTAGTACTTAACGTTTTCTTATAAAGGGTGATTTTTTTGTGGTTAGGATTTTCATGCATTAGTATTTGACAGATCACGCGGGATTTCAGACAAGGTGTCAAAGAGAAAGATGCTCAGTATGCTTTGACATTTCATAATGAATAGACTTACTAACGAGCAACGCTTGCAAATAATTGAATTATATTACAAAAATCAGTGTTCGGTTCGAAAAGTGTTTCGCGATTTACGTCCGATTTATGGTCTACATAATCGACCAAGTGAGCAAACAATTAATGCGATTGTGACCAAGTTTCGCACTCAGTTTACTTTATTGGACATTAAACCAACCACACGAATGCGTACAGTGCGTACAGAAGAGAATATTGCGTCTGTTTCTGAGAGTGTTGCTGAAGACCGTGAAATGTCGATTCGTCGCCGTTCGCAGCAATTGGGTTTGTGTTATTCGACGACATGGAAGATTTTACGCAAAGATCTTGGTGTAAAACCGTATAAAATACAGCTCCTGCAAGAACTGAAGCCGAACGATCTGCCACAACGTCGAATTTTCAGTGAATGGGCCCTAGAAAAGTTGGCAGAAAATCCGCTTTTTTATCGACAAATTTTGTTCAGCGATGAGGCTCATTTCTGGTTGAATGGCTACGTAAATAAGCAAAATTGCCGCATTTGGAGTGAAGAGCAACCAGAAGCCGTTCAAGAACTGCCCATGCATCCCGAAAAATGCACTGTTTGGTGTGGTTTGTACGCTGGTGGAATCATTGGACCGTATTTTTTCAAAGATGCTGTTGGACGCAACGTTACGGTGAATGGCGATCGCTATCGTTCGATGCTAACAAACTTTTTGTTGCCAAAAATGGAAGAACTGAACTTAGTTGACATGTGGTTTCAACAAGATGGCGCTACATGCCACACAGCTCGCGATTCTATGGCCATTTTGAGGGAAAACTTCGGAGAACAATTCATCTCAAGAAATGGCCCGGTAAGTTGGGCACCAAGATCATGCGATTTGACGCCTTTAGACTATTTTTTGTGGGGCTACGTCAAGTCTAAAGTCTACAGAAATAAGCCAGCAACTATTCCAGTTTTGGAAGACAACATTTCCGAAGAAATTCGGGCTATTTCGGCCGAAATGCTCGAAAAAGTTGCCCAAAATTGGACTTTCCGAATGGACCACCTAAGACGCAGCCGCGGTCAACATTTAAATGAAATTATCTTCAAAAAGTAAATGTCATGGACCAATCTAACGTTTCAAATAAAGAACCGATGAGATTTTGCAAATTTTATGCGTTTTTTTTTAAAAAAAAGTTCTCAAGCTCTTAAAAAATCACCCGTTATATGGGCCATTCCATTATATTTCAGGGAACCGCCCAAAATGACCTTAAATTTAGATAAAAAAAAAGAAGACACGTGTATTTTTATTTTTTATTTTGATATTCGGAATTCCTGTAATTCGATATGTCAGTTTTGACATCTTTCGCACTTTTAATATTGTGTCTATACATAAAATGTTGTATTTTCCGTTCTGTAAAAGATATTGTTTTCGTTTTTACTACGTTAGAAAGGTGAATAATTATGGTTAACAAATTTAAAAAAAATTCAAAGTACCGTTATTTTCGAAGTTATGGCAAGATATATGTGCGCACGAATTTTTACCGCTAGAGGGCGCAGCTACCAAAATCTAAATACTATTTATACAGGGTTTGAAATAGTCGGGTCAGAGATATGTGAACGCATCTCCACTCACAACATAGATATACCATGTACGCAAGAACCACACTCGGTCAATGGTCAAATCAGTGACATGCCTTCTACAGCCAGAGTAGCTACAGGCTGCTCTGAGAATCCCAAAACTGCAATTAGTATTCACAATGCTGGCATGAGCATGATGAAACTAAGTCAGTTCTGCGATAGCCTCTGCACATGTGTTGAAATATCATCGGAAGCTGGTGCACTCTACCTATTTTCAATATATGCCCAATATAGTGAACCGATCGAGTACCATTTGTGCAAAATCGAAACGATCTTAGGCTCTCTATCAGGTCAACAGAAAAAGGTAATGATCCTCGGAGATTTCAATGCTAGAAGTAAAATGTGGCATGACCGTTTAACCGATGGAAACGGAAGAAAAGTAGAGCACTTCGTAGGAGTGACCTCTTCATAATGAACTTGCAGGGGCACCCAACGACGTTCTCGTCTAATGGGAACTCCAATATCGACTTAACCATAGTCAATGGAGCCTTGCTGGGCTCGATAGTTGGGTGGTGTGTCAGAGAAAGTTGAACATCTAGTAACCATAGAGTCATTACGTTTAACTTATCAAACTCGCCTCAGAGCAGTCCGCTTGCAAGTAGCAAAACTCCGAGATTCGCCATTAAGATAGCCGACTGGGGTCTATTTGCTAGACACTTGGTTAGCTATTGGGACAGTGTAGAAGCACTTCTAGAAATAGATTCGATTGATGAAATTGATGCTCGTGTAGAGCTGATCTCAGTACAGTTAGCCAGTGTCTGCAACAACTCAATTCCTAAGAAGAGAGTTGCGAAGAAACAAAATAGTTGGTGGAACTCTAATCTACGGAAACTTAGATGTTCTGTGTACAAGCTTAGAAGAGCCTACCAGGCGGAAAGGAACCAAATAGCAAAAGAGTTAAAATTGTCTCGCTTTAGAGTAGCAAGAAATAAATACTTCCATGAAGTATTTGTTGCAAAACAAAATAGTTTCCAACGGTACGTCACGGAACATGGTAATAAAGACCCATGGGGACTTGTATATAAATTTGCCGCTGGCAAAGCAAGATCTCCAGAAGTCTTAAACACCATCAGGAAGGCAAATGGAGTCGTCACTGATACGTGGCATGACACACGCTTGGAGTTACTCAACTTACTTCATCCGGACGAAACGCCAGACGAAACTGGGCCTCAAGCAGAAATGCGCGAGATCGCTACCGACAGTAGTTGGAACGATCCGGAAGACCCCCATTTACATGGGAGGAGGTCACCAGTGCCTTAACTTGCTTCAAGCGTAACAAGTCCCCTGGATCGGATAACTTGAACGCTAAAATAGCATAGTAAAATTATTAATCAGCTGCTTAAAATTTGGTTACTTCCCCAAGGTGTGGAAAAAGGGTGAAATGATCATTATCAGGAAACCTGGTGATAGAGATCCACTATGTTCGAAATCTTATAGACCCATAATGTTACTACCAGTTATGGGGAAGCTCTTAGAAAGGTTGCTTGCCACTCGCACTATACCGCGAGTTGAACAAAGCGGACTGTTCTCGGACAAGCAATTCGAATTTCGACGTAGCATGTCTACTGAGGATGCGATAGTCCGTCTAACCAACACTGTCAAAACCCTAAGTTCTAAATATGTTATGGGTATATTCTTGGACATTGCCGGAGCATTTGATAACCTTACGTGGCCTAGTGTCATTGCAAGTTTATCGGTCGACAATCTCCCTAGAAACACGATGAATGTTTTTAGGAGCTTCTTCAGTAATCGATACGCAATAATCAGAGACATGCATGGTTCTGTTTCAAAGCAAATTACAAAAGGATGTCCTCAGGGCTCTATTTTGGGTCCTCTAGTCTGGAATATCGTGTTTGAGGAAACTGCTTTCGCGGATGACAAAGTCATTCTGATACATGGCAGCTCGAGACTCGAACTTCAGCGCCGGGGTCAAATCGCAATAAATAAAATGATCCAATGGCGTGAAGTAAATAAGATGTCACTATCAGCAGAAAAAACAGTGATGCTTCAACAAAAGGGCAAATTTGACTCTAGTCGACCACAACGATATTACTAAACGGTAAAAACATGAAAATGGTCAAGTGCGTTAGATATCTAGGTGTTGACCTTGATGAACGAATGTGCGTAGCATCCCACGTTCTTAGAGTCTGCGAAAACGCTAAGAAGCTATTCCACTCTTTGGCGAGAGTGTCAAGAGAAGGATGGGGACTTAATCACAAAACACTGAAGTTAATATACAAAGGTGTGGCGGAGGAACTTTTCGCGTATGCGGCGGCTGGTTGGTATGATAGGTTAAACTGTCACCATATCGGATCACTAGAAAGTGCTCAGAGGAATATCTTGCTAGGAGTAACAAAAGCTTACCGAACGGTATCTAAAGATGCTGTAGTGGTTCTGGCTGGCGTACTCCCGGTTGATATTCTAATCAAAAAACGAGCGAATTTGTATCACCTAAGAATACGTGGCCAAAATAATATAGGTGAATATGTACATGCTGCTGATAGTAGGCAGGATCAATATAATAGTAAAAATGATATAGAAGCGATGGCGATTGACATCTGGCAACGAAGGTGGAATGAATCAGCCAATGGAAGGCATACCTTTGGCTTCATTCCTGATATTAAAGAAAGACTAAAAATGAAATTACCACTAACGAGCTCGATTTGCCAAGTTATCTCTGGACATGGTAACATGGAACATACATGAATTACCACTGCCTATATTACTAAGCAACGACCTACTCCCAAAGTTTCAGCCATATTGTGCTGAACTGATCAACGTCTTAAAAGAATGAAATAGTGTACAATAGTAGACCGGTAAAACGGAATGTACATGTCTCCCCGTGACTAGGGACGGTAACGTTATAATTTTTGAATTATAACGGCTGAAATTTACAAACACTGGTATCGGTGACTGCGCTAATTGATTTACAGGAAAATTGACTAAGTAAACCGATACAAATTTGAATAATTCTTAGTTTAAGGTTATACCTAGGTATAATAATTGACGAAAATTTTTCCGAAAATGTTGACTACGACGAATGAATGAATACGAAAATACCACCAAACTGCACGGATAAATTCGTAAAGGTGTGGCCATTGATCGATTGGATTCGTCGACGGTATTTGGAAATGCCAGTACAGGAGTTAGTGTGCGTGGACGAACAAATAATACCTTTTAAAGGTCAACTAAGTATTAAGCAGTACATAAAAGGTAAACCGTGCACTTGGGGCCTTAAAGTGTTTATGTTATGTGGACAATCAGGATATCCGTACGATTTTGTACTGTATCAGGGCGCTCAAACAAAAATTTCGAGTTTTAATCGTGTTCAATTAGGACTTGATTCTGCAGTTGTGGCTCACTTAATTGATCGACTTAAATCAAGAGGACATACCATTTTTTTCGACAACTATTTCTCAACGTATCACTTATTCTATGCTTTCTAATGAACTTCTATCCCAGAAACAAATAAATGCTGCTAGAACAATTCGGGTGAATCGTTTCAACAATCCTCAGCTCAGTAATGACGCCGCGTTGAAAAAACAGGAATCGCTAATGAACTAAGAAATCCAGACGGGAACATTGTCTTGGTTAAGTGGCGATGAATCACAAGATGTTAGACGCTGGGATAAGAAGGCCAAAAAATATGTTGAGATTAAACGACCTTCAATAGTTAAAAATACAATGGAGGAATGGGCGGTGTAGATCTTTGGAGGAAAAAATGGACTCTACGTGTTATAACTCACTTCATAGATTTTGCTGTTTGCGCAAGTTACATACTCCAGGAAAGGAATGTGAGATCATTAAACCTAAGCGCAATGAAATACTAACGTTCGTCGACTTTAAAATGAATCTAGCCCAATTAACCAATGTTCAAATTTCAAATAAGAAGCGAAAATCCGAAAATATAGAATGTCCTGAAGGTTCCGATAACGTTCGACGAAGTCGATTGATATTCGTTTCGATGGTTTCAACCATCTTCCAAGTTTTGAAGATTCACATTCGGCCTTTTAGATGTAAACGGCCAGGTTGTTTATCGCGATCACGCGTAGTTTGTACTAAATGCAAGCTACATTTATGTTTAAATGGAAAAAACAACTGCTTTATATTATTCCGTACAAAGTGATAACTTTTCAAGTGATAATTTTCTAGTACAATTTTATATTTGAATTCGTACTGTTAGTATATGTATATAATTTGAACTTGTTACATGTAAATATGAATAATCTAATTAAACCCACAAATAGTGAATTTAAATGTGATAAAATACTGTAGATTTGGGATAAATAATTAGAAAAAAAAAATTTTTTTTACAACCATCCGGTCTATTTGGCAACACATGTTGCCAAGCCGTAACTTGACTATTCACAGCCGGAATGAAATTTTGGTCGAAGAAATTATACGCCCAAACTTAACTAAAAACGAATGCAACTTTCCACACAACTGTTTAAATCAATATCCAGGTCTGAAAGGTTTAAAAAAATAGGAATCACCCAATTAAAATTTTAGCATGCATGGGTTTACAGTTTTACCCGGAAAACCCCGGATTTACGAATATTGGCATGTAAAAATTAAACTAAAACACAAAATATTATTTTAGCCAACAATAAAAATAAAATTCAAATGTCAAAATGTAATGGTTGTAATATTGGCTAGATAACGTTATTTAATAATTTAAGTATTTCTATGCAGATGTCGCTAATTAATTAAATTGTTTACATTTGTTACGCCATGTAACGTAAACAATTTCGCGTAACTAATACAATT
This sequence comes from Nephrotoma guestfalica, assembly GCA_963691935.1. Classification (NCBI taxonomy): domain Eukaryota; kingdom Metazoa; phylum Arthropoda; class Insecta; order Diptera; family Tipulidae; genus Nephrotoma; species Nephrotoma guestfalica. The sequence goes on from OY829913.1 coordinate 100,679,119, forward strand.
ATTTACGTGTAAATAATAGCGTAATTAATGTAACGTAATTAATCTGCACAACATTGATTGTTACAAACTTGAAATGAAAACTTTTAAAAATATGATCAAACTTGCAAAAGTTGTTAACAGTTATAATAAGCTAAGTGTAACAAGAAAATAAAATAATCTCTTAAGAAAAACGAGAAGTGTAGTGAATTGTTGTAAACTGTACCACAGAATTAAGCACATGCATTAAAATTAAAGAATTATCTACTGTGTGAATATTCTCTAATTACATTTAGTAATATTTTGGATGTGGCATGTATCTACATAACTAATACTTATAAAACTACATGATTCTTTAATTCGTTCATTCATTCATATTCATTTCCCTATTGTTTGTTTATTGTGGTTACCGAAAAAGGACATAATCATTACATGTCATGTAATACAACATAAGTACTGTCTCTCTATATTAAACTCATGTACACATAAAATATTTACTTGTACTATTGTCTGTTGTCGTTACGACTACATATTTTTGCTGTTGTTGGTTTGTATTATCCTCGTGTATAGACAGTCCGAATAAAGGAATTTACAACCCTCTGTAATAATTGTCCGTCGTATATATCGAGAAAAATAGAGAAAGAGAAATGAATAATAATACTTGGTCGAGTATAGCAACAGCAGCAGAAGCAGCAGACCAGCTACCCAAAAAATATTGTCCTTTTAATTTAAATCATTCAACCATTCAAACATAAATACTTTCAATACATTTTTACATGCCTGGTACATGTTATATCGATGTGGTGCTGTATTTGTGTACTTTAATAGAATTAGAAATAATAATCGTAATAATAATAATCATAAAATGTCATCACATTGTTTGTTGCGCGATTATGGTATGAGACCAACAAGTATAATATTAAAGTTCTTTGGTGTGATCATGGGTTTAGAACGAAACCATACCACCCCTATATAGATATTATATTTTCCACCCACTTTCACATTATGTGTTATTTTTTCTTTTTCTCATTGTCATTGTCGCTTTTAACAATAATAATTCACGTGCACCACTAGTTTGGATATACATTGGTGTTGTTGTCGCTTTTTTATGTGTCTGAATGAAAATATGTATATGATAATAAGAGGGAAATTAAATAATTTTCTCTATCGTCCAACATTATTTTCCTATTTTCTTCCGTTCATTTCGTCGTATTTTGTTAAACGCTTGCGTTAACAAAAAACTCAATTGGTATGGGGATACTTAAGGTCTTGACTTTCAATATTCAGTCTGATACGATAAATACTTTAGAAGAAGGTGGATTATGTAAGCTTACAAAGGATTTTTATAATTTATATTTTAGAATAATTGATTGATTTCAATTTTATACAATTCAATAGATATTTAATTTCATTGTTTATGTACCTATCACTACCCATCCTACACCATTTCATCATCAATGAGTAGTTCTACTTGCATACAAATTTACACTTTTCGAAAATGATATATGTTCTCCGGGCATAATTTCATTACTCACCAAAAAACTATATTGCATGCTTGTTACATTAATTTGATATGGGAACTCCTACGGCCAAAATGAATGATAAATTAATATTAAAATTCTAAACAATATAAAATAAAAATATGCGTGCTAAATCAAGATTAATGATTAAAGGCAAATACAGTATACAATAAAATGGTATATGGGATTGAGCCCGAACCAATTCTCATAATACTGGAGTAGATACCTCCTCCAAGCTAATTATTTCTGCTATTTACCTGTGTGTAAAATGTATAAAGGTTACTACTTAAAACTATCAAAAACATAAACAACATCTATAAGAAACTTTTTGATTTTTACTGTTGACATTTTTTAAAATAATTAAATATTACTTGACATGGATTATATACCGGTAATATATACAGGTAAACTTTGTATAACGCCAATAATCAGAATTTATTACAAATTAATTACGTTTCATAGATTAGTTCCAGACCCCCTCAATAATTTCTCTTGTGGTCACTGGATAATAAATTTGATAGTACCACAATTCACCGAAAAACAATTTAGCTGAAACGACAATTCATCGAACAAATTAGCAAAAGAAAAACAATTATTTAAATTTTCACCGAAAACGATAATTCACAGAAATTGCAATTTGCAAAGAACATTATAAACGTAACATGTCCAATGAACTGTTGCTCTTGTTACCAATTCAACTGGTAACAGAAAATTATAAACATAAAGTGCTGACATATAGCACTTACTTGAATTAAGTAATTTTACTATACAAACTGTAAAATTTTATAATAAAGTTAGAAGTTATAATACCTATAAAGACATCGCTTCTCATTTATTAAAATTGCATTCCATTCCCACGATTCAAATGCAACATCAGCAAAAGCGTCTAGGTTGAAAACCCTAAATAAAAGATATCGGATGGAAAATATCGTATGCTAATTATATTTGATAACGCAGCATAAATTGTTGTATAGAATAAAAATTAAACGTTAAATAGTTAGTTCTAGTTTACTCGTGTTTAAGTTAAGACCTCTAAATAAAAAATTGTAAGAAAATTACTAAATAAATATTCCTTTTTTTTATTTAAATCACGGTATTCTAACTCATAACTGGCGCAGCCGTTCGAGCGAAAGTCTTGTTCTAAAAATTGTAGTGAAAGTGCAAGTGAACAAACATTCTGTGTAGTGAAAACAGTGCCAGAAGTAGCGAATAAAAACTACTTCGAAATGATCCCGTCTGGATTAGTTTTCTCCTAGTTTGATTGATTGATTGATTGATTTTGAATGCACGACCAAGTTCTTCTCTTCTCGTACACTCCTTTTACATATAACAAAACCGAGGGATTAGACAGGTTAATTGGATGGGACTGAATAAGCCCGGTTACAGACACCTAGAAATAGCCGATAAGGTAGGCAATGGTAAGGATAGGAAAGGTTTTTTTTTTTTGGCAGAGCGACCCGGTTACAAGAACCTTGATCGTACAACACAAGACAATACAAGGGATAAAAGTTTTAATGACCATCAACATTTGTTTCTTGGAAACAGCACCTAAAATAAACCTACATTAAAAATTCTATTATTCATCTGCCTCTAAAGCTGAAATGTAAATTCATCTTAATTAAATAGGATTAATAAATTTTGATTTGACTTGAATGCACAACCAACAGTAGATGTGACAGACCTGGCCCGGTTGCAGACTCTTTCAACTTGTGTCAGCTTCCCTTTGAACCGCATCTGAAATTAATTAGTATTTTGAAATACTTTAGTTAAGTATAGCCATCAAAACCGCTTCCAGAATGCTTAACTCCTGGAGTCAATATATTGTTAGAATTTGAATTATTTGCTGATAAGTGCTATTGGATCCGGAATTCTTTCCCTAACAGCCAATATTTAATTTAAATTTTATTATTATAAACCAGTTTTAAACACTAACACCCGGAGTATCCGTATCTAACCAGCACCACTCTTAAAATAGATTAACTGCTTTACCAAGAATAAGTAAACTGTTTAACTTATAATAACTTATTATAACTAAATACTAAATTTAAATAGTTAATAACTGGGTCGCCTTCCAAAATATTTCCTGTAGATTAACTTAAGATTAATGACTACCACTTCACTTTACAATATTCGAAAGTTTAACCAACAAAACTGCTTCCCAAACAAAATGTTCAAGAAATTAAATTGGTTATTAAATTGAGATGCATAGATACTATTAACTCCGGAATCCTTTCCTAAATCCAGATTAAATTAATTTTATTATTCCAATCCATTTTTAAAATATTATCACACCCGGATATTAGTAATTAATCAGCACCAATCATAAATTAGATTAACTATTTGCTCCGGATTAAGCAATGCACAAATTTTTATTTTCCATTTAAATAAGATTAAGAGTACAAAACAATAACCTATCTAAGTGAAACTCATACGATATCCAAAAAAATTAAGAAAATCTATTTAATAATTATCTAATTCCTACTGTTAGGTATTTGAACATTTTGCGATAGTAAATATTCTATCAAAATTGTAGGTGAATTTTAAATTTATTGATTGATTGATTAGGATGAACAGCCAAGACTAAGCAAGGATCCCGGATACGCCGGGCCTACCGTACACCCGTTACCCATATAACAATACGGAGAGATAGGAAAGGTTATTAGATATGATAGACGTGACCCGGTTACAGACACCTAAGTAGTCAATAGTTAGTAAAGCACAAGCACAAGACACAATAATTTTTGTTTCCTGAATATAAATAATCAGCAATCAAGATCCTAAAAAATTTTAGTTGGTAAATTTCCTGAAATAAAACTTCATTATTATGAGTGATTAACCATTTCCTTCACCCATATAATTGATAACCAGCAATAACTTTTTATCCAACTTAGAACAAGCTAACCAAAACATTTACCAATTTACAGTCTCCCGTTCAACCTAGAAAATAATTCAATTAAAGAAGTGCCATGAACCCCGAAAATACAAAAACTATCTAAATACAGCATTATTTGTCTGCATTTAAATTTTATTCTGTAGTCTCCAAGCCATTTATAATTTCAAAAATTCCAACAACCACTGAAATATCAAATTCATTAGCAAACCCGGTTATAGCGAGTGATGCCTACCTTGACTTCTTCCACAAAAGTCATGAAAATTGCATGCTTCCTAAAAAATATTAATTAGAACTAAAATTTAATATAAACAGGAATCAGGCAACACCGCTGTTATGCAACTTTATGAATTTCCCTCCTCCGATACCTCAATTTTCCATACAAGTCGGAATTAGTTTTCTACTAGTTGTGTGGAAATTCTATAGTTGCTAGAAAGTTTTCTAAACGGAGTGGAATACACTCGCTTGATCGAGAATCGTTGAAAGCGGAGTACAATATACTCGCTCGATCAAGAATCGTTTTTAAAACCCAAGTAAGTTGCTCTAGAAGAGACATACACCCGGTGAAAGTTTTCCTCTCACGTCCAGGGCTAAAGGTATTACCGTCCAAAGGACTTGCGTATCACGCCGACCGCACTACATAGCATACTTTCGGTACCCGCTGTCATCTACACCACGACTACACACAAAAATAAATTTTTTTTAAGGTAAGAATTTTTTTAATAATTTTTGTTGTAAATTTTAAATTTGTTTCGTGTACAACTTCAAATTTGTATTTTGTGTCATGTACTACTAGATAGACGTGCACAGAGTCACAGTGTCAATTTACATTTTTTTTTATTGTGTTGGTTGAAAACCAAACTTCTTACCGCCACGCTATTGCGCACTACTAGATACACGCAACAGCCGGTGCTACTACCATCGCATACTACAAGATAGGTGCGAAAACAGTCAGACACTAAATCACATACCCTTTTGCCCTAAGTGCACTAAATTAATAAATTAATTTGTCACGCAAAGTAGTAGTAATTCGGGAAAGGAAAAAAGCTATCGAGTCAATATTTGACGAAAATAGGAAGTTACGGTAAATAGCGGAAAATACACACCGAGAAATGGAGGTGGATCAGATTAACGCACAATTAGCCGCGATAGCTGCTCAATTGACGAACTTAAGTCAAAAACAAGACGAACAGGACAAAGTATTAACATACCTTGGCCAAAAAATAGAAACACCAGTTAACCCGGTTGTTCTACCGGAACCAACGCACGACAACCAAAAGGTTGCCGACATAAGCAGGTGACTGCATGGCTGAAAATAGCTGAAGAAACGTTAACTTTGTTTGCACAACTAGTTCCGCAAGCACAATTCAGGAGCATAGAAGAAGCATACGCTTTCCTATGCAAATTTACCAGTAATGAAATAATTTCGAGCACTTCTAAAAGAAATCAAATTCAGACTGTTCAGTCGAAAGTAACCCAGTTGAATACCAACCATTCGATATATAACCTGGTACAAAGTAAACCAAAGGACATTCCGAATTTCCAAACCAGAAGGTTAGATAGGCCTCCCACGGAGTATATGGAAATAGATCCCTCATCTAGGGCCAGAAACTCCGGTAACAAAAAGTATACTTATAATACACATGAAATCCTCCCGGACGACGAGAATAGAATAGAAGTTTCGAACACAGAAACCTCGCACGACGATGAAAACTCCGACCTGGGAAATTGTCAGAAGGAGCCAGATTCGGATAAGGAAACTTAAGTTTCCTGACATACCTCAAATGTCACGCTGCCAATAACCAATACATTACCTTATTATTGGACACAGGTGCCAATAAGAACATAATCAAACCAAATATCATACCTAAACGCCTCTTAAAAACACAAAATACATCAGTGAAGAATATTTTAGGTATCCACAACCTGACAAAAAAGGTACGGCAAATCTTATAAGTAAAAATTTACCCCCCCCCCCCCCCCCCCAAACCTACTACGAGTTTAACTTTCACAATTTTTTCGATGGTATCCTCGGATCTGAATCAATGGCGATGATGAACGCTAACATCGATTACAGATCCAATACTATATCCCTTAACAACTACAAGTTTCAGTTATACCGCTACTGCAAAGCGAAAAATTTCTATCATCGTACGGTCACCTTCCATACCCCAGAAAACGGCGACTGGGCACTACCCCAGTATGCGGAACTCAACAGTCAAATTACTATCCAACTCGGCCTTTATAGGGCCTCTAATCTGAAAACGACCGTTAAAATTTTAACTAGTGAACCAATTCCACCGAAACACCTACCAACACTCACATTCAAGATTAATAATTTAGAAACTATGAAACCAATACCGATTTCGAGCGACGTTGATATTACTAAAGAAGATATAAAAAAGTACTTCGCACAGACCACCTCAGTACACAAGAATTAACACTTCTCATTGACACAAGTTATAACAACCGCACAGTCCTCTTAAGACCCAACGAAAAATTGTCCGCTACAGTCGGAATCAAACACAACATTATCACACGAGATGAAACCCCAGTCTATACAAAAACCTACAGATACCCCCACTACTTTAAAGCAGACGTAGAGGAACAGATCCAAGAAATGCTCAATAACGGGATAATTCGACATTCTCATAGCCCCTACTCAGCGCCTCTTTGGGTAGTCCCCAAAAAAGTAGACGCTTCAGGAAAGCGCAAAGTACGGGTCGTGATTGACTACAGGAAACTAAACGAAAAGACAGTCGACGATAGAGGAGATACTTGATAATCTGGGGAAATCTACGTACTTTACCACATTAGATTAAAAATCGGGCGCGCACCAAATCCTAATGGATGAAAACTCCCAAGCAAAAACTGAATTTTCCTCAGATAGAGGACACTTCGAATTCTGCAAGATGCCGTTTGGGCTAAAAAATGGTCCGGCGACATTCCAACGTGTCATGAATAATGTACTGCAGGGACTTGTAGGAAAAATTTGCCACGTTTATCTCGACGACATTGTCGTTGTCGGAGAAAATTTGAAATCATACTTGAATAACTTGAATACCATTTTACGTTGGCTCTCAGAATTCAATCTGAAAATCCAACTCGATAAATGCGAATTCTTGAAAAGATAAACCGAATTTTTGGGTCATCTCATAACACCACAGAGTGTAAAACCTAATAGGGACAAAGTACAAGAGATCTTGGACTGGCCGTTACCGAGGAACCAGAAAAAAATTTAACAATTTCTTGGGCTCTCCGGATATTACAGGAGGTTCATAAAGGACTACTCGAAAATCGCAAGGAACAGACGAAGTACTTAAAGAAGGAAACGCCTTTAAATCTGGCAGACCCCGACTATGTCAAGTCCTTCGAAACACCCAAAAACATTATAGCAACCGATCAAATACTTGCCTATCCGGATTTCTCCAAACCATTCATCTTAACGACAGACGCGTCAGATTTCGCTCTTGGCGCCGTCCTTTCCCAAATTCAAAATAATGTCGAGAAACCCATCGCGTTCGCATCTCGTACTTTAAATTCAACAGAAGCGAGATACGCAACCAATGAAAAAGAAGCCTTAGCCATAATTTGGGTGGTAAAAAAGTACCAGCCCTACCTTTACGGGACTAAATTCATCCTGGTAACCTACCACAAGCCTCTCACATTTTTCAAATCCTCTGAAAAGAATTCCAAGATCTTACGATGGAGATTGGAACTAGAAAACTACGACTACAATGTCATATACAAGGAAGGCAAAGCCAACGTCGTTGCAGACGCGCTTAGCCGCATGCCGAACATTAACACTAAAGAAACACACACGAATGAGTTACTAGATCTCAACCCTGTACGCGAACCCAGCGAACCTCCAATATATAACACACAATCTACTGACGAAATCGAAACGATTCATTCAGCAGACACTTCGGATGATTACTTCATCCACTTTTCTGATAGACCTATTAATTATTATAGAAACCAACTAATCTTTAAAATCTCAAAACTTGATATGGTTATATCAGTAAACATCTTCCCAAACTTTAAAAGAATTATTATTTCTAAAAGAGCGTTCGTAACAGACGATGTCACGCGTTTTATAAAAGAGTACCACAATGGTAAACAGTCGGCAATTATGGCACCCGAGAGTCTATACGGTACAATTCAAGAAACCTTTAGGCAAAATTTTTGTCAACCTGGCCACTTTGTCTTTGTGACAAAAATGGTCGAGGATGTTACCAATGAAGACAGACAGAACGCACTAATTATCAAAGAACATCAAAGGGCCCACAGGGGTACTACTAAAGTGGAAAAACAACTAAGGCGAGCATTTTTCTTCCCAAGAATGGGAAACAAAATAAGAATCCACATCAACGCTTGTAATATTTGCAACAAGCACAAATATGACCGCAAGCCTTACAATATTAAGATATCCCCGCGGCCAATCACGACGAAGTCAGAAGAAATTCAGAATGTCGCGCTGAAAACATTCCACACAAATAGAAACATTAAGCGGAATCACAGTAAAATAAAAAGATTGAAAAAAAGAAATTAATTAAAATCAATTTTTCTTTCATTACAGATAAACTTTAGTAAAACTTTGCAATTTTTGATAAAATTAGATGGAAATACAATTATAGTTTAAGAGTAGTATTGGTAATTTAATATACAATTGTTAGCTTAAATTTACTTTTAACTCAAAAGAAAAAAAACATAATCTAATATTTATAATGCAGTTCGTTATGAAACTAATTACAGTAACAGTAACTTTACAAATTTGTTTTGGTCAAAAGTTAGAAATAAAAAATTTACACACAGACCCAATTTTATTGCTTAAATTGAAACCATACAAAATACAAACAGGGGTAATAAGAATTATACACCCTATTAACTTAACAAATCTAGAAAATACCATAAACAATCAATCAGTAGAATTGTTAAAAATAAGTTAGATGATAAGTTAGAATTAAACAAGATCATACAACATAAATATACAGAATTAGTTCATAATTTCTATCAAATAATACCGAAACTAATGCTAATTCATGGTACAATGAATGAACAATGAATGAACTTATCAGTGCAAACAACCAACAGTTTCACGTCAATGAGCAAATCAACCAAAGAATCGAACTTATCACAAACACTATAAACGGAGCAATGCGAAATAATACTATAGCCAATACCGTGATACTCACTGAAATCGATATGATCGCCACGATTATATACATAGGTACCGTAAATACAATACTTGAAGATATACAGTACACAATAATCAAGACAAAGATCGAACTCCCAAGCAACCGGATCCTCACACTGAAAGAAATCCTAAAGATTAAGGATCTTCTAGTCAACCAGGGCATCAATACAACACTACCCGACGAAGCACTGCAATATGTCACGCCCAAAATCGCCATTAACAAAGACACGCTTCTATATATCCTACAAGTACCTAAAATGGAAGAGGAAGACTCCGTCATTTTGACTATAATACCTTTAGTCGTCAACAACACAATCATACCCGATTACCCACGACATTTAATTAAATCTAAACAGAAGGTATATACAACATTAAATCATAACGCCTTCGTCCAAAAGCACTCCGACATTAAGGAATTCCAGGATGGCTGCATCAAACCGTTAGTGATGGAAACTAGAAGTCAGTGCAACGTTACGTCAGAAACGCAAACTACCGTTCAATATATCGCAGAAGGCAAACTTCTCCTTATCAATGCAAAGAATGAAACTATACTCGAACTGCGGGCCCAACAATAGAGAATTGACAGGGAATTTTTTGGTAGACTTTTTCAATTGTACGCTGACCTTCCGTGAAAAGTTCCACTCATATGAAGTCGAAACTGAGATAGCTCAAATAGCTCAATTCGAGAGCAATTACAACAAAGATGGGCCGTCTCACAAACGACCAAATATTTGAACACGAAGATAGACCGATTATAAACTCTATACACAGAGTTCGTAAAAACGGATGAACAAATATACAACCTTGTTCCACCAATCAATAAGGATCGTCCATACACAAACGCAAGAGCTACAGTGGCGGCAAGCTACAAAAACATATAAAAGAAATGCGTCAGCGATTAAACAATCCAACACCGCTATCACCAGCGTTTTGCATGGAGGACATAGCATACGAGACAGGCGAAAAAGCTCGTACGACAAACCAATACACCGATAGATCAAAGCAACAACAGCACGCTCAACCAAATGCTACGAAGACAAGATTTTAAAGCGGGCGATGAATCAAATAATTGATAAGCATGAAGAGCATGGAGTCGAAGCCTCAAGCGATGACCATGAGAGGCTAGGATACTTCACAAGAGGGGATTATGACGCGTTAAAAGAAAGTTACACAAAGATGGCAATCGAAATCACCACTGCAATAGAAGAAACATCAGCTACCAGTCGCACAGCATCAGAAATAAAGGTAAAACCGATTGAAATACCCACGTTAAATGAAGATTACATGAAATGGAGTAGTTTTTCTGAAATATTTAAACGTCTGACATACCAAAACCAAACGATCTCAGTCACACATAGAATAAACTATCTAAAAAATCATCTTAGTGGAGCAGCAGCTAAACTAATAGGCCACTTGGAATCAACCAAGTGGTAAGACAATCGTTTGCCACAATAACCCTACGCGAGATTTTCATCTTCTGTCAGCAACAGATAAAAACCAAATTGTGTTACCACACCAGCTATGTAGAAGATGCATATCATCAGCACATCAAACGTACCATTGCGGCCGAGAGGCAAAATGCTCGATCTGTAATGGGACACATCATCAACAAACCACGAAAAGTGAAGTATTATTAGCACAATAATGGTAAAATCTGCTACGCAACTTTAAGAGTCCTGATTGACCCAGGACCTCAAACAACTTTCATTACCGAGCAATCAGTTCAAAAATTGAAGCTGAAGGAGCAGAAAGTATGTGCCAAAATAGCTGGAGTCGGTGGTCGCAATATTGGGGAGGTAAAGAAAATAGTGAGCCTCAAAATCCAACCTGTTAGAGCACCCGAATTTGAATTGCACTTAGATGCTTTAGTATTTCAAAAACTCACGACACTGCTACCAGAACAACGAATGGAAAGAGAAGGCTAGAAACACCTAAACAACTTAGAGCATGCAGATCTAAACTATAACACACCGGGTCCCAAAGACATGTTGCTTGGAGCAGATTATTATCCAAAGATCGTATTGAGTGATATTATAAAAGGAAATCCAGAACAACCAATTACACAAAAAACAAAATTAGGATGGATTGTGTTTGGGAAATTCAAAAGCTTAAGTATCCATTTCGATATACGATTTCTTCGTAAACTGAAGAAGTCGAAGTAGACCGAGAACTTACCAGTGTTGAACAGAAATGCGAATAGCACACTCAAAAGAACTACAAAAGGTTTGAAAATGAAGCATACCAGATCGCAATACCATTTAGAAGCGACAATTTCATATTAGGCGAATCCAGGAAAAAAGCTACAGCGCGCTTTCTTCAAGTGGAAAAACAACTAAATAAAGACCCACAGAAATAAACCAACGTGATGATGCAGATAGAAACTATTTTCTACCACACCATGCAGTACTCAAAGATGATAGCTCAACAACCAAGCTCAGAGTAGTCTTTGACGCTTCAGCTAAAACGTCAAATGGACAAACGTTAAATGATCTATTCACACCGGCCCCACGATACAACAACCACTCGTAGATATATTGTTAAGCTGCAGCAAACATATATGATGTTAAGATGTTAAGACAAATAAAAATCAGTCCTCCAAATCAAAGTTATGTAGCCTCTAGCTAGCGCAAGATGAGGGCGATACATACACAGCCGCAAAAAGAGTTTAAGCGGTTATCATCAAACAAACTAGAATTCAAGACTAAGGTGAATTTCTAAGGTTTAGAATTGTGAAAAACGGCATAAAACAACAAAAAAAGGAAGAAGCCATAAACAATTTCTCAATACTTAGAACAAAGCAAGAACTCAGATCGTTTTTAAGGATGGCTGGATTCAATAGAGGATTTAAAAAGGATTATGCCAAACTGTGAGGAGAGGATGGATATAGGTCCAAATTAATTTCACAAACAACTTTAGTCTCCAACGAGGTTATTCACAAGTCCCGATTTCAAAAAAGACTTGTTTTGACACACGAATGGAAATCAATTACATTCCTTCCGAGAACACTTGATAAAACAGTGGATTTGCTACGCAGCAAATCAAAAAGAAATGCCAGCGACAATTTGGTTTCTGAACTCCCTGTGAAACTTACTTTACGGAAAAATAAGTATTATTACTGATCCTCAACCACTAACCTAGGCAATGAGTAACAAGAACAACAATTCGAAAATGAAAAGATAGAAGGCCACCCTGAAAAAATATAATTCGGAATTGAATCCAACACCACCATTTTCGAAGCAGTTCAGCAATAAAACACCAGTTTCAAGGAGAAAAATTTACGAAACGCCAATTTTTAAAATTCGAATGAGGCCATCCGAAATAAACATAGCCTATGTTTAAATTATTTTCATAATCAATTAATTAACTTTTACAAGGTAAATATATTTAGGAATGTTGGTACTCACCCAGTATGAAATGTTTGCTGGATAACCTCATCGTTACGTTACAGATGATTTCGAGCCAATTTTAGGCCAAGCTACGTAAGTATAACGTAAGTCATATTTTGAGAGTACTATGCTGGGCTACAACCTATACCGAGACGCATATTAACAAATTTAGCCACTTTGTTTTTGCTGGCTAAAAGTAAATAAAGCACAGCACTCAAAATAATGACCTACTTCACTTGCTTATGTTATTGTTTGTAAATTTAATTGTTTTTTAATATTTTCACGTATTAATTCGTTTCTTAATCCAACTTTTATCGCATTAATCACGCGGTATTTGGCCTGCAGAGTAAATCATTTTCTGGCCCTAATGTCCGAACCACTCTCTGTAAAATAGCACTTTTTCGCGTGCACAATACGCCACAAAAACAAAATAAACTTATATTTTGCAATTACATTCACTTGTACAAAAACAAAAACAACAGTCTTTCCAACATGTCTCTAAAGCATAGTTGAAACCAACCAAACAATAAATTGTTTGTGATGTACATACGTCATATATAATTAGGCGCAACACATGCTGCCATGCACTACACAACAATTTTTAAGTTTCACTCTTTACTAAAGACACAACACTTCTATAATGCATGCAACATAAAACTTATTTTTGTACTGACTGACGACCGTCTATCCACGTTGTGATTTTTGATTTATAAACGCAATCGCAAAATCCCGTTTATCAATATCACCCGATTGATTACCGCTACTCTTCCAATGTTGCCATTCTTGTTACTTTACTAATTGTTGTTAAACTTGCTTTTGTTTTAATTCAAATTTTGTTTCTGTCATCTTTTACATCTCTTTGTACATATTTCATACATAAAGGAAATTCATGCCTACATTGATTGTTATCTCCTTGGCTGCCAACTCTTATTGGCAAAAACAGCAAAAACATTACTTTTTCCGCTATCGAGCTATATATTCACTAAGTAGTTTTAGAGGTGGGGAGAGATAGGGGAAATAATTTGAATAGCGTTTATTCATAAATCAGATTTTTTGGCCTACTGAGGAAAAAAGTTAATTTTTATAAATTTGGAATTGTCCCATAGCGAAACTGGAGTCAAACCGAGTTTCGTGAAATAATGAAAATGAAAATCTTTAACAATCTAATATTTATTCCTTATTTTTCAGTTTAATTTAGCGTTGAAGTTCCTTTTACTTGTTGTTACTTAGTAAAAATAAGTTTAGTGAGTAGTCATGAAAAGTATTGACCTACAGATTTTTCATTCGCGATGAACCGGCGATAGACCGTAGTCAAAAAAATAGTTAAAACACACCCCTGTGTGTGTATGTGGTGCCGTGCTCACTAAATGCCTGAAGCTCCTGTACAGCACAGATGGACTGATTGATCGGGATGAAACTATACAATACTAAACTTTTTTAACAAATTGGGAGGGAGATCCCAGTGAATTTTGGACGAAAACGTCCGCCGGAGGTGATAGCTTCAATATGAGCTATTTCAATTTTTGCATGTATTTTGAAATGTATATCACTTATGAGACAAACGGTTATGTACTAACAGATACCAAATTAAATTTACAACTCCAAATCAGTTTCCCAAAATTTAAGTGGAAATCACGATTTTTGTAAAAAAACTGTTCTAGTAAAGAAATTGGTCCCTGAACTCGGATTGATCGATCGGGATGAAACTTCATACCTAAGTTCTTTTTGTAATTGAGAAATCTCATTGGTTTTTGACCACGGTCAGTCCAGCAGAAGTGGCAGCTTCCATAGAAGCTTTTTGTTCTTGTAAATATTTTGAAAGTTTACAGCACTTACTCTGTGGGCAAAAAGTAGTAAGACATTTTAAATGTCGAAATATTTTTTTTTCTATGTTGGTAGACTGTCAGTGACATCTGTGCCAAATGTCAAAATAATCATTATAGTGTTTAGTATACGCTTGTCTTTCTGAAGTACAAAAAGTGCATTCGGCGATTTTTACAATGAGTGAAATTATTCAACAAAGAAGTTCCATTAAATATTGTGTGCGGAATCAATTTTGTGGTGCCGAAACGTTCAGAATGTTGCAAAAGGCCTTCGGTGATAGTTGTATGTCGCACGCAAGTGTTTTTGATTGGTACAAATTGTTCAAAGAGGGTCGAGAACGTGTTGACGACGAACCACGTCTAGAACGGCCATCAACATCAACCGATGATCAACACGTTAATAAAATCAAGGATGAAATTGGTGCTCAAGAATCGACGATTAACAGTCAGAGACCTTACTGGCATCGTTGAAATATCGGAAGCATCAGTGAAAACGATTGGTTCCAAAATCACTCAATTTTTTGGGAAAACAGCGTCGCGTTGACGTCTGTGAAACAATGCTTTCCGACTAACAAACGATCGAAACAAACGATCAATCGGCCGAATATCGTGCCAAAGGTGAGCCGAAGCCGAAAAAACCACGTCAAAGCAAGTCAAAAATCAAGGTGATGTTGACAGTTTTCTTCGATTATCGAGGTGTGGTGCACTCAGAATTCCTTCCGACCGGTCAAACTGTCAACAAGAAATACTATGTGAGTATTATGCGTCATTTGCGCGAAGCTATTCGTAAAAAGAGGCCGGAATTATAGGTCGACAACTCTTGGTTTTTGCACCACGATAATGCACCTTCTCATACTGCATTGGTTTTACGTGATTTTTTCGCCAAAAATTCCAAACATATCGTTCCGCAACCACCGTATTCGCCTGATTTAGCTCCGTGTGACTTCTTGCTGTTCAACAAACTCATACGACCGCTCTGGGGAAACCGTTTTGAGACAATTGAAGACATTAAACGTGAATCGCTACGCGCATTGGAGGCTATTCCGGAAATCGACTTTAACAACTGTTTCGAGGATTGGAAAAAACGTTGGCACAAATGCATTGAGGCCGGGGGGGATTACTTTGAGGGGGACGAAATAGATTTGGAAAATAAATAAAGAATTTTAAAATTATGAACAAAGTCTTACTATTTTTTGCCCACAGTATACAAAAACATAGTTAATTAAAAATTCGGCATCGCCGCACACCAGACATATTGACTATTCGGAATCAAACTTCATATTAAAGTTTTTACCATATGTTGCGAGATTCATGCAAAATGTAGTGGATATCTGTGTACTAAAAGAGGCAGCTCGCGTAGGAGCTTCTACAATGAAGATGTGTAAAAAGGATTTACCTTGTTGGTTTTCTCAAATTTAAGCAGAAATAATGATTTTTGGTTAAACAAGACAATTTTTATCACACATCCAGTAGGTTCAATTTTATCTTTAGAAACTAAGTGTGATGTGTTCGAGGTTAGGACAAACACGATCATGAACTAAAATATACTTAATTAAATTTGCAACAATACCGGGCCAGATCAGATTTCCCAAATTTAAGCGGAAAAGGCGATTGTTCAACAGAAATTCGGCCCTTACAGCTCAGACGTAATGATTGATTGGAATGAAACTTCATACTAAAGGTTTTTCCACAAATTGAGAAAACCCAGTGAATTTTGGCCGAAATCGATTCACAGGTTGTGAAAGCTATAATACGAGCTTTTCTGTTGTTTTTTTTTGCAAATATTTTGAAAAGTATATCATTTATTTGAAAAACGATTATGAACTACAAGATTCTAAATTAAATTTGCAACAATATCGGCCCCGATAAGTTTTCCAAAATTTAAGCGGGAATTACGATTTTTGACAAAAAATTATTTTCAAGAAAAATTCGGAAGGATGAAACTTCATATTGAAGCTTTTTTCATAAATTGGGAGATATCAGTGATTTTTGGCTGAAATGGGTCTGCCGGAAATAACAGCTTTCATGAGAGCTTTTTCGTTGTTTGCAAATACATGAAAAAAGGTTCCAAATGACCGAAAAAATTATTAAAACAAACAATTATTTCACCAAAATCTGGTATCTCTACAGTACACGCGAATTGAAAATTCGAATTTAATCATCACACGAAAGTGCGTTTTTTTAGAGGTTCATAATTTTAATTAAAATAGATCAAAGAAAAACATTTTGAATATCAGTGAAACTAGCTTTATTGGATAAATAATTTTATGCCATTAATGCTTGAATATGATTTCGGCCATGTGGCCGTCGCGGCTGGCGCGTACATGACGTAACCTGGAGGTCCAATTTTCGATCACTCTTCGCAGCAATTGCGACCGTATCTCGCTAATAATAATCACCGAATGTTGTGTTCCACGTTGTGTGGCCATCCTGTTGGAACCACATTTCAGCAAGATTTATGCCAGCCAATTGGGGTAAAAAAAAGTTAGAAAGCATGTCTCTATACCGTTCACCGTTGACGGTAATATTCCGGCCGTCATTTTTGAAGGCATATGGATCAATGATTCCGCCGGCCTATAAAGCGTAACAAACAATGATTTTCTCTGGTTGTAATGGTGTTAGGGCAAAGGTTTGTGGATTATCTTCACCCTAAATCCGACAATTCTGTTTATTAACGTACCCATTCAACCAAAAGTGAGCTTCATAACTGAACAAAATTTTATTTGGAAAATCAACATCAATATCAATTTATGCTTCAGCCCATTGGCCGGCCAATGGCTTTAATTTCTGTACCAGTTGAATTATGGAAGCACGTAAACCAAGATCTTTAGATAAAATCCACTTTATAGATGGACACATCTCCAGGTCTCCTCCTCCACGATGAGTTTGGCGAACTAAACCATATTTTTGTCAAAAATATCAACAACTTGCTCCGGCGTGAGTCTATTCATTATGAAATGGCAAATCCAACTAATGACAAAGCAAATATCAGCTGTCAAATCAGATGTGAACCTCTTTAAAACACCCTTTATAAAGCTTTTTTCGTAAATTTAGAGATACATGCGAAATGCGGTAGACCCCTGTGTAGTGGAAGTAGCAGCCTCCAGAGCTTTTTCAATTTATGCAATAAAGTTTAAATTTTCAACGAGGTTTTTGGTTTTCTGACATTTAAGCAGGAATAATTAGATTTAATACAAGACTATTTTTGAAAAATCCGGTAGGTTAAATTTTCCGATTTATAAATTAAGTGTGGTGTATTTGAGAACTATGAATATTTTTCGTAAAAGAAAATCGGGTGTTGACAGCAACATACTCTCCCCTCCATATTTTTACTTTCGATTACTTTGTAAAATAAAATATACCTATCATGAAAAATTTAGACCTCGAAATAATAATCTGTGTATGTGTTTGTGCGTGTGTATGTTCGCATGTTGTGCCATGCCCACTAATTACTTGTTTGATTCTCTACAGCCCAGAAGTTTCACTGATTGGGATGAAACCTCTTACAAAATCTTTTCTGATAAAATGAGAGATCAAAATGATTTTTGGCTGAAATAGGTCCACCAGAAGTGGCACCCTTCTGGCACCAGTAGGAGCTTTTTCGGTTTTGCAAATATTTTGAAAAAATATCCTTTATGAGAAAAATGGTTATGAAGTCAAAGGTTCTAAATAAATTTGCAATATTACCGGTCCAGATAATTTTTCCAAAATTTAAGCGGAAATTACGTTTTTTGACAGAAACTGTTTTTCAACAAAAATTCGATCATATACTGACGTGTACGGATTAAATGTTTGGGATGAAACTTCAAACTTAGCCTTTTCCAAAAATTCGAAGGTCCCGAAGCGATGCTTCCATAAGAGAATTTTGTTGGTATAAATATTTTGAAAAGTATATCATCATCAAAAAAAACAACTATGAAGTAACAGATTCTTATTTGGCTTTGAAACAATATCGGCCCAGATAAGTTTTCCAAACTGTAAGTGGAGCTTTTCGTTTTTAAACCGGAAGTAACAGCTTCAATCGGAGCTTTCTCGTTCTCTGCATGTATTTTGAAAGATAAATCATTTACGAGAAAAATGATTACGAACTAAAGGTTTTAAATTCAATTTGCAACTATACCGGTCAAAATCAGTTTTCTAAAGTTTAGGCGGAAATGACGAGTTTTGACAAAAAACTATATTTCAGGAAAAATTTGGACCGTGTACAGCTCGTATGAATTGATTGATCGGGTTGAAACTTCAAACTTAAGCTTTCTTCATAAATTGGGCGATTCCAGTGGTTTTTGGACGATATCGTTCCACCGAAAGTGGCGGCTTTCAAAGAAACTTTTTCGTTTTTGGCATATATTTTGAAAGGTATATCATTTACGAAAAAACAGCTACGAACTAATAGACTGTAAATTAATTTTGCGACAATAAGGGGGAAATGACGATTTTTGATAAAATACTGTTTTTCAGCAAAAAATCGGTCCCTGTGCGGCCCAACCACCACGGATTGATTGATCGGGATAAAACTCCATACTTTACCTTTTTTCATAAATTGATTTTTGACTTTTTCGACTGTTGCAAATATTTTCAAAAGTATATAGCATTTACGTAAAAACTATTAAAAACAAGAAGTAAATTACATTTTAAAGAAAATTGATTCAAAACTTATTTTTAAATTTTACCGGAAACGACAAGTTTCGATAAAAAAAAAGACTTTGTTTCACCAAAATTCGGCATCTCTACATTACAGGCGGATTAACTTTTCGGGATTAAGCTTCATACGTAGCTTTTAGGATTACGGGTGGACGGGTTTAAGGACGGGTGTTAGGGTGCGTTTCAATAGGGTGGGAGTTGACCGTCTATAGTCACATTACTCATCGTGGACTACATTCCAACTCTGCAACTATGTAGAGACCACCAAATGTGTCTAGTATACCTCCATATGGTAACACCCGGGCAACGTTTTTAAACAACGGGTAAATACTGGAGGCGAATGGATTACACTATAAATACACAATATGCAATGAGTAAAACAGAAGGAATAAATACCTCAGGTGATGCACCAATAGAAACATTGGGTAATCCACTCTCTGATGAGACTGTCTCTAAGGATGCTGGGGGAGGGGCCGATTCTTGCATACACAAAATAACAATAATATTCAAATAATAAGCAGCCTGTTCCAAAGGCGAAGGTTACCAGATCTTCCGAGAAAACTTTTAATTTTTCAATTGAAAATCTTAACATGGAGCAATTCCATAATAATATGGGCGCAACAACGGCACCCCAACAAGCAGGTATAACAACCTCATATAGTTATGGTGAAACATCTGTTCTTGAAACTTGTGCCTCAGAAAAGGAGCGAATGTTATACAAACAATGGTAAATTATTATTCTCAATCTACAATAACAAATTGACGGACTAATAAAAGAAATGATGCAATTAAAGCAGCATAAAACCTAAGTTAAGCCAATGAAGCAGAACCAGAATACCAAATTTAATGTCAACAATAGTAAATGTCAAACCGAATCTCGAATACATGTAGCCCAGAACAAATAAAAGATGAATTATCATCAAAGCAATTTAAAATAATCAGCGTAATGAACAAAATTAGCTGGAGAAATAAAAAGAAGAATTCAACCACTGAGAAAGTCTAAACTAATTCCGCAATGCAAAAGATGTCAAGCATATGGACACACGCAAAAATTGTGTGGCAAACTTCTAAGCTGTGTTACATGTGCCGGGCACCACCACCTACCTGGAGAATGCGACAATCCGCAAGCACATCTAAAGTATGCACACGGTGGACAAGGCCATCCTGCTAATTATCAAGGATGTATTGTTGCAAATGAAATTCAGAAAATTAAAATCCAAAAGATGAATTAAACTCAAATGTATGGTCAGCCAAATCGATACGAGAGACAGACAAACCAAGACAATAGGCAACCATTTGGTCGCCATCTAAGAACTGAAGGTGTTACATATACCGAAGCAATGAGAGGTGTAGTCAATAAACCACAAACAGCTGTCAGTCAAACATTACAAGATATTATCATGAAACTAACAAAATTTGATGAGAGGCTACAAAAATCGGAAGATAGCGCATTGGGAGCTAAGCCCAAATCCACACAAAAATGAACAGCACAATGAAAATCATGCCATGGAATGCTAATGGTCTGCTCCGGCATCCACAATAACTACAAGCAGTCTTCGATATTCGATATAGTCCTCGAGGAGGAAGTGCAGTCATCATAAAAAATATCCAACATTTTGAAGCAGTAAAGTATGAAAAAGAAGAAATTTAGATCACAGTGGTTTATATAAAAACCAACAACTTTCCTATTGTTGTGGCAGAAAAAATAATTACTGATTGCCATTAAATAAAATGGATGTGAATCCATTTCAACAAGAAAACCAACATATTGGCCTGGCCCCCTGACCCTAGAAAAATACCTGGCCTGTTCGATTTTTGTATAGTCAAAAATATTTCTAATAATTGTATGAAAGTCGAAGAAAGCTTAGATATAAGCTCAGATAATTCTCCGATAGTCCTAACCCCAAGCGATGTCATCCAAAAAAGGAATAATCCAGTACTAACCAACAAACATACTGGGAAAGTTTCAAGGTACACAGGAACCTTGAACGAAGAATGCTTTTGAAAGTTCCTTTAAAAACTATGGATCATCTGGACAAAGAGGTAGGAAAGTTCATTACGGATATTCAAAAATCAGCATGGGAAAGTACTACACAAATCAAATCAAGGCTAAAAGGAAATAACTATCCAATAGAAATTAGAAATGAAAATCCAGAAAAAAGTGGCTAGAGCTCCACAAGACAAGAAAAGACTAAACAATCTTACTCAACAATTAACAAGATAAATTCAGAAACTAAAAAATGAGTCAGTTACTTCCTACTTAAGCAAGTTGACGAATGACAGTAATACGGATTATCCGCTCTGGAAAGCAACTAAACCTGTGAAAAGGCCAATAATGCTGATTCATCCTATCAGGAACATGGATGGAACTGAAGGATTTGCTAATCATCTTGAAAATATATTTCAACCTCATGCATGTGAATTACGAGAAACCTCGAATGAAAACATAATTCTCGTAGAAGTCACACCTACATCGCCTACTGAAGTAACAAACGAAATTAAAAACAATTTAAACTTAAAGAAAGCGCCAGGGTTTGATCTGATGGCCAGAGAAATAATAAAGCAGCTACCGAGAAAAAGTACGGTAAACGCTTATCATGATTCCCAAACCAGAAAAACCGCCACATTTAATAACCTCATATAGGCCTATATAGTTGCTGCCAATAATGTCTAAACTCTTTGAAAAGTTACTATTAAAGAGACTCAAACTAGTAATTGAAAAAAAAACCTAATTCCGAATCACCGATTTGCTTACCGCAGTGAGCACTCAACTATTGATCAAGTGCATAGAATAACCATTATCATTGAGAAGACTTTAGAAGAGCAGTTTGTTCCGCAGTATTCCTTGATGTAGCGCAGGCCTTTGACAAGGTTTGGCACGAAGGTTTAATCTAAAAACTTAAATTAATCCTACCTAAACAGTACAACATAATACTGGAATCGTATATAACGGAAAGATATTTCAGGCTGAAGCAAGAAGACGAATATTCTGGACTTAAGAAAATAAGAGCACAAGTTCCACAAGGAAGTGTACTTGGACCACTTTTGTATTTAGTATACACTCGAGATGTTCCAATCCCACAAACAAACACGATAGCCACTTTCGCCGATAACACACCCATCATGGCAGTAGGTAATAACAACTCAGATACAACAGAGAAATTACAAACCGCCATACAGCAAGTACACAACTGTACATGTCAACTTTACAAAGAAGAGATTATAGTACACAGACCAGTATTTTTAAATAATCAAGAAACGCCACATGGCTTCGCTGGAAAGCTCATGTAAAGAAGAAACGAAACGAGTTGGGATTAAAATACAATAAAATGTATCGGTTACTGGGAAGAAACTCTCATCAATCAATCCCTAATAAGCTTCTGCTTTACAAGCAAGTATTGAAGCCTGTCTGGACTTATGGTATACAGCTGTGGGAATGTACCAAGCAGAGCGACATGGATATTATCCAACGATTCCAAAATAAAATGCTAAGAAATATCGTCAACGCATCATGGTTTGTCAGAAATAGCAACATCCGCAAAGATCTGGGCATAGAACCCGTTAAAAGAGAGATAATGAAATTTGGTAGAAGCCATGAACAACGGCTACATCACCATGTCAACATAGAGGCCGGCCATCCGGCTACTGGATAATATGTATTTAGTTAGAAGGCTTAAAAGAGTAAAACCTTTTGAGTTAGAGTAAAATCAGCTAAAATAAATCTCTATCTACCGCACAACAAAAGCACGATCAAATAATAAATATCAAAGCTAAGGAGTACATCGATGGATGAACCCTTAAATTTCAGTAAAATGTAGTAATTTAAGTGAAAATAAAATTGCCTATTAGTATTCGACTATAAATTGTAATTAAAAAAGAAATAATAAAGACGAGTTATTGTAAGATTAAAGAATTATAAGATTTAAATAAATTTAGAAATCAAATTTTCAACCAACAACGGTTGACCTTGTCGGTTTTTTCAAATTTAAATGTGAAAATGTTTTTGATTACACGAGTTTTACCAGAAGTCCGGTTAATTTAACTTTTCCCGTTAGAAATCAAGCGTGGTGTAATCGAGATCTATGTTATGTTTCGGTTTTACTAACTTCTTCGGTAAGTATGATAATTTTTTTTAAATTATTCACTTTTACCAGTGATTATGGATAATAAACGGCTAACGGGCTCACAGCTTAGATAGTTCTCACAGAAACACAAGAGGTCACTACACTTCCTCCACCACCGCTTATCCCTCCGAAAGGATTTTAAAAAAACACTCCGGAGGTGTAGTAGCGGGATTCTATAAACATGTCGGGAATATAGGAGCCGGTAACACCATTAGTAGAAAGTGAGCGATAGAAAACCGAGTTATTATACGAGTATATTTAATCATCCTTCAATAATTGACAAAATATTCGAAGTATGAAACGAAATACGAACGCAGCAAAACGAACCACAATTGATCGTTTATGATCGGTAAAAATGTTAAATTAGAAGAAAATCAGTGATATTTATCAAATTTACTAAACACACTAGGAATTATACATAAGAACCGGTAATTTGCATAATCACCGGATTTATCATTTTAACCGTGGCATATATTACATTCATGGTTAAAAGAAAGTCGGGTGTTGGCCACAACATATTCGCCCCTTTCATTTCTTGTGTTGTTTAATTTAGTTTATTTAGTTCTTTACATTGTTGTCAAATTCAAAATTGACTTTTTTTGTGGCACCCATAAGTTATAATTTTCAATAAAAGTTACTCTAGCGGTCAACTCGGTAACTTTAGGTAGAATAATTTTATTCCGAGTCCGAAAAAAATTGAAATAAAACTATTCTGACTGGAATGAAATGTAAGGCATTGTTGTTGTAAAATTCCGAAAGTAAGGCGCTTTATATGTAAATTCTTTCCCCAGGGAACTGAGAGAATTACTAAAAATAGGGCCATACCAAAAATTAGACAACATAATAACACGAAACTTTCTTTTGGAAAATAATGCAATGGGGTCGCGTTAAACACATTACACCTATATTTGTGCTGTGCATAACTATTGTGTATATCCGCTTTATTATGTACATATGACAAGCATAAAAGGTAGGCAAAGTAGGTTCATTCAGCACATATTAACATTCACATTATACAAACCCATACATATACGCAATTATATAACAAAAACATGATTACATTTTAATTAATATTTCATTTAACTAAGCTGCTACTGATATCTAAAGATTTTTATCAAAAATTATGTTACATGTCAACATAACAACAACAAAATTGAAATATGTTTCTAATTCAGGGCAATTTTTTTGTACTTTATAAATGTTAGAACAATAAAAAATATGTTTATGATGAATGATTTCGATGTGTTTCGTGAATGGCATTATTATTTAGAAATGTGTCAGATTTTATACGTTTCGCGCGCTTTTTGGATTGTTAGCCCCTTGTGCCTGTAAGCTGTCTATAAATGTTAATTCAGGTGATGTGCAAAAAATAGGAATCAAAGATCTGGACACTAAATGTCTTTAGTCCAGTATTTATGGAGCAAATAGAATTTCAACTAAAAGGTTTCAAAATCGAAGTATGCAAAATATGATTTTAAACATGCAGTTTTTATGGCTATTAAAAAGATTGGAAATGCCCATTATATTATTAATTAAAACTTCGATAAGTTAGCTTTAGCCGACAAGAATTTAGTTTGTTTTATATTCATTCAGGGTCATATATATTTAACGGGCCTGTTTGTGTAAAAATTAAAGCTTTTTCGATAAGGGCACCCAAATCACTATTTTATATGGCAAAATGGCATTTTCGGATGTTAAAATTTAGCTCATTTTCCAATTTAATTATTTACAACTAGAGTAAATTTCCTTAAGTTCATTTGATTTTAATTTCACATCCATTTCACTTTTTCGTACTTCCAGGACATTTTTGAACTTTAATTGTGGTGCCAGATGTATATTTACCCAAAATACTTCGGAATTACTGACTGCTGCATAACTTTTTCGAAATGTTTGGTTCAATTATATTTAACAAGAGCCCAGAACAAAAAAGTCAATCACGAAACACTCCTTAAGAAATTTAGATCACTTACAAAATATCACTACACATACATTGGGTTAAAATACGCAGGTGCAATGTTTGACCATCCACGTATGTGAAGTTATCCCAGAATTCTATCCCACAAAATACAAATATTTAATCTGGCAACACTAACATATCATTAACCAATTTGCTCTTGTCTGAAGTTAACCCAGCCCAGAATTTTTATCAATTTTAATGAAAAAACGAAAACTTATCAAATTTATTAAATTTGATTTGTTTATATATAAAAAAAACTGTAAACTTCTGAATTGCATATAGTAAAGGAAAATTACAGGCAATGTTAAAAAAGTTCGATCCGTGACAAGATCCCGAAAATGAACTCTGGGCTGGGAATTTCATTGCTTTTATATAGTTTTTCGTCCCACTCGATAAATCTAAAATTATTTCGCCAAAACTAAAAATGTCTCGAATCAGGGCTATATGATTTTGAAATGTATACACTAGTAGCTAATTTTTAGCTGAATTAGAAGAAAATCGTTCAGTGGCAAGTTCCCGAAAATGAACTCTGGGCTGGGAATTTCATTGATTTTATATAGTTTTTCGTCCCACTCGATAAATCTAAAATTATTTCGCCAAAACTAAAAATGTCTCGGATCAGGGCTATATGATTTTGAAATGTATACACTAGTAGCTAATTTGTAGCTGAATTAGAAGAAAATCGTTTAGTGGCAAGTTCCCGAAAATGAACTCTGGGCTGGGAATTTCATTGCTTTTATATAATTTTTCGTCCCACTCGATAAATCTAAAATTATTTCGCCAAAACTAAAAATGTCTCGGATCAGGGCTATATGATTTTGAAATGTATACACTAGTAGCTAATTTTTAGCTGAATTAGAAGAAAATCGTTTAGTGGAAAGTTCCCGAAAATGAACTCCGGCCTGGGAATTTCATTGCTTTTTATATAATTTTTCGTCCCACTCGATAAATCTAAAATTATTTCGCCAAAACTAAAAATGTCTCGGATCAGGGCTATATGATTTTGAAATGTATACAAGTTCCCGAAAATGAACTCTGGGCTGGGAATTTCATTGCTTTTATATAATTTTTCGTCCCACACGATAAATCTAAAATTATTTCGCCAAAACTAAAAATGTCTCGGATCAGGGCTATATGATTTTGAAATGTATACAAGTTCCCGAAAATGAACTCTGGGCTGGGAATTTCATTGCTTTTATATAATTTTTCGTCCCACTCGATAAATCTAAAATTATTTCGCCAAAACTAAAAATGTCTCGGATCAGGGCTATATGTTTTTGAAATGTATACACTAGTAACTAATTTGTAGCTGAATTAGAAGAAAATCGTTCAGTGGCAAGTTCCCGAAAATGAACTCTGGGCTGGGAATTTCATTGCTTTTATATAATTTTTCGTCCCACTCGATAAATCTAAAATTATTTCGCCAAAACTAAAAATGTCTCGGATCAGGGCTATATGATTTTGAAATATATACACTAGTAGCTAATTTTTAGCCGAATTAGAAGAAAATCTTTCAGTGGCAAGTTCCCGAAAATGAACTCCGGCTTGGGAATTTCATTGCTTTTATATAATTTTTCGTCCCACTCGATAAATCTAAAATTATTTCGCAAAAACTAAAAACGTCTAGGATCAGGGCTATATGATTTTGAAATGTATACACTAGTAGCTAATTTTTAGCTGAATTAGAAGAAAATCGTTCAGTGGAAAGTTCCCGAAAATGAACTCTGGGCTGGGAATTTCATTGCTTTTATATAATTTTTCGTCCCACACGATAAGTCTAAAATTATTTCGCAAAAACTAAAAATGTCTCGGATCAGGGCTATATGATTTTGAAATGTATACAAGTTCCCGAAAATGAACTCTGGGCTGGGAATTTCATTGCTTTTATATAATTTTTCGTCCCACTCGATAAATCTAAAATTATTTCGCCAAAACTAAAAATGTCTCGGATCAGGGCTCTATGATTTTGAAATGTATACACTAGTAGCTAATTTTTAGCTGAATTCAAAGAAAATCGTTCAGTGGCAAGTTCCCGAAAATGAACTCTGGGCTGGGAATTTCATTTCTTTTATATAATTTTTCGTCCCACTCGATAAATCTAAAATTATTTCGCCAAAACTAAAAATGTCTCGGATCAGGGCTCTATGATTTTGAAATGTATACACTAGTAGCTAATTTTTAGCTGAATTCAAAGAAAATCGTTCAGTGGCAAGTTCCCGAAAATGAACTCTGGGCTGGGAATTTCATTGCTTTTATATAATTTTTCGTCCCACACGATAAATCTAAAATTATTTCGCAAAAACTAAAAATGTCTCGGATCAGGGCTATATGATTTTGAAATGTATACACCAGTAGCTAATTTTTAGCCGAATTAGAAGAAAATCGTTCAGTGACAAGTTCCCGAAAATGAACTCTGGGCTGGGAATTTCATTGCTTTTATATAATTTTTCGTCCCACTCGATAAATCTAAAATTATTTCACTAGTAGCTAATTTGTAGCTGAATTAGAAGAAAATCGTTCAGTGGCAAGTTTCCGAAAATGAACTCTGGGCTGGGAATTTCATTGATTTTTATATAATTTTTCGTCCCACTCGATAAATCTAAATTTATTTCGCCAAAACTATAAATGTCTCGGATCAGGGCTATATGATTTTGAAATGTATACACTAGTAGCTAATTTGTAGCCGAATTAGAAGAAAATCGTTCAGTGGCTAGTTCCCGAAAATGAACTCTGGGCTGGGAATTTCATTGCTTTTATATAATTTTTCGTCCCACTCGATAAATCTAAAATTATTTCGCCAAAACTAAAAGTGTCTCGGATCAGGGCTATATGATTTTGAAATGTATACACTAGTAGCTAGTTTGTAGCTGAATTAGAAGAAAATCGTTCAGTGGCAAGTTCCCGAAAATGAACTCTGGGCTGGGAATTTCATTGCTTTTATATAATTTTTCGTCCCACTCGATAAATCTAAAATTATTTCGCCAAAACTAAAAATGTCTCGGATCAGGGCTCTATGATTTTGAAATGTATACACTAGTAGCTAGTTTGTAGCTGAATTAGACGAAAATCGTTCAGTGGCAAGTTCCCGAAAATGAACTCTGGGCTGGGAATTTCATTGCTTTTATATAGTTTTTCGTCCCACTCGATAAATCTAAATTTATTTCGCCAAAACTAAAAATGTCTCGGATCAGGGCTATATGATTTTGAAATGTATACACTAGTAGCTAATTTTTAGCCGAATTAGAAGAAAATCTTTCAGTGGCAAGTTCCCGAAAATGAACTCCGGCTTGGGGATTTCATTGCTTTTATATAATTTTTCGTCCCACTCGATAAATCTAAAATTATTTCGCAAAAACTAAAAACGTCTCGGATCAGGGCTATATGATTTTGAAATGTATACACCAGTAGCTAATTTTTAGCCGAATTAGAAGAAAATCGTTCAGTGACAAGTTCCCGAAAATGAACTCTGGGCTGGGAATTTCATTGCTTTTATATAATTTTTCGTCCCACTCGATAAATCTAAAATTATTTCGCCAAAACTAAAAATGTCTCGGATCAGGGCTATATGATTTTGAAATATATACACTAGTAGCTAATTTTTAGCCGAATTAGAAGAAAATCTTTCAGTGGCAAGTTCCCGAAAATGAACTCCGGCTTGGGAATTTCATTGCTTTTATATAATTTTTCGTCCCACTCGATAAATCTAAAATTATTTCGCAAAAACTAAAAACGTCTCGGATCAGGGCTATATGATTTTGAAATGTATACACCAGTAGCTAATTTTTAGCCGAATTAGAAGAAAATCGTTCAGTGACAAGTTCCCGAAAATGAACTCTGGGCTGGGAATTTCATTGCTTTTATATAATTTTTCGTCCCACTCGATAAATCTAAAATTATTTCGCCAAAACTAAAAATGTCTCGGATCAGGGCTATATGATTTTGAAATGTATACACTAGTAGCTAATTTGTAGCTGAATTAGAAGAAAATCGTTTAGTGGCAAGTTTCCGAAAATGAACTCTGGGCTGGGAATTTCATTGATTTTTATATAATTTTTCGTCCCACTCGATAAATCTAAATTTATTTCACCAAAACTAAAAATGTCTCGGATCAGGGCTCTATGATTTTGAAATGTATACACTAGTAGCTAATTTTTAGCTGAATTAGAAGAAAATCGTTCAGTGGCAAGTTCCCGAAAATGAACTCTGGGCTGGGAATTTCATTGCTTTTATATAATTTTTCGTCCCACTCGATAAATCTAAATTTATTTCGCCAAAACTAAAAATGTCTCGGATCAGGGCTATATGATTTTGAAATGTATACACTAGTAGCTAATTTTTAGCTGAATTAGAAGAAAATCGTTCAGTGGCAAGTTCCCGAAAATGAACTCTGGGCTGAGAATTTCATTGCTTTTATATAATTTTTCGTCCCACTAGATAAATCTAAAATTATTTCGCCAAAACTAAAAATGTCTCGGATCAGGGCTATATGATTTTGAAATGTATACACTAGTAGCTAATTTTGAGCTGAGTTAGAAGGAAATCGTTCAGTGGCAAGTTCCCGAAAATGAACTCTGGGCTGGGAATTTCTTTGATTTTTATATAATTTTTCGTCCCACTCGATAAATTTAAAACTATTTCGCAAAAACTAAAAATGTCTCGGATCAGGGCTATATGATTTTGAAATGTATACACTAGTAGCTAATTTTTAGCTGAATTAGAAGAAAATCGTTCAGTGGCAAGTTCCCGAAAATGAACTCTGGGCTGAGAATTTCATTGCTTTTATATAATTTTTCGTCCCACTCGATAAATCTAAAATTATTTCGCCAAAACTAAAAATGTCTCGGATCAGGGCTATATGATTTTGAAATGTATACACTAGTAGCTAATTTTGAGCTGAGTTAGAAGGAAATCGTTCAGTGGCAAGTTCCCGAAAATGAACTCTGGGCTGGGAATTTCTTTGATTTTTATATAATTTTTCGTCCCACTCGATAAATTTAAAACTATTTCGCCAAAACTTAAAATGTCTCGGATCAGGGCTATATGATTTTGAAATGTATACACTAGTAGCTAATTTTTAGCTGAATTAGAAGAAAATCATTCAGTGGCAAGTTCCCGAAAATGAACTCTGGGCTGGGAATTTCATTGCTTTTATATAGTTTTTCGTCCCACTCGATAAATCTAAAATTATTTCGCCAAAACTAAAAATGTCTCGGATCAGGGCTATATGATTTTGAAATGTATACACTAGTAGCTAATTTTTAGCCGAATTAGAAGAAAATCGTTCAGTGGCTAGTTCCCGAAAATGAACTCTGGGCTGGGAATTTCATTGCTTTTATATAGTTTTTCGTCCCACTCGATAAATCTAAAATTATTTCGCCAAAACTAAAAATGTCTCGGATCAGGGCTATATGATTTTGAAATGTATACACTAGTAGCTAATTTTTAGCTGAATTAGAAGAAAATCGTTCAGTGGCAAGTTCCCGAAAATGAACTCTGGGCTGGGAATTTCATTGCTTTTATATAATTTTTCGTCCCACTCGATAAATCTAAAATTATTTCGCCAAAACTAAAAATGTCTCGGATCAGGGCTATATGATTTTGAAATGTATACACTAGTAGCTAATTTTTAGCTGAATTAGAAGAAAATCGTTCAGTGGCAAGTTCCCGAAAATGAACTCCGGCCTGGGAATTTCATTGCTTTTATATAATTTTTCGTCCCACTCGATAAATCTAAAATTATTTCGCCAAAACTAAAAATGTCTCGGATCAGGGCTATATGATTTTGAAATATATACACTAGTAGCTAATTTTTAGCCGAATTAGAAGAAAATCTTTCAGTGGCAAGTTCCCGAAAATGAACTCTGGGCTGGGAATTTCATTGCTTTTTATATAATTTTTCGTCCCACTCGATAAATCTAAAATTATTTCGCCAAAACTAAAAATGTCTCGGATCAGGGCTATATGATTTTGAAATGTATACACTAGTAGCTAATTTGTAGCTGAATTAGAAGAAAATCGTTCAGTGGCAAGTTCCCGAAAATGAACTCTGGGCTGGGAATTTCATTGATTTTATATAATTTTTCGCCCCACTCGATAAATCTAAAATTATTTCGCCAAAACTAAAAATGTCTCGGATCAGGGCTATATGATTTTGAAATGTATACACTAGTAGCTAATTTGTAGCTGAATTAGAAGAAACTCGTTCAGTGGAAAGTTCCCGAAAATGAACTCTGGGCTGGGAATTTCATTGCTTTTATATAGTTTTTCGTCCCACTCGATAAATCTAAAATTATTTCGCCAAAACTAAAAATGTCTCGGATCAGGGCTATATGATTTTGAAATGTACACACTAGTAGCTAATTTTTAGCTGAATTAGAAGAAAATCATTCAGTGGCAAGTTCCCGAAAATGAACTCTGGGCTGGGAATTTCATTGCTTTTATATAATTTTTCGTCCCACTCGATAAATCTAAAATTATTTCGCCAAAACTAAAAATGTCTCGGATCAGGGCTATATGATTTTGAAATGTATACACTAGTAGCTAATTTTTAGCTGAATTAGAAGAAAATCGTTCAGTGGCAAGTTCCCGAAAATGAACTCCGGCCTGGGAATTTCATTGCTTTTATATAATTTTTCGTCCCACTCGATAAATCTAAAATTATTTCGCCAAAACTAAAAATGTCTCGGATCAGGGCTATATGATTTTGAAATATATACACTAGTAGCTAATTTTTAGCCGAATTAGAAGAAAATCTTTCAGTGGCAAGTTCTCGAAAATGAACTCCGGCTTGGGAATTTCATTGCTTTTAAATAATTTTTCGTCCCACTCGATAAATCTAAAATTATTTCGCCAAAACTAAAAATGTCTCGGATCAGGGCTATATGATTTGGAAATGTATACACTAGTAGCTAATTTGTAGCTGAATTAGAAGAAAATCGTTCAGTGGCAAGTTCCCGAAAATGAACTCTGGGCTGGGAATTTCATTGATTTTATATAATTTTTCGTCCCACTCGATAAATCTAAATTTATTTCGCCAAAACTAAAAATGTCTCGGATCAGGGCTATATGATTTTGAAATGTATACACTAGTAGCTAATTTTTAGCTGAATTAGAAGAAAATCGTTCAGTGGCAAGTTCCCGAAAATGAACTCCGGCCTGGGAATTTCATTGCTTTTATATAATTTTTCGTCCCACTCGATAAATCTAAAATTATTTCGCCAAAACTAAAAATGTCTCGGATCAGGGCTATATGATTTTGAAATATATACACTAGTAGCTAATTTTTAGCCGAATTAGAAGAAAATCTTTCAGTGGCAAGTTCCCGAAAATGAACTCTGGGCTGGGAATTTCATTGCTTTTTATATAATTTTTCGTCCCACTCGATAAATCTAAAATTATTTCGCCAAAACTAAAAATGTCTCGGATCAGGGCTATATGATTTTGAAATGTATACACTAGTAGCTAATTTTTAGCTGAATTAGAAGAAAATCGTTCAGTGGCAAGTTCCCGAAAATGAACTCTGGGCTGGGAATTTCATTGCTTTTATATAGTTTTTCGTCCCACTCGATAAATCTAAAATTATTTCGCCAAAACTAAAAATGTCTCGGATCAGGGCTATATGATTTTGAAATGTATACACTAGTAGCTAATTTTTAGCTGAATTAAAAGAAAATCGTTCAGTGGCTAGTTCCCGAAAATGAACTCTGGGCTGGGAATTTCATTGCTTTTATATAGTTTTTCGTCCCACTCGATAAATCTAAAATTATTTCGCCAAAACTAAAAATGTCTCGGATCAGGGCTATATGATTTTGAAATGTATACACTAGTAGCTAATTTTTAGCTGAATTAGAAGAAAATCGTTCAGTGGCAAGTTCCCGAAAATGAACTCTGGGCTGGGAATTTCATTGCTTTTATATAATTTTTCGTCCCACTCGATAAATCTAAAATTATTTCGCCAAAACTAAAAATGTCTCGGATCAGGGCTATATGATTTTGAAATGTATACACTAGTAGCTAATTTTTAGCTGAATTAGAAGAAAATCGTTCAGTGGCAAGTTCCCGAAAATGAACTCCGGCCTGGGAATTTCATTGCTTTTATATAATTTTTCGTCCCACTCGATAAATCTAAAATTATTTCGCCAAAACTAAAAATGTCTCGGATCAGGGCTATATGATTTTGAAATATATACACTAGTAGCTAATTTTTAGCCGAATTAGAAGAAAATCGTTCAGTGGCAAGTTCCCGAAAATGAACTCTGGGCTGGGAATTTCATTGCTTTTTATATAATTTTTCGTCCCACTCGATAAATCTAAAATTATTTCGCCAAAACTAAAAATGTCTCGGATCAGGGCTATATGATTTTGAAATGTATACACTAGTAGCTAATTTGTAGCTGAATTAGAAGAAAATCGTTCAGTGGCAAGTTCCCGAAAATGAACTCTGGGCTGGGAATTTCATTGATTTTATATAATTTTTCGCCCCACTCGATAAATCTAAAATTATTTCGCCAAAACTAAAAATGTCTCGGATCAGGGCTATATGATTTTGAAATGTATACACTAGTAGCTAATTTGTAGCTGAATTAGAAGAAACTCGTTCAGTGGAAAGTTCCCGAAAATGAACTCTGGGCTGGGAATTTCATTGCTTTTATATAGTTTTTCGTCCCACTCGATAAATCTAAAATTATTTCGCCAAAACTAAAAATGTCTCGGATCAGGGCTATATGATTTTGAAATGTACACACTAGTAGCTAATTTTTAGCTGAATTAGAAGAAAATCATTCAGTGGCAAGTTCCCGAAAATGAACTCTGGGCTGGGAATTTCATTGCTTTTATATAATTTTTCGTCCCACTCGATAAATCTAAAATTATTTCGCCAAAACTAAAAATGTCTCGGATCAGGGCTATATGATTTGGAAATGTATACACTAGTAGCTAATTTGTAGCTGAATTAGAAGAAAATCGTTCAGTGGCAAGTTCCCGAAAATGAACTCTGGGCTGGGAATTTCATTGATTTTATATAATTTTTCGTCCCACTCGATAAATCTAAATTTATTTCGCCAAAACTAAAAATGTCTCGGATCAGGGCTATATGATTTTGAAATGTATACACTAGTAGCTAATTTTTAGCTGAATTAGAAGAAAATCGTTCAGTGGCAAGTTCCCGAAAATGAACTCTGGGCTGGGAATTTCATTGATTTTATATAATTTTTCGCCCCACTCGATAAATCTAAAATTATTTCGCCAAAACTAAAAATGTCTCGGATCAGGGCTATATGATTTTGAAATGTATACACTAGTAGCTAATTTGTAGCTGAATTAGAAGAAACTCGTTCAGTGGAAAGTTCCCGAAAATGAACTCTGGGCTGGGAATTTCATTGCTTTTATATAGTTTTTCGTCCCACTCGATAAATCTAAAATTATTTCGCCAAAACTAAAAATGTCTCGGATCAGGGCTATATGATTTTGAAATGTATACACTAGTAGCTAATTTGTAGCTGAATTAGAAGAAACTCGTTCAGTGGAAAGTTCCCGAAAATGAACTCTGGGCTGGGAATTTCATTGCTTTTATATAGTTTTTCGTCCCACTCGATAAATCTAAAATTATTTCGCCAAAACTAAAAATGTCTCGGATCAGGGCTATATGATTTTGAAATGTACACACTAGTAGCTAATTTTTAGCTGAATTAGAAGAAAATCATTCAGTGGCAAGTTCCCGAAAATGAACTCTGGGCTGGGAATTTCATTGCTTTTATATAATTTTTCGTCCCACTCGATAAATCTAAATTTATTTCGCCAAAACTAAAAATGTCTCGGATCAGGGCTATATGATTTTGAAATGTATACACTAGTAGCTAATTTTTAGCTGAATTAGAAGAAAATCGTTCAGTGGCAAGCCCAGAGTTGATTTGTTTTTAATTTTTTTATTATATATAAACAAATCAAATTTAATAAATTTGATAAGTTTTCGTTTTTTCATTAAAATTGATAAAAATTCTGGGCTGGGCTAACTTCACACAAGAGCAAATTAGTTATTGATATGTTAGTGTTGCCTGATTAAATATTTTCATTTTCTGGGACCGAATTCAGGGATAACTTCACATACGTCAGAGCAGAGAGCTACTGACTATCTTTCTAGCCAATTTACCTGATATGTACAGGATCAGTTAGGTGTTTGTTACCGGATTAACTCTATGTTATTGACAAAAATCATTATTCGCTCCATTATGTTGCATTTAAAAAAGGTGTATAGATGCATTATTGTCTTCCGGAGCACTTGTTAATTGTTGACTGAAAGAGTCCCATTTCAAAATTAAAACAGCATTAACTGCCATAACATAAAGATTGTATAATTTCTAAATTACATAACCAAATTAAATAAAATATGCCATGACCATAACCCACACATTTATGGTCGGTGGCACATGATTGTTATCATAAAAACAACAAAACAAAATCCTTAGAGTTATCAAACTGATTTTTACTACTAAACAAGGTAATAACCATTCTTATGGGCATAAAATAAGGCACCCAATTCAAAATATCTATGGAGCAAATGCTGTTAGGCATGAAGTAAAAAATAAGTTTCAGTAAAAATGCGTGACCGAAATAATTATCATTTTCCCTCAACAGACATACACACAGGGAGAGAAAATAAAACCTTATCAATTAATAATTTTGTATTTTCTGGGTTTTCGTTTTTATGATACTAGGTGCGCAACTAAATTTCCGGGAAAACCATTCATCTAACCAATTTTGCACTTCTTCGAAACTGGCGAATAAGGCGGATGCGGTAACAGATCCTATCTCAGCGTTTTGATGATGTCCTGGACGATGGGAGTGCGATGACATGGAGCGATGCCGGGCTGTAATATCACTCGTTCATGTCTCGTGTCCCATTCTGGCCGTTTTTCGAGTATTACATGATTCAGATTGATGAGTTGTTGCAGGTAGCGTTGCCCATTGATAGTTTCGCCTTGTTTTAGCAGCTCATAGTACACGATTTCTTTCTGTTCCCACCAAACGAGGAGCATTGTCTTCTGTCCGAAGCGATTTGGACGGAAGTGCTGCTCGGAAATTTAGTTGCACACCTGATATTTTAGTTGTTGTTGTTGTATATTACTGTTTAAGGATTTAGTGATGATTACGGAACATTGTAGGTGTTTTTATCGATGAAATATGAATTTGTTTGTGTGAAGTCTACAGGCGGCAATATTTTATAAGGTTTCACATTATTAAATATTTATTTAAAAACAAGGTTGCCAATAGTCTTAATTTCGGCGGGATTATCTTGTTTAATTATTGGAAAACGACCGACTTTCGTTGTATCAATTCATTTGGCGGAGTGCAAATAATGGGGCAATGTATTGTAACACGAACAATCGTGGTAACCAATCCCTTCGTATTAGTGGATCAATATAGCGAATAGTCAATCCAACACAATGCAATGGATCAAAACACAAAAGGATTTACCCCAGGTGGAACACCATTTTTAAAATTGGCTAATCCACACTCTTCGGAGGCCGATTCCATGGATTCTGTAGTAGAAGCAGAAGCAGTTCTGCAACCGATATTTTCAACGTCGATAGCAATGCAAATGATGGACATTCTAATCTAGAAAAAGAAAACCAAGCACCAATCTCCAATTTGCAACACGAGTTAATCTGCCTGAAAACAGATAAAACAAATTCAAAAACGGAATACAAAACCATAAACAAAGAAGCGTCAGATAACAAAATACAACCTAAGAGACACAAGTCGCAGAAGGTGAGAAGACTGAACACTCAACGGGCGAGGAAGAGTTAGATAGGGAAACTAACTGGATGCTGAAGAAGGGAGAATCTAAACAAATCAAGAGTAATAAAAAAAGGAAAGCTGAGTCCTCACTAGAGGTAGAAAAATCACCCGAACGGCCACCAGCTCAACAAAATGAAGCACAGCCGAAGGTAAAAGCCCCTCCACCGATTTGTATAGTAAGAGTAACCAACTATTCAGAAATCCAATGTGTAATGAAGATGAATATGGAAAAATATCGGTGGTACACTTACGAAATTAAAAACGATCGTAACATCAAGGTCATGACAAGAGGCCTACATCCAACCTGTGAAATTAATTCAAAAATGGAGGACCTAGAAAATAAAAGATAGGAGAGAACCGACTGGAATACGTTTCAAAATGAGGACTTCCTCTGTTCATGCTAACATTTGATAAATCCTAGCAAATAGAAAACATTTACCAGTAAAGATCGAAGTTAACAGCTTCGACAGGCAGTACAAGAATAGTACAATGTAAAAAATGCGAAGGCTACATAAACATACGCAACGGTATTGCGCGTGCAAACCAAGATGTGTAAAATACGCTGGAAATCACCCATCACAAACTTGCAAACTTTCTAAAGAAGAACCAGCAAAATGTATAGATTGTAATGGCTACGGAAAATGAGGGATCAGGCACGAAAACCCCCTCTAAGTCATCCAAAGAAGGATCGAACAAGAAATGAAGCACCTACTCGTATGCATAGCGAGAATTATAAATATGCGCAGGCCTCCTCGAATTCTAAAGAATATGACACCAACGGTACCGAAAATTTCAAACACACTGTCCAAGCAATTTTAAATAGCCTTGAGGAACAGAATAAACTAAATAACTTAATTCTGGATCGAATCAATCTGCTGGAAAAACCAAGTTCCAAAATAGCAAAAATAAATTATGTCGGCAATACATAGTTCAATTCATAATTCCGGAGCAGAAACCAGACATCAAAACTACTCATTAAGAATAGCCATATGGAATGCAAACGAACACAACATCTACGGGGATATACCTGTTACCAGACCACACATCCAGCATAACGGGCAAGAAGAGGATCAGCAATATTTATTAGAGTTAATATTAATCACCATGAAGAATTACAAATAGAAAATAATCCATGCAAGTAACCACCGTGACGGTTAAATTTGGTTATCACAACACCTGTAATATATCTGCAATCTATTGTCCAACACAGTGTAATCTAAAGAAAGAATATTAAATTAACTTGTTCCAGAAATTAGGAAGTAACTTCATTATCGGAGGTGACTTTAATGCAAAAAATACATTCTGGTGTTCAAGATTTACCTCTCCAAAAGGCAAAGAATTACTTGCAGCGGGCCAATACTCAAAGTGTAAATTCTCCTCAGGAGGGAAACCAACGTACTGCCCATCTGATCCTAACAAAATCCCAGACCTTATAAATTTCTACATCACTAAAGGCATATCGGAACGCTACATCTTCTTAGAAAATGATGAAAGTCTGATATCTGATCACTCTCCTGTTATTATGACGATCAGTAAAAATGTATAAACACAAATTCACCACAGCTCACAAACAACAAAACAAATTGGGAATTGTTTAAGCAGCTAGTAGAGGAAAAAATAAAATTTCAAGTGCAAATCAAAAGTGAAAGTGAAATAGAAGAGGAACTAGACAGGCTCCTTGATGTCATACAATGGTCGGTTTGGGAGTGCACCCCCAAATTATCATACAGGAATTCCGTTATTTACCCAATAGATATAAGAGAACTAGTGCAGACTACGCGTATGCCGCAAGATAAAACCACCTTAAACAACCTGTGCATCAAACTTAAGGCACTCATAAAAGTAATGAAAAATGAAACAATTGGAAAATACCTTTGTTCTCTAGCTCCAACTAAAGATACTGACTATTCCCTCCGGAAACAACAAAAGGATTAAAACGCCCAAAAACGCAGATCCCGCTAATTAAAACAAACGATGGAAAACGGGCTAGAAGTGCGAAAGATAAAGCTGACCTGTTTGCTGAACATGTTGAAGAAACATTTCAACCTCTAGGTCGGCAGACCAGTTACGAAAACACTGCTGATACGCCCAGAACATTTGACTTCAAAGATATCAGGCCAGTAACATTGAAAGAACTAAAAGCTGAAATTAAGACCACTAAAGCAAAGAAAACTCCTGCTTACGAACTAATAACAGGAAAAATAATAAAGGAGCACATAATCAATGCGATCCTCAGGAAAAAATATGAGCCAATGGAGTGAGAAGTAGCAAAAGTAATAATGATTCCGAAACCGGGGAGGCCACCGAATGATACAAAATCTTACTGGCCAATTTCACTGCTACCAACACGAAATTGTTTGAGAGGCTGTTGCTCAAAAGATTGAAAAGAACCATAGAACAAAGAAACCTTATTCAAGAATATCAGTTTGGTTTCAGAGAGAAACACTCAACTATTGAGTAGGTTTATAGGCTTACAGATGACATTGAGGATACATTAGACAGGAAAAAGGTCAGGCCTTCGATTAGGTCTGGCGCAGAGGTTTACTCTTCAAACTGCATAGAGATTTACCAAAACAATATTATATGATTTCAAAATCATTTACAGAGAATCGCGATTTACGGGAGAATTATGAAGAAGAATACTCCGAGCAATTAAACGATGTTACCCTTGCAACATTTGCAAGTGATACTACAGTTCTCTCAGTAGGAGACACTATCGAGAAATCGACAACAAAACTACAAGAAGCATGTGATAAAATCATAAAATGGACAAAATGTGGCGTATCGGGGTCAATGTGAATTTTAATAATCTAAAAGTCGGCTACAAACCTGTAATCATTAACAGCCAGGAGATTCCGTATGCAAATAAGGCTAAATATCTAGCGATAACCTTAAATACCACGCTCAGATGGAAAGAGCACGTTAAAAAGAAAAAAGGTGAACTTAATATCGAATATCGAAAAATGTATTTGTCTGCTCGGGAAAAATTCGGAATTGTCAACCGGAAATAAATTGTTATTATACGTGCTAAAGCCTGTATGGACTTGCTCTGGGGCTGCACAAAGAAAACCAACACCAAAATAATACAAACTTTTCTGAACAAAGTTCTACGTGGTATAGTTAGCGCTCCTTGGTACATTAGGCATGATGACCTTCATAGGGACCTAAATATACAAACAGTTCAAGAATAAATCAAAAACTTGCAGTAATTCATGGACAACGTATTTATCAACACGTAAATGAAGAGATTCGTGGTATGTTGGACACGTCACATGCAGTAAGGCAATTGCAGAGAATGCCAGTGAAAAGACTACTTTAGTAAATAATCTGTATTTGGAGCTGGAAAATGGGCCTCTTCCCATTCTCAAGTGACTAAATTCAGAAAGAAAATTACTAGATGATTAAAAAATCCAGTCATTTGACATAATGTTATTCACCAAGAGCCTGATACATACTGGACGAGCCATTTCACTGGCTCCCTTCAAGACAACAATCTGTGTGACAACAATATGTGTGTCAGAGTTGCTAATAGTTGGCCACCAGAATATGTATAGTTCAAATTATTTTAATATATTGAACCAACCGGAGAACTTGGATGAAGAATGGGCGATTAATTATTGAGGGCAGAAGATAGATGCTGTATTAATTAATATTTAGGGGATTAAAGCAATTACAAATTTTTTTAAAGACGAAATCAGTTTCAGAAAAATTTTAGTTCGGGAAATGTAAAACATCTTGAACATGTTTGAACGTCTACAAAGTAATTTACAAAAATTTTCCAGGATTAACTATTTCAAGAAATTTGGCAACCCTGTTGACAATATAAATAAAAAATTTGTCGTGCGCTTACACAACACAAACATAAACCATCCATTGTTGAAACATTAATAATAACATTAATATTTAATGTATTTGGTTGTGTAATTTGTGTAGGCACTGAATCTTGTGTTAATTCTGCTAATGATCGTTCCGAAACGAAACAAATAAATTGACAGATCTCGTCGATATGTATAACATCGAAAATAAATATTTATAAACCATGACACAGAAACCATTTATCAAAATTGAATGGATTATAAATCGGCCCAATTAATTTGTCATATATGTTGC
The DNA here is from genome assembly GCA_963691935.1 of Nephrotoma guestfalica. Classification (NCBI taxonomy): domain Eukaryota; kingdom Metazoa; phylum Arthropoda; class Insecta; order Diptera; family Tipulidae; genus Nephrotoma; species Nephrotoma guestfalica. Next base: position 100,720,539 of record OY829913.1, read on the forward strand.
CTCATCATCAGGTGAAATCGTTAATTCTTGTAAATATCAATTTTCTAGCAAACATACATCATATTCATTTAATTCTCACGCCCTCAATCTTTATACAGGGTGTCCCGGTTTAGAATACCATTTTTTTATAAATCGTAATGGGGTCATAAAATACTTGCAGACAAATATCAAATTTTAACTTTCAAAATGTTTAACGGGAACTAAAATTAACTTATAATTATTTGACTGAGAATTCAATAGAATGGACATCCCAAATCGGAACACCATGTATAATACCTACATGTAGGGATATATGCACATCAATCAAATTATAACCAATTAATAAGAATTAGGCGGAGATAGAAATTAAATCGGGCGTGTTTGATATAAAATTTAATAGGCCCAACAATATCGGGATGCTTATGTGATGATTGTATAGATTGTTTGGATAATAAAATTATCATCGCATTTAATATTTTTTATTATCATTTTCATCCCTAAACGGTAATAAATAATATAAACGGAGAAAATCTACCCTCAAATAATAAAACATAATTTTTTATATGTTCTCGAGTTCGGAAGGTTAAAAATGGTATTGTACATATGTAATTTGTACCATCAGTCTTCACATTTTATTCGCAATTTAATTCCTATTATTTATATTCTATGATTTACAAATAATTTTTTTACGTATAACACTTAATAAAAATATTACAATATGGAAGTCTCATGAGGAATGCAATACTCGTATATTTACTGGCTACATGTTTTAAATATTAGCAGTCGCTAGGTTAAACAACCCTGAAATTTTACAAATGATATGGTCTTTTTGAAATAAGGGAATTGTATTTGAAAATATACCGTTATTGATCGCCGGGGTTTGATGACGTTTATAAGGAGTGCGCGTGTAAGTGTACTCTATAGAGTCCTCCATTGTTATTTAATTTTTTAGTAAGAATACTATTTTTAAGTACATCCAAGTTTGTCGTTATAGTGTGATTGCGGTCTCTAATGTTGTACCGTATGCACCGTGTAGTTAACTTATATCCCACATGTGTAGACAAAGTATGTATAGAGAATTAAAAAATGGTGTCGATAATGTAGAGAATGTAACAAATATGTCGACAGTGTAAAAAATTATTTTCTAACTTAGCAATCAGTAAATTCTCTGATACCTTTGTTATTGGAACCATTTCAATATAAAGAGCTTCACGCTTACTCCACTCCAAGTGTAACTCTAACTATGCTCGGAAAACAGAATAATCGGAAAGATAGTAATTTATTATATACATTAACTGGTTTAGGAGAATGTCGAAATATTTAAAAATGACTGACACTTGATTTACGATCCTCTGCACATGACGCCAATTAAAAACACATGGAATTGGGATCTACTTTTCAAAAGCGCGAGATTTATTCTCAACTTTAGTTGGAATTAAAAAAAATGACTTTTTATTCAAATTCACTTTACACTTTTATTATATAAACTTAATAACTAGTGATCAATCTTTAGATTGATATACAATGAACTTTACACTTTTTTTATTAGATAAACTTAATAATTATTGATCAATCTTTGGATTGATATACAATAAACTAAACTCTTTAGAGTTAGCACTTGAATTATATTATATCTTAAGAGTGAACTCTTTGGAGTCACGATTATAACTAAATTCCATACTTTTTGTTTCTTAAGATTTTCCGTTATGTTTTTGTTAATTTTGCATAAGTATAATTAATATGTAATGAAATTAAACACATATTATTTCCGTTCTACATTGAGTGTAATCTTATATTAATTTCCTATAAGTATGATATTTTAAAATGCTGAAGACAATTTTATAAATTTGATAGTTAAAATAAAATTGTCTCATGAGCATTTTTATTTTCTTCACGTGGCATGTCTTGACATGTAACTCTCCCTTCGTTAGCTTCAGAACTCTTCTGAGTTCTGTTTACATAATTAATTTTAAATTGATTTTGTTTATAAAAAATATATGATATGAGTATAATTATTATTAAAATTACTATAATGATTATGGTTCCTCCTGAATATTCAATAATTTTATTGTATTTTAAAAGTTCAATTTCATTTATGTTTTTATTCGATTCTAATATAATTTGTTTAAAAGTAAATGTATTATTTGTTGGCTTATAATCTAGATTTGGAATTATAAAATTATCATTTTCCTCCTTAATGCTATTTGAAAATATCTTATTATCTAAGTTAATAGTACAGCTATAAAATTTAATAAAATAATTTCCTTTTAACACAAATTTTCTTTCATCAATATTTGATTTTAAAGTTAAATTATTGGAATGTTGAATTATTATTGTAAAAATCTGGCCTCTGCCTAGATTCCTGAATTACTGACCGCCATGAAATGTTGGTAGCTCTATCTTGGGTAATTGTACTTTGGGTTCTCCAGCCTGGTTCGAAGTCTCTTCTTTCCGGTTGCGCTGCCATCGCAATGTTGTTGAGTCTACTCTATCCTTGAGAGCCTCATAGTAGTTATTTTGGAAGTAGGGAGCTGTTTGCTCTTGGTCTTCCATTTCTACTAAGAGCTATATGTGCAAATCGTCAATTACCCCCATTTCTTGGGATAATTGAACCATTTTTAGCTTTATAAACTCCATTGGAATGATGTTGTCGTCCAATGCTTCTTCAATTGCTTCCAGCTTCTGGTTGCTGTGTGCTACCCCTTTACTGGAATTTTCAGACTGATGCTGGTGGTCCTTACTTGATGATTCAGATGATTGATTAGTTTTGTTGGTTGATGAAGTTTCATCTCCTCGGTCGTTGTTAATTGACTCCTCGCCGGCAAAGTTGAATTTGAAAGATGCGTCTGAAGCTTGCGTTGATGGTAAGGATGATGAATTTAGGAGCCGCATATCTTCAACATATTTTGTAAATCCTTCCCATACTATTTGTCTGTCTTTATAGTATTGGTGTTTTGGATCTAGTTCAGACTGGAAACCTCTTATTTGATTGTCCACATCGACGTATTCGTTGTACGTCTTTTTAAGAGTTGCAATTTTTGCCTCAAGATACTTTTTAGTTTTCCGAGCTGCACCATCTTTTTTGTAGTTCGAGATAATGTGCTCCAACTCTACTGCCTTGTTATTTTGCTGCTGCAATAACCGCTCCATGTCTATGCTTTTATGGACAGGGGTGTTGGACTGTTGTTGTATGGCGTAGATTGATTTATCTGCCGGTTGTTGATTGGCCGTTGAATTTCGATACCTGTTGTTGTGAGTTCGATGCTTCGACGTATCTTGGCCTGTAGCAATATGTTTGTGGAACGTGTTGGCTGCCGGTTGTTAAAGTGAGTTTTATTGTCCGCCGGTTGTTCTGGAGGCTCGAAGGACCATATAAAAATCTGGCCTCTGTCTTGATTTCTGTGTTTAGGTGAGTATTTGGTTTACCACTGGTGAGCTCCAAATATTCACTGAGAATTAAACCAACTGTTGTTATTCGTTTATAATTCAATTCTATTTTATTAACTCGATGAACCGGGCTTTTTATACATAAAAATTGCTTACACTTAAAATCACAATATTACAACAAAAACGCACAATGCAATATACAAAAAATTAAAAATGTAGAATTTGCTACAATATACAATATTCCACCCGTGTCGATACTGTTTCATCGACCGCTTGGAATATTGTATTGTTGCGCATGTTGACATTGATTCAACAATTATTATGTTATCATTAATATGGTAAATTTCATTATTACAATTTTTTATTATTTCACAATTCTTATTTAATATACAATGTTTTAATTCTGATAACTGATTAATATCTTTATTATTGTAATATTTATAATAACGACTATTAATTTCAAATGTTTCGACTATTTCATTATTTATAACTTTACAATCTTTCTCATTTGATAATGGAACTATCAATTTTTTATTTATTCTTGTCATTTTATAAGGGATTTTAGTTAGGAATATTAATTTATTAGTATCGATTTTAGTAAATCCTACTTTAAGGTTTTTTAACTTATCAATATCTATTTGGTATTCAATAATTTCATTATGATTTAGTAAGGAAGGGTGTATGATGTTTAGGTTGCTAAATATTATATTATCTTGTAAGTCGTTTATTAATCTATCTATTTCCTTAATTTTCAATTTAAGATCTAATATTATTAGCCTAGTTAAAGTTTGATTGTCCTTAATTGTTATGAAAATTTGAATGGCTTGTCTGTCATCTTCAATTATATAGTATAATTTGTAAATAGTGTCGTTAAGATTATTGTTTATTTTGATTTGTTTATTTACATTTGATGCTATTATTACTATCGATTGTCTCTAAATGTTTATTAATTATCTGTCTGTCCTCGTCATCCATTGTACCGGAAATCCATTTATTTATGGTTCCTAAGAAATTAATCAATCCTCTTTTATGGATTGAATGATGTCCTGTTTTTAATGTCATAAGTTTAGTTAATAAAAGGTTCAATTCGTCTAATAATTGTCGACAAGTAATTTCTGTACTTAGACTCTATTGGATCTAAGTCTATGATAGGTGTATCCGTTATCAGTCTCGATTTTCTCGACTGAGAGTTGAGCATGTGTCGGTATTGTCATCAGTATCATCAGTGTTAATACGATTATAATCTGCAAATTTTAGAGGTCGTTTAATGTTAGTCGGGTGTATGTTTGCTAAATTATGTCTTCGGAATTTCGGTTGGTCTTTATGTCTTAAAGCTTATAGTTTTTAATATAACCTTGCTCTCTAATTTCCTCGTAATCTTCTCAGTTCTGTTATATTTGTCTAATCTTTTATTTTGGGCAAGTGTTAGGTTCTTATAAATCTCTTCTTTGTTTTGAATACCTTCTTCTGCTTTTGATGGGGTACCTTTTATTATACTGTGGTACTGGTTATTATAGGCTTTGATTGCTTCTAGCATTTGAATTCGTACTGGATTCATTTGTTCTAGATTTAATATTCTTAATTTTTTCGTTAAGGAATTATTTAAGCGTTCCACATCTGCGTTTCCCGTGTGGCTATTTGGTTTAGCTAAGTGTAATTCAATATTTTGTTCATTTAGAAATTTCTTTAATATTAATATGATTGACCTCATTGTCAGCTATGATTTTTAAGGGTTTTTTGTGATTAAACTACATTTTAAGTTTTTCTATATATTATCTCAATATGGGTTCTATTTTCTAAAGGATAGGCTGTCGCGAATTTTGTGAATTTATCTATAAATATTAAAAATGACTGTTTCCTATTAACATAGGTATCTATATGAATAATCTGATTCTTGTCCGTCGGTAGTTCTGTTTTTTTAAATTTTGCCTTAATTGGGTTTCTGTCATATTTAGCTCTTCAACAAATTTCACAATTATTAGTTATTTTGTTTATAGTAATTTTTATACTTTTATTGTAAATTTTGACTTTTAGGTCTTCGTAGAATGCTGTCATCCCTGGATGTCCCTGATCTTTATGTTGTTTTGATATTACTCGTATTAACTCATCTTCATTTTCTATATCTTGAGCAAAGTAAGAATATTTGACAAATTTAGTAGTGGGAAATTCGTTCACTAAAAATTGCTGAATGTGGTAAAATTCCTGATCGGTTATTTGAGTGTATATTGCAACTTTACTTCCAGTTACATAATTTTTTAGTTTCCTAATTAATTCTTCTCTGGTTAATTCTGGATTTAAATTTATTCTCCTATTTCCTAATACGTTTTCAAATTCTTGACTAAAATTTTCTGTAAAGATTATTTGAGTTTTAAATCGATTTACTATTGTCTCGAGAAAAGATATTCTATCGTTTTGTTCTTCCTCTTGCGAATGGATGGTTGGTTGCATTGAATTAGCTTCTTCAATATTTTCGTCTACTACTTCCTCGTTATTAACTTCTTGTTCGAGAAGAATATTTTGTAAATATAACCTGCTCCCTTCGTTTGATTGAGAGATATCTTCAACTTGATTAATTTCGGTATTTATTCTACTTAAAAAGACGGCAATAGTGTTCTCTTTGCCTTTTAAATATTCAACTTTGATATTATATTCTCCTAGAGATAAAATCCACCTCTGGAGTCTAGGGTTTAAATCTTTTCCCAAATACTTCGTGAGTAACCACTTTAAAGCTTGGTGGTCCATTTTTAGCTCAAACGGCTTTCCATAAATGTATGGCCTGAAATATTTCACGACCCATACAACGGCGAGTAGTTCTTTTTCGGTTGTGCTGTATCGGATTTCATGGGTATTGAGAGTTCTGCTAGCGAAAGCAATTGGATGATTGTCTTGGAGTAGCACAGCTCCAATTGAAAATTGACTTGCGTCTGTATTTAAAACGAAAGGTTTGTTAAAATCGGGGTACTTTAATATAGGGTGAGATGTAAGTATACTTTTCAATTACTCAAATGCATTAACATAACTAGGATCTAACTTGTTTATTTTAGAATTTTTCTTTAGGTATTGTGTCATTGGCTTAGCTATCTTCACGCAATCTTTGATAAACTTTCTATAGTATCCCGTGATACCAAAAAATGACTTAATTTGTTTTGGAGTTTCGGGTAATTTTAATTGTGTTATATCACTAATTTTCTTTAAGTTGGGCTTAACCCCTTCGGTTGTCAACAAATGTCCCAAATATTCTGACTCCTTGCAGAAAAAGTTGCATTTATCGATTTGAATTTTAAGTCTGGCTTCCGGCTTCCCTTAAGCGATTAAATATCTTATTTATACTATCGACGTGCTCATTGACGTACTAAAAATTAAGATGTTGTCCAAGTATACAACGCATATTTTATTAATAAATTCTCTCAACACGGAATTCAGAAGTCTTTGAAATGTGGCGGGGACATTTTTCAGCCCAAAAGGCATCCGGATATACTCATAGTGTCCAAAAGGAGTAGAGAGAGCAGTTTTATTTTGGTCTTCTTGATTGACCATAATCTGGTGGAAGCCTTTTGCCAAATCTAATGTCGTGAAATATTGTGCACGACCTAGGTTAGGTTTCAGTGGTTGCTTACTGCACACTTAGGCTAATATTTATGCCCATTGTGATACCACTCATTCACTCCACATCATTAACCCACCTACTTCACCTACTCACACAACTACAGTATACCACCAGAGGGTCTTAGTTGTATTTATTAGCATCACCGATCGTAATCGATGATGAAAATTCGATTTGCATCTAGCCTCTGATGGGATTCGAACCCAGCACCTCCCGGTCCAAGTGCCGAAGCTGTAACCACTGCACCACTTGACGGTGTGCACGACCTAACTTGTCTAAGATATTTTCAATATTCGGGATAGGAAATTTATCATCTCGCCACTTCTTGATATTAGAATTGTCCAATTTTTTGGGCACAATCCAAAGTGGAGAATTGTACGGCGAATTTGATTCTCTAATAATACCCTGTTTCAGCATATCTTGTATTTGCTTTTCAATTTCTTGTTCGTGAACCTGTGGGTATCTATACATTTTGCTATAAATTGGACTTTCTTGTTTCAATTTTATTTCATGGCTTATCTCGTGAGTAAAAGTCAAATTATCGCTTTCACTGTAGAATAAGTCTTTATTATTTATCAATATTTCTTTTAAACATATTTTTTCTTCCTTATTTAAATGTGTTTGATTAATTTTATCAAGATTTCCATCTTCCGATCAGATATTGGTTCAAGATGATTTACTTCGGTAAATTCATTTGGGTAATCAATGTCTGTGAAGGGAATTATATATTGGTTGAATATCTTTAGATATTCATTTTTTAGATCGACGGTTGCTTCAAAAGGTTTTAAAAAGTTGATGCCTATTATGGCATCGTATTACCTGCTCTTTAGAGGGAAAACTTTCCAATTGAGCGTTCCCGTCTTTATGAATTCTTTTGGGATAGGTGTCACAATTTTTTGTGTTACCTAATTCGGACCTCCTAAAGAATTATATTTTAAAGGGTTTTCGAGTGTGGTTAATTTATATTTTAAAATGTTTGATTTTATCAGACTCGTGTCTGATCCGGTATCAATTAAACAATTTATTTTAACGTTATCGAATGTCAATTTTACTATGGGGAGTTGATTGTCGGAGGCTGCTCTGTAAAATTTACTTTCCCGTTAATGGTACTGTTTCTATTGATATTATCCACTTCCATCGGTTCTAATTATCTGTAAGAATTGTTTGGTACTATTCTATTGAACGTATTCCTATACTGACCCGATCTATTATTGTTAAAATTCCCTGATTTGTTAACATTTTGTCGGTTGTTATAGTAAGTGTTATTATGATTATTTCTCAAATTTGGTGGGTTATAACGATTTGAATGTTTGTGATTATTACTGTTATTATTTTGGTTACTCTTATTTTGTGACATATTATTTAAAATTTTATAATTTTGATTCCTGTTTCTATTTATTTTATATTCAATTTTGATGATATCTTCTGCCAAGTATATTCCGGACTGGCAGAAAATATTATCTAGTTCGAAAAGTGACTTGTTAATATCGATCTGTAACTGCACGACGGGAATTATTTTTGATTTTAAAATTTGCACGAGTTCGCGGTCTATTGAATGATAGGTAAAATTGTCCACATCGTCGAAATCACAGATTTCACTACATTCACTTTTTATTTTATTTAATTTATTAAACATATCTTTTAAATTGAATACCTTTATTTCCTTGGCCTGAAAGAGTAGCTAGTGTATGGTTGTTTTCGGGCGATACTTCAAACGTTGCTGTTGAATCACGTTAGTCCACGTTCGCTGCTCTTCGGGGATTTCCATTATGGTGTTCCTAGCATTTCCTATGATTTTGGTGTTGATCAGTTTTCTTAAACAGTAATGCTTAAGATCTTCATTATTCTGACCACACAGACTCTCTATGTCGAGAATGCTTTTCAGGAAAGACTTTAATTTGTACGAGTCTTCTCCCGAAGCTGGATTTCGTTAAAGTTGCGTATAATTTGATCTGGGCTCAAGTCGAATCTAGTCGTTTTCACGTTTTTAATTGTATTTTCTTGTGCTGTTATTTGTTGTTGTAGCACTTTAATTTGTCCGATTAACAGCTATCAGAAGGTCGAAAAAGGAGCTCTGACAGGGAATGTGCCTCAACATATCCCATGCTGGGCAGCCCTTAGGCTCAATGATTCGAGCTATGCAACCGCATAGCTTGGCAGAAGCATTTTCGCTTTGCTTGAAGGAGCAGAACAAGACATACATAAAAAAGATATTTTTTACGCAAGAACGCAAACTTCACCCCACAAAGATTGAATTGTATCAAGACCAATAAATCCTCAACGGAATAATTATTCAAGCGGTCCACCCATTCCTCAAAATAGAAATTTTCACCAGCAAGCTAATCAGCGACCTCCACCTCAGTATTACAACCATAGGCTTTTTCTCCAACAAAATGCTAGTCAAAATTAGTCCCATGAACTATAATAATAACAGATTCGTGCACAAACATCCAATGCTTCAACCAAGGAAGGTAGATAAAATGGATACGGCATCCAATCCAAACGGTTACACTCAGTACGCATTTTATAACAAGTCTAACCAACTATCAACTCCAATCAAATGGACCTCCGAAGTTCCGGGCTCAGAAAATGTTCAATACTGAGATGAATTTAGAAGAACAACTGGAACAGCATGAAGAGGAAGAACCATTATACTTCCCTGACTTAGAAGAAGGCGAGGTAGACGATGTAAATTTTCATCCCGAAGCCTCTCGAACGGAGTTGTATGCATAGACGTAAACAGACACCAAACATATACGCTTTCGTACATACACGTACGGTTAAATCCACAAAAAACACTAAAGATACTAATTGAGGCTGGCTCTAACAAATCCTTTCTGAACCCAGAGTTCGTACATCCCTCACGGATACGTACCATATCCCCAAACGATATAAAAATCATGTTTAACACCCATGCCATAAACCAAAAGTAACGGATAAAGTAAAGATCTCTTTACTCTTTAAGCTAAATTATTCATCTAAACCCTATTCTATATTACCAAGAAGTAAGCTTATCGCTCAACTTCCTTTCCTGAATGGCAATCTAATTATCTCCGAGGGAATATACCATAGCAAAAATTGGTACGCTACTCTGGAAATCGTCAATTATAGCAATAAACAACACACAACACGTTGAGCTGTTAAAAAAATCTTACCGAGTCGAATCCCACCATTACTATATACGAGTACAAGAATTGGGTGAAACACAAAATAAAGATATCTCAAAGTTGATTAGAGTTCAACATCTTAATCCTAAAGAAAGCCATCATTAAACGTTGTCATCAATACCAGGATATATTACTTAAAACAGAACAACGACTATATTCACCAAAAGTTATCGGTACCCATTCGTCCATAAAGAGGAAGTAAAGAAGCAAATAGACAAAATGCTACAGGATGGAATCATCCGTCCTAGCTTCTCTCCTTGGTCATCGCTCATATGGATCGTGCCGACAAAGGCCGATTCAAGTGACAAAGTTAAGTGGCGATTAGTTATAGACTATCGCAAATTGAATGAAAAAACGATAGGTGGCCGGTATCCGCTACCAAACATCACGGATATTCTGGACAAATTGGGCAAATGTCTGTATTTTTCGACGTTGGATCTAGCATCTGGGTTTCATCAGATTGAGGACAAGAAAGAGGATATCCCTAAAACGGCTTTCTCCGTGGGACTATGGGCGCTACGAATATGTGACAATGTCCTTGGTGAACTACAAGGCAAATCGTGCTTGTGCTACATGGACGATTTTATCGTCTTTTCCACATCGCTCCAGAAGCACATGGAAAGCTTAAAACACGTTTTTAACAAACTCAGGAAAGCCAATCTAAAAGTGCAAATGGATAAGTCAGAATTTCTCCATAGAGAAATTGCCTTTCTGGGCCATATCGTTACGAGTGATGGGGTCAAACCAAATCCGGATGAGATAAAAGCAATTAAAAACTTTCCAATTCCTAAAACAGTGAAAGAAATTAAAAGCCTTTTAGGCCTGTTAGGATACCATCGCAAGTTCATCAGAAACTTCTCCGAAATTACCAAGCTCTTAACGGAATTTTAGATCAAAAGATCACACTTGATACTAGATATATTCAGTGTTTCGATATCCAGTGTTTCGAATACTGTAAAGAGTTGTTATGCAAAGAACCACCTTACAGTATCTAAACTTTTCTAGGAATTTGTCCGTACCACGGACGCGAGCAATGTAGCCATTGGGGCCGTCCTTTCACAAGGGCCTATAAGAAAAGATAAGCCTATTTGCTACGCATCCAATGGACACAGAACAAAACTACTCTACTATAGAGAAAGAGCTTCTAGCTATCGTGTGGCCAACTAAGTACTTTCGATAGTACTTATTTGGCCAAAAGTTTAAAATTTTCAATCTCAAAAAACCGAAGTCCAAATTGGTTCGATGGAGATTAAAATTGGAGGAATACGATTACGAAATTGTACACAAAAAATGTGCAAAGAAGACCAACGCGGATGCATTCTCACGAATGCAACTCGAACTTAACGTTATCAACAGCTTAAACACTTCCAAAACTTTAGATCCATCAACGGATTCCCAAATCATAAATAATGATGAACAAATTATTATACCGACTACCAATACACCCATAAAACATTTTAGTTCCCAATTGACCATAACAGTTGATCCCGAAATGCAAAGGGTAAAATATTGACATGAACACCCATTTGACAAACATAGGGTGATAATATATAGGGTGTCTCAGCAAGAGCGCCGGAATTAAATTTGCCGTCATTTTGTTAATACGAGTTGTACGGTGATTTTTTTTGACAGTTGTCACGTACAGACCACACGATTTAAGAATATGGAGAAGTACTCAAACCAACAACAAATAAATAACACAATTAAAAAATAAATTCTTTTTTTTAATAAATATTTGTTTGTGAACTTAAGTCTTGCTGTAAAAAATAAACCTTTAAATAGTTAAGTTTATAAACCGGGCCCAGAGCTATTGAACTGTTAATGTAATACAATGAACAAAACCAGAACTACATAATAAAACCGTCAAATAATCTAATCCTAATAACCGCGAAAGTATGGCCAAAGGGTTACAGGATGTTTCAGGCAATATAAGAATGTCTCAGTCAAATCTAAATCTCAGTTGGGTTGGCCAGAACAAAATGAATATCACTGATATTCAAAAATCACACCTTGTATATCCTGTCACACAATACTATAATTTAATCTGGTAAGATCACACAAGCACTCCATAAATATTGGGAAATTTGTGTGGTTGTACACAACCTCCATGCATAAGCGAAACATAACCTTCAAATGTGTGGTTTATTTGTTATACCGGAATTTTATTAGCGCTTCACATATGACATACACTTATATTTTTGAGAGACAAATACTACACATAATGACCTAGTGGACAAATTTATCGTAACTGCTTTCAACTACTCGTAATAAAATAGTAAAACAGTGGTGAGTATAGTTAATATAGCAAAGACAAAAACCTTAAATGCTTATGAATACTTGCGGTGGTCGATTGGAAAGCAACTATTGCATCATTATATTTTGATAATCCGCCTTTGGCTTTAATGACTGCACTAATTCTAGCTGGCATACTGGAAATACAAGTTTTACCACTTCTTGCAGTTTTGCGTTCTCTTTCCAATGTCTGTGAATATTATCTTTCAGAACAGCTACAGTTTTTATTTTTTTGAATTTTTAACAATATTTATTAATTCGTCCTTATAGTGATAATAATTTTGAATATATGATTTTAAACATCAATCGACCGATTTCGGAAATATTCCTACTTCAGTTTTTTTTAATAACTCTGCAATAACAATAGAGTTTTTATCTTTTTCGTTGTATGACACGGTGCTCCATCCTGCATGAAGGCGTATGGCCCTTCTTCTTCATTTAATGAGTTTAGTGAAGGCAGAAATACAGTCTCAACAACCTTTTTATATTGCACTTGATTCATGGTGCTCTCCACAAAATACCGAGATCCGGTGCCATTCGCCATGACTGACGGTGGATGTTTAATTTTTTTCTGTTCGATCTCCATCTAACGAAATTAACACTATCCTTCATTGCTTCAAGTCGGTGCTTCAAGTTTCAAATTTCTACTCATTTATCTTTTTCCAATCTTTAACCGTAAAATTTCTGTGCAGTTTTTCCCATTACAGGCGTGCTTTCTTCATTTTTGTGTCAACCTGGGCGTCTTGGCTGGTCTGCGATATTTGAGTTCGGCAAAGTACAATCGTAATTGCATCGTGCTCAGATATGTTAATATTATGCACTTTTAATTTATTTAGCAGCTCTTTACCAGAACTTTGTCTGTTTTGGGGTGCTGTTTTTATAATTAGCCGGTCGGCGATGACTATGACCGCTCGATGTTGATGATTGCGCAATTTGGCAGTTCGAATGCATAGATGCAATTACATAATAAAAAATTTATAAAATTCACAGCACAACATTTGTAACAACACTTTATGACACTTCTTAACACGAGCACGTACAAATTTCAACAAAATTGATTACTATTCTTCCTTTTACATATTTCATTATCGATGGTTAGACTCGAATAGCAGGTACCTGACCCAGAACCGGTTAACTGGAATTACCTTAATAATATATATAAGGGTTGTTGTTCATACTTTAGAACAACTAAATCCGTTTACAATCGAAAATTTGAAATATGTTTCAATACAAACTGCTTGTATTACAAATTAAATGATACGCAAGGGTAGGTCTAATTCAATTGCCAGGTATTGTACATGGGAAACGGCCATATCGCCATATTTAGTCTCGAATAATTGCTGTTATGATTATCGATGAAACCCCGTGAAAGGACCATAGCCAACGTTTTATTTGGTTTTGTTAAGAAAGTCACTCGATTCTGACCAGAACTGTCATTATTATTTTTAATAGCGTTTCCGATGCTCCTATTTCCCGGATTCCACACCGATGGCTGAATAGTATGGATACAAATAACATTTCAGGAAATATTACAGGATCATGTTAAACCTTTGGTATCAAAGTTACGAGAGCTAATGTATGCTAATTTTGCGTATATAGTTCAAATTAAGCGAAATACTGACTCTAATGAAGCACGCTAATTTATCGAGAGATATGCGAGAAATAAATTTCAACTCAAGCAACATTACTAACTATTGATAATATAATTTAAATTATATTGATCTTATATTTGTAAAACTAAATTTGATTATAAGAACAGGAGTACGATCACTTATGACTGTCTCAATATCGGTTACCCAACGAATGGTCCAACTAGTAGACTGTGAATTTGGATGATGAATCAGTTCCGGAAAGTAAAGGATTACTAAAAGTTGTGCCACACTATTAAAACCGAAACATTCGGAGCATTGGACCAATACGAAAAAACAGATGTAAGCCGACAGATTAATTTTAAGGTCAAGTTGATATTTACTACTAAATTTAAACTTCACTGGCACTGAATATTTTAACAGTTTAGTTTCGAATATGTTTTCGAAAAGAAATGACCACATATTCACACATTCTCTGGTATGAGAAAAAGATGTTAGATTTGGTGCAGATTACATGGCGAATACAATTTTTGTAAAACCTTAAACCATTTTACACGTACTACTCTCAACCACTTGTTTTGTAAAAATTTAAGAATTTAAAATTCGGAAAAACCCATTTTGAACCGGAAACTAGAAGCATCTAGTCTCGTACTGAAAGAACAGAATGAGAAAAACAAAAAAAGAATATTTTACATTGTCTACAAACTGTCTACTTACTCTACCAATTATCGACATTGTCTTCGCAGAAATCAAGTGTCTGTACAATTGCGAAAAACGCATAGACACACAACCCTAGCAGTCTCGCACTCGTCCACTCTGATTTTATAGTACATGAGGGTTGAAGTGTGCAATTAATATCGCCGGGTTTACAATTCAACTACTATTTTACTCATAGCATTCTAAATTAATGATCAGCTATTTCGTCCTAAGAAGCGTTGTAAACTTAGGGGAGTTCATTTCAAAATGAAAGAACCAACAAACGGTGATAACACCGTGCAATTTTGTTACACAGTAAAACGGATCTACAAATACCGGTCCCCCAAACCGATAAGTCTTAAGGTCACAGCGGAAGACCTAAGATAACCGCAGCATACTCGCTTATTTTTACGGCATTCGGTAAATAATATCACCGGCTGAGTAATAAATACTTACGGTACGAAATTTTTTCTAAACAAAATTCGGTTTGTTAGTGAATCTGAAAAAGCAAAAATTGATTGATCTATCCACTAAGCTCACACACCATCACCAATGTTTTACGTAATCAACAATGTCTCAACAATGGCTATAGCAATCTTGACATTCTCAGTCACAAGATTCCACCTAATGGAATTTTGCCGTCTGAAGTACGAATTAATGCAATTAGAGAATTCGCGACATATAAATGTTAAACAAATTTATTAATTTGTCGGTATGGTAAATTTATACCACTGATTCATCCCAAAACTCGCAGAGATGGTTGCCTAGAAACCGAAAATGACTAAAAAAAAATTCTTGGCCTAAAGAAAGTCAAAAAGAATTCCTTCATTATCAGATGCCCAAGGAAAACCGAGAATTCACTATCGTCACCGACTATAAACCGTTTACTAGAGCAAATTCCGTTAAAGCGGAACGAAACCCAAGGCAGGCAAGCACGGCACTTAAATTATGACTCACAATTCACGATAAACATTCAACAAATACAAAATAAAGACAATGTGGTCATCGACAAACTTTCTCGGACCACGAGCTTGCCTCCACAACAACACATTTCGACATCATCCCTACCGCAAAAGCAAAAGTTTGCGATTCAGAACTAATACACTCACTTTGTAACACATTACTCTTACATTACGTCGAACTATCTTTGAGACTCTGTATGAATATTTCACATCCAAGTGTACGAGCAACTAGAAAATTTGTCACTTCAAAATATACTTTTAGCCCAGTACGAACAAAGATTTAACCCTGTGGACGAAATCTTGTTTACCGTGCCAAAAGTGCAAAGTGCAACGCCATTCCAAATCACCTCACGGGAATTTTAAAATTCCACATTTGAGCACATCCATTTAGATATTTTTGAACCACTTCCTCCATCTAATGGATTCACATACATTTTAATTTGACATTTCTAGATTCGGTGTACCGGTCAACATAACGACCGATCAATGCACACAGATTGAGTCCAAACTATTCAATGAGCTAATGTTCTTAGGCTCACATCAAATACATCCACAAGCAAACAGTATGGTTGAGCGCTTTCAAATACCGTCAACTGGAGCTCAGAGTTTCCAATCATCTTGTTGGGAATCCGAGCAACAGTCAAAAACGACCTAAAATGTTCAAGGGGCAGGAAATATATTATCCTCAATATCAAAATGAGCCGGAACCCACATGACCGTAACGTTATTGTTAGAACTGAGAAGGCTAATGAAATGTATACAGTCCATTACCAACTTGGAAACGATCCCAGGATACTCGTACTTCAACGTGTTACGAACAGCTTTACTATATTTACATAGAATAATATTTTTGTTCGAGACAGCGAGCTTAGAATCAATTGCACAATGTGTGAGTGCTATCAACTCCACCTGAAACACTGCGCAGTATGTACCTAAACTACCAGTAGATCTAAAATCAAGTGAAGAGCAGTAGGTTCCAAAACCCGCACCAAATTCAAAGTGAGAGTGATTTAGACTCCAGGTTGTTAAAATTCTGGGATGACCATAAGTCCCTCGATGGATAAACCACCGAGAAGAACCTGTCGAGGAATATTCAAACGACAATTTGTCATTAGCTATCGGAGTAGGAACAAGATGGCAAGAATTGAAGGCATAGCACCGGTAATAGCTCTGCAAAGTACACCTAGTAGGCTGTTAAGTTTCACTGGCAAACAACAGAAGCGTAAGATAGCTTTGGTAAAACCAGCGATTTAAAATAAACACCTGCATTTTGGAAGCCAGCTTCCATAGGATTTCCCAAATGCCAGCTTTTTACAGTTTGCTTTTAAGGTGAAATTTCCAGAAAGGTATACAGTCCAAGATAACATTAAGATATTTGATGACATCCGCTCTCGTGAGACCAGTAAACTGGTTTTAGACGGATTAACGTATAAACCCTTCTTAATGCACCGTACAATTTAACAATATGCAGGACGCGCTGTATTAAGTTAGATAGAACGTTTAAATGTTTACCCGATACTGTTAAGACCAAGTCATCAGAATAGCTCTGAGCAATAAGCCAGATTGATGCAGTTTAACTAGTAATTCTGCAATATCTAGGAGCTATATGAGAGGTGAAAAAACACCACCCAGAGGGCAACCTCTCTAACTCTAACTAAAAAAAAAATCCATACTGTAATTCAGAAAGGAAGATCATATCAGGACCACCAGCCTTATATGGTGCAAATCATAATATACTTCAACGTAGAGTATCGAGAGTGACTACCCTGTGGGCTTCATCGAGAGGGTGAAAAATACTCTAAAAGCATTAACTCCCGAATTTCCCTACTGGAAGAGATAAGCGTGTCATCAGACAGACGCAGAACATCAGGCCTGCAGGAATCATTTTTCAATAAAGTCCTATATGCAGACTGGCGATACCATAAAGATTGTTAATTTCTTCAAAGAATGTTTTCCAAAAAGTTCAGCGGGCAAATCTTAAACGTATTTTATATTCTTTTCGAGCTACTAAAAAATTGACGTAATCAATCTGAAGAATAGACCTTTTTTAACTTTATTCTTGAGTCCCCTTGTAATGTTCCTTAATTTTTAAAAACCAGAACCCCAAAAGGCCTATTCTGAGTCTTTTGTTTGGTAATCAACAGTGCAAGATTTTTCAAATGCTAGTGCAATTGCTTTCGTCAATAACGATTCTAACAGTTCAATGTTTTGAGATGATAGTATTTCATCGAGTGAAATAAGCCGAAGTTCAAGCTAGAGAGGCAATCCCAGACGGTTAATTTCTTATTGCGATAAGGTTGACGAGATGGTCTGTTAAGTTTAAAAGAGATCTCCAGTTACAGACTAAGCCAGACTAAGGTCAGAAGTACCTAGATAGTTAAACAGGGACAATCCTCTATTGTTAATATTCGAGATGCCCCATAAAGAGTGATAAATATTAGCATCGCTGCCTATCACAGAGGAAAGTGCCTCCGCGAGACAAGATTTGTAAATTTTCCGAACGCGGAGGTAAAATAGACACATAAGGTAGATACACAGTGATGTCACCAGTATTTTACACGAATTCGGAGACAACGCCTGCTGGGGTTTACTCAAGAATAAGTGTTGCGTAATAAAAATGCAAGCTCTAGTTTTAACGGTGAAACCCTAACAAAGGATTCTGCCAACAAGTAGATCAAATCCAGAAACAGAACCATCAAGAAGATAAAGTTCCTTAACTAAACCTAAATCTGTATACTGGCATCTTCTGAAAGACCAAGGACCCAAGTATAAATTAGCAAAGTTCTCTGGGAATCGCCCACAGATAGTTGACAACCACTCCAGATATTCGTGATTTTGGATACATCATTACAGAACCATTAATACGGCTCGTAATTAGCGCATTTTTAGGTAAAGATATTATAAAGGACATTTTTATCGAGTCTAACTCCAATGCAGTTCCATACGGTAAGCGTCAAGCTTGGTTCCATTTAGCAAAATATACGGATTATTTTCCCGTACAGCCACCAGCGGCGCTTGGCGTGACCATAGAAGAGGAGTTACCTGCCTCTTCCGCAAGAACACCGAATTGCGTATGTGACAGTCTGTTTTGCAAACGTCGGCGGTTGAGAGAACGATATCGAAATTAAAATTAAAGTTAAATTTGGCCGCTTATCTGATGTCACCACTCATTACAGAGTGTGACCTTAACAATGTGTTATCCTATTAGTTGAACTGACAGTAGTACTGGAATACAGTTGCCGAAACGCAACGTGAAAAACGTGGTAGCAAGGTGCAGTTATAGACATAAAAACGAAATGCCACTTTTAAAGCATCTATTAAAAATTATTTCTTCACACCATGACACTGCACTTAACAGGCAAAAAAACACTTCACACACCTGACTATAAAAAACATACAAGAACACTACCGGCACTCCGGTATAAGTTGTTTATAAGATTTACCGATATTCATATAGTCTTTGCTCTGGTAAGAGAAAATTACAAACTAGGACTGACAACTGGATTACCCAATGCTATTACTAACGAAGGAGCGTTATTTGTATCTTCATTTATAATGCAGCTCGAAAGCCTATATACCATTTAGTGCAGGTGGCTTTCCTATTTAAAACGATCTACCTATTTTGATTATGTTGGTCCCTCCAAAAGTTATGAATAATGTTTAAAAAAAATACTTCACTTTGTTTTACAAAATAGAGGGAACACCTAACACCCGATAGAAATAGCCTTCTTCGTTGCTTCTCAATTTTACGATTCGAACGGCGGTTGGATGAGAGTTTTCCGATTTTTCTATAATATTGCTAGATCTGTTGACGTGCCATCTTTTAGAGCCTGGCCTAGCTCATTATTACTTCCTGAGATGCTAGTGAAGTTTATCCAAAAAATACAACAACAACACATTTATTGTAATAGTATTGGTGAAAGTAAATATTCAGGCGAATTTATATTAATTAATTTAGAGGAGATGTGATTTTTTAATTGGCCTTAGGAACAAAGTCATTCTAAGTCTTTTCAATTAGTGTTTTTGGATTAGTTTGGATAAACTTTACTAGCATGCAGCTTACTCACATTTTCAAAAAGTTTTAACTCTCAAGCTGACCTAAAATCAATTAGAACGAAATTTCTACTATGATCCATAAAAGTATCAAACACTACAGATAACTCTTTACGCGCTTAAATTTCCCGTATTATCAAAGTAACGAACTCCCAATTGTCTCATAATTTTAGTTGATTAATATACTTTTAGTTGATTATACAACAACAAAACGCCAAATACATAAAAGTTCATACAAATATATTTCTGCGAAAAAAGTTTTTGAAAAGCTTTTCTTTCACCATTTTTCCATGGTACTTTTATCGAAATTTCCATTTCACAAAAAAAATATATAAAAATTAATTCCTCTTTTAACGGTCTTTATAAAAAAAGGATAAAAAATGATACTCTTATGATACCTTGCTTTCTACTAAAAATGATAATTACTTACCTAAGTACGAACCAGCACACTGAAAAGCAAAAAAAAACTTCTTAAGTCAAAATATTTTAATTGACACGTTTTTGAAATAATTTTTCTCCCGTTATTCCTTTTATTTGTTCTAAGAGCTTTAGAGTGTGTTGTAACTTTCAAATATACGTCTGTAAAATATACAGCGAAAAGAATATTTTTAAGCTCGTTGCTGTTGGTCTGAACGATACGAAATATGTTGGAATTAAATTCTAATTAAAATGAATTCATTTTTTAAAATACCGAAAAACCACGTCGAATACAAAAATATATCAGGCGCGTTAAAATAGACGAAAAAGGACTTAAAAGTTACAAACTTTTGTGCCAAAGATAATCCGCCTTTCTTTCAACTCTTCTTTCAATTAGTTTGTCGCTAATCTGGTCAATTGTTATTCATGCAGCACAAAAACAAAAAACGTAACAAAATATACAAAATCGTCTCCCAATTATTTTCAAGCGTCAAAGGAAAAACCCCACACTAGAAAATGTAAGTAGGCGTATAAAGTGTGATAATGTTTTGGAAAATCACAGCTCCCAACACTCAATAAATTTATATTTTTTACGAATATCCGAATATTACGTTTTCCTACTTAGCACTAGTAAAAAAATATTACAACACTAAATTATCAAAAGAACTTACGAATAAAAAAAGGAAAAAGGGGTGATCCTTTTAGTATGTAATATACACATATACAGTCACATGGAATTGGAAAAAAGGCGTAACTAATCCAATCAATTTTATTATATATAAGAAAGGCGAAAAAATATCAACGTCTTATCTCTGCTTTAACATTCCGATTGATATTGGTATATATTGAGTTACTATAAAGCGGGAAACTAATTTTTGCTTTGCTAAGAAAGAACTAAATAAAATCGTTTAACTTATAAAGAGTTGATTGCATTTTCTTCATAAACATTTGGACAAAACTGTAACGGAAAAGTTGCCTTATTATCGAAAGGGCTTTTGGTGCTCACGGCAAGACACTTTCTTAGTACACAAAAACAACCCAAAAAAGGAAGCCTGCGAGTCAATAGTTGCCACCGCTTTGATCATCTCCTTTTCCCTATAATGGAAGGTATTGCCAAGAGAGACTTACCTGAATAACCATAATTTCGACAACATGGAAGGCCATTTAAAAAGAATTGTATGTGACGATAATTCGATAATACAATTTGAATACCGTCTAAAATATCCGTGTGGTGTTCACGATCCTGCAGTTTTCTACGATAGTAAAATTCAACACAAAATGTATGTGTGTATGTATGCAAGCATACAAAGTAACATGTACAATTAAAGCTTTTGACTTGAAGGTTGTGGCTCTGTGGTTAGTGTCCTTTGTACTAGATCAAGTGGTTTTTTCCTTCGAAGCCAGCTTACTGGGTCTGTGTCATCCGACATATACGACGAATCTCAGCATTTTGATGCATGTGTTTTTTCGCCTAGGATATTATTTCTTATGTGCCACGGTGCATTAACTATTCTAAATATAATTTATTACATTTCTCCCTAAGAGCCTATCCACCTTTCTTTATTTAACGTTTAACTTTTCTCTTTCCATTTTAGTTCCGAGTCTACCGGCATGCCTAGACATGATTGCTGCTGCTGCAGTCAATGGGTCTGACTTAGAACGTATGTAAGTTTGAATATTGCGTCAATAATTTGTAGAAGTTTACTTAGTCCTTTTTAGGGTTTTTATTGCTTATCCTGTAATTAAGTGATATCCTGGATATTTCCTTGCACTTAGGTAAAATTTGATGTCTTTATTTAATTCTTGGAGATACGAGTAAAGTGTAGTTATCCACCATGTTTAATGCGGTGGTACGCTTTCATCTGCTGTTAGTTTAGGTAGAAGCTGGAACACGTTCTCGAAGTGGGTTGCAACCATAAAGGTTTTCGATTTGCACTTACAGTCCATTTTGTCCCATCATTTTTAACTGGTGGAATTTAACGTTTAGGTCGTTTTAATCTTTTAGTCGCTTTCTAACCGGTTCCTTTTTCCTCAGTAAGGCCACATAGGTAATTATTAATGGAATCATTCTTGATTTTTTTTAATTGGCAATTTTAGTTTATTGGGCAAAAAATTTAGTGTTGCTTTATTTTCTGGCGCTCGACTTTTTTGCCAGGCTTTTCTTACTTTTCGTTTTACTGCAACCAGTTCCCTGACGCCGCTTCTTGTATATTATTGTTGAGTTGATCTTCTTCTAGCTAAATCAGATTTTAATTTGCAATTCAATCCTGAAGATTAATATTATCCTTAACTTATTTCTAGAATTCCACCCAGCAGGGTTTGGTATTTGTTAGTCAAGGTGGACTAGTTTTCTAAACAATCGTTACACAGATTGTCATAACAACAGGTGTGTGATCCAACATAATCCTTTCGCTGCTTTCTAGATATATGTCGCGGTATCCACAGCGAAATTAGCTCACTACGGTATTTATGGTATGTAAGGTCAAAACATAGCGCGAACTGAGCCGGATTAAGGCGTTAATCATACCGTGCCGATAACCTGCCAGACCTGTGTAAAGCAAATCTCCGTACGTATGGAAATGTCTTTCCCCGCTAATTGTGGCACAAAACATGGATGAAACTACTAATACAAAAAAGAAGAGGTACTCTTAAAACCCCGGAAACTAATGTTTTGCAGAGTTTGGTCATTAGGCCTGGTTCGCAAGACGTACTCGAAAACCGAGACATAAACACAAACAACGCTGCTCGCATGCAATCTCTCGAGACATGAACAGAAGCAAGGATGGTCTCCTCGTATCAACTTACAAAACAATTAAAAGAACCTGGAACGCTCTAGCCAAGCTCAGTGAGATTTCATTGGCGGAGAAAACGAACTGGGGATATGAAACCCTCTTATGGGTTAAAAAGAATATTGAAAAGAAGCAGTAGCACTTAATGGTAACTGTTACTGTCAGATCCCACGAACGGATGTATATCGTCCAGCAATTATAGGAAAGTGGATAAGGAATAGCCGCCACTTTCCTAAAATTGTGAGGGAAACCCCTAGACCTAACACTGGAATCGTGTCAATTTGGCATATTGTGCTGTAAATAGTCGCTAGTGAGAATATCCCTACAGACCTAGAGCGAGAGCTTGCGAGATTCTGGAAATGCTACCAATTACGCAATCCTAAACTGCTGACTGGCGACTATAGAGAGTGGCCAAGTTGGAAGAACCAAAGGCTGATTATACGTTATCTATGGTTTCTGGCTATGGTACAGTCAGAGAGGACTCTGATGCAACTAAGGTGGAAGTAAAGGAGCAAACCTAATGTTCACCTTCCCACGGATTAACTTCCATCACTCCAAATCAGCTTCGGCTGCGTTCATGCTGCTTAGTTACAGCAGACAAGAAAGATATAGTTCTATAGCCAGAGAACCTTGGGTCAATGGTGACCAGGTAGTTGGACTAAGGACTCCTAAATATAAATTGATATATGCGAAAAAGGTATTACCTATCTCGTTTGTTCCTGCATTCTTGCTAAACGAGACATTCAGACATTATAATGGTCTCAGATGCTTTTATGGATAGTGCGGTGTATTGAAAGAAGTCGGTGGATCATTCCATTTCGGATCAAAACCCAACCAAAACCTAGCTATAGAAACCCGAGGAAAACAGACTGAGATACTAAACCACAGTTCCAAAACCCCCCTGATTCACTACAAGAGCTAAATGTCCAGCCATCGTTTTAGTTATCCGATTTTACTTGCATGAGGTTTTGATTCCTCTTTGGTGGAAGCTTAGGTTCATTTTATGCGATACTCCTGGATTATATTTTTGCGAATTGTTTTTTAATCTTTGTAGCTCTTTAACTACTTCACACCCCAGTTTGTGATGTTTGTGATGTGGCTTCTTGTAATTAATACATTTTGCAGCACTACTAACCGGACTACTTGGGCGTGATGTTCTCCAACACATCTAACACATTTAGAGACTAGCTTGGCAATGTTCCTGCGTATGATTAAAACTTTGACATTTTCTGCACTGCAATATCCGCTGTTACTTTCATCGAATGTATTATGGAATATTTTGATATTCGAATGACACCAATTGGTGGAGGTGATTTCACTTCTAGTTTACCTTATTGTTGTTCTGGAACTAGTTATTTCTTAATGATCAACTGGCTTTTAGGAACCTCTTTTGAAGTTGATGGAAAATTTTCTGCCATACCTGGGGTGTGTTGACTATTCCTTTTCTTGGTTGCAATTTTATTTCGGTTTAAGAACCAATTTGTTAATCTTTCTAATTCTTCTTCCTCATGGAATGAATTAATGTCATCGTCCATTTGAGCTGCACGTGTTTGAACTGCTTTCTAGAGTTTTTCATTTCCTTTCTTTAAATTGTTCACGGAGTTCAGCGTTTACCTTCAATATTGCGATCTTGATAATTTGGAGATTCATCAAAATGGGTTACCAATGATCGGCACTCTGAAGAGTGTGAATTTGGCAGTATTTTTCTGCTGCTGTACCACCTAGGATATTACATTCCGTATTTGTTGTATTCACTGCTTGTTTTTTGCCCAATTATGTCACTGGCGTTTGGTTCCTGGTAGTATTTTGCTACTGCCGAAGCAGCACAAACCCCACTCGAAGCAGATGCTGCTAGGTTTTGATGAAATTTCCTATATTTGTCAATCAATATAATTCGACCCTGGTTTATATGATAACATAAGAAACATCGAACATAAAACAACGGAACATTAACCGAGTACATTTCAGATTTTTGCTTTGGCTGGATATACGGCATGTTTTGCAATGCGAATTCTAAAACTTAGCTGATCTGAACCAGCATTACGTTTGCATAATTTCCATAGATTACATGAATATACAATTCTATGCCACAATGTCGAAGAGCGCTTACTTACTTCGTAAATCGTCCACCAAGCTGATCAAATTGATCAATATCTTTCATATTCGCATTATAGGCTGCAATGATCCAAGGGACACCCACCCAACGGTTTACCGATACAATTTTTGTGAGTGATGTAATGTTGAAAGTATTGTGACGGGCTTCGCGTTCATCCAATTTAACGGCGAGACTCCGGTTTTGGTGACAAATCTTAATTCTTCATTCTTCAGATTATAATTTGGTTCCATCCACATCCACTATAAAGCTCCACTATCACTAGCTCCACTACCAAGCTACCAAAAGTGGAGCGCATTCGTTTACAAGCAATCACTATTCTGCTCCCAATAACGAACCTTCATTAATAAGATGGCTAGGTCATGCGGTTTAATTATTTTAAGGCTTGTTGCAGTAATCTTCCTTCATGCTTGATGGCAAATTCCTAGATCATTTCATCAATCCATTTAACATTTAGGGCATTGTGTAATTCCTCGTTGGTTTCGTAGCGGTAAGCATTCGTTATTGCACGTAGAAATTTGTTTTGACAACGTTGAATAATTGAACGATTTGATTGTTTAGTACAGCCCCGAAGTTGGGTATCATATGTCCAAATTGGTTTAATTATCGATTCGCAGATATGGCGTTTACAGTACAGGCTATGCTTAGAATGTTTTCCTATTAGCCAGTACATCTCACGCTATGTTTTATTTTGTTTGCTCTGATGTTTGCTTAACGTGGTCTATCCGAGATAATTAGGAGGTTCAACTTGAGAAATCTGTACCTCATTGAAAAATGTATGGAGGTTAAGCTTTATTTTCCATTCCTGATCCATTGGCTGATTTTATGGAGTACGTGCTTTCTGTAAGTAATGAACTGCTGATTCTGCGATTCGCTTGATGCCAATACTGCGGTATCAAATGTTCCGATGAAGGTTGTTTCCGTTGTCGATATATCGGAAGTGTAAAGTAGATATAGGAAAGGCCATAATACGCAACCCTGGGGCACCCTTGCTATGCTGGGGAAAAGTTGCAGTATGTTTCTTCATGTGATACTCTAAATTTTCGTTTGGAGAGTTAGTTCTTGAGCAATTGGTAGTAATTTTGTGGCACTAATTTACTTATCTTGTAGATAAGACCCACATGCCACACTCTATCGAAAGCCAGTGATACAGAATCCAACCTGGAAGTCAACAACATAACGAAAGCTAACAACTTTGAAATAGCAGGTAAGAAAGAGATCGGCCTGTATATAGGGTGTCACAATAATCGGTTCAGATTTGACATATCGGTTATTTTAGCTCTGGCAACACCAATGTCATTCTTTCTTGAAGAGAAACTCAGTATATTATTTTTAGTTGACGAAATGAGTCGCTTAACGCTTCAGCAAAAGTTTGAAATGTTGGAAATTTACTTCCACAACAAAGACAATTGGTTCGAAATCGCAAGAAAATGTCGCACAAAATTCGGTCTAAACACGGACTCATACCCAACGGTATCAAGAAGTTTGTACATAAAGTGCATGATACGGGTTACCTAGTCGACAATCCAACGCGTACCCGTGCTCGTCATGTTCGTTCAGCCGAAAATATCGCCGCGGTGGCCGAAAATGTGCGCCAAAGGCCGAGAACATCAGTTCGTCATCGTGGATCGGAAATGAATATCAGCCGGTCTTCCATGCAACGAATTCTGCATAAAGATCTTGGTTTGTAGCCCTATAAAGTTCAATTGGTTCAGCAATTGAAGCCTCGCATCCGCTTCGATATCGATTCGCTGTGTGGGCCTGCGACAAATTGGAAATTGATGAGGATTTTGCTCAAAAATCATCTTTTCCGACGAGGCGCATTTCCATCTCGGTGAGTTCGTAAACAAATAAAATTGTCGCATTTGAAAATTTTCACTCAAAATATTGAGTATTTTATCAATCTCCGCCAATAAGAAGCCACTTCCAGAGATTAGAGAGAAATACCACTATAAAGGTTGAATTGGCCTATCTATAGAGAATATTTTCCGGTATAAGGTTTTTCCTAGCGGAGAAAATGTAACCACATCAATGGCAATTTTCCAACGTAAATTTTGAGTAATTTATCAATCTGGGCCAATAACAAGCCACTTCCAGAGAATAAAGCAAAATACCACTATATAGGGCGAATTGGCCTATCTCTAAAGAACATTTCCAGGTATAAGGTGTTTCCTAGCGGAAAAAATGGACCCTTGTCAATGGCAATTTTCCACCGTAAATTTTGAGTATTTTATCAATCTGGGCCAATAACAAGCCACTTCCAGAAATTAGGGCAAGATACCACTATATAAAGGAAATTTGCCTATCGATAGAGAACATTTTCCGGTATAGGATTTTTCTTAGTGGAGAAAATGTAACCTTGATAATAGCAATTTTCCACCGTAAATATTGAGTATTTTATCAATCTGGGCCAATAACAAGCCACTTCCAGAGAATAAGGCAAAATACCACTATATAGGGCGAATTGGCCTATCTTTAAAGAACATTTCCCGGTATATGGTGTTTCCTAGCGGAGAAAATGGATCCTTGTTAATAGCAATTTTCCACCGTAAATTTTGAGTATTTTATCAATCTGGGCCAATAACAAGCCACTTCCAGAAATTAGGGCAAGATACTACTGTATAGGTCGAATTAGCCTATTGAAAGAGAATATTTTCCGGTATAAGGTGTTTCCTAGTGGAGGAAATGTAACCTTGTTAATGGCAATTTTCCAAAGTAAATTTTGAGTATTTTATCAATCTGGGCCAATAACAAGCCACTTCCAGAGATTAAGGCCAGATACCACTCTATAGGCCAAATTAGCCTATCTCTAAAGAATATTTTCCGGTATAAGGTTCTTCCTAGCGGAGAAAATGCATCTTGTTAATAGCAATTTTTCACCATGACTCTTGAGTTTTTTATCAGTCTGGGCTTGTTATTGGCCCCGATTGATAAAATACTCAAAATTTACGGTGGTAAATTGCTATTAACAAGGATCCATTTTCTCCGCTAGGAAACACCATATACCGGGAAATGTTCTTTAAAGATAGGCCAATTCGCCCTATATAGTGGTATTTTGCCTTATTCTCTGGAAGTGGCTTGTTATTGGCCCCGATTGATAAAATACTCAAAATTTACTGTGGAAAATTTCTATTAACAAGGATCCATTTTCTCCGCTAGGAAACACCTTATACCGAAAAATGTTCTTTAGAGATAGGCCAATTCGCCCTATATAGTGGTACTTTGCCTTATTCTCTGGAAGTGGCTTGTTATTGGCCCAGATTGATAAAATACTCAAACTTTTCGGTGGAAAATTGCTATTAACAAGGTTACATTTTCTCCGCTAGGAAAAACCTTATACCGTAAAATATTCTCTATAGATAGGCCAATTCAAGCTATAAAGTGATATCTTGTCCTAATCTCTGGAAGTGGCTTGTTATTGGCCTGGATTGATAAAATACTCAGAACTTAAGGTGGAAAATTGCTATTAACAAGGTTTCATTTCCTCCGCTGGGAAAACCTTATGCCGGAAAATGTTCTTTAGAGATAGGCCAATTCAACCAATGTGGCCTGGAAGTGGCTTGTTATTGGCCCAGATTTATAAAATACACATTTGCTTATCTGTTTTAATAATTATTGTATTTCTTTAATATTTTGTATTTTTGAATAAATTTTATTTTAAATATTTTCATTTTTAAATATACTTGATTCGGAGATAATTTTACAGTGTAATAAATCACACTCAATTTATTCTAATAAGAATTTAATATTGAGTGGTACTAACACATATATAATTTGGTTTTTTGTTATTTTTTGTTAGAAACTTCACATCGGTAAGTCTGGAATACATCACACCCGAATTCAATAGCTTCTCAGTAAAGGGAATAAATGTTTGGTTTCTTCCCTTAATAAGATTGTTCGATAAAAATTAAATTGGCATTATAGTAAAATTCCTAAATCAATAGTTTTTCGGAAAACCATAAAATGACTTTTAATTAAAAGTATCGTACAAGAAAAGGGAAGTTATTTGTATGTGTATTCTCTGCTTGACATATTTTGTGTACTTTTATGAGTATGTGTGTGTTTATGTATAAACATTTACACCAATTTTCCTCTCGGTTTCCATTATTTAAATAAAATATTTCCCAAAATTTTTAATAATAGTGTACACACAATACAGTTAGATAAGGTGGTAACTTGAAAATCTGAATTTTCCAAATTTCCTTATACATGTTTTATGCATGCATGTTATACAGAATTCAAAGAAGGTGGTTTAGATAGGACGATGAATCTTATTAAATAAATTTAACATAAGATTTTTTTAAACCACATCAAAACGAAAGGAATGAAAATGAACTTTATATTGTTTGCGTACAAACAACACATAGAATTTTCTTGTGGAATTGTCATGCAAAAGCAACAATACAACAGTAAATGGGAAGATCAAGTCATTTATGTATCACCCGGAGGGTAAATAACGAAACACATACATAATAACGTAATACATATAGAGGGAAAGTCAACTGAAATGAAATTAATAATAAATAAACATTTAGAGTTTTGGAAAAACAAAACAGGAAAATGAAGATAACAGGAAATATAATTTTTGTTATTTCAACATGTTATTTTCTATATTTGGTTTTATATGGAAATTGCAATTTTATAATTCTGAAATTTGCATATAAAGAGATTTCATTTATTTTGCTTCTTTTCGATTGTGAAATACTTCTTTTTTGCATTGGTCCGACTTTGTGCTAATTTATTTTATATAATGAAGAAAGACAGTTAGATTTTGTGTAGTTTTTAGTGTTACGGAAGTACAATAAAGTACTGGAAGAGTAGCCTCATTTTCTTCTAAGACAAGCAACATTGCATAGTAAAACATGTTTACTCGTACCAACACCGAAAAAAAATTTATTGTAGTAAATTCAGAAAATATGACGTATTTGCGTCCAGCGTGCAAATAATATACACGTATATTGGCTGTGAGGTTCCAAAATCGAACAGTAACCGCTTCCCGAAACTAGCCTAGTATAGGTTGGATATTTGGTTTTTATACCGGGTGTTTCTTTTAAACTGAGACGATCAAATATCTCGAAAAATAGCCACTCTACGGAAAAAATGTCCATAATCAAAATTTAATCATACCGCGGGGGAAATACATTAGGAAACTAAGAAAGGAAGCGATATTTTTTATTGCAGATACGGATTCTACAACTAAAAGTACGTATGATTTGAATGAAATATTTTGTTCGGTTCATGATAGATGGCGTTGTAATCGACGAAATTCAATTTTTTCAATTTCTCCTTCTTAGAACACACGCATTCGATTCTGCAAAACGTTTGAAATTAAAAACATCACGTTTTCATTGGAAATACTCGAAATTCGTCATCAAAACAATTTATTAATGTAAATGGCAGGTGAATAAAATAATTTTAGCTTAAAATAAGTGTTCAAAATGATGGCCTGCGACTTCAATGCATTTATTAATACGCATTTCAAATGATTGTACACAACTGAGAAGTGTGTCTGGTTGAATTTCAGCACACGCATTTCTGATTCGCTCAATCATGTTCTCACGTGTTGTTGGTTCTTGTTTGTAAACTTTGTCTTTGAGATAGCCCCACAAAAAGAAATCTGGCGAAGTAAGATCTGGTGATCTGGCAGGCCAATTTACCAGACCAGCTCTACCAATCCAGCGACCATTGAAATCTCGATCAAGTATTTCACGTGCCACCACCGAATAGTGCAGGACAACCATCATGTTGAAACCACATGTTCCGTCTCACTTCTAAGCTCAAATTTTCATTGGCAGTTCATTTTCCAAAATGTTTCGGTACTTTTGACCATTCAAGTTGCCTTCAATAATGTGGGGGCCTATGAGTTTATTGTTGCCAATTATTCCACACCACACGTTGACAGTCCAAGGACGCTGATGTTCAACTTGACGAAGCCAGTGCGGATTTGTAACACTCCAATAATGCATGTTGTGTCGATTAACCGTTCCATGGTTTGTAAAAGACGATTCGTCAGAGAACATTACGCAACGAAAAAATTGGTGTTTTGTTGTATTTGTTCACGTGCCCATTGACAAAAAGTCACCCGATTTTGGAAATCAGCGCCATGAAGAACTTGGTGTAAAGACACATGATATGGATGATACTTGTGCCGTTTTAAAATTCTCCAAACACTGGTGAGGGACAATCCGAAATCGCGAACTATTTCTCATGTACTAACATGAGGATTATGAGCCACTGCTGCCAATACAGCAATTTCATTATTTTCTCCAGTGACTGTTGCTATACGGGTCCTCTTTTTCGGTTGAACATTTCCATCAGTAATAAATTGTTTGATAGTACGGCCAAATGAAGCACGTGAACGAATCCTATCCGGAAAACGTTGAGAACCATTTCAATTTTTTCTGGCACAGCCATTCTAAAGTATTTTATCGTTTATTTTGCAATTACGAAAAACATGAAGATAAGAAATAACTCAAACGTTAAATGTGATTTACAAAACTGAATAAATTGTTTTGATGTCGAATTTCGAGTATTTCCAATGAAAACGCGATGTTTTTAATTTCAAACGTATTGCAGAATCGAATGCGTGTGTTCTAAGAAGGAGAAATTGAAAAAATTGAATTTCGTCGATTACAACGCCATCTATCATGAACCGAACAAAATATTTCATTCAAATTATACGTACTTTTAGTCGAAGAATCCGTATCTGCAATAAAAAATATGGCTTCCTGTCTTAGTTTAAAAGTTACCACCGCCCCACCTACAAAGCGGGGGGTGGGGGACTATTTTTTTGCACTAATGTATTTCCCCCGCGGTATGATTAAATTTTGATTATGGACATTTTTCCCGTAGAGTGGCTATTTTTCGAAATATTTGATCGTCTCAGTTTAAAAGAAACACCCAGTATACGTAATCGACAACGCTTTCAGTGCAAATTGTCGCACTATAGGAGATGGATGAAGATCATCCAAGATTGTTTGTTCAGCTTACACTTCAGCTATATCAGATCTCAGTTGGAATATGGTGTCCTTTCTATCAATCTCACATTGATAGAATTGATAGTATTCAGAAACAAGTGTTACTGATTATAATGCACACAATTGATGACTGAACGAACATAATCTTTCTTATCACGCAAACGTGGCTCGTTCTCCTGCATACACTACCAGATGTAAAAATTATATGATCTTGATAATAGGCGAAAACTACTTGGGTCAACGCTCATTGCAAATCTACTCCTGGGAAAACGATGTATGTGAAGTTGGCCCAAATGTCAGCCCAAAAAAACGCGCCGGCAACACGAAAACTATAATTTCTGTCACGCATGAACTGTCAGCCCAAAAAAATCGTATATCACGGCATTTCATTATAGATTTTTGGAGTTAGCCCAATTTTTTTTATCTTTGCAGTAACAATTGTCTTGACAGTTATGTCGAATACACTCACCTCAAAATTCAAATTTTCATAGTTAAAGGAACCATTCTAACCGTATATAATAAATATAAAACAGCGAAGAAGCAATTCTTTTAATATTTTCAATTGGTTCATGAAAATATTATTTCTAAAAACAATAATATCGAGTTTCAAAGACGAAAAGGATTTTCCACGGATCCAGTAAAACTTTAAGTTCTTCGTCTTCAAATTGTTTTACTGCACCAGGACGTGGATCGTCCTCAAGGCAAAAATTATCATCACTAAATTTTGCAAACCACTTTCTTACTGTTGGTTGACTCACAGAATGTTCAATAATGATGAACTAATCAATACCATAGCTTGAGTAGCATTTTTCTCATATGAAAACAGAGTAAAATGCAACGAAGTAAATGTTGCTTATCAAAAATATATAATGACCCCATCACAACCTCCTGAAACTTCTTACTCTTAAAAGCTAGAACCAGATCTATCCAAAACCATAGTGAGACCGATGACCAACACCGAAAATCTCAACTTCCACTAACTATAGTGGTTGTTCGTAAAGCGGCTGAATATAAGCCATTCTCGGTATGAGAGCCCCATCACAACTTCCTGAAATTTCTTACTCGTGAAGGCTAGAACCAGATCTGTTTAAAAATCATAGTGAGACCGATTACCAACACCGAAAATCTCAACTCCCACTAACTATAGTGGTTGTTCGTAAAGCGCTGAATATAGGCCATTCTCGGTATGAGAGCCTAATCACAACCTCCTGAAATTTCTTACTCCTAAAGGCTAGAACCAGGTCAGTCCAAAAATCATAGTGAGACCGATGACCAACACCGAAAATTTCAACTTCCACTAACTATAATGGTTGTTCGTAAAGCGGCTGAATATAGACCATTCTCGGTATGAGAGCCCCATCACAACCTCCTGAAATTTCTTACTCGTAAAGGCTAGAACCAGATCTGTCCAAAAATATTAGTGGATCAATGACCAACACCGAAAATCTCAACTTCCACTAACTACAATGGTTGTTCGTAAAGCGGCTGAATATAGGTCATTCTCGGTATGAGAGCCCCATCACAACCTCCTGAAATTCCTTACTCGTAAAGGCTAGAACCAGATCAGTCCAAAAATCATAGTGAAACCGATGACCAACACCGAAAATCTCAACTTCCACTAACTATAATGGTTGTCGTAAAGCGGCTGAATATAGGCCATTCTCGGTCTGAGAGGCCCATCACAACCTCCTGAAATTTCTTACTCCTAAAGGCTAGAACCAGGTCAGTCCAAAAATCATAGTGAGATCGATGACCAACACCGAAAATCTCAACTTCCACTAACTATAGTGGTTGTTCGTAAAGCGGCTGAATATAGACCATACTCGGTATGAGAGCCCCATCAAAACCTCCTGAAATTTCTTACTCGTAAATGCTAGAACCAGATCTGTCCAAAAATCATAGCGAGACCGATGACCAACACCGAAAATCTCAACTTCCACTAACTATAGTGGTTGTTCGTAAAGCGGCTGAATATAGACCATACTCGGTATGAGAGCCCCATCACAACCTCCTGAAATTTCTTACTCGTAAATGCTAGAACCAGATCTGTCCAAAAATCATAGTGCGACCGATGACCAACACCGAAAATCTCAACTTCTACTAACTATAATGGTTGTTCGTAAAGCGGCTGAATATAGGTCATTCTCGGTATGATAGGCCCATAGAACCAGATCTGTCCAAAAATCATATTGAGACCGATGACCAACACCGAAAATCTCAACTTCCACTAACTACAATGGTTGTTCGTAAAGCGGCTGAATATAGACCATTCTCGGTATGAGAGCCCCATCACAACCTCCTGAAATTTCTTACTCCTAAAGGCTAGAACCAGGTCAGTTCAAAAATCATAGTGAGACCGATGACCAACACCGAAAATCTCAACTTCCACTAACTACAATGGTTGTTCGTAAAGCGGCTGAATATAGGCCATCCTTGTTATGAGAGCCTCATCACAAGGTCCTGACCAACACCGAAAATCACAATTTTCTCTAACTTAGCTGCTGCTTGTTCGTAAAGCAGCCAATCTAAAAATCACAAATAGCTTAAATAAGTATTTATTTATTTATTTATTTATTTATTTCTACATTTATTTTATTTAATTAATTTTAATAAAATTGCTCGCTTTTTTAAACATTTCATGGTACTTTGAGCTCTTCCAGACCCTTTAGCTGTTGGCAACTTGTTTTGTAAAATCATCATTTTTAGGTAAGAAACTGAACGCTTTTGACACATCATAAAATTTCTGAAACACTGATATCATTTTATCATGTTAAATATCATTTTCAAAATCTTAAAAATTCTAGATTTAATCTTCAGTATTTTTAGTCAGTTTGTCGCAGCATATCGTAAAACTAAACGTTAATAATCAATCGTTAATTAAAAAATTATTAGAAATATTATTATTCAAATTTATTTTTAATCTTCGAATTTATGTGAAATTCAATGTTTTTATAGTTGTCTGTCATGATAGTTATCAAAAAAGATGGCGGTATTGCCAGCGATAAAAATTATAATTTTTTGGGCCAGCATTTTGGGCCAACTTCACAAACGTGGAAAAACGTACTCAACTTATGTTACATCCTAAGTTAAATGGGTTAAAACTGTAGATTGTTGATACATTCACTCTAATTCAGGTTTTCCGCCCGAAGACATGTAAATCGGAGGATGGGATTTGGATGTGTAAAGTAAATCCATATTATCATAGGAATCTAAAATTAGGTGAGAGTGGCGTTCAATTACACCTGACGTAAAATAATAAGGATTAAGTTAGAGGAGGTGGAGCGTTTAGAGAGTGTACTTACCGTATGGGACAAACAGCGTATAATATATTGAGTGATAAAATAGCTCCGAAAAAACCAAAAACTAAAACGTATACAGAGATTACAAAAGTGCTTGATCTACACTTTAATCCCACACCGTTGGAAATCGTTGAGAATTATCGAAGCAGAAAGATGGCGAAAGTGTGAAAGAATTTTTAGTGAAACTTCGGAGGTTATCCATCAATTGTTAATTTTAGGAATATTTAAATACAGCGTTGCGAAATCAATTTGTGTTCCGGCTAAATAGTCAGAAGATTAAAAATCGGCTATTCAGTGGATCAAAGGTGGTGCTGAAATTGTAACGATTTAACGCGACACTTGATTGGCAAAAATGTTTCCTGGGTGACATAACAAATGTTTCTTTGGTGACATGACTAATGATTAATAAAAGACAACAATACCTTTTCAGGAAAAAAGGAGATAAAAGACACTCGATCGGATGGAACGGGACAAGTTTTGGGGAGTTAATTATTGGCGTTTACCAATGATGGTTGTACGATTTTTTTTTGGTTTTTCAAAATTTTGGTGCATAAAGAAAAATTATATTTTGGGGATTGTGTTTTTGATTTGCCAATTCGAAGGTCGATATATATTGTATCGATAAAAACCAATCTGATTTACAATATAATTGGTGTATATTTTAATAATAAATCAAGACGAGTTGTGAAATTATTTTATTTGTACCAAGCGTCGGAAGGACAAATTTGACTATATACGTCCAAAAAAAATACATAGCGGGTCATTTAACACCCCCACCATTTTGTTTTTGGTACGTGCAAGCCTAATAAGCGCACGTGAGTACACTTGTTTCGATCGTGGATATACAACTAACCCATCCGTGATTCTCCGAATATATTACAGTTGGGTATAGAAGTCGCCAAAGAAGTTAAGATAAAGTGGTCAATCCCAAAGGTTTTGTTTGGCTCCATCAGCTCTCGTCGAACGTACTGGTGGCACTGCACGTATTACTGGATAACACGTCAGAACGATTTTTGGAATAAGAAAGTTTTATAGGGCAGCTGGGCAACAAAAAGTAAAATTTAAATTTCGCACGTTAAAAGTATACATTTGTCGGATTAAGGCTATGTGGTTTTGAGATCGTCATACTCCTGCCTTACTTTTAGAAAAGGCAGGAGTGTGACGATCTCAAAACCACATAGCCTTAATCCGACAAATGTATACTTTTAACGTGCGAAATTTAAATTTAATTTTTGTTCAAATATGTGTTGTATGGGTATTTCTGGCGCAGGGCCCAATTTCGCTAAGTTGCCACAAAACGATTTTTTTCTAACTTTTCTAAAAGTAAGGCAGGCGTGTGACGATCTCAAAACCACATAGCCTTAATCCGACAAATGTATACTTTTAACGTGCGAAATTTAAATTTAATTTTTGTTCAAATACGTGTTGTATGGGTATATCCGGCCCAGGGCCCAATTTCGCTAAGTTGCCACGGAATGATTTTTTTCTAACTTTTCTAAAAGTAAGGCAGGAGTATGGCGATCCCAAAACCACATAGCCTTAATCCGACAAATGTATACTTTTAACGTGCAAAATTTAAATTTAATTTTTGTTCAAATACGTGTTTTATGAGTATTTCTGTCCCAGGGCCCAATTTCGCAAAGTTGCCACAAAACGATTTTTTTCTAACTTTTCTAAAATTAAGGCAGGAGTATGACGATCTCAAAACCACATAGCTTTGGTCCGACAAATGTATACTTTTAACGTGCGATATTTAAATTTAATTTTTGTTCTAATACGTGTTGTATGGGTATTTCTGGGCCAGGGCCGAATTTCGCTAAGTTGCCACGGAACGATTTTTTTCTAACTTTTCTAAAAGTAAGGCAGGAGTATGGCGATCCCAAAACCACATAGCCTTAATCCGACAAATGTATACTTTTAACGTGCAAAATTTAAATTTAATTTTTGTTCAAATACGTGTTGTATGGGTATATCCGGCCCAGGGCCCAATTTCGCTAAGTTGCCACGGAATGATTTTTTTCTAACTTTTCTAAAAGTAAGACAGGAGTATGGCGATCCCAAAACCATATAGCCTTAATCCGACAAATGTATACTTTTAACGTGCGAAATTTAAATTTAATTTTTGTTCTAATACGTGTTGTATGGGTATATCTGGCCCAGGGTTGAATTTCGCTAAGTTGCCACAAAACGATATTTTCCTAACTTTTCTAAAAGTAAGGCAGGAGTATGGCGATCCCAAAACCACATAGCCTTAATCCAACAAATGTATACTTTTAACGTGCAAAATTTAAATTTAATTTTTGTTCAAATACGTGTTTTATGAGTATTTCTGTCCCAGGGCCCAATTTCGCAAAGTTGCCACAAAACGATTTTTTTCTAACTTTTCTAAAATTAAGGCAGGAGTATGACGATCTCAAAACCACATAGCTTTGGTCCGACAAATGTATACTTTTAACGTGCGATATTTAAATTTAATTTTTGTTCAAATACGTGTTGTATGGGTATATCCGGCCCAGAGCCCAATTTCGCTAAGTTGCCACGGAATGATTTTTTTCTAACTTTTCTAAAAGTAAGACAGGAGTATGGCGATCCCAAAACCATATAGCCTTAATCCGACAAATGTATACTTTTAACGTGCGAAATTTAAATTTAATTTTTGTTCAAATACGTGTTGTATGGGTATTTCTGGGCCAGGGCCGAATTTCGCTAAGTTGCCACAAAACGATTTTTTTCTAACTTTTCTAAAAGTAAGACAGGAGTATGGCGATCCCAAAACCATATAGCCTTAATCCGACAAATGTATACTTTTAACGTGCGAAATTTAAATTTAATTTTTGTTCTAATACGTGTTGTATGGGTATTTCTGGGCCAGGGCCGAATTTCGCTAAGTTGC
This sequence comes from Nephrotoma guestfalica, assembly GCA_963691935.1. Lineage (NCBI taxonomy): Eukaryota > Metazoa > Arthropoda > Insecta > Diptera > Tipulidae > Nephrotoma > Nephrotoma guestfalica. The sequence goes on from OY829913.1 coordinate 100,758,756, forward strand.
CACGGAACGATTTTTTTCTAACTTTTCTAAAAGTAAGGCAGGAGTATGGCGATCCCAAAACCACATAGCCTTAATCCGACAAATGTATACTTTTAACGTGCAAAATTTAAATTTAATTTTTGTTCAAATACGTGTTGTATGGGTATATCCGGCCCAGGGCCCAATTTCGCTAAGTTGCCACGGAATGATTTTTTTCTAACTTTTCTAAAAGTAAAACAGGTGTATGGCGATCCCAAAACCATATAGCCTTAATCCGACAAATGTATATTTTTAACGTGCGAAATTTAAATTTAATTTTTGTTCAAATACGTGTTGTATGGGTATTTCTGGCCCAGGGCCCAATTTCGCAAAGTTGCCACGGAACGATTTTTTTTAACTTTTCTAAAAGTAAGGCAGGAGAATGGCGATCCCAAAACCACATAGCCTTAATCCGACAAATGTATACTTTTAACGTGCCAATTACTTTTATCGTGTCTAATGTAATTTTAGTTCGTTCATGTTCTATTGATATAAAATTCTCTTAATTTAAATATAACGAATTTAATTATTGTATTTAACGTGACTTTTAATAAATTCTGGGCTGAGCTAACTTCACACAAGAGCAAATGGAGTTTTTATTGATTAGTGTTGCCTGATGAAATTATTTTATTTTCTGGGATAGAATCGTGGGATAACTTCACATACGTGTTCGAAACGAAGAAAAAGAAGCAAGAGTAGGGAGATCTAAAGTTTGGTTAACTCTTAAAGTTAACGATAAAGATATTAATTTCGAAATCGATAGTGGCTCTCCGGTGTCATTGTCAAAACATAGATTCAAAAATAATAAAATTAAAATTTTCGGGTATATCGACGCCGTAGTAAACAATTTTAAAACTATATGTTGTTGATTCTAACAAACATCCCTTGGTAGGTCGGGAATACTTACGAAATTTAAATTTAAATTGAAATCATATTTTAAATAAAGAAATCAATAAAATTGAAAACTTATATGAATCAGAAACGTCTGAAAGATTTAGGACATATTTTAAATATTCAGGCAAAAATTAATAGCATTCCACATGCAACCCCAGTTTTTATTCGGCTTAGGCCAGTTCAATTTGCTATTAGAGAAGCAGTAGAGCGAGAGTTAGACAAATTAGCTGAAAACGAAATTTTAATAAAAGTTAATAGCAGTAGATGGGGTGTAGCCTATTCCAAAATAGGTTAGGATTTATGGGGACTACAAAATACGTGTATATCCAAACCTGATGTTAGATGAACATCCGTTACCCAAAATTCAGGAATTATTTTCGTCAATGGTGGGTGGAAAAAAATTTTCCAAAATAGATTTAACTAAAGCATATTTACAATTAGAAATTACGGAATCGGTTCGGGAAATATTATCGTTATATACACAAAAAGGGTTATATCAACCACAACGATTGATGTACGGTATAGCGTCGGCTCCCACAATATGGCAACGGGAAATTGAAAAATATTGTCTGGGATTCCCGGAATAACAGTATTTTAGACGACATAAATATTGCAGGACCCAATAAGCAACTAGACAATAGACAATAGACAATAAACCCCTTTCACAAATTTTGTCACCAAAAATAGGTTTATCGACTATGTCAGCAATGCGTATACAACACTACGCAATTTTTTTACAAGGATTTGACTACAACATTTGTTTCTGAAATCCTAAAGAGCACGCGAATGCAGATGCTTTTTCACGACTACCAACAAATGACAATTTCAAAAAAATAGAAGAACCAGATTTATTACAAATAAATCAAATAGAAATCATGCCTCTAACAGTGGAAGAATTAGGTTTAGCTTCAGCTACGGATTAAAATGTAAAACACTTAATTGATGGAATAAGAAACGGCCGTGTGGTAGACTACTGCTAACTGAATTTACTTTACAAGAAAATTGTTTATTGTGGGGCACAAGAGTCTATATACCTCTGACTTTACGTAAACGTGTGTTAAATGGATTACATTCAGGTCATTTCGGTATGGCAAGAATGAAATCAGTAGCTAGAGCATATTGCTGATATAGAAGAAATGGTGAAAATGGATATAGAAGAAATGGTGAAAAATTGTATAGATTGTCAATTACAAAAAGATAGGAAGCACCAAAAGCTCCTTTTCAATGGTTACCTGTGGACTTCGCTGAACCATTTCTTAATAAATACTTCTTAATTTACGTTGATGCTTACCAGAAATGGCCCGAGGTTCATATTCTTTTCAACATTACAACTATCAGCCAAATAAATCGATTGCGTCAAATATGTACTGCCTATGGAATACGTTGTATTTTAATCACAGACAGGGGTTCACAATTTACGTGCGATCCTTCGACCAACGGTCAAACAGAGCGTACAGTTCAAACAAAATAAATAAAAAGTTTTTATTTAGGCCAAATGGTTCCTTGTAGAGAATATTTGGACAAACAGAGTAAATGGAAATTCGGTACGGTTATAGAAAAAATTTGGTTATTACATTATTTGGTAGAATTGTAACAATAATAATAAAAAAATGTAAATTGGTATTTTATTTAGTTATATTTTGTTAAATACGTTTAAGTTTATAGCTGTATTGGCTGCAGTAACTCATAATCCTCACATTAGTACACGAAAAATTGTTAGCGATTCCGGATTGTCCAAAACCAGTATTTGGAAAATTTTAACTATAAAACGTGTTAATTTTAATTCAAACGTATTGCAGAATCGTATGCATAGGTTCTCAGTAGAAGAAATCGAAAAAAATTTAATATCGTTATTAAAATCCTACGCACAGTACCGAGAATAGAAAGTGCAACACCAATATTTTTCAGGTAAAATTGCACTAATTGCCCCTTGTCATTATCGTAGGAGGCTGATTTATTTTTTGGGTATAAATACAATCGTTATGTAACATTTTTAGTTACTTTGAGATAAATATTCGGACGAGAAAGTTATTAAAATTATAATTTGTTCAAAATGGCCAAATACGCACAACTAACTATGGCTCAGAAAAATCGGATTCTGGCATTGTCTGGAACGCCTAAAATGTCATCGAGGCAGATTGCTGTTGAGATTGGATGCGATTTTTCGACTGTGAGCCGTTTTAAAAAAAAAATTCATTCCACCGGGGAATTGGAACGCAAAAAGGGAACAGGTTCAAAAAGAAAGACAACTGCATGAGTAGATTCCAAAATTATCAGAATGTCAACAGCCAATCGATTTAAAACTGCTGTGGATATTCAGGCTGAATAAAACGCAGAAACCGGCAAAGAAATCGGGGTGTATACGATTCGTAACCGCCTCCGGGAAAAAGGATATATGGCCAGGTCTCCGGCAAAAAAACTATTTCTTACAACCAAAACGAAACAAAAACGGTTAGAACGGGCTCGAAATTACGCTGATTGGGTTTCTACAGCAGTGGAGAACAGTTATATACTCCAATGAGAGTAAATTTAACCTTTTTGGATCAGATGGAATCCAGTACGTCAAGCGCAAATTCGGCGAACGACTGCTTGACGGGGGCAGATGCAAATCATATGAAGTAAATTTTCCGTTTCCTTTTCATATTTGCAACTGTCCTCACGTTAAGTAATCACGTGAGGTGGCTGTTTGCGTGCTTACATATGAGACAGGGCCCTGTAATAGCACCCACGCGACCAAGCTGATATTACGCCTTCGCGGAGGCAGCTAACCCCGACAAAATTAAAGCGATTAAGGAATTTCACGGTCCGAAAACGGAGAAACAAATTAAAAGTTTCTGGATCTTCTGGGCTACTATCGGAAATTCATCAAGAACTTCTCCGACGCCACAGAGCCACTTACAGAATGTTTATAGAAAGATAAAACTATAATCTTGGACACAAGGTACATTTACAATGTTTCGAGTATTGCAAAGAGTTATTGTGTAATGAACCAATCCTGCAATACCCGAATTTTTCCAAAAAAATTTATCCTACCGATGCAAGTAACGTAAACCAATTTGTTATGCATCCAGAACCTTAACGGTTTCGGCGCAAAATTGCTCCACCATAGAAAAGAAGCTTTTGACCGTCGTTTGGTCCATAAAATACTTTAGGCCATATTTATTTGGAAAAAAAATCAAAATTGTAACGTACCACAAGTCGTTGACATGACTTTTTAACCTCAAAGACCCTACTCGAAGCTGGTTCGACGGAGTATATAAGAAGGGTGCAAAAAATACAAATGCGGATGCATTATTACGTATTCAACCCAAACCTCCTACAATTAATAACATTAACACTTCCGACATAACTGATTCCTCCCCGGACACAGAAACTGGAAGAGATTCTCAAGACCTTGCTCCAACTACAAATTCCCCGATAAACCTTTTAATTCACTAATTCACTGAAATACTAGGATCAAACATGAATATCCATTCGGAAAGCATAGAATCATAATTTACAAGTTTAACCACCACGTGCCAACCATTAGACTCAAAATCAGAACATTCGTAACAAAATATCGAGTTACATGTGATGTTATAGTCTGATATATGTGTTGGACCTCGAAGATCAAAACACCATGATCAAAAAACAGGCATGAGGAAATCCATCACAGTGGTATAATGGAGAATTACGAGTTCATCAAAAAGGACACATTATTTTCGACATATGAGAAACCTCATAACATCGTACATTAATAACTGCGGTATATACTTGCAGACAAAACACGATAGACATCCACTGAAGATCGAATATGAGATTACGGAAACGCCAAAAGGCCAATGGAGATCTTGCATATAGATTTCTGCTTCTTTGAAAACAACGTATTTCTCACGGTACTGGACAAGTTTTTCAAATTTACGTTAGCCTTATTAGTCGCGCACCAGTAAGGAAGTCCAAAAGAGAGCAGACAACGAAGGCAATATGAACACTCCATCTTTCTTCCACCATACTTCGTCATTTTCTTCGACAGGAAGTTCTCCCGTAGAACGATTGCATTCACCCTTGCAAGAACTTATTAAAATCGCTCGTATCGAAAAGCCTCGAGAAAACATTAAACCCCTAATGCATAATTGTATTCTCTCTTACAATAACACCATACATTCGGCTACGAAATTCATACCGTTTGAGCTAAAAGCTCGGGCCTTTATATTATTTTAGGGCAATCAACAAATCCTGATGATGAATTATGTAAGAAAATTTATGAAGAAACTCACGATAGTAAAACCAAGCTGATCAATAAACTCAATATTGATCGGGTTAAACTTCCTGTCTTAAAAGCAAACCAAATAATCCATGTTCGTAACAAAAGGCGCTCGAAAGTTAAACCCGGTTATGTCATAAGGAAAGTTCTCAAAAATAATAACGTCACTGCCGTAACTAAAGACGGTAAATACCATAAAAAACTGATTAAACAACCATTTCAGGTGCTCTCTAATCCAGCACCAAACACTCAAGGTAGCCAACCTAGGGAACAACAAGAGGCTTATACCGATCAAACTAGGCCAGGCTCGAGTAATCAGTAGCTATACACGAATCATCCATTTAATTGACATCCAGAATTATGAAGAAAATCTTAGGATAATCTCGAGCATAAAACTGGAGAGTTGCACGAAAATATCAACCTTTTGAAATCCTGTTAATCCGTACAGGATTTCAAAAGGTTGATATTTTAGATATAGGCCTCATTAACGGATTAGGATCTCTAATCAAAGATATTACGGAAAAACTAGATCAACACGATCTAGAAGAAATAAGCAGTGCAATCCACAATCTTTGCGTAAATCAAGTCAAATTAAATGAGCAAAACAACGCTTAAATTGCGATAGATTCAACGATAGGCAAAGCTACGTTAAAAATAGTAACAAGCATCACATTCGAATTAAACGCAACCGAAGTGGGGCTAGACATGTTCAAAATAGATCAATATATATCCAAATTAATCAACACAATGGACGCATTGTCACAGCATATCGACGACACACTAGACGCTCTCAGCTCAGCCAAACACCGACTTATTTCACAACATTTTTTAACCAATAAAGAAATACATTTCATTTACGACATATTATCCAACGACCACATAGACATTTACAAGGATATTACAATTCAAAATTGTACGCAGTATTCAGGTACCAAATTTCTTAGAATCAACATTTAGTTGTTACAACATTAACCCTATCCCCTGAAAAAACCTAATGATCACTCTTATTCCCTCATCCAATATCATCCTTAATGAACAAAACTATTAATTCACACTGGAACCATGCAACGAGGTGGAAAACGTATACTATTGCAACAAACAAGCACTACGATCAACATCGCACTCTTATATACCGAACATAATTCTTCAACAACCGGCCAGGGGTAACCACACAAACGTCGATCCGGAAGACGAAATTAGCGAGCTTTCAAATGGAAAGCTCTAAAATTTACATCAACATACCATCAACGGCTAAAATCCATCCAAGGTCACCGATAGTAACAAATATGTCTATGAAGAAGACGAAACAATCATATTGCCATATCACGATATCGAAAGTCATCAACTAATTCCATTGCTGTTCATATCGAAGATGACGAATTGGACGCTGAAAAACAGAGATCAAATTCAACTATTACAAGAAAAGACTTTATCTAATTGTATTTAAGTGGCAGCACAACAGTGTTGTGCCGTATTGTCTACACCGCTTCGATAATTAATATTCTACACGTGTAGAAAATATATCTTCGTGACGTTTCAACTCCGACGTATTGTGTTGATGTCACACATTTGCAACTTGAGGGGCAGGCATGCGTTCTTAAATTTTTTTTTTCAAGTGTTTTTACACCACAATTCTAGCGGTTTACATATGAACTACGAGTGTGTTTTGGTAGCTGTTTCGATATGCAATATTGCTCCAAATTTAGCTACTTTTTCATTCGTTTGGAGGCTGATCTGAGCAAGCTTGAGCGCAATGTGCTTTTCCTTGTGTCGGCGGCATCTTCTAATAAAATTCTGTCAGTGTTAAAATTTCTCTCTGTGAATTTCCGCACCTGAAAGGTTTTGTAATGTCGTAAGAAATTTTTTGTTAATCATTTAGTGAATTTGGGTCGTTGTTAAGCCATCATGGTGAATGAATGAATGAATGGGAGTCCATGTGCATATTTGTGTAATATTTTTGGGTAGAAATGGTTTTGTGTGGGGATTTACCGCTTCTTTTAGGAATTGCTTGCTGATTTAAGACGCAGAAGTCGATGGTCGTTCTCCATTAATAACACACAAGTGTCTAATGCTTGTTTGCTACCCCAATTTTAATGGGGTTTTATCAGATCGGTGTGTTTGTTATTTATAATTATCGTTCTCCAATTTTTGTACTGAAAAAACTCCCTGTATATTTTTTTTAGTGAGGCTTGTGTTGTTTGGTGTCATAATGACACACGTCTTTGGTTTGTTGATTCGCCTGCGTCTTTTATTGGCTATTGCCACTGAATATAAAAATTATTGTGTTTCTTGTATTTTTGAATGGAATTTTTTATTACGATTCTACGATTATTCTGCTATTTACGATTATTCTGCTGGTTTCTTATTCCACTAGTGCCTGCTTTAGTTTAGCGGTTTGATAATGTGGCGACGCCTTTTATTCATCGTGTCCATATAATATACATTTCATTTATTTCTCTATTGTGCTAGCCTTGATGTTGCTGTTAGAGTTCCGAAATTTCAATTACCGATTCGTGCTCATGTAAGATAAGCCGTTTCGGTAATCATTTTGATTTTGGAGTAATGAATGCAGGGGAGAGGGGCGATGATACACTCCATTATTCTTCACTTTCTTCTACGATATTCCCAAAATCTATGGTGTCACTCAAATTTGTACTAATCCAAGCAATGGTTGCTTGACGTCATTTCAAGCAGGATAACTCCAATGGAAAAGGGCACACGGAAAAAAAAAATTTGACTGATTCCTGAGATAACCTGAACAAAATAGATATCGCTTGCATTAAAAAATCCCCATGCCACATTTTGTGGTGTACGCCACTGTTTTTCTTAATTTTGTTTAATTTAGTCGAAACAACCAAAAACAGTCAAATGAATCAAAAAAACTCATTCCTCCAAAAAGTTTTGTAGATGACGAAAGAACGATTCATTTCGAAAATGTTCATGACAGACGGCACATTTGGCACAGTGAATTTCTTTTAAGCCATAACCGAATTTCGCCTTGTACAGCGTTATGATAATCGATTAAGGTCAAGAAAGTGTAGTGCACACCCACATTTTATTTGATCTCGTTACGAAATTAACTCGATTTCAACCAGAATAAAAATTATTCATTTCTATAAAGCCCGCTGGATACAGAAAAAAATCTTAGAAGGTTCTTCCATTTTTCGGATACCTTTTCGAAGGATTAATGAATGTGAAATGAATATGAAAGTTACTGGAGCTACCGGTGATTGCTAAAGAAACGCCAACTATTTACAATTTACGATTTCTAAAATTTAATTTTATTCCACGAACGAAAATGAAATCGCTTATGGTTGTGCCAATATCGAAGAGATCGATTGACCAAGACATTTCACTCTCACCTTATTGTTTTAAAAAAATTGAATTTTAACATATAAAATATAGGTAAACCCATATTTAAACTGGAAAACTATATAAGATGGCTACTTCGTACAGAAAAACAATGGTAGAAAACAACAAAAAAGCAGTTATCTTCATTGTCTACGAATTGTCTACATAATCTACCAATTCTCGACATTGTCTACTCCAAAATCAATTGTCTACGATATTTCGTCACCGACACGTAGACAATTCGGAAATGAGTGTAGACGCACAACACTGCAGCACAACGGGCATTGTCGGAATCATCATCATCACAATGGTGGCCTACTACATCTGGGCGAGATTCCGAGAAGTGACGAAACATTCGATAAGGCGCAACCACCAAACCCACAACCGAGGAGTTACGTTTCTCTACACGCAATACAACCAGCAAAACAACAACAACATAACAAAATGAGAGAATCAAAAACGCAGAATGTACATAAATGCAACGGTGGAAAATGCAATTAAGCATAAAGGCATTTATGCACATTTCGGCAATAAATATCAACAGTTAGATTAAGAATCGTATTGCAATTAGTTGTTAAGTTAGTGGCTAAGAGTGAACACCTTAAATAAATAAAATAAATAAATAAATTGTAAAGTTAACAAAAATAGTAAACTAAAATAAAAAGGTCCACGTTTACAAAAATTTGTGCTGAACGCGTTCGGCGAAAATACTTTCGCCGCAAATTAGGAAGTGCGGACGTGTGCGGCGCACGAAAACGACACAAAAATGTATGCCACATTCAACGCATACGATCCAGCACTTGTCGGTTAAACATTTACGGTGAAAATATTTTTGCCGAATGCGTTCGGCACAAATTTTTGTAAATGTGGACGACCCACCTTTATACTTGAGTCTTACATAAAATTGAGTAAAGTGGTTCAAAATATATATTCAAATTAAACGCAAAACCTTAGAAAGCTCTAAATATGTCAGTAGTAAGTACTGCACGATTTATGATACCTTACAAACAACAACACCAAGAGTGTATAAGCAGATCATGTACTGTAAATACGAGTATGTATGGACACATATATTCATTATATTTTTATTTTAAAAACCGTTATTAATTATTGAAAATATTATTAAAAAATATACATATTCATATAATGTTATATTTATAAATACAAATTTTTTTATTTTACTTTTAAAATTCATTAAATCCGAAAAAAATAAAAAAATAACGATTGAAATAAAATTGTATATTGAAAACCATTATAAATATTTGCATAAATTTTTTTTTTTTTATTTTGGAAAGTGTGGAAATTATTTTGACGTGCTTTTTTATATAAATAAATAAAATAATTAAAGCTGAAAATTATACATTTCATATTTTACGAAATATTAATAAGCATTTTAAGAGACATTATTTTCGATATATTTAAGTAGATATGGGGGAACATACATGCAAATAGATGTAACGTTTATCGTAGAAGTATGTCGAGAAAAATTTATAAGAGCAACAAATTTAGTAAGGTGTAAGTGTCAGTCCCCGTAAACCCCTAAAATATATGACCTGAATGCAGTTTTTACATCTTTATATCAGCCTAACAATGTTAAATTTTTCCCATCTTATCGGTAATTTTTTTGTAGGCCTATCAATTTTTATAATTTTTTTAAATATAAAACAAAAAGCAACCCAATGATATTCGAGAACAAAAAATATAACAAAAATTGCACGACAGTAAACGAAAAATACCAAAAGATTAAAAAAATGTTGCTTTGTTAGGTTGAGATAAAGACGGTTTCCCGAAAATTCGGCGACAAACAATTCATCGAAAAACAAATATGAAAACTAAAATTTTACAATAACCAAATGTGCGTGAAAACATTTTAAAAAAAAAAACAATTCATCGAAAACACAATTCATCGAAACAAAATTGTTCACGTAAAAGTTTCTGTTGAACATCAGTACTTACAGGTAACATTTCCTATGCAGATTTTACAAGTATTGTGATGAGGTGCGTAATGTATTTGAATCAAACTGAATTGTTATAATAATTCGAACATTTCGGGAACTTATGGTGCAAGTGGTTGGCCCCAAGTACTAAAATATAAGAAAACACGAAAAATATGCATTCATCATTCCTTCGGAAAAACTATTTAAAAATGTTTATTTTCACGATTACGTCAGTTTTGATCCCAAATTCCATTAGAAAATCTACCATTTCTTCAGAAGAAAACTTTTTTAAATATTTTATTTGGACGGATTCGAGCTTAGTTGAAAATCCGATTCTTAAACTACGACATACTAAGGGTGTTTTGATAATCACGTGACCTCAGTACATTCCAAACGAAACGAAATAAAGGAACAACATGGAACAAAAAGAATACAAATTTGACAGTTGTGACTAGTTGACAGACATTTGAATTTTACTTAATCAATTAGTGGTGCGTATTGTAAAATTATTGAAGTAAATATTAGTTAAATTTACAAAACAAAGTGGGATAGAGCAAAAAAAATATCATAGGTACTTTGTGTCAAAATAGCTTGGCAACAATTTGTTGATAGTTCAAGTGATTCGGAGAATGACGAAAAAAAATCTAATCTAAATGACTACCAGTTTAAATTTCATTTTCGCCTTTTGCCTCGAACTTTTGAGAGTTTATTTCAAAATGTAATAAGAAACGAAAGCAAATATATAGGGTGGGCCAAATATTTTTTTTTTTAATGCAAAAAACAAAAAGTTCTCAATATTTTTTCAAATTTATTTTTTCATTGTAGAGAACAATCCTTCCGATTATGGAATACTATTTCATTCATATGACTGTCTCGGCTGGCCTTGACGTACCCCATACGGTCGATCCAATTTTTGAGCACATTTTCATGGCAATGCGAATATTGTTCTTGAGAGAGTCAATCGTTGCTGGTTTATCGGCGTAACACTTATCTTTGGCGGCACCCGTGCTGTGTGGCACGCCGTCTTGTTCAACCAAATGTTGCCTATGTGCTCCTCTTCAAGTGCCGGGAACAAAAAATCGTTTATCATAGCGCGGTAGCGCTCACCAGTGACAGTAACGGCGGCTCCTTGCTCATTTTCAAATAAAAATGGCCCAATGATGCCACCAGACCAAAATCCGCACTAAACAGTCACTCGTTGAGGATGCATGGGCTTCTCTACAATCACGTGCGGGTCCTCCGTCCCCAAATGCCACAATTCTGTTTGTTTACATAGCTGCCAAGATGGAAATGATCCGAAAAGATGATTTTTTTGCCAAAATCGGCATCTTCTTCAAGTCGATCGCAAACCCACTCAGCGAACCGAATACACAACCATTTTCGTTCAGCGGAAGGATAAAGCTAGCTTTCTGTCAAATCAGAAGTGACATAACCCTTACCATACTCAAAATAACCGATAGTTCAAAAAAAAATTAGATCCTGAGTTAGATCCACCCTGTATATTCATAGCTCAGTTACAAACATGTTCATGCCAAGAAAGTGTTACTGTGTGGCTGGTGGGATTGGCAAGGAATCATTTACTACGGGTTTCTAGAACCTGGACAAACTGCTACAGCTGAACGTTACCAGGCCCAGTTGATCAAATTAAGTGTGTTCTGGCATAGTAAAAAGACCATTTACGATCCAAGAAAGGCGGAAGAGAAGAGAGAAGAAAGTTTACGGCCAGAGAAAACGAGGAACGACTTTGCTTATCAGATAAGGAGGCCCAGCAGGAGATTATGCAGTATGAATCGTTGAGAGTGAGTTCGGTAGTAGAGTTTATTGCTAAAGAGAGAGCGATCCTGAAAGTTGTGCAATGGTGGCACGAATTAGAGTTGAGAAGGAAGTGTGCTGGAATATGACGAGGCAAAGAAAGGATCAGGGACATGATGAGCCAGTAGCGGGAAGCATCCAAAAAGACGAGAAACGACCGATTTGTCAAGTAGTTAGAGGCTGAAAAAATAACGTAGCTGTTCATCGACGATGAATGTATAAATATGGAGCCGCAATAGAAAAAAACTGCACGAAACACAGAAATAAATCGTAAACGCAACACGACCAAAGTGGGAGATTTTGACGAGGTGATTTAGTAGGGCTGTACAATTCCAGGAAGTGGAAAAGCAGATCTCAAGATGCATAACGAGTTTGGAAAAGTTAATGCAAAATTGTCAATAGGATCAGCGATTATGTGGATCGATGAAAAGGAAACCTAAGAGGTGGACGAAAAGCTATACATGTTATGTTGCGAATTCTACTCTAAATGTTACCAACCCAGAGGTTTCGAGTTCGATTCTAGTCACCGACCACAATTTTATTGAGGCGATTATTATTTTTAATACGCATAGATGTTATCGGAACAAGTATTCCTCCAATTCGGATTGGGAATTGGATTTTAGAAAGGCATTCCATGTGGAGGGGAATACGAAAATAACGAAAACATTTGTAAACGGCGGCGATAGTCATCATAGAAAATACGGGAATTAACAATGGCGTTAATCATCAAGCCAGGAGAAATAACGCAAATTGGGACGCAGAGACAGTTAATAAAGCTTGTAAGTCGAAAACTCGAACGCCCGAAATTCGTAACAATACTTTGTGTAAGATCTAATTAAAACGAATTGATTTGCCATCAAAATTCCAGTTTGTATGAATTATTTTCGGTTGCGAATTATTTTTTGTTTCGAATTAAATATTAAATAAATAAATAAAATGTTAATATTAAAGAAAAAAAATAATTGCACTTTTTTTTAAATATGAAGCTACTTACTATTAATAGCCGCTAGTTTCAGCAGAAAGTAAAAATCGATAATGCAGGTAATGTCTTGGGCGGACATTTGACACTCAATATTTTCACTGTGTTTGATTTTTGTTATTTTATAGAAAAACCGACAACCACGGTTAGAGATTATGAGATTGTCGAACCACGGTTAGAGATTGTCGTTGAGGCACCACACAAGACACATTGATGTTTAAGGTTTTTCTCTCCATTGCTAAAGAGAACAAAGAAAACGACGAGATTCAAGAATGAGAAGGGGGTTCAATAAGTTCGGTAATTATATTTGAAATAACGGTAATATAAATTATTTATTTGTTTTCATTACTCTATTTACCATAGTCTACCGACAATATAGTTTATCTTTATTACTCGACCAATTCGTTATAATTACTTTTTTAATTGAAAACTATCAACTTTTTCCAATGTATATTGGAAAATTAAAACGATTATAATTCAGCAGGAGCTCTACGTGGAAAGTGAAACAAGTTAAGTCATATTTGCTTTAATCCAGAAATACAACCACACCGTGCTAGTTACTTGCGGGACACCCTTTATATTATTTCTTTGTAATTTTGGAAAATAATTTTCTAATCAATCAATATAATGGCCGAATTCGTGGAACGTCGTAATACTAACGTTAGCGAATGCATTTGCTTAAGATGTTTTCAATAATTTACTACAAAAAAGAGCAAAAACAAACCAGCACAATGAAAAAATGCGAGCACCACAATGCATTTATTGTTTTGCAAATTATTTTCCTTTTTTGGCTTAATAAATTGAAGAGCTTTTAAATTTTAATTCACATAGACTACAGAGCCAAGCCAAATTAATCTATCTAAATGGGTTTTGAATGTGCTTTCGTATTAAGAATATACTCGTATGTATAAATTTCCTTCCGAACTTGGGAAAAGTTGTACATGCCTAAGTAGCCAAACCACCTTTTTGTGTTTCGAAATGATTAATCTAAGTTCGGGTAGATATTTGAAATAGATCCCTGGGGTTCGAAGCAAATAACCCACACCGATTCTTTATAAAAAAAATGTACATATACACAATTCAAGTTTTATGAAATTCACAAAGTGATTGATCATTTTACAACAAATATCCATTAAAAATCTGACTTGAAAACTAACATTAAAATCGTAATCTAACGGTATTTGGATACAAACATGCTGGTGCAAATAAGAAATAAAATAAAACTCGTATTCGACAGATATGGATGTATGAACAGTTAATCGTAAGACTGCTTCATCGGATCTAAGTTTCGGGGAACATCTGAAAAGACACGAGACTACTGATGTCAAATATCTGCTCTGGTCGTGAAGAAGAGGGACTGGGTTTGGTGACACATTTTTCTCTTAATTTGTTTATAAACCAGGTGAATTCTATAGCTACAGCGCTCCAAAATACGATGTATATCATCGATATCCTCTAATGTTTCCACCTCAATTGTTTCTATCAATTCATTATCTTCCTTCGTTTTATTCTTGACAAAGATGCTAAATCCCTGGCTAGAAGATTTGTTGATATTATGTTGGACTGTGCCTTTAGCAGTTATTTGAACATCAGAGTCTCTGAGCACGCACGCTGCTCCGATTTCCACTATACCGGAGCATAAAAATGTGTAAGATTGGATCTGAGAACAACATATCACATCGACATTAGTTGTTAGTGTGTAGTTTGATCCAGTGATTTCCAGATTTTATCGACTTAGTATTGCATACTGTATCTGGTCCATTATTGTGTTGTAGGAGCGCTACTCGCATTGTGTTAGGTTAATTGGAGTGTTGCTAATTGGTGATATTTCGTATAAGAAGTGTACAGGCTGGAATACTTGACATCGATGGATATCTTGTCTCGTTTACAATGCAAAGTGTTCACGCGATTGTCCGTTGGTATCAGTCCATTGCTATGAGTTACTCGGCTGCTTATATTCATTCTTTAATACACGTGATGGAGGTGGTGAATGTTGTGTCCAGATAGAGTTATGATTGCAGACACGTGTTATCGAACAAATTGTAACTCTTCTTCCTGCTGAACTGGAAGGATTTGTGATATATTTTACCAACTTGATGGTGTTATCAACTATAGTTGTTTGATTGGGAGGCTTGGACGAAAAATTAGCTAATCACCCAGAAGCCTAGTGGATAAAATTTCAACAACAGTTACAGCTTGTAAGCAAATTAAAATTCTTATGTAGATTAATTTGCACCACAAAGTCATAAAACTACATATGGGTTCTGTAGTTTCGTTACTAGCATCCATATCTAGAGTACTTACATCTGCCTGCATTACAACAAATGCTGTACATCTAGAAGTTGTTAGTGATTTAACAACACATCTACAGCGATTGCGATACTACATTTAAAGGTGCAGATAAACAATTGAAGACTGCAATAAAGGAGTTCAACAACAGAAATAATTAATATTATATATCAAATGAAAGCATAAATTGGCTTTTGGCCCAGGATACACATATTATGGGCAGCAACCGTAAGAGCAGCTAAATACTACCCTAAATTTTTAGGTGAAACTGTATTGAGATACGAATAAATGTGAACAGTATCAAGCCAAATGGAAGCATGTGTTAATTCTAGACCACTGTGTTTCATGCCTTCAGACATCGAAGACTCAGTCATCTTAACCGCCGGACATTTTATTATCGGGGAATCATTAATCACTGCACCTGATCAAGATATTATTGAAGGAGTTTGTACCTTAAGCAATCATTGGAAGTTGACTCAGAAGATGGTAGAAGGTTTCTGCAGAATATGGTGGTGCGAATAATTCACATCATTACAACGCAGATTATAAAGTGACACGGAGAAAGGCTAAATATATAAATTGGAAACGTAGTTATATTCAAAGATCTGAATCTACCACCATACCAATAAGCTCTAGGCAAAATTGAGAATCTCAATTGACATCCGGGCACAGACGGCAAGATCCGTGTAGTTACGGTTCACAAAAATATGAATTTTGTGATAGACGACAATCTCAACGATGAAAAACGTACCAGCTATCTAAGCATTAACTAAACGCACAGCCAGAGAGACTAAATACTAATCTTAGAATATTACTAAGGTTCGTTAATCGCTTTTCGGTTAGTTCTAATTCTTGATTTTTCCAATTATTTGGTTAAACTGCTTCTGGCAAAGCATGAACTAAACACTTCATCGAAGACTTCTGGTCTTTTCACAGATTTCTGTTTTAAAGGTTATAATTTCTCCTAGCAATGAATAGTTCTTCCACAATGGTGGAGTGAATTCCAGAACTTGACCTGCTTTATGCCATCCGTTTGTTGTGGAAACAAGTTCTGACAATTTTCTGCATCATATTTGGGTAGGAAGGCAACGGTGCACTATATCTTTTCAATTTTGGCATGACTGTCTTATAAGGTCTATCCCATGGATAGTTATTAACTTCGCAATAAATTTGTGTTTTAGCTCTTTCGGGCGGCGTATGGCTCGTATCCTTCTAGCATGTATAGGAAGGCCTCCCCATCAAACAAACTAATAAGCCGCAGATTTTTGATTTGTACGACCGTATGAGCAGTGTGGGTTTAAATACAATGGGCTGATGATCTCTATGACTACAATCAACATTAACCTTTCACATGAATACCGACCTATAAGTTGAATTCCTATGGCAGAATGACATCTCATGCTGAAAAGTCGCCCGATACAGCTCTCACAGATCTCAGTATAGTTCACAGATAACGGCAAAATCTTCTTTATCTATCTAGATCTCAATTTGATGTAAAAAATCATGTGGCAAGAGTTTTGACTTCTAAGTAAGTTCAGACTTCTTCCCATACATTTATTTTATCCAGATCTCTAATGTGTTTTAGCGTTTCACGCGTAAGTAGTTTTATTTTGGTTGCTGGGCCTAGTAATTCTACAGCCTCTGTTTGAGATTGTGCTAATGAAAGTCACCTATAGTTTGAAGCTTCAGAAGATGGTCTCCCTCGTTCAATAAATCAGGACTCTGTGATGGTTTGTCTTTCATCTTCTTCACCATTGTTACGATTACATGATCGTAACAAGCGCTGTTTAATTTTATTCCCCTTGGTTTGTGTCCTCGCTTTCGGAGTTGTGTAATGTTTGTACACGTCGTGGTGATGGCGCGAGGGTGAGTAAGATGAGGAGAGAGAGAACAATGCGCATCGAATGGGTGTGTAAAGCAAAACATTCCATAAGAATGTTTTTCTTATATGCCTCTCGTTCGATGCGCATTGTTCTCTCTCTCCTCATCTTACTCACCCTCGCGCCATCACCACGACGTGTACAAACATTACACAACTCAGAAAGCGAGGACACAAACCAAGGGGAATAAAATCAAACAGCGCTTGTTACGATCATGTAATCGTAACAATTTTTTTTTTTTTTTTTTTTTTTTTTTTTTTTTTATCCGAGCTCCACCACAATCTGACACAACATAGTGGAAATGGGAAAGAGCTCGTAAGTCGGATGTCCAAAGAATAGGGGTATGACACCCCCATCTACGCGCAATCAAACAGCCCGTGCTGGTTACGATCGCAGATGGGGAATGCCAACCGGGAGACTGGCTTTGGTGTGCGTGTCCATGCGAATTCAAACAGTGCGAAGCACTGGTTTCGACACTGGACGCGCACGCCAAAGGGAGTGAAGCTACAAATCATAAAAAAAATCAAAAATTTAAAAATTCGCACATCGACTGGCTTTGGTGTGCGTGTCCATGCGAATTCAAACAGTGCGAAGCACTGGTTTCGACACTGGACGCGCACGCCAAAGGGAGTGAAGCTACAAATCTAAAAAAAAAATTAAAAAATTCGCGAAAAACTTTGGGCGCCACTGTTACAGGCTGGCTACTGCCAACCTGCAGATATCACTAAGCACATGCAGAGGCCTCCACGGTGATTTTTGCCGGCTACGTTCTCAGCGGAGAAGTGCGAAGGTCGTGGGGTTTGAGGCATACAGGGCTCCTGGCTTACACCGTGATCATACAGAATTGTAGGGGGAACGCAAATAATCAAAAGATGTACCCGGAGTTCCGCCGAAACTCGTCGGCCGGAACCTGAGGAACGAACACAACGAAATTATAAACCGAGAGCGGTGCCTTGGTGCGCGCATCCATCCGCATTCAAACGGGGACAAGCCCTGGTTACGGAATCGGATGCGGGCATCAAGGGACCGCAAACACTACGCCGACACAGAGGGAGTTTCCGCTCCCATCACACCACACCGAAAAATTTAGTAATTCATTTTTTCTTCATGAAAGGAAAAAAACACCAGAAAGGGAGAACGAGAGAGAGAAACGAGAAAGAGAGAGAGAGCAACAATGCACATCGAACGCGTGACCGTTGTTCGGCGCTCGATTACAAAAATGTTTATATATAAAAATTTAAAAAATTTTGAATAAAAAAAATTTAAATAAGAAAAAAAATGAAATACCAATAAAAATAAAAAAATAAAAATAAAAATTGTACCTTAATTAATACTAACCAACAACAATGACCGATGCGGGGCCTCTCCCCGATACCAAAATTAAAATAGCTGCGTGGCACCCGTTGAAAATATGCGTAGCACCCGTTGAAAATATGCGTGGCACCCGTTGAACATATACGGCGCCCTTTGAAAATATGCGTGGCACCCGTTGAAAATATACGGCACCCGATGAAATATGCGGCACCCGATGAAATATACGGTACCCGATGAAATATAAAAATACGGGGTCCGTTTAATACGGAACCGTTATTGATGAGTTAATGTGGCACCCGTTGTCTTTCCCTCGTATTCTTTGATTTGAATTAATTTGCGACGTATGAATCCTTTTGTAAATTCTTTTTATAGTAAAACGTTGTATCCATCAAACGAATCACAATATTTATGTTTTGCACTTTTAAATTTATATTTATTCAATAATATCACTGAATTCAACCATATGATACAATAAGAATTCATTCACAATTTAAAGATGAACACACGAAGTATAAAAATAACCAAATAACCACCCAATCATGAAATATCAAAAAAAATTGTTTGCAGCATTTTGATTTTATTTTATAAATTATACAATGAATAAAAATATATAACTCCAATTCTATTGGAATATTTATATTAATTTTTTTTACTAAATACTTAGGTTTTAAACACTATTTATCAAAAAAAAATTTTTCACCGACAAAATTATATACGTTCACCCTAGTTGAAGTTTAACTCGAATCTTCCAAAAATCAAAACTCTAATAATCAACAAGAAAAAAAATTCTTGCGCCGCACAACGACGCGCAGAACATTCCAGAAGAATTGTCTTTCTTCTCTGTCTCTCGTTTACATCAATTCGCATTGATGTAAACGAGAGGCATATAAGAAAAACATTCTTATGGAATGTTTTGCTTTACACACCCATTCGATGCGCATTGTTCTCTCTCTCCTCATCTTACTCACCCTCGCGCCATCACCACGACGTGTACAAACATTACACAACTCCGAAAGCGAGGACACAAACCAAGGGGAATAAAATCAAACAGCGCTTGTTACGATCATGTAATCGTAACACCATATTTGATTTTGACCAATGCATCTGTTCTATAGGCGCCGTTTGTATGGTAAACCGCAATGCGCTTTATCATCTTATGCTTAACTGTTAGCCATTTAGAATTATTGTTTGTGTCTGAGTTTCTTACTGTTTCTGCAGACCGCTACAGACTGACCACCTGCTAGATTGGTTCAGTAGCCATAATAGCCATAGGAGTGTCACAGTTATTTAAAATACTACCATTACTTTCCCGGATTTTGCTGGAATGGTCACCGTTTGGATTATTGTTCATTCTTAATTTGAATAAATTTAGTAAATCAGCGAGGTTGCCGCCCAACCGGGCTAGCCCCGAGTGTGTATGTGGGTATTACAATCGAATCAAAACTAAATTGTTTTGGTTTTCATTCGCCGAAACAATCCTTTAACGATCATTGATTTCACACCAATTTAATTTGTTCATATGCGTGAACTACTTAAATTATATTTGACACATATATCACTCTCTATCTCACAAAATACTGCTCCAGACCTCACCAATTACCAAACACAAAAGGAAGAATGAGATAGTATGGATACTCATAGGCTTCACCAAACTTCAGGTCATTTAATTTAAAGCTTGCAGAACCCAAATCGAAAATCGGACCAAAATTAGAACGCAAATCAAGATCAATTGACATACAAAACATTTTAGACTCATTACGGCCTAATCACATGATCCATTAAAAATTTTGAAGTTTGGTGAAGATCGAGTGGAGCCCAAAATTGTTTACTAGGGTATTTAAATAAGCCATAATAAGTCTAAATCTATTGGTCTGCAGTGTTGTGCGTCTACGCGTATTTTTGTGTTGTCTAGATGTTGGTGTTGAAAATAGCGTAGACAATTGATTTTGGGGTAGACAATGTCGAGATTTTGTAGAATATGTAGACAATTTTGTGTAAATTGGGGTTTAGTCATATTTGGCAGTTAAAATTCAATTTTAATAAAACAAATAGGTGAGATTGGAATATCTCGGTCAATCTTCACTAAACCAAAATCATTTTATAAATCCAGGTTTCATAAAATAAATTATAATGTAAATAGTTAGCATTTCTTTAGCGTACACTGGTAACTCCGGTAACTTTCATACAAGCCGTTTACACGATCCTGTAACATTTCTGCCGATTCTGTATTGGCGGTGATGTAATCCTTGAAAGAGGAAGTCGGAAAATGAGAGAATCTTCAAGATTTTTTCAGTATGCAATGGGCTTTATAATTTTCATTTAGGTTGAAATCGATTTAGTTTTTAACGATATCAAATAAAATGTTGGTTTACAATGTACTTTCCTGAGCTTAATCGATTATCATAACGCTGTACGAGGCTAAATTCGGCTATGGTTTAAAAGTAATTCACTGTGCCAAATGTGCCGGCTGTCATGAACGTTTTCGAAACGAATACTTCATTTCTGATTTTAATGTCCATTCCTTGAGCAATGTACTCGTAGTTGGGGTACTATAAGACTTGTAGTATAAATTTTTTTTATTGATTTTGCTGTTTTTGGTTGTATTACAACCCTAATTAAACAAAAATAAAAAAACCATGTACTGTGCAGATAATGTAGTTTTTCCAGACTAAAATTGTCCGATAACTGTCATTAATAGTGTATTGAACCAGAATACGTGTGGTGATTTTTTTATGTAAGCGATACCATTTTGCTTAGGTTAGCTCAGAATTTCATGTGTCCGGGACATTCACCAATTAATTATCAACCAACGTTTGTTTTTCCTTGTTATTTTTCACAGGAGTTTTCTTGAAATGGGGGACGAGTGGCGAAGGTATATAAGACAATTTCATCACTAACATCAACAACTATTGCTTATGGGTTAGTACAAATTTGGATCACCTTTTGGCAAAAACATAGAAGAAAGTAAACAATGGAATGGAACGAAACTTCCATCATTCATTAATCGGGATTTAAAATAATTACAAAAACGAATACTACAATAAATAAAGGACACGAATCGGAAATTGGAACATCAAAACTCTAACGGAAGCAAAAAAGCTAGCACAATTAGAGAAAGAAATTAAACGTTACAAAATCTAAATTATCGGTCTCAGCGAAGTGAGATGGAAAAACGGTGGTGAAATAAACACAAACGAAGTAAATTACCTGATTATATACACTGACGCGATGAATAAAGGGTGGACATATTAACAGCTAAAGCGATGAAGGGTAACAAGATTCAAAATTACGAAACACAACCTAATATACAGTGATATGCCCCAACAAAAGACGCAAATGAAACAACTAAGGATGAGTTCTATAAACAACTACAAGCCACAATCACAAGAGCACACAGAAAATGAACAAGATAATAGAAGAAGGAAATTTCAATGTGAGAATTGGAACAGATAACACCGACCTAACAACCAGCCTGGGTAAACAACCATTAGACTCTGCGTGCAAAAAATAATGGAGAACAACTCATCGACTTCTGCATCACAAACCAACTCCTAGCCAATAGGAGTCAGTAAATTTCCACACAAAATATACACAAATATGCACTTGGACGTCACATGACGCAGAACAATGATCCAAATGAATCACGTAACGGAATTTCTCACGACATTGCAAGATATCACTCATGCCCAGTGGTGCAGAAATTTAAACTGACTACCAACTGGTAATATCTCAAGTTAAAATTAAGCCTGTTGCTATAAAATGGATTAAGAAAAAAAATCTAACACCGACATATTAAAAAATGCCGACACAAGAAACACATTTTGCGAAGTGCTCAAGCACAGCCTCCAAACCAATAAATAAGCAGCCATCAGTATAGAGGAACAGTGTAAACAAATTGAAGAACCCCATATGGAAGCAGCTACCAACACACTCGGACAAGAACCAATAATTTAGACGTAAACCCTGGATCAGTCATAAAATTAGGAAGAAAATTGAAGAACGCTGGAAACTTAAGTTGCAAATATGCAAAAAATACGTTGGAACTGCAACATCAAAAAATACGTTCAGAAATGGAAGGAATATCTTACGTAAAAATCACTCAGATAAAAGATTACTACCAAATACTTAGTTCAATTAACTTGGTTGTTGCAAAATAATTTTACCCTTGGTTGATTTTACCAAATAGCTGATCACTGTTACCAATTTTTTCCACTTCTATTCAATAAAATAATAATATGTTTTTGGCTATATTAACTAAGTTAAAAATTAAGTAACCACGATTTGGTTAACGGAAATTTGGTTGATCGAAAAACACCAAGATTTTGGCAAAATAGACTCAGATTTCTGTTTCTTTTGACCCAAGTTTTTCTCTCAATGTAAAGCAATGATCATCCTATACATAGAATTTCACCAACACTCAATCCAAAATTAAAAAAGGATTAAAGGATCATATCATATTAATACAATACTTATCATCATTGAGCAGTCTAACGAATGGAATTCACCAGTACACATACCCTTCGTGAACTTCGAAGGCACTTTGTGAAATTAGCATCCCAAAGAAATTAAATGAACTCATAATCGAACAAGTAATCGAGTTCAAAACGAAGGCAATAAAAGTGAATCATACCGTAATAGCAAAGGAGTAAGACAAGGATGCGTACTCTGGCCACTTCTGTTCCTAATAATATAAGATTGTGGTGAGGATTAACAGATGGCATATGCCTGCTAACACACAAACACGCCGACATGCAACATAAAGTACAGAAGCTATCAGATCGATCAAAAAGAAGTTAGCCCTAAAATAAATATCAGGAAAACCAAGACGATGAAGCTAAACACAACAATATATATCAACCAAGATGAAATAGAGATAGATCTGTCCTATCCTGCAACACCAAGCTAAGAATGTTCAATTCGTTTGTAAAATCAGGGTTGCTGTACGGTTGCGAAATGAGAATACTGAGCTGCTTCTGGCGCAACAAAATAACAAATGTTGAGCTCCTTAGGCAAATGAATGAAGCAGTCATTGGAATCGACATAAGAAACCGCAAATGAAGATGGATTTACCACTCTGAGGAAGTCTAAGAATGACATGACCAGTTCTTTGTTTGGAATGGAACACACAAGGGAAAAGGAAAGACGACCATCTGTTGTAACATGGAAATGAATGATGCTAGCAGAAGCGAAACAACTCGGAAGCAGAGTTAGATAGTCCATCCCAGTAGACGCCAGATGCTCCTAAATTGGAGATAAAAGGGGAAAAATATTGTTTGAAATATCCAATGGGCCAACTGTCATATTTTGGCATTTATTAATCCTAATAAATGCTAAAACGTTGTAGTAGGTCTAGGTACATTACCAATGCGAAACCGACGCAACTAGTTTTTTAACTTTAACAACTATTTTCTCGAGAACTTCGCACATAAGCCATCTTTTCATAAACCAGGTCACATATACTAAGTAAATGTGTTACGTCTAAAGTGACTATATGATATGGTTGGTTTGACCACCTAGTCAGCCAGAACTGTATTAGCTAACGGCTGACGTAACTGTCACAGACACCAAAGTGTTCACCAAGTGAACAATGTGAACAATTTCACACTTTAACGGTAACATATACATGTGCTTCAAATGTGCTTCATTACCATATAAAAATTTGGGGTCAAACTGTTAAATGTGAAGAAAGAATGATCTCAATCTCGAAATGGTACCATTAACAAAGAAATCATAGAATTTTGATAACTGCTAATAGAAATAATATTTTTCGACATTGTCTACATTATCTACATTGTTGACGCCATTTTTTAAATTTTTAGATACATTGTCTACACGTGTCGAATATTAATTATCTACCCGGTGTAAACAATACGGCACAACACTGTTGGTCTGTTAATGGATATTGATTTGCTTTATAACTTCGGTTTTGGTCCAATTATTGATTTGGGTTTTGCTAGCTTTGAAGTGATAAAGCCTAATGGTTTTTCTTGAACGTTCAGAATAAAAACCATTAATAGGACATTAAATTAGCCTAAAATTAACCTTTAATTTTCCAATTGTTTTTCAATCATGTTTTGATATGGGTTCTGCTAACTTTTTCTAAAACTACCAGAACCCAACGTTTAAGTAGAAAAGATGGAGCCCAAAATTTTCTATGCGTACTATTTTAGGATCGCAAATCTTACACAATTGCCCAGTCACTTATGTACAAGTCACAAGCGACGACACAAGTCACGACATCTACAAACATAATTATGTTACACCAGCGCAAGTAGGTTACACCATCTCGCTTCTAGTGCCTCGCCCCACCACCTCTTTAAGCATCTAAGATTAAATTTGATGTTCTATTAACAATACAAACTTAAGAAGTCTGATTGCATTTAATTCATAACTCAATACATGAACACAGAACTAGAGACAAGTGTTTAGTTCTTCTCTTGCTAAGGAATGTTAAGAAACCAATAAAAAACTGTCACAAAATTAAAAAGTATTGACCTACCTACATTTGTATGTTATTCACATGCATAAATGTTTCAAATTTTCCCGCCCATTTCATGTATTTACAAAATTAAAATTTACAAATAATTTCATTACCTATCCCCATTATCGCAAACGAGTATACCAGGTGTGTAAAAATGAAACCGGAAGTTTTTAGTAAAAAGTACACGTCCATCGTATGATAATGATTAAGAGTACTTTATTCAAAGTATTGCCCATTATTACATTAGTTATACATTTTTCCCATCTTTCTGGCAATGCGTGGATGCCACGCCAAAAAAAACCGCAGTTATCGAGCCATTTTCGTACATTTTCGCAGGAAGTGACATAAGTGATAATCAGGCGGAGCCAAGTCTGGCGAGTAATCCGCATGTAAAATCGATTCCCAATTAAGTGTTTCCAGCGTTTCCATGACCGGTTTTACTTTATCATGCATTATCATGAAACAAAATCACTTTGTGTTGCCTTTTGTCATATTCTGGTCGTTTTTCACGCAAAGCTCGATTCAAATTGATCATTTGTTATTGGTAGCGTTCAGTATTTTTTAGCAGCTTAAAATAAATCACACTCTTCTGATCCCACCAAATACAGAGCATTGTCTCCCGTCCGAAGCGATTAGGCCTTGCAGTCGATGTCGATGGTTGCCTTGGAGCAACCCAAGACATTTTGCGCTTTGGATTCTCAAAATAGATCCATTTTGCATCGACAGTCACAATTCGACTTTCATTTGTATCTGGCGAACAACATTTCGCAAGTAGGGTATTCGAAACAACTAGCTCTAGAACAACAACCAGCTAAACCAAAAGAAAAGTCTCCTCCACCAATAAATGTCGTCGGGATATCAAATTTCTTCACTATACAATCGATTATGAAATCGATTTCGATAGTACAAACTCGTATCTCTAAACAACGACGTCTGAAAAATTAATGTTGTAGACTCTGAAACTTTTAGAGGTTTGGCTATAAAGCTTAATTCCGAGGGGCATCAGTGGTTTACCTATGAGCATAAGAATGATCGCCCAATTAAAGTTATGGCTAGAGGTCTTCACCCAACCTGTGCAAAAAAGGAAATTATTGAGGATCTCAAATTAACAAAAGAGGGCTTCCACTATGTAAGCTCACTTTTAATAACAAACAAAAATTGGAAAATGTGTATAATATCAAGGCAATACTTAGCATGAGAGTTAACATAGAGCCATTGAAAAAGAATAACGGATTAATACCGCAGTGCAAAAAATGACAAGGTTTTAATCATACGCAGAAATATTGCCAAAGAGAAATTAGATGCGTGAAATGTGCCGGAAAGCATCATGCCCAAGTATACTCCGTTAGTAAAAATATTGCTGCAAAATGTGTCATTTGCAATAAGTCACATCCCGCGAACTACCGGGGTTGTGAAATAGCTAAGGAGCTACAAAGAATAAGAAATAAAAGGAATATCGGTAAAAAATTATAAAACTTCCACCAAAGAGGAACCTAAACCTCATGCTAGTAAAACGGGAGAACGAAAACCAAAACTGTACTCGCAAGTAGTTTTGACAAAACCAGTTATTTCGGAGGACACTACTGAAGGTACAGCAATGCTCCAAAAGATACTAAGAAGCATGGAAGCTCTTAACATTCGGCTAACCAAGAGAAATGCCTTCAACCTCTAAGCAACAGGTTAGATAAGCAAGACTCTCTAAATTAAATGAAATTCATGTTCTACTAAAATGATGCAAACAACAACAAATAAAACATTAAGAATAGTAACCTGGAATGCAAATGGGCTAATGCAACAAATTCCAGAATTAGAAATTTTCCTAAATACTGAAAAAATAGATAAATGCCCAGTATCGGAAACCCATTTTACTTCAAATTAATTGCTTAAAGTATATGGATACAGTTGTTACCATGCCATTCATCCAGCAGAAAGCACAGGGGAGGATCATTGGTGGTTATAAAAAAAACATCAAACACTTTATAGATCTTAAAATTTAAGGGGAATTTATGCAAGTAGTCACCTTCAAAGTATTTATAAACAACAACAAAGAATATAGTGTATCGTCAATATATTGCCCCCCAAGATATAATTTAATTAAACAAGACTATAGCACGTTATTTAAATCACTTGGATCAAGTTTCATAATCGGAGGTGATTTTAATGCAAAAAACAGCTACTGGGCATCAAGAGTAATCTCTAAAAAACGAAGAGAACTGTTTGCAGCAGGAAGACTATGCAATTGCGATTTTCATTCTGGAGGCTAGAAGCAAACGGATAGAAACAAAATACCCGATATCATTGACTTCTTTATCACAAATGGTGGTATAGACGAAAACTACATATACCTAGAAAGCAGCGAGGAGATTATGTCGGATCACACGCCTGTTATTATGACAATCAGTGCAACGATTGTTAAAAAAAACTAGTCCATCTTCGCTAACGAACAAAAAAATCTGCTGGGAGAAATTCCAGAAACTTATTGAGGATAATATTGATCTTCAGGTGCCAATTAAAAACCCGATACAACTAGAAGAAGAACTAGAACAACTCAACAACAGTATACAAGAAGCGGCGTAGAGTAGTACCCCTCAAGTTCAAAGAAAATGCGTCAAAATTTTATTTATCCTCTAGAAGTTAGGGAACTAGTTGCAACAAAACGAAAAGCAAGAAAGGCCTGGCAAAGAAGTCGAGCACCAGAATATAAAACAACTCTAATTTTTTTATCCAATAAACTAAAGTTGCTAAGAAATCAAGAACTAATCCATTAATAAATACTTGAGTGGCCTTACTGGGGAAAAATATACAGAGATCCCTTTGGAAAGCGACAAAAAGTTCAAAACGATCTAAACTACAAATTCCACCAGTAAAAATGAAGATGGCACATGGGCTATAAGTGCAAAACAAAAAGCTTCGTTGTTTGCAACCCATCTCGAGAACACGTTCCAGCCTCTGCCTAGACAAACTGCAGAGGAAAACATACCACCCGTATATAAAATGGATAACTGCAATACTCGTATATCTCCTGTCACATTACAAGAATTAAAAGAGGAAATCAATCTTAACCTAAATACAAAGAAATCTCCAGGACTAAATTGCAGGACAAATAGTAAAAACTCCATGAAAAAGGGCTACTTAATGCAGTGTTCAGACTTAAACACGTTCCAAATCAATGGAAAGTAGCAGAAGTAATTATGATAAATAAACCAAACAAACCACTTGATGACAAAAATTCGTATAGGCCGATTTCCTTACTCCCAATAATTTCAAAATTATTCGAGAAACCACTCCTCAAGAGACTAAAACCAATAATAGCAGAAAGAAATCTTGTTCCTCCACATCAATTTGGCTTCAGAGAAAACCATTCAACAATAGAACAAGTACACCGAATTACAAACATAATTGAAGACGTATCTTGAGAAAAAGAAAGCATTTTCAAGCGTCTTCTTGGATGTAGCACAGGCTTTTGACGAAGTATGGCATAAAGGTTTGGAATATACATTACAAAGAGACTTACCAAAGCAGTTTTATGAAATTCTAAAATCTTACATATCTAACCGACACTTTCGAGTTAAATTAGATGGCGAATACTCAGAAATAAAGAAAATATCAGCAGGGGTACCACAAGGTAGCGTTCTGGGACCAACTTTATATGTTATATACACCTCGGACCTGCCAACGATACAGGAGACTAACATAGCGACGTTTGCGGATGATACGGCCATCTTAGCAGTTGCTAATTGCATAGAAGAATCTACAAGCAAATTGCAAAGAGCTACTAATATTGTCAGTACCTGGACCAAGAGATGGCGAATAAAACTTAATGAAACAAAATATGTTCACGTAAACTATTCAGCTCTGGGGCTGTACAAACAAACCCAATGTCAACATCATCCAGTCATTCCAAAGCAAAGTCCTTCGTGGAATAGTTAATGCACCGTGGTACATAAAAAATGACAACCTCCATAGAGATCTGAAGATGGATTTCGTTAGTGAGGAAATAAGCAAACACGCGAGAAAACTCATGCAACGTATCACTCTACACCAAAATGCTGAGATACTTCGTATATTGGATGATTCAAACCCAGTAAGACGGCTGCGAAGGAAGAAACCGCATGATCTACAAGATCCAATCAGGATCGACTAAAAATATAATAAAATTGTAAAGGGGACTAGCCAAAGGGCCACAACCCTCCAAACAAGAATATAAATTATGAAAGATAAATTACTAGATGATTTGTAAATCAGTTGTAATAAATAAATATATTAAAAAAAATCGCAAGTCGTTTTTCTATTTTCCTGTTGTGTTTCATTAAGTTTATGCGGAAACCATTTTCCCAGCGTTTGGATCTTTCCTATGGCTTTTAAACTTATTTAGTTGTTTTTGCGTTTGAGCGTCATCCTCATCCAACAATGCTTGCAATTCACTGTCTTCATACTTTGTTCCGTCTTCATACTTTCCGCGTTCTTGGTTTCTCATGCCAAAATCACCATTTTTGAATATAATAATCACTCATAGCATTGTGACTTACCAGGAGCATGCTCACCGTAATCTTTGACAAGCATTCAATATTTCAATATGATTCTGCGGCAGTTTTCTTCAAATGATAACAAAAAATCAATGATGTCCGCAAATCGTAATAACATATGCGTTATTGTGTGAAAATAGTATGGCTACGAATTGGATGTTATTGACAGATGTCAAAAGAAAATAATGGCGCCGATGACGTGGTTTGTCGAAAGGTACATTGACAGGTGGCGCCATTTATTGGTAAATTCCGGTTTCATTTTACACACCTGGTAATTTTATTAGGTATGCAATTTCAGTATTTAGGATCAAGTATTATATATTTGGCATAACAAAACACTGTACATAGGGTCGCTTCTCCAAATAAAATATGGTTTAACGTATAACTGCGATGAACCGAGCCCTGGACAATATTATGTCTATAAAGACCAAAACTAATAATATTGTTGATGTATAATGTTTATGTATGTTGATGTTCAAATTACATTCGTTTAATTACATATAAAATTGCTTACTCCTAATAATCTAACAACATAAAAATTCTGATTAGTTTTTCTGTTAATTAAAACACAAAACATAAAACAAGTGGGTGTACATACATTTATTTAAAATAAATTAAATTTTGTTTTCGATAAAATTTTATTTTAATTTTGAAAATTTATAACAATTATTATTATTAAGTATAATTAGGCACATGATGGTTGGTCTGTTATATCCCTACCCAATATTATTATTTTATCTTGCATTAAATTCAATGGTGGACTGATAGCTAAGATTTTGAAATGCAGCAGACATTTAATTTACATCTGGTTCAAATAAACACCATCAGAATCAACTCTGTTTTCTTTGGAATTTCAATAGTAACAACAAGACCAAAAAATTGTATTTTCCAGTAATATAATTTATTACGGAAAATTGGAAAAAAATAATTAGTATTACAACTATTGTTGTACTATCGTATACATACTACATAAATACTGACTGACTCGTTTGCTTCTTTTAAAATATAAAATTATTATAATTTAATTTAATTTATTCCAATTTTTTATTTGTTCGTTAAAAATTGTATATTCTAACGTAATTTAATGTTATTATTTATAGTCAAGGATAAGAGGTTAAAATACCGTATTTGGTACCTATATATTACCTAATGTAGTATAGGTGGATTTTATGTATTGTTAAAATAGGGTGGTGAACTGGAATCGATGATATATTATGTACTCCACTTGCAAATTTTAATTTTTATCTTTGAAGTATTTTTGTAACCGGATCTCTTCAAATTTCAAACAAACTACGACCCCTTTAATTAACAGAAAAAATACCGAGTATTATTTGGATTTCCAGCGAACGTAGTTTTTGTTGAGTCTCGTAAACCTTTTATGGCGAATTATCTTTTCCTTCCTACCTAAAATTGGAAAACTGAGGCTAAATTTTTAAAATCATGCTAGATCGATTCTGCTGATGTTTAGATCTAAATTTGCAGGCTGCACATAACTTTGTTCAACAAGAGCAAAGTATTCAAATGTTAAAAAATATGCAAGGCCCAAAACAAAAGTTTAGTAAACATGTAAAACGGTCTTCATCAAATTCCAAAAATAATGAAATGCCAAAACTTCGGTAACAAACCTATAAAAATGTAGGGTAATAGTAATAACAGCAATAATAAAACTTACACCCCATATTACAGGGTGGCTGAGACCAAGTGTTTCCAAATGAAAACGCCGTAATTTTTTTAATTTTGATTATTTTTTATTGAAATTTCGTGGCATATGTTGAAAACATATTACATTTTATGAAAAACATGTTACTGCTCGATATGACCTCCTTTGGCTCTGATTATTTGATTCAGTCTTCCATAGAAAGCATTGCATGCAGACCGAACGTGAGCTTGCGGAATTTTATTCCATTCTCGAACAAGAGCTGACTTCAATGCATCAACACTTTCGTATTTTTTTGTGGACACCTTACTCTCCAAAATGGACCATATGGGGAAATCCATGGGATTCTGGAGGAGTCTGGTGAATATGGTGGCCATTCTTTCGACGAAATCAGCCGCGGAACGCAATTTTGTAAAAATTGCTGTGTCGCTCGAGCTTTGTGTGACGGTGCCGAGTCCTGTTGGAATGTCCAACGGTTCGTACCAAAGTGTTTACGTGCCCAAGGTAGCAAATCATCGTTTAGGATCTTTTGGCGATACACCTCTTGGTTTACCTTGACTCCATGTTCGATGAAACCCAGAGGAGTGCATCCATCTGCAGTCACTGCAGCCCAAACCATAACATAAGCTGGTGATTGCTTGCGCATGGCAACTCTTGTGTCCAAATTATCGTTGGACTTGTGCTCTAACCAAACACGATCATTTTGTTTATTCACATACTGTTGAATGGCGAAAATTTTCTCATCAAAAAAGACAATTTTTGGAATCTCATCACGTTCGGCCAAGGCCTTCAATGCTCGTGTTCTTTCAAGCCTAACTTTTTTTGTGCCTCTATAAGATCTTGAACTTTTTGTATCTTGTAGGGCTTCAAGTGTAGTTCATTTTTCAATATGGTTTGAATGCTGTATCGTGAAACATGTAGACGTGCGGCTAATTGATTGGCACTTTGACGAGGATTTCGTTGGATTCGTTTCTTCACATTTCGTATCATTTCTTTTGATGTTGCTGTCTTTTTAGGACCGCCTCTGTTGCGTTTAGCGATGCTACCAGTTTCGTTGTATCGAGTTATGGTTCGATACACAAACGTTTTATTCACATTCAAATGCTGGAGCTGACGAACTATTGCTGTTTGTGAATTTTCACCCAAATACAGTGCAATTACACTATTACGTTTGAATTCCATTACGAGTTTTTATGAAGATATTAATTTAGAACAATTATTTGTTGACCACATGTAAACAACTAACCAAACTTCAATCTGTCAAAAAATTGACGAACGAAAATGACAACTACACAAATGACAGCAGAGTGAAGTCAGTAACATTTGGTCTCAGCCACCCTGTACAATAAGCCATACGGAGGCCATCCATCTGATTTTTCCAAACAAAATTAACATTTTTCTAACATCTTGTTAATCTAAGGGTGGAATTATATACTACGATAAAGAATTCGTGAGCCTCTTTTAAAGTGTAAAGACATGTTAACCAAAGAGCCAATATTGAAATATCCCGATTTCGCAAACGACTTCATATTGACAACTGACGCGTCCAACTACACTTTCGGAGCGGTTCTAAGTCAAAATTTCACTGGTAGCGATCTATCAATTGCGTACGCTTCATTCACACTCTCTAAAACGGAATGTAAGTACTCCACTATGGGAAAAGAATGTTTAAATAGGGCGGGGAACAAAATATAGGGTTTTCCAATAAGAGGTTTCATTTTGAATAGCCTGCTATTTGGGCAGCTGTCAATTTTGAAGCTGTCATCTTTTGACATTTGAAGTAAGTAGAGTAGAAGTAAAAAGTAAAAAATTCGCCATTACTAAAAATGATAAAAGCGGCGTAAAGCATCTTCTCGGCCGGCAATAGTGAAACTGGTGGAAAAATTTGAGCTGTTGGGACAAATTAGTGATGTGAAGAATCTAAACCGTGTGTGTCGCTCAAGAACACTGAGAATATTGCTGCTGTAGTCCGTAGTGTTGACGAAAACCCAGGTTTGTCGATTCCTCGTCGATCTTTGGAATTAGACATTCCACAAACGACATTACACCGAATTTTGCATAAAGACTTAGGTCTTAGGCTTTTAAAGTTCAGTTAACACAAGACCTCAAGCCATTAACCATAAACGTCGTATGCATCAAAATGATCCGGATTTTCATCGAAAAATCATCTTCAGTGATGAGCCCCATTTTCACCTCGGAGGCTACGTTAATAAGCAGAATTATCGCATTTAGGGCTCTGAAAATCCAAGAATGATTGTTGAAAAGCCTCTCCATCCTCAACGTGTCACTCTTTGGTGCGGTTTTTGGGCTAGCGGTGTGATTGGACCTTACTTATTCGAAAATGAGGCTGGTGCAACTGTTACGGTGAATGGATTGAGCTACCGAGCTATAATTAATGATTTTTATGGCCGGAATTGAAAGATATTGATGTTTTGATGACGTTTATTTTCAGCGAGACGGCGCTACGTGCCACACAAGCAACAAAACAATTGCAATTTTGCAAAAAAAAAGTTTCCTGACAATGTTATTTATCGAAGAGGAGCACTTTTTTCTTTGGGGCCACGTGAAAGATAAGGTCTATGCCAATGCTCCACAATCGATTCAAGACCTTAAAGATGGAATTCGTGAAGGTATCGAGGATATCCAGCCGCAAATGTGCGAATAGGTCATGGAGAATTTCATGAAAAGGATATGGTGCTGCAAGCGTAACCATGGCGGCCATTTGGCTGATATCATTTTCAAATGTTAATGGCATACCTTCCTCTTTACAATGAAGTAAACATTGAAAGCATTCAAAAGAAGTTTCTGATTTTCTTGTTAAAAAAAGTGACTGGGATTACGACCACAATTTACCATTCCATGAAAATGTGGCTCGGTTACCTCCATACTCAACAAAATGCACGGATTACAAAATATGCACGCTTGAGACGACTTCTCTTAGGTGCGGCTTTCATTGGTAACGTTTTACTTGGTCACATTGATTCAGCATACATTTTGGAAAACATATCAATTCATGTGCCTTGCAGAACATTTCGAAACCATGAATTTTTAGTACTTGAACACCATTCCACAAACTATGGAGAAAATAACCCCATTAATAGGTCGTCTAAATCGTTCAACATCGTCGACGACCTATTTGACTTTAATTTATCAAAGGAGAAGTTCAAAAATATACTTAAGAATTATTTTTTAAATTTTTAATTGTAAATCAAGATCTGATTTATATATTTCTGTGTTTTAATTTTCTTTATTTTATTTTTTTAATATTTTTGTTTTAAATTAAATTCTGAAATCATACATGTAAATCACAGAATAGATTTCTTTAAATAAATAAATAAATAAAATAAATAAATAAATTCATTGATTTCTCTTAAAAAATACTCGTTTTTTTAAATATCAAAATGAAACCTCTTATTGGAAAACCCTTGTGACATCCAAACAACCAATTAATTCGATGGAGATTAGCACTCAAAGAGTATGACTATGCCATCACATATAAAAAACACTCTCGCGACTTGAGTTAAATCAACAATTAGAAAATAAAAATTATACGTATAGCGCAAACAAAATATTTAATGATGAAGTAATTCATTTATAACGGGTGATTTTTTAAGAGCTTGAGAACTTTTTTTAAAAAAAAAACGCATAAAATTTGCAAAATCTCATCGGTTCTTTATTTGAAACGTTAGATTGGTCCATGACATTTACTTTTTGAAGATAATTTCATTTAAATGTTGACCGCGGCTGCGTCTTAGGTGGTCCATTCGGAAAGTCCAATTTTGGGCAACTTTTTCGAGCATTTCGGCCGGAATAGCCCGAATTTCTTCGGAAATGTTGTCTTCCAAAACTGGAATAGTTGCTGGTTTATTTCTGTAGACTTTAGACTTGACGTAGCCCCACAAAAAATAGTCTAAAGGCGTCAAATCGCATGATCTTGGTGCCCAACTTACCGGGCCATTTCTTGAGATGAATTGTTCTCCGAAGTTTTCCCTCAAAATGGCCATAGAATCGCGAGCTGTGTGGCATGTAGCGCCATCTTGTTGAAACCACATGTCAACTAAGTTCAGTTCTTCCATTTTTGGCAACAAAAAGTTTGTTAGCATCGAACGATAGCGATCGCCATTCACCGTAACGTTGCGTCCAACAGCATTTTTGAAAAAATACGGTCCAATGATTCCACCAGCGTACAAACCACACCAAACAGTGCATTTTTCGGGATGCATGGGCAGTTCTTGAACGGCTTCTGGTTGTTCTTCACTCCAAATGCGGCAATTTTGCTTATTTACGTAGCCATTCAACCAGAAATGAGCCTCATCGCTGAACAAAATTTGTCGATAAAAAAGCGGATTTTCTGCCAACTTTTCTAGGGCCCATTCACTGAAAATTCGACGTTGTGGCAGATCGTTCGGCTTCAGTTCTTGCAGGAGCTGTATTTTATACGGTTTTACACCAAGATCTTTGCGTAAAATCTTCCATGTCGTCGAATAACACAAACCCAATTGCTGCGAACGGCGACGAATCGACATTTCACGGTCTTCAGCAACACTCTCAGAAACAGACGCAATATTCTCTTCTGTACGCACTGTACGCATTCGTGTGGTTGGTTTAATGTCCAATAAAGTAAACTGAGTGCGAAACTTGGTCACAATCGCATTAATTGTTTGCTCACTTGGTCGATTATGTAGACCATAAATCGGACGTAAATCGCGAAACACTTTTGAACCGAACACTGATTTTTGTAATATAATTCAATTATTTGCAAGCGTTGCTCGTTAGTAAGTCTATTCATTATGAAATGTCAAAGCATACTGAGCATCTTTCTCTTTGACACCTTGTCTGAAATCCCGCGTGATCTGTCAAATACTAATGCATGAAAATCCTAACCACAAAAAAATCACCCTTTATAATGTAGATATCCAGTGTGACGACAATGGAATATCGACAAAAAAATATTGGAATCTCAGTCTCAAGCTCTAGTAGTCCGAACGAATTCCAAAACCAGCTCATCATAGCAAAAAACAATGATTGTGGTGAGATGAAATAGGATTTAAGGTTGTATGGTACAGAGAAAAACAAATTTCTTTTTTAGTATCGATATTTGAATGGCCCTAAATGTATATACTGGTTCGTTTCTTTAATAAGTTTGAGTACCATAATTTCGCATAATTTGCTTACTAAACTTTACTTATATTGTTTATATGTATAAAACTGATTATTTAATTTATTATTTTTCACTATTGTTGATTGCACATTATAATAAATTAATACCACTTATCTCGGACACACTTTTTATTTCGTAATTTGCCATCTCGTGACAGTAAATTTTCTAAAAATAATCGTCATTGCGGCGTTAAAACGAATATCGTAAATTTTTAATATCTCTAAACTAAATTTTACATTTTCTACGTCAATTCAAGTCTAATCTTGATGATCATGTATTAATCCCTCAATTATACATTCAACTCCATCCTAAAGAACGAATTACGTCAATTGGTAATTTTTTATGTTTAAAAATTGATTTTTGTACACATCGTTTTTGACAAATTGAGTATCATACAGCCTTAACCCCTTTTACCAGAGCATTAACATCAAGACGACGGATTTTTTTATAAACCGATCTTCAAATAATTTCCAATAG
The DNA here is from genome assembly GCA_963691935.1 of Nephrotoma guestfalica. Classification (NCBI taxonomy): domain Eukaryota; kingdom Metazoa; phylum Arthropoda; class Insecta; order Diptera; family Tipulidae; genus Nephrotoma; species Nephrotoma guestfalica. Next base: position 100,795,775 of record OY829913.1, read on the forward strand.
TTATGTCAACCAGAAGGAAATAACAGCACTTCATATGGACGGTTAAATATTTCAACTAGTTGAGGAAATTTGTAAAGTAAAACCTTACAAAATAAACCACGTGCCTACGATAAAAACGGACGTAGAATTAGATCATGAAAAAAAAATATTATGTCTAATAAACATCGTATGGCACACAGGAAAATTATGAAAAATTAAAACAAAATTTTTATTTCCCTAGCGAGAGACACAAAATATCAAATTATATCTACCAAACTAAATATGAAAGGCAAGCCCACTCAAATAAAATTTAAACTTTCGCAAACATCGTAAGAACCAATGGGAATAAGTCATGGGGATACCTTCCAGGAAAATCATTCATCACACTAGTTGGTAAATTTTCAAAATGCGCTACAGCTTTTGAAATACCTGATAGGAAACAACAACAATTATAAATAGATTTATGACATATTTCAGTAGAGAGAATGTTCCGAAAACAGTAAGCGCAACAGCTCTTCGCAGATTGCAATAACATGATGGGTATAGGATTACACATCACGACAGCAAAACTTCAAACTGAAATTCTCCTAAAAACCGGTTACATTCTACCATGACCGAATCAGTACGAATCATCCGAGCTTAGGATAAAAATAAATCAATAATTCGAATAATGGAAGAGTCAAAATTCGCCTACAATAATTCCATTCGTTCGTTCCTCAACAAAATTCACACCACTCGAGTTACAGAAGTCATATTATAGCCAATAATATACTCACTGATCTACCAGAAATGGCAGACGAATATCTATCACACATTAGACGCCCATATAATAGAAATCTTAAACACCAGCGGAACAAATCTTTGAAAAAATATACCCCAAAAGATAATACAGGACGGTGACGTCACTATTCAAACAAATAAACGTACCGTCCATAAACACGTCGGTATCAAATTAAATGACACCAAAATAATAACTGCATACGCGATATTATTTCATAACATAGAACTGACTCATTTACTAGCAAACTATCAATCAATAGAAGAATCAATTGACCACACCGAAAGTAAAATGGTTTATTTAAAATAATGGGTTGGGGGAAAAATCCATTATTTTTCGCTAGATGGCTTTAGTGGCATATATCTCTTGTGATGTAGTTGTCTCAGCAGTGGGCCATACTTATCCTCGTTAATCATCTACTAAAAATATTATTTTGTCATTGTTTAGATTGGTCGATTCAGTTGTGAGTTGTAGCGTGTCAAGGATGGAGGCAAACAAAGAGAAAATTCGTTATATTTTACAATTTTGCTTCGAATAGGGCGAAAACTCAAGTCAGGCGGCTGAAATTGTGAATGGTGTCTATGGTCCCGATACTGTCACAACCAATCACGTGTAATTTTGGTTTCGTGCACCACGCAATGGAAGGCCTATCATCGAAAATGTCCAAAAAATCCTGGAAATTATCGAATCAAACCGGCATGCGAGCTGTCGTAGCATCGCCCAGGAGCTGAAGATCGAACACCAATGGTTTTAAACAATTTGCATAAGGCTGGCTTAAAAAGAACCTCAATGTTTTGGGCCGCTCGATTCGACGCAAAAAACTTAAAGGACCGTGCTTCCATCTGCGAATTCTTGGCCAAACGGAACGAAATTGAGCCATTTCTGCAGCGGATGGTGACTGGCGACAAGGAATGGGTCACATACGACAACATCAAGCGGAAACGATCATGGTTAAAGGCTGGTAAAGTGGCCTAAACGGTGGTCAAGCAATTGGACCGACTGATGGCAGCAATCGACTAGAAGTGTCCAGAATTATCCAATAGGAGAGGCGTCGTATTCCACAAGGACAACACACGTTCATGATGACCCGCCAGAAGTTTCGGCCGCTTGGTTGAGAGGGTATTATGCATTCACTTTATAGTCCGCACCTGGTACTAAACGATTTTCATCTGGGCAAAACGTCCATGGCAAACGCTCTTGGTGGTGTAAAGGCCTCAAGAGATGCTTGTGAAAACTGACTATCTCAATTTTTTGTTAATACGGACAAGGCGTTTTGGGAAAGCGGCATAATGAAATTGCTTTCTAAATGGCAACGAGTTATCGAAAAAACGGCGCAATAAACTTAAAGATAATGGATTTATATTTCCCCAATCTTACATAATAATACGCAACGACTAATCGACAACGAATGCCAACGTTACCGGATAGGAAATACCGAAGCAAACGTGGATTAATCAACCCTTTGGGAGCTTTAATCAAATCCATTATATGGGAATCTCGATCAATGTGACTATGAAAACCTTCAAAATCAAATCAAATTCGCACTCGCAGACCGACTTAATGTCGGATCAAATTCGGATCAATGACAAAATAATCGATAAATTTGAAGAAATAACAGAAAATTTAAATAACGTTACTGCTGATATAAACAAACTCCTTAAAACAGGATGGGGCGTAAAAAACGACCAAGAATGACGTTCTGCCCTTAATACTCAGATTTGAAATGCCGGTAAAGAACCATGACATTGTTCAGCTACATTGTCATGAATAGGCGTACTATCTCAATAAATCTATAGAAATCGAGCGCTCAAGCATAGAAAAAAGCACAGAAGACCAACCAAACAGCATCATATCGGATATGTTAGCAAAAGCTGACATCAAACCAAAGAACACCCTTTCTTCACCCCAGGGAGGAGTTATACTCAAGTAGTTTACTGATTCAATATAAAACATTACCGCACGTGTAAGTTGTCAAGTAATATACGTACAGTAAATACAAAGAACATACAACGTGAGAAATAAGGTTTCAATATTTCGCTAAGTAGAAATTTTGTCTTCTAGAATAATTAATCAAGATATAATTTGTAAGTTTAGTTTAAGATTGAACTAAAACAATACGAGTATTTAAAAAACAAATGCCACATTATTGATCGTAAGCGAGCAATACGATACTTTATTCAAAAATGTGCAAAATGCTTCCGTCATAAACATCAGATGGCGAAACAACTAATGGGAATATTATCAGCTGCCAGAGTACAACCATAGAGATTATTTACCGAAACAGGAAACCACTATGCCGGCCCTAGCCAATTGGGAACAACCAGAGGAAGAGAACACGAGACCTACAAAGCTCTACTCGTATATATGATATTTAGCTCTACTCGTATATATGGCAACCAAGGCAATTCATACCGAAATAGTAAGCTGTTTTACAAAGAAATATTTCATTTTTTCCAACAATGCAACTTACTTTGTCAGAGCAAATGCGGTATTTAAAAATACCCATCACACGGCAATAACATTGCCAAGCAACAGTGCATCTTTATTAGCCATTGATAGGACGACCTGCCACTTCATAATTTCTAACACTACATTTCGAAGATATTTGGCGAGACCTTTAACACCACACTAAATAGACAAAGACCCAGCCAAACTTGATGATAAACGACTTAGTATCAATAAAGGATGATCAGCTACCTGTCACACGGTGGAAGTTGAGACGAATTCTTGAGTCTCACGCTAGTAAGGATAACTTAGATCGAGTCGCCGAGACGGTACGTATAATAGGTCAAGCTACCGATCGAAGACCAAGTCTGGTGATAGAAGTTCAACTGGCAACAACAACTCTGGTCCGAAACAACAACCACTAGACAAACAAAACATATAGGGAGAACAAAACAAGCATTTGCAATCAAGCATCGTGGCATTTGCAATATTCTCTATGTGCTACATTCTGGGACGAAATGGGCATTGGTTATTTATTACAACTTGACTTCCTACTGGGAGGAAATTGAGAAATTTAAAATAACCTACACAGAGTTACAGTCTGTTAAGTGGAGCTGCCCGGTTTAAAATGAAATGTCATTCTACAGCAACTTATAAGGCAACACAATTATTTAATAGCAGACAACGGGCTATTATTCGAAAGCAATAAGGATTGTAAACCAGGTTTTGGAGACTCAGAAGGCCATCTAACGAGATAACAAATATCCTTGCGATGTTCTTTCATTTATCTTGGTGTTAACGGTTTGTGCAATAGGGCAGTTGGCACCTTCAAGCTAAATTCATCCCTTTGAGGATCCCTTACATATATATACAAGGCGACACAAAATCATGGCAATGCAAATAGTTTGCAAGGACTACCAACCGGACCTGGCACGACATTCGATGATATTGAAACAGAAGGCATCATCGACATTAAAATCCATTTTGAAGATTTCCGCTGCTTTGGCATATATAGTTTCTTCGATGTCTGCTACCTGATGTAATGTTTCTATGGTTAGGTATGGTGCGGAGGCAGTGCAATAAGTTACTATTGTTAATTTGTATGCCTGCAATGGCTTATTAGGATCATCTCGCAAGACTATTTATTATTTGCAGATCGTGATATTCTTCGGTGTTCACCACCGAGATCGGAACTCGACAGTGCAGATATATTTATACATTCGCCATCTCATCACAACTGAAAAACGATATTGCTGAAGGGGGTTTGTTCAATTAGTTGTGCAGCATTAAGGCTGATAGCTGAAGATGTTTTCATTGAAGCATTTAAAACCAAACGAAATTTACTGATCGTTTGTTGGATCCATTTGTTCTAGGCTCAGGTATTCAGGGGAAAAAATTGATAACATTTTATTGTTAAAATTCCGGTTTAAAATGACTACAGATAATACGTTTAGCAACTAATGGTAGGTTGCACGTGGAAAGCTCGATTATTGGAAGTTTTGTATTTTAAAAGCCGGTCACATTTTGTAATCGAACCTGGATTGCAGGCGAATGAAACGACATACTGCAACAACTTCAACGCTGCTCGATTCAAAATTACATCATTAATACAAAATGATAAAATTAAAGATAAGTTATTTAAAATCAATTGCACATTAAACCAAAATAAAAACTGATAAATCAATATAATCACCAACATCAACCATCAATTTAAATGCAACTGCAACTCAAAACGGAATTTATCCTAGACACAAATGGTTTCTATTCGTCTAAAGCGACATCTACGTAACAACAACAAAACAATTCTATCGCGCCCCCTTATGAATATCATGAATAACATAATCGATATGACACACGCTATGTTATCGACATTTTCCGTCAACGGTCAAAATAGAACAAAAATTTATTCGAACTTTGTTGAATTTGAATCTTCTTCCTACATACTACACATAGTATTCGAGGTACTCTCCGAGATGCGGTGGTCAAAATTATACTAAAATTTATATTACGAGTATACAACTTTGTATCAGAACCGGAAGTACCAATTTCATTCAATAGAATAAATATAGCAAACTGTCTAGCGTTTTGAACTACATTTTGCCCGGAAATCACAGTCTATCTAGACCATTAGGATGAAATAGTTCTTTACGGCAGTTTGACGACAAAATGCGATAGTCTGGTAAATTGGTTGATTGAGATTTGATGTTGCCGATAAATATTTAAATGGCTGTCCTATGGTATCCGGTTGTTGTGATGTGTACAGTTACAGATGGATTGGAAGTGAAAATGCTTTGATATTTACTGTCCGTTAGATAAGAATAGAAATGTATACCAAGCACAGGAATAAAGATGGTCTCAAATTTGAAGAAGATGATTGTGTGAAAGATCTTGTAAAAGGACTGTTGTCTTGCCATTCCCGTATAATTCTATCATTGATCCATATTTCTGATGCTAGTAGTGAAGTAAGATTTTATGCAGTTATAGGTGCGTCGTTTTGAAGAATTTTGGCTGGAATATTGTCAGTGCCGGTCGCTTTGTTGTCATACATTTTCTGGATAGCTCAACTACCCGCTACATTGGTGAATGGGTCTCTGTTGATTCTTTATAGTTACCATCAACCACATAATTTTTGAATCAAATTGATCGTTGATATATCTACTGTAATTCTCATACGGTCTTACTATCTAGTTAAACAAAATGTGTTTCTAACGGTTAAGGTATGAGTTACGCTCCTCATTTTTATGTTCATTCGGAGGTGTGAGGTGTCCCGCAACGCAATACATAATATTTAGCAATCGGTAATCGATGCCCAAACTGCTGGTGCAAACACATTGTACAGTAACTTTATAGACTGTCGAATCTGGAGCCAACTGTCGAAAGAATGTAAAATATGAAGTTAATTTTGGCAATGAATCTGTTTACGAGTCAAAGCTGACATATCACCGCAGATGTGAATAGTTGTTGGCGATGTGAGTTCCGCTATATCAGTGTTCTTATATGGTGATTCTGAGTTTGTTTACCAATATTTTTGTTTGCGATTTGGAAGAATATCTTTATTATTTAAATTTTTAGCTAGCTAGCAATATATCATGTTTGATCTAGAGTTTGTATTTTCAGGAACGGACACTCTCAACAAAATATTGTGACCAACGTAAAACCTAAACAGTATATACTCGTATATGTATATCTCCATAATATGTATCATTCCCGTATCTCAAAATAACAACAAAAAATTTGTTTATGTTTATTTTTAGGCAATAAATTATGGTAGATATAGGTAGGTAGATAAACCTAAACTTTAACAAGTTGCAAGCTGCAACGAATAACAAAAAATTTTGATAGCTTAAATATTGATAAAATACATAAATGTAAATATTATATGCGGCGCATAAGAAACCATAACTTTGAATATTTAAATTATGATGTAAAAGAAAAGTGGTCTGTAAAATTTATTTCTCGAACACCTAAAAACATGAATAAATTAGATAAATAATTCAAAATGTAAAATTGCAGGATACTCACTTACAAATGTAGCACCATGATATCGACGATTTAGAATCGAACAGACCAAATTTGTATGCAAATATATTTCCGAAATGTATAAAGTATAAATGTATAAAGTAAGTGTACTTACTTTAATTTATAATGATCAGAAATATTTGTAATTCTAGGCACAACTAAAATCGAATAACATTTTTGTTATTATTTACAGTTTTTGACACTTCTCTTGCTGAACAAAAAACATGAACTCAAAAATGTACTAGATTTTATAAAATTTGCTCAATTTTTAATTATGTATATTGAGCAAAATCATAATAAAATCAAAATTTGTTCGTTTGTATTTCAAAACATCATTTTTATTTTACATTATTATTATTTTAAAAAGTATAAAGTTTAAATTAAAGGTAAATAATAAGTTATTTAAGTAAATATATAAACTTAATAATTAATAAATGGTGTGTGATGTATATAAAGTATATTATATAATATATAGGAACATTTAGGTGTAGAAAATATACAGTGTAGCAAACTTTACGTCGGACAATTAGAGAAATTAAAAATTTAATAAAGTTTTATAGAACACATACGAAGTTAAACACCTCATTGATTTATTTGGACCTAATATTCCAATCTGACTAGAAATTTAAATTATTTGATTTACTTGTCACTTTTCTAAGTGTTTTAAAATTATTTGATTGTTTATTTAAATTTATAGATCTTCAAGATTATTATATAAATTTTATAGAGATCCGTAGGCTTAGATGATTTACAAACAACTTTAACAAATTTCATAAACATTTCTGATTACGTTGAACAGAAAACGTAACATTTGCATACAAACGCTGTAACAATTAACGACAGATAACGTTCCTTGTTTTTGTCATGGGTCGGATTGGAAACATTCAGTAATTTGCATAAACTGTTTATGAATGAATATCTTTACAAGACTGAATATTGCGATGTCGCAATCCAGCAATACTATGCGACCTAATGAAACGTATGCGGAATGAGTAAATTGATTATTGTTGCAGACATTGTCCTTAGAGAGCAACTAAGTAGCGAATGATATGAATCAGCTGCAGCCCGTTCGTATTCTGAGGGGAAATCTCTATCTGTTCGCCGGTAATATGGCGCTTTCAGTTTGTGTGTCACTCAAAATCTCATCAATCAAGTCATTAGAGACCAAGAGCTTAACTTGAATTTATTGATTTTCGAAAATGACAACGTAAGAAGTATTGAGGCATTCTAATTTCGGATGAAAAATGTTCGTTATGATGCTCTGCAGATATCATATGTCAAAGAGCAGAATTCAACTGAATTTCACCAACAGAGAATAAACATATCAGCTTTGTACAGTTCCAATTTTAAAATTTTAGATACTGAACTGTCCGGTTCCATTTGTGTTGATGCAATTAGGCAAACGAGAAATACATCGATTGGTAGCCAATAACGTTTTGAAACTGATTAAGTATAAATAACGGGCTGCACTGAGACAATCCGTCTGCTCAAGGTTTCAACGAGGTTTTAACAGTACATAAGTATTAATACTCCGGTGGGTCTATTTCAATTCCAAAATCTATACTGTTGTTATCTAGATTATACCATTATTTTGAGAACATCACCGGATTAACATCTAGCAATATTAAACGAGCTGCTTCACAAAAGAACGTGAAATAAGTTGATTTGTGGAACTTAATTAGTCTAATAAACTTTTCTCAATTTGATGCATCACAGAATCATCTGCGACTTAAAGATGTTGATTTTGAATGACCAACAAAACAAAACAACTCGTTTAATCAAATCAAGACAGAATTGGTAAATTGAACGACGTTGGTCTAATTCAGTTGTGGTTTGCCTCTGATTTTGGAAAACGATGCTTCGTGTTATAGTATCTTTGCCGCCATTTCATACGGATAGCCAAATGGCGAGGAGAAATCTGTAGCGTTTGTGACCAAAAACTTTGAATGTAAGTAGCGTTACAGTCAGATAGAGAAGGTGGCACTCTATTATTTAGATGGGCGGTCGGTATACAAATATATACAAGGCAACACAAAATCATGGCAATGCAAATAGTTTGTAAAGACTACCAACCAAACCTAACACGACATTCGATGATATTGAAACGTGAAGTGAAGAAAGCGATAGCACAATGCATGAACACAATGATTGGTTAGATTAAATTCACTCAAATCTACAGGTATACAAGGTGAGAAAACTTTCATTGAATGTACATAATGGTGTTCTTCTGTTCCAGAATAATCATGCTCTCGTGGTTGAGAGTCAAAGTATTAAATCTTCTACATAAAGGCTTGTTGGTGGCCTAACAGTTATCGTCATATCGAAGACGTGGAAAAAGGAATTCTAAACAAGGGTGATAGTGGATTTTTAATGTAATGTGGTTGCTGTGCATTGATTTTTACCGTTATCTATTCGTCGTCAGGATAATAAATATCACTACCGAAACGAAAATTGTTGCTTTTCAAGCGATATTTCCAATCAAAGGACCAGCTCGTGTCAAAAATCGGCCAATCATTTACGTGAAGCAAACTTAATGAGTTTCGCCATCGAAACAGAATAAAACATCTCATAATAGGGGCCGAACATTTTGTACGTTCATTTGACCATGAAGAAAATGCTTATGTATGGTGAGTCAAATCATACCGTGTTACAAACAAATTTGTCCACATACTTCCTTTCGCCAGGTCGAGGTGGCATATTACGATCGTGTCTCTGATGCACCCAAAAGACAGAGGAGAAAAAGAAAGATGGCAATGAAAAGAGAAAAAGAGTGACTCAGAGTTGCGATTAGAATCTGGCGATAGAATGCGCAGACATTAGAATCAGAATTGGATCCAAACACCATATCCTATTTTGGGTCCCGAGGGTTTTCATATTCTGAAGCAATAACAGTTTAAAAAAGTTGTAATTTGAGACAAATCAAAAATCCAAATCCAATTCTACCTTTCAAATTAAAAGGAAATTCGGCTTACAATAAGACTTAATTTTCGAAATCTTTAGTCAAGTTTAATTTTTGGAGTTTGGTTAAATTTCCACCGGCCCAATTGTGAATTCAAAATTTACCAACCAAGCGGCGTCGGGCTCTCTGAATGCTAGATGTGGGCCAAAGACAGCTCTCTAGTTTTTGGATGTAGCGAAACAATTTGAACTGCTTACAGATTAGACATGAAAGTGTATGCAAATTCAAACTAACACATGATATTTCTAATCTAACAAATAGCAGTCATTGCGTTTTAATTTACGTAAAGCACATCATTGTAACATTTAGTTACAAGCAAAAGCAATAAATTAGGCGGTAATGAGGGTCAAAAACATATTTGCGAGTTCTATTAAACAAATTTAATTTAATAACATTTACCGTCAGACGTTCAGTTTGATATACTGCAAGTAGCTTTATGATTAGGACATCAACATTTTAAATATTTTGAAAATTGGCCAAAGTCTTCCTCCTACTTTAAAAACTTTTAAGTGCTATTAATATATCACAATTTCTTTTTTAGAAATATTTTAGAACAGTGAATCTTAATCGGTGACGCGAGCATATAATCAATACAAAATTATTGGAATAAGCATAATTGATTAAGAGCCTCTGCTTCATATCGTACATTTAGATTAAATTGACAAAGAGAATCTGTGCCAAATTATTTTTTTATAGCATTAAGATCTAACACCAACAATACACTTAAACTTATGGTTTTAATAGTAGTTTACTCGATGATCTTATATCAGGCGATCGGCTTTCACTGCGATTCAATTTGTCACATTTCGTTGAATACGGATCTATACATGTCGAACTTCCTGTGGCCGAAATCATTGTGGTCATTGTCATATCGGATTTAGTAATTTTTCGTTTTTTCATTCCCATCCTTTCCTTGATTTGTGTAAAAATATTTCGTTTGAACACGAATATTAGAAATATGAAGAGGCCATGGAGTGTATTGAAGAGATCGGTTGCAAAGAATATTGCTTCGTAATTGACTAATATGGATGACATTATTTCCAAACACCATGATATTCCCATCACGATAAATAATTTTACGTTCAATTTAATTCTGTAAATTAGTTAAAAATTATTTATATTAATAATTACCGGTTGATATTTGTAATACTCACTTGTCTTTATGCTTCAAAAGTCGTTTCATTCGTTTCTCAACCTTCTCTTTATTATCATCCCGCCGTGCAATCTCATTTTTTACCTTGTTGCAATAGATTGCGGTCAAAACGAATAGCACGATATTGACTAGAGTTTGCAGTCCAATCGGTGTAGTGAAATATATCATATTCCCGTAGCTGTTCGGCACCTGAAACCAGCAAGTTGAAATGCCAATGTTTGGTAGAAATTTAGTAGGAAACGTGGCATAAATGTCGATCATGATTAGTGAGGTTGTCATAATGAGCGGATAGCCGATAGCAAAAACGGAGTAAATAATAAAACGTCGCCTATCTTTAGATTTTGGTGTGGTTCCTGGTTTGGGTGCAACCGATCTAAAAACAAAAAGTAAACAATTGATAATTTATTTGTTCTGACGGCTTGTGGTGATGTACGGTAATGGTTAGAGTGCATTAACATTTGTAAACAAACTAAATTTATCATAATATGCGTTTTATTATTCGTATAATAGGCAAATTGGCAGCATATGGTCGATTTATATATTTGTAGATAATTTAAACGAGTAATGAATAATTACACTCGAAAGTAAAGTTACCCCACTCAATTGTATCAATTATTACCATCGTTATCTGGAGTGTAATTGTATTCAAAATATTGACTTTTAGAAATTTCATCAACGTTCAGTCCATACAACCGGAATTCGTTACTTTACCTCAGAAATTTGGACATACACAGAGATGAAACCTCCACAAACAACAGAACTTGACTTGGTAAATTTCGTGGATAGGACACCGAGAGAATGAATTAGGTTATCATCGGCAAAATAAGTATACATTAGCTGTGTGAATATGAGTCCGCCCTTTTTTATTAAAATAAAACACATTTGCTTGTTTAGAACCTAAAAGAATTATTTGTTGAAAATATTTTTACGAATGCTACCCTAAACACGTATATCACTCGATGGTCGAGTCGAGTAGTTAAGTTATATACAATCAAATACTTCCAACCCAAAAGTTGCAAGTTTGACCTTGTCAGAAATCAGCCCTTGTTGATGTTGTCGGATGAAGTATTGCTCCAATACTGATTGAGAATTGGATTTTAGAATTGCATTCGAAGTGGGGGGTATATACGGATAACGAAAGGTCATATAATCATCATGGAAAATACTGATATTAACAACGGGCGTTAATCATCAAAATATGAGAAATGATGACGTGGAATATTTGCGAACACAACTATATGAAAGTGATGTACAAATGCAACTCACATACATCGCCAGATGCAATAAAAACAATAATCTCGAACAGCGATCAGTAAAGTGAATTAATGAGCAATGAACGACTAAAATTTTGGAATTGCTGCAGAAATTACTGGTGTGGTAGAATAAAGTTTGTACGAATCCTTCTCGAACCTCAGAAATTCGTAAAAATACGTTTTTCGTAAAAAAAAACCTCCACAAGGATTATCGTTCTTAAACTCATAAAAGAGTGGTAATTCCTTGATAGACTTCTGTACAACTTAAAATATGTGCAACCCACAAGCATGACGTTTGTTCTATATAGTGGACTGGAGAAAGCGCGATAAACTCACGGCCAAAAAACTAAGAAACTCCTCACTCCTCTAATCACGAATGAAAGAACCTTGAACACAATTTCCACATTTCACACATCACCAAAGGCAAATATTGGATTTCAACAAAACAATTTGAAACAAAATTTAAAAACCGCGAAAAGCAGCTAAAAACATGTAACCCTCCGGTATGCGCATAGATGTGCTCATACCCATTTTGATTTTAATTGCAATTTAAAAATATTTCTGAGCTACCATCTTGAGTTTTCGTGTACCTATGAAAATATCAGGACGCGTTAGATGCGTTGATTGCATTAATTTTGGCTGCTGTTTTACACAATAACATGCAAAAATCGAACGTTTTGTGAAGTACAGATGGCCTACCCATATTCAGAGCAGCGAACGCGTCCATATCGTTTGCAAAATGACAAAGCCGCACTAATTCGTGACATATGGAATTATTTGAATCAAAACCTCACCAAGAACTCTAGCCCGCGTGCGAATATTACAATTGATGAACAGCTGTTTTCATATCGCGAGAAAACTATATTTGAGTGAATATTCCGTCGAAACCAGCGAAATATGGAATGAAAATTTGTTGCACTTGAGATTCAAAAACAAAATATCCATTGCAAGGAAAATTATTCACAGGTCGAGAAGCGGGAGCTGATCGTGAAGGCGAAAATATTGTGTTGCAATTCGTGAACACGTACACTAATAGCGGCAATTATCGCTTATAATTTTTTCACAACATGGGAAGTAACTGAGCGACTGGCCAAACTTGGTCTCACATTCGTTGGCACAATTCGATCAAATAAAAGATGTATCCCTAATAAAATAAGAAAGCATCCCCGTAGTGTTGTTCTTTCATCTTGCTATAGATTTCACGACGATTTGATTTCAATTTGCAGCTACGTGCCAAAAAACAATAAGTGTTTCAATTTACTTTCCACCGTGCACTACACAGAATTTTGTCAAGGTCAGGCAATGAAACCAGAAGCAATTATGTTTTATAATGCAAATAAAGCTGGCGTCGATTGTATGGATCAAATGATGACTCACTTCTTTCAAACGATCAACAAAAAGGTAGACTTTTTGCAGCATTGGATGTTGCAGCACTGCAAGTCGATACCAACATCAGACGAAATGATACTAGACGAATTCAAAGGCCATTGAATCGTTTTACCGGAATACCGAGAAATGTAAATATTCTACATATTGTTTCACCATTATTTCTTGCGTTTACATTCTGATTTCACTTCGTCTCATTTATCTCGTTTTCGTTTCGTTCCTTCATTTCTTTCATTTAAGAAACGACAATTCGACAATTCAGAGGTAACTGTTCCTAAGCTTATAAGAAGAATATAATAATTTCCCTCCTAAGTAAATTAGATGCGATAATAAGTTATGCTTTTAGTGCCAAACGCTTCGCGGTAGAATTTTTGTTCAGATACAATTATCGCCACCAATAAGGAAATATAGTTGTTTGAGGTTGTATACTAAACTAAGCTCTTCCCGTCTCGACCAATAAAGGAGAGACCCACAATAACACAACCTCACAAAATATTTTTGAATTCGAACCGCTTTAGTTATTGTCTGAAATGGTATTGACCAGAATTCCCACAGCTGGAAAAACTGAACGCTTATAATAGCCATTCAAATCAAAACTATTACAGCCAGCGTTGAGGCCTGGGGGACCTGATCCGGGGAGCAGGCCAAAGAAGGGTAGGTGTTATACTTGGATGTGATGTAAACGCGCATCACACAATCTGTGGAAGCACAGACATTAACGAGAGGGGTGAGTTATGTCTTGATTACTTATTAAATACTAACCTTTTAGTTTGCAATATTGGACGAGATCCAACATTTATTGTTAGAAATCGACAGGAGGTTTCAGATGTGACCATGGCGTCAGAAACAATTTTTCATATGATCAAGGGGTGGAGAGTGGTGAGGGAGCACTCATGATCACTCAATCTGTCATTTAATGATTTTCAGGCTGATAAAGCCTAGAGTTGAGAACCCATCGGAGGGTGTGCAGGACAGCCTTTAATAAAGCCAAGAACACAAGGGAGGTTCGGAATTGGGGACTCCTTTAAGGAAGAGTTAAGAAAGTACAAAAAATAGTTGGGGAAGGCACAAAGGGGGTCTTGGAGACTCTTCTGTTGTAGAGTGGAGGAGGTCTCTGAGACTTCTTACCTTAGGAAAATTCTATCTACGAACCCAGCCAGTTCTAGTTGTTTGATTAGACCGGACGGGTCATGGACAGCTTCAAGTGCGGAATCATTTGAGCTTCTCATGGAGATCCATGACGATTGAGAAGTCAATTTACTCGCAAGAATTTTGTATGGTAGCATTTCTGGACATTGAGGGTGCCTTTAATAATGTAAAAACGGAGGCGATCATGGAAGGATTGTCAGTTTTGAAGATGGACTAACCTATAAGTAGGTTGATAAACCAGATGATGCAAGCAGGATTATTACCTCGGAACTAGGGTAGTCTACCATTATAAAACGGGTGGTTAGAGGAACCCCGCAGGGAGGTATAATGTCCCCCTTTCTTTGGAGTGTAGTGATGAATGGATTGCTAGAGAGAGAGGGGACAGGGATGATAGTGCAGATGATGTAGCGATACTTTTAACACAGTAGATACTCCTGATGATGACCTAACAAGTCGAAATCGATCGAGTAATTTCAAAAAATATTCAACATTTTTTTTGCGAAATAATAAACAAGTGATATAATGTGTTTATTAAGATGTAGCAATAGCTGTCTCAGCAAATATCTGGATACGATTAGGGATGTTCAGCAAATCTGGATTAACAGTCAACCCTTCCAAGACGGAGCTCGTACTATTTACTAAGAAATATAAAATTCCGGTAGTTAACCCTCCTACCATGAACGGCATTAGACTGGCTTTTGCTGGCAGTGTACCAGCATAGGGATGGATCAGGTAACATATATAGGGATGGTGGAGAAGATCCAAAGAACGGCCTGCATGCTTATAAGCGGGGCGCAAAGGACAACACATACACGTGCTTTAGATGTTGTGTTCCACCTTATTACAATCGAATTTTTTGGTAAGCAGATAGCAGCCAATGTGGCTATGAGACTCTCGGCTGTCTCTCACTGGAAGTGTCTTCAGGAAGGACTCTCGACGATAGTTAGATCGCTAAGGGAAGAACTGGCGAATCTAGATTATATTAGACCAACGTTGTGCTTCAATAAAGATTTCCGGGCCGTCTGTTCTTCGAGGGAATCCTGGAGGAAGGATCAATACTGGAAAACGAGGCAGTGCAATTTTTCACGAACGGCTCTAAGCTAGACGGCAAGGTAGGAGCCGGAGTCTTCTGTGATAAGCTTAATGTTAATATATCTGTTCGTTTCCCTGACTACTGCAGCGTGTACCAGGCTGAAGCGGTGGCGATCGCGGAAGTCGTGACGTAGTTGAAGCATAACGTGGTATCCGTGGGGGATATCGCAATTTATGTGAACAGTCAGGCGGCCACCAGGTCACTAGAGGCGGTTTGTCTAAAGTCACGGGTGGCGCCGGATTGCCGATCATCTCTTAATGAGTTCAGCTAGTATTTCACAATTCAGATATGCTGGTTCGCTGGGCACTCGGACATCACGGGAAACTGTAGGGCAGACGAACTAGCTAGGTACGGTACGACTCTCTAGGTGCAGCCGGAAAGGGCAGGTTTGGGGAGACCAATAGCAGCAAATTTGCGCTCAGTAAAAAGGCAATCGCCTCGACAAATGAGGGGTGAACCAACAGTCTCACGTGCAGGGTAGCAAAACAGGTTTGGCCAAAACTGGGCTTGCGACGCTCCAAGGCACTAGTATCCCTGAGAACCGAGAGGTAGGATTGGTTGTAGGGATACTGACAGGACACTGCCTTTTTGGGGAACATGCGAGAAGGCTGGATCTACAGACGAATGACTTTTGTAGAAGTTGTATGGACGAAGAGGAGGAAGAGATTTTAGATCACTTTCTATGCTCGTGTCCGGCACTATCAGACAGAAGGCATAAGTATTTAGGTGTGTACGGCATGGACAGCCTTTTGGAACTTGCAAACTGTTGAGTGCGAGATATTTTAGGCTACATAAGCAGCCTTGGATGATTTCAACGGGAGTAAAGGGGAGATAGGAGCCTGTGGTATCACTATGAACCACTACTGGCCTGAGTGTGTAATAGCAGCCACTCTAACCTAACCTAACCTAACCTGGCTGATAAAGACTTCTTTAAGAACTGAGTATAAAGAAAAGAAAATCAATTGCCTTACGTGAACCTCTAGGTCATTGTACCACACAAAAAATATCCAAATGTCAAACCGATAAACATGTCTGAATTAGAATATTAATCAAAGTTTTGGATTCTTGCGTCGGGAAATACAAAAAACTATTTCAATTTTCTTCTTGTAGATCGAATACGGTACCTTGCTTTATAATTGTTTTTTTATTTAATAAGCTGAAACCCACAGGATTCCGCACTCAATGCCTCGAAAATCCTCTAGTTGCAAACCAGGGATTCTATCAAAGAGCAAACTAAAGGAGTTTGAACCAAGGAATGAATACTATATCGTCATTTTGCTTTAAACAATCATCGCATAAGATGGTCGAAGCCAGCCCGATGCGATTAACATGTTTTTAAATGACTTAACCGTTTAGAATTGCAACGAGGATTTTTAATTGGCCCTTCTTTAAAGAATTATTTGGCCAATCGTAGGGTAGGTTCAGTGACGAAAAGCTTATGCTACAGGTAAAAATGGAAAGACACTGCCTCAACAAACCCGAAAAGTAAGTTTTCCAAAAGCTTCGGTTAGAAGATCAGCGTTCTCGTTTTCACAATTTTACAATATTGGGCTTGCACCCACTTAACCGTGATACTCTTAAATAGGAAGAGAAGATTGATGTTTAAATTCAATAAGTTTAGAATCAACCAAATGGTTTATTACCGAATTGAGTCAGTGCACAGAGTGATATTAAACTCTGTGAAGTGGAGTTTCAAAAACTCTAATTCACAAATTTAAACCTTCACTATTTCTGAAGCCCTAAGACATCCACTAATCTCTAGAAAAAAGAGCATGGAAAATGTATTAGAAAAGTTAAACTCTCTGGGATAACCCTTTCGTTAAACATATTAACTTTCATCACGATTATTCCACGCTATATTAAGATTTAAACAGTAACTACTAAATCAGTTTTAGCTGGATTTACATGTCGGCTTTTTCCACACACCAATCATCCACGCAATGAGAGTTACAACAACGGTGAAAGTGCATCCTTCAGACATAAGTGTTTTCGCATCATCTACTAATTCTTACGTGATCGCGTCGTCAACTCATCGATAACGTGGACAACTCATCGATAACGTCGACAACTCGCCGATAACGTCGAAAACTCGTCGACAATTATTTGTAAATCAAGCCAGTAGTGAACGAAACTTCTGTTTCCTGGCATTTTATTAATTCAAATTATTATTTCTAGAAAATATTTTCAAAGTAACCTGACGAAATTACTCCAGGTAAACATCGGCTTCAAACGATCGTCCACTCACGCTTTCGTCTTGGCGTGAACCGCCCGATCATTGGCACTAATTTTCTCAGTAAATTCGGCCTATTAGTCGATCTTAAACGAAAACGGCTGATTAATCCAGCGCGCCAATCAATGCAATAATGGTACTGGTTATTACACATACACCAATATATTACGCGATCAATTATAATTTACTGGTACGACATTCCGTGGTTCATCACATAGTGACGACAGGTCATCTACCTGTATCGAGGACACGAAGATTGGAACTGGTGCACCATAACGCTGCATTCACTGAATTCCAGCACATGGTGGAAATAGGGATTTGACGACCATCGACATCTCCCGTCTCTTGTCCATTACATATGGTCAAAAAGAAAGATAGCGATTGGAGACCGCGTGGGGACTATCGGCGACTAAACACGGTTACGATACCGGATCGCTACCCGATACCACACATACAACATTTCGCCATGCACTTGCATGGCAGTAAAATTTTCTCCAAAATCGATCTTATTAGGGCTTATCATTTAATTCCCGTCGCTCCTGAACACGTTCACAAAACGGCAATCACTACACCATTCAGTCTCTTTCAATTCAACCGAATGCCTTTTGGTCTACGCGATGCGTTTACAAACTTTTCAGTGATTTATGAACGAGTTTGTCCGCGACTTAGACTTCGTTTTCGTATATATTGACGACATTCTTGTGGAATCTCAAACGCAAGAACATCACGAACGACATTTGGAAACTCTTTACCAACGATTAGCCGAGTTGGATGTTCACATAAACAGTTCAAAATGTATTTTCAGCGTTAAAACTCTAGATTTTCTCAGCCACAAGATAACATCAAATGGAATCGAGATTTGCACCCCATATTCGAGCTATTCAAGAATGGTGCGTATGAATATTTTATTGTTAATAATGGAATTCAGTTTAAACCAGATCAAGGCGCCTTCTCCTGAAAGAATTGATGTCATTACGGAATTCCTGGCTCCAACAACAATCAAACGCATTCAACAATTTATTGGAATGGTAAATTATTACCATTGATTTATTCCGAAGCTTGCTGAAACGCTTGAACCGATCCACTCCCACTTGGCCGCTCTACTGAAGAAGCCCAAGACACACAGGAATTTTTCCTGGCCCGAAGAATACCAAAACGCATTCACAAAACTAAAGAATGAATTAGCTAATATAACCATGTTAGCTCACCCACTGAACGACGAAAAAATCAAACGCTTTAGATAATTTGGTGAATGTAGGGATTTCACTATTTAGCCATTCAGATGGATTATATCTGGATTATAATGGTGAATTTACTATAGATATCCGGCATGTGAACGGTAAAGACAACGTGGTCGCGGATACATTATCCCGCACGACTGATAACGAAACTGCAAAAGTCGAGACACGTTTCGACTTCAATACAATCATTAATGCAAAAAAAGCAGACCCTGAACTTCAGAATTTACTTTCTGGTTCTATATGTCATGCCGCAGTTCCAACATGAAACTAGAGATTTCAAAATTTGCAGAATTCGAAATCTACTGCGAAACATCGTTGGGTACTAATCGCTCATACATCGCAGAATTATTGAGCCGACAAATCTTCGACTATTTACATAACATTTCACATCCTGGTGTCCGTGCTATTCGTAAATTGATTACGGCTCGCTATTTCTGGCCCAGTATAAACAAAGATGTGAACATTTGGGCATAATCTTGTTTAACCTGCCAACGCTGGATATAGTTGGTCCGCTTCCATCATCCAATGGATATAGAGTAAATACAATAAGTATACAAGCTAGACTGTCGGTAGTATTTTATTATCGTTAAACTTATTATTTTACTTATTATTTGCGTATAGGGATGTGCGTATGTTTGTAAATTCAGATTTGCAACTCACTAATAGCAATGAGGAGAACAAATTATTTTACATGCAGCATACCGAACGAGTTAATATACATAACCGGCGTGGACATGGTCAAACTAAACTATCACTGGTTTATTTTACTGCAAGGAAGCCATTGAAATGGTGTCAATTTTTACTCGAATTACGAAAATATACACAGCGTGTGTGCCTAGTCAAGGGTCCGCTAATATCGAACTGATATTGTATAGATCCACATGACATTAATCAAATAATGTCGGTGGCAGTGACAAATTTAGTTTCTTGTTAGTTGGTTTTTATATGGCGGTTGATGAATTTATTCTTTAAATAAAATTAAAACATTACATCGGGATCAAATATAAACTTATCGAATAAGGCTGACATCATACTCACACACTTCATATTTTTTAATCTGAATCTGTACATTTTTAAAACGCTATTCAGGATATTTAAACTTCCAGTGGCACGTTCTCTTAAACTTCAAAATTGGAAATTGAATGTCGCAATTGACAGAAATGTAAAAATCAAAAGTTCTCTAAACTCTTTCTTCTGTTTCATATTTTTAGATAGATGTCTCTAGTTAATGAGAAATTTTAAATTTATTTCAAAATTTTAATTTTGAAAAATTGCTTATAAAAATTCAATTTTGTAATATAGGGTGGGCCATCTATTGGTTTGATTTTAAATCATAAGCTGTGGCAACACTTTTTTGAATGATTTTCTTGAAATTTTGACAGCTCGTCAGTCTGATATTCTGCGTCACGAAACAATCATGTTTTTGCTTGAGAGGCGTTTGGAATTATTGATAACTTATTTTCAAAATCAGTGTTGTGTAGCTTAAACCGAATTATTAACCTTATTCGGATTATTCACCTACAAGGTCCAGTTGACTCATCAGTTGAAAGCAAATGACCATCCGCTTCGATATCGGTTCACTACGTGTGCCATAGACCAGCTTCATAATGACGTCGATTTTGGTCGAAAAAACATCTTTTCAAACGAAGCGCATTTCCATCTCGGGGCTATGTAAACATGCAGAACTGGCGGATTTAGGGTTCGGAACAGCCCCACGTAATCGTAGAGAAGAAAATCCACCAAGAGTGACTGTTTGGTGTGGATTTTGGAGTAGTAACATAATTGGCCCATCTTCGAAAACGCTGCTGGAAACTCCGTTACCGTCAATGGCGACCAACTTTTTATGCTCTCAAATCGACGCTATGAATGTGAACAATCTTTGGTTGCAACAAGATGTCTTCACATGCGATACAAACTGACCGACAATCGATCTCTTGCGCGCCAAATTTGACAATCGAATAATCAGCCGTTTTGAAGATGTCAATTGACCTGCGTGGAGCTGTGATTTGATGCCGTTGGAGTTTTTCTATAGAGTTTTGTTAAAGATAGATGTTAATGCGGATACTCCAGAGACAATTCCAGCTTTAAAACATAGCATTGGGACAGGTATTCGCGAAATAGGCGTCGAAATCATCGAAGAAGTTCTTAAAAACTGGACTTACAGGATGGCTTACTGTAAGGCTAGCAAATGGCGCCCCATGAACGAAATTATTTTTCATTCTCAAGTCGGAGACTCTAACCTACACAATAAAAAAATATTACACAAAATAAAGTTGTATACTCATTTTATAGCGTTTTTAAAAACAAACTTTTAAATTAAGCCCACCCTTTATGCAAGTATTTTCACAGTGCACAACTTACTTTATAATGTTGAATAGAATCAAATGAAAAAATCTCCGGTGGTCCACTTAGTTTGGATCAGTAGGAGTCGGTCCTTATACTAAGCATAAATTATGTGATTTAGGATTCAAATGAAAACTTATTTGGCCCCTAGGATAACCAAAAAATTACGTAATAGCTAGACAGCAACTTTATCGGACTGACCATTGTTGGCGTAACAAGTGCGTATATTACGTTGCGTAATCTACCTCGCCAATTCCTGGTACCCCTGTGGATAGCCCTAAGCGGCTTTTACAAAGCCACAGAAAACATCTAGCTCAAACTGAAAAATGCGAGGCTGAAATAAATTCAATCCAATACACAAGAGACTTCCCAATGCCAAATTGCTGCTCAATAGTTTTTAGAGCCACGTGTTTTTTAGTTCCCCCTAAATATTCTTATTATTGCAATTCGATATAAATAAACAAAACATATTTTATATTTATTTACATAATAAAATCAATGTTTTGATATTCTAACCAGTCGATTATTTTAATTTCAATCATTTGTGTGCCGAGTCAATTTCCCCATCGTTTATTTATGTATGTAGAGCACATTGGTTGTACAGTAACTTCCGAAACTGATTGACTTACAAATTACTAGTACCGCATGTTGCTATGTCTAGTCTACCGATTACAGGTGATTTTCATACTAATTAGCATTTTGTTATTTCTTAATTACGCAACAATCAAATTCTGAAATTTGGCAAATTAACACGCCCTTGTTTTCGACCATTAAACACCATACAGCAATAATATTTATGAGTATTGCTAAAATTTTGTATAAAATGTGGGCGCTAAAGGAGCGCCGGTTGTTTATCTGTGCGTTTGTATGTCAACACGCAATTAAATTAATAAATTATTATTAATTTAAACAATTTTCATGAAAATTGTTTTCTGTCACCCATAAACATAATCAATCATTTTGGAAAATGATTTTTGTTTCTGTCATCGGTGGTCACTGGGGCAAAAATTCTTAATTTGATGTTTGTGGGGTAACAACATATTTTGTTTGTTTAAATTTGTGACCAGTGTAATGCTAACACTGGGATGGGTCGAAATTTGGTGGCAAGGATGCTAATTTATCATATTTAATGTTTTGGTATTGTCAGTTTAAACAAAAAAGAGCATATGCTAAATAGCCTGTTTACTAATCTTTATCTCAGTTACATAGAAATTAAAGAAATCTATATTACCTCTAAATTTTAACACAGCACCAATAGAGGCTCGAGGCTCGAACTGTTAGAAGGCCCTCACCAACAAGTGACAAAAATAATTGATTCAAATGTTGCCTTATATCAAAAATATCATCCACCGGTTTGTATGACACTTTGTTATAAGTAGATTGGGGTTCAAGTTGTTAACTTTGGCAACGTAGAGTTTGTGAAAATGAGTTACTAAGGAACATAGCGTGCAGTGTAATTTTAAATCACAATGTTTTAAAAACCAATTCATTTATTCACTAAAAATACCTATTTGCCCGCTTCTCCTTTTCGACCGTATTTCCATGAATGTGTTACGCCACTTACCTTTAAGGTCGTAACTATCTACATCTGCCTCTAATAAAGCAGTATCTAGCCTATATTTTTCTTGTTCTGTCAATTATACATAGAAGTGGTTTACGTGGACTAAATATCCAGATTATTGGTATGGTGTACACAGAAATGACCTAGTTTAACAGTGACCAGTAGCAAACAAAATTTATCTCAACACATAGCAGCGCCTGTGCGGCAAACCTCGAAATCCCATTTATAAAAGCCGGCATAGCAGCCAGTGTTTTCTACGTGCAAACTCCTCCTTCATAAAGTATTCAAAACGCATATGCTTCAAAGGTGAAAGTTGCACCTTCACCACCAATGATTGTAGATTACTAACGATATTTGAAAGGTAAGATCATTCGATCCGTTCATTTGATCTAGTTGGCGAACAACCAATATCGGATTCGAATGAATTTCGAGATTAAACATCTCCGGAGAACCTGCAACATTGTGGATTCATTAATTCCAACCGAGTGATACACTGAATGATAGAATAAACGATTTATCAACAGCCAGCCAGCGTATGTCGCAGGTGATGATCGCAGCTGTTGAATTTTATGTAAAAAATTTATTGCATCAGCTCCCAGGACGACTTGAGCAGAGGTTCCAGGTATATTGGCATGGCAGAGTCTCTTTTCATTAAAAGTTTTACTTTCTTTTATAATGTTCAACGGGGTGAGTGTGGCCATCCAAATTTGTATTAACCTTAGCAATAGATGTTTGCGTTGGTCCTCGTTTCAACTCTCTTTGTAAATTGTCCAGACTCGATGAAATACATCCCTATTTTCAAGGGACCCCGTAAAAGCAAAGGAAGTAGGAATAAAGTTAGGTTAGGTTTTAGGTTTCAGTGGTTGCTTACTGCACACTTAGGCCAATTTTTAGGCCCAGTATGATACCACTCATTCACTCCACATCATTAACCCACCTGCTTCACCTACTCACACAACTACAGTATACCACCTGCACATTGCAAGCTCCATGTCAACCTGTACATTGACATGGAAGGTGGGTCGGCGCGTGACACGGAATTCTGCACTCCATCAGAGGGGGTCTTAGTTGTATTTATTAGCATCACCGATCGTAATCGATGATGAAAATTCGATTTGCATCTAGCCTCTGATGGGATTCGAACCCAGCACCTCCCGGTCCAAGTGCCGAAGCTTTAACCACTGCACCACTTGTCTGGTGGAAGGAGGAATAAAGATAAATTTAACAGAAATTGAAGCATGGGTTAGATCGTTGCTAAAGTGATCAAAACAAAAGAGCGGATAACCAAATAGAGCTAGTAAATATTAATGTTAAGTTCTTTCAAGTTACTTGTATTGGAAACGTATAATAATAAGTAATCTTGTGGTTTTCTGAATTCTCGCCAGTTTTAATGGTACATACTACTGTGGGCAAAAAGTAGTAAGACTTTTTAATTTAAGTTTTTTCTATGTTGGTAGACTGTCAGTGACATCTGTGCCAAATGTCACATCAAAATAATCATTAGTGTTTAGTATACGCTTGCCTTTCTGAAGTACAAAAACTACATTCGTCGATTTTTACAATGAGTGAAATTATTCAACAAAGAAGTTCCATTAAATTTTGTGTGCGGAATCAATTTTGTGGTGCCGAAACGTTCAGAATATTGCAAAACGCCTTCGGTGATAACTGTATGTCGCGAGCAAGTGTTTTTGATTGGTACAAATTGTTTAAAGAGGGTCGAGAACGTGTTGACGACGAACCACGTCTAAAGCACGAATGGTTCCAAAATCACTCAATTTTTTGGAAAAACAGCGTCGCGTTGACGTCTGTGAAACAATGATTTCCGACTACCAGGATGTCATGAAACGTATTATAACTGGCGATGAGTCTTGTATCAATGCTTACGACCCGGAAACAGACGACCAATCGGCCGAATATCGTGCCAAAGGAGAGCCGAAGCCGAAAAAACCACGTCAAAGCAAGTCAAAAATCAAGGTGATGTTGACAGTTTTCTTCGATTATCGAGGTGTGGTGCACTCCGAATTCCTTCCGACTGGCCAAACTATCAACAAGGAATACTATTTGAATATTATGCGTCGTTTGCGCGAAGCTATTCGTAAAAAGAGGCCGGAATTATGGGTCGACAACTCTTGGTTTTTGCACCACGATAATGCACCTTCTCATACTGCATTGGTTTTACGTGATTTTTTCGCCAAAAATTCCACCCATATCGTTCCGCAACCACCGTATTCGCCTGATTTAGCTCCGTGTGACTTCTGGCTGTTCAACAAACTAAAACGACCGCTTCGGAGAAACCGTTCTGAGTCAATTGAAGACATTAAACGTGAATCGCTACGCGCATTGGAGGCTATTCCGGAAATTGACTTTAACAACTGTTTCGAGGATTGGAAAAAACGTTGGCACAAGTGTATTGAGGCTGGGGGGGGGGATTACTTTGAGGGGAACGAAATAGATCGGGAGAAATAAATAAAGAATTTTAAAATTATGAACAAAGTCTTACTATTTTTTGCCCACAGTATTATTTTGTTCGAAAACTGAGACTTGAGAGTTGGGAGTTTTGCTGCTGTTTCACTTTATTGTTTATTGATGTAAATAATAATAAAATTTTATATTTACATCTAGTGTGCTGATGAAACAACCAAAAAACTCCTAAATCTCTAGCCGCGGTTTTCGAACAAAATTCGTATACAGGTAGGCGTTTCTCGGGGATCAGTCTGCTGCGCAAAACGATCATTTCATCGTTGTGTTCAAACTCTTATGTATAGTGTTTGTACAATAAGCCTTGTGGTAGGTGTCTCAACTTCTCCGTTATTGTTTTCTTGCCCAGGCTGCGTCATATTCCAAAGCCAACGCCAGTACTTTTTTCATAGTTTTACCTTTAGTATTGGTTCTCAGATGTGAAACTTTATCAGAGGAATTTTAACGTCTTTATAGGATGCAGTTCCAAGCGGAAGTATAGTATTCCAGCTCGTTTTTTTACCTCCACTTGGAACAGCATCCTAAAGGCTCTAAAATCATTCTTGAGCTTCCGACAATTGGTTCTGTTGAAAACATTTTATTTAGTTGACTCATCTCCAATAGTTCATGAGGAATGAACTCCAACGCGTGCTTCAACTTCCCTAAGCTTATTTTCAAGCTTCTGACTGATTTGTCCATCAAATTCCTTGATCTATTGCTCCGCTCGTTACTTCATTTTTTACTTCTTCTTCGCAAGACCAGACTTTCTGCATATTGTATGGGGTGCAATCCGTGATGGTGTTGACATCGGTAATGATTTTCGCCAATATACGCTCTTCTGTTTCAACATCCTCTTCAATGGCACTCTCCAGCCTCGATAAGAGCTCGTTTTTATCGTCTTTGGTTGACAGCCGGAGACTCTGGAGCTTATCCCGTAATTGCTGAAATGAATAGGTGCATATAGGTTTATATGACCATTGCAGGTATTCGCAAAATCCCACTTCTGACACCAAATTTTACGAACTTTGGGCGTTTAAAGCGAATTCGTACTTAATTTTGGAAATAAAACACTCGGCGTTTAAGATACAAATTTTATTTTAGTAAACGCCTCTCTATAACTCCTTCAACAATTCACTATTTAACTATTTATCACGGTTCATACTATTTCACTTTTATGCTCTTCGCACTGTTCACTGGTAATTACACTGTATCTGTGGGATTATTTTTTGCTCGCACATTTATAGTTGTCTATTGCTGTTCCAGATTATACCGTTTATTGTATTTGACGATTGTGCTCACGAATATTCCACGCCATCAATTTCTCTGGCTTGATGATTAACGCGGTTGTTAATTCCATTATATTCCATAATGACTACAGCGCCATTTTCTTTCATTAGTTCCATACTCCCCTTCACATGGAATGGCATTTTAAAATCCAATTGCCAATTAGTATTGCACGAATATTTGATCTGGTACCACCGTTGCGTAATGAGAATATTAACTGCTCAATAAAATTTCTTCCTCAGATTAAGCTCAAACCAACTACCTTTGAGATGGTAACACTTGGAGATGCATACCTTAACCACTCGACCACCAAGTAATATATCTCTGCAGAGAAGGATTCGTAACAATACATTTGATAAGAGGGTACGAATAGTTTATTGAATATACCAAGCATTTTCTACAAATATTTCATACCAAGCGGAAATTTGAAAGTTGTGAAGTTTCTGGGTAAAATTTAAATTCTTGGACAAAAAATTGAAATTAACTGTGACTTTAACTTAATTGCGTAGAACACTCGCATGAGGAAACATTGCTTGAATCGTACTTGCTGTGCATCGCATATTCCGTAATACTACGAACGATTCCTCTTGTACATCCCGCTATATAATGAATGGCTGGTTGTTTCTTGCTAATTCGTGCAAACTTTTCTCAATATGGACGTATCCTACCATATCGCGTATAATATACAAATTTTTCGGTCTTGATATTTTTATTTCGTTTGCATGAATTCCATTGGTACTCACACTGTGACCAAAATATTTTACCTCTGTTCCGAAGAATTAACATTTCTTGGTTACTAACATTAACCCGACGGATTGAAATCGCTCAGAAATGTCTACTAATTCCTCACGTGCTCTTTGAAAATTTCCCACCATGACGATAATGTCGTTAAAAAATACAAGATACGTTCTCTTATGTAATTCTTTTGGCATTCCACAATAAAGTTTTCGGTAATCTACACAAAAAATTTTGTCAGTCTTCTTTTCGACTAACACCACCACTGAGCTCCATGGACCGCTTCATGACTCGATAACTCCTGCTGATCGTATGTCTTTAATAATTCGATCCTTTTGACCAAAGGCAATCTTCTATATAACTGGAAAATTGGCATATCAGTCCCGGTGTACAGAAAATGAACAAGTATTGCGTTCCATTAATTTCTGCGCTGCGTTTTCTACTCTTTCCGAGTAGTGCACATATCTCTTCACATTTCCCGGATGATTTAGAGCTCTAATTACAACTCTATAATCAGTATTTGGTATGTTATTACAAGGCTTTCCGATTATTATTTTTCTGGTTTCTTTTATTTTTTCATCGGCTTCCATAAACCACAACCTAAGTGACCCAGAACTACTCTCCAAGCTTAACCAAACGAAGCCATTAGTTCTCTTAAAGTTCTTACCTAGAACGACCTCAGCCGTAAGTTCGCTTCATGTAAAAGTTGCGGTTTGAAAATTCAACCTTTTGGCTGGTTGTTTGTTTTTTCTGATGAGATTTTTCTCAGCAATCATATGAGTTGTTCCTCTGTCTAAAGTGTCTGCCCCATTTAAATGGATTCGTTGGGGTTTAATTCTTTATTTGTTTCCTCATAATTGACCAATGCTTGGCCTTCTCTTGAGTTCCCCCGGGAGATGGTGATAAGTTAGATCAGTTAGATATTGATAATGATGGTGCTTCTCCGGCTGGAGGCTAGAGCGGATAAAGCTAATAATAAATAAATAAATTTGGGACTCATGTCCATCATCGCTTAATTTCTGTGTCAAAAATTGGGGAATATTTTTGAACTTCACTTGGATTAAACCTCGAGGACGTAAATTATTTTGTGCATACATGAATGAAAAACCTATCGAGATAATTATGTTTTTTTCGGTAAACAAAAATTAAAACGTCTTGAACGAGCCATTCCGCTAATTTTAACTAGGAAATTTTGAATTGACCTCCACAACACAAAAATCCGTTCTGTGAGTCGGAGCAGTTATACAATTGGTTCAGGTACACCTTTACAGGTGTTACCAACCATACCAGGGCTACAGGGACAGAAAATGATTGCTTTAGACATATTGATAAAATTAAAATCAACATGAAATGTGCAAACAAAATGATTTAGATCAATGAAACATTATACTCGTATGTACGATTTAGTGTTGTGCTTGATGAACGTCAAACAGGTGTAAAAAATAATTGACTCTACTGATGAACCACTGTAAATAGCACCGCGGCGATGTTCATACATTTTCCTACTTATGTACCCATCACCCGAAAACTAAAGTATTGTGGGATTTGATAACAATATTTGCTTTATACTAAAACAATTAATAACCGGATGCCGATTTAAGTATTTAACATAAAATGTATCCAAATTACCTTATTTTCAAATACATGTCGACACACATAACATTGAGCCACGAGAAGGATGATAAAAAACTAAAATAAATTAGAAATGCTGAAATGAAATCGCAAAAAAACAATAAATTATTTGGGGATTAGGTATTTGGCCGCTTATCATAACAACGACATGATCGTAAATCATAATCGCATTGCTCAAACGACATATCAAAACTAATTCGATTAATTAAAATAAATACAATTATATTTGTGTATATGATGTGTAAAGGATGTACTTACCTAAATGTTTGCATACCGAAGGCAAAGTATTTGTTTGGAATTGAACATATGCTAGTGTGGTATACGCCATAAATGAACTGATAACATTACCCAGTAATGTTTTGCCATGTAAGTTGCACAGCTGCAAATAGAGCAAAGAAATAAACATAAAAATGTATGTATTGATATGTGGAGTGTATGCCCCTGGAATGCGTCATTCCCTTACAAATATATCTAAAAATCAGAACATTATCCGGCTTAAGACAAATATTGTAGCCGGTTCTTAGAATACGATAACAAACGTAACTAAACATAAATACGAGTATGTAAGTACATACATTATTGCTACATTTATTTTATGTTTCATTATATCAATCTTCTTATCTTTAATTTAAAAAAAAGTGTTTACCAAATCTATTTGACGTCGTGTTTCCTCTCAGCACTTTGCAATTCACATTCAAGATAGCACAACCTTGATTTGAAAGAAATTAGGTTTGGTCTATATAAAGTTTAACTAAATGAAACCCGTTCCATGTACACTCTTTGGCGTTTTCGAAGGGAACCCTTGGGAGTCGGCTGTATCAATCCGTGATTGTTCTTAAATTTCAGAATTCGTTGTAGTTGAAGAAATTTACATTCGTTTTGCAAAACCTGACTCTCATGTTGGGTGAGTCCAAACTGTAGCAACGGTGCAATCTTGAGAGTTATTATTATTTGATGATTAAACAAATCGATCTAAGTATCACTACTCGATTGGAAGTGGTACTAGAATTTATTACAAATTAATTATAATATTGGCATAGTTCAACCCAAGTGTGGTGTACTCTGTCGTGTTAAATTTGAGGTGGGCTATTACTCATACATAAGCGGACATATATTTTTTACCGAGTTTCAATAGGGGTAGTTTTGGGGGTTGGACTATGCTAATATACAGGGTGGCTGAGACCAAATGTTACTGACTTCACTCTGCTGTCATTTGTGTAGTTGTCATTTTCGAGCGTCAATTTTTAGACAGATTGAAGTTTGTTTAGCTGTTTACATCTGGTCAACAAATAATTGTTCTAAATTAATATCTTAATAAAAAAATCGTAATGGAATTCAAACGTAATAGTGTAATTGCACTGTATTTGGGTGGAAATTCACAAACAGCAATAGTTCGTCAGCTTCAGCATTTTAATGTGAATAAAATGTTTGTGTATCGAACCATAACTCGATACAACGTAACTGGTAGCATCGCTAATCGCAACAGAGGCGGTCCTAAAAAGACAGCAACATCAAAGGAAATGATACGAAATGTGAAGAAACGAATCCAACGAAATCCTCGTCAAAGTACCAATCAATTAGCCGCACGTCTACATGTTTCACGATACAGCATTCAAACCATATTGAAAAATGAACTACACTTGAAGCCCTACAAGATACAACAAGTTCAAGATCTTACGGAGGCACAAAAAAAAGTTAGGCTTGAAAGAACACGAGCATTGGAGGCCTTGGCCGAGCGTGATGAGATTAGAAAAATTGTCTTTTCTGATGAGAAAATTTTCACCATTCATCAGTATGTGAATAAACAAAATGATCGTGTTTGGTTAGATCACAAGTCCAACGATAATTTGGACACAATAGTCGCCATGCGCAAGCAATCACCAGCTTATGTTATGGTTTGGGCTGCAGTGACTGCAGATGGACGCACTCCTCTGGCTTTCATTGAACATGGAGTCAAGGTAAACCAAGAGGTGTACCGCCAAAAGATCCTAAACGATGCTTTGCTACCTTGGGCACGTAAACACTTTGGTACGAACCGTTGACATTCCAACAGGACTCGGCACCGTCACACAAAGCTTGAGCGACACAGCAAATTTTACAAAATTGCGTTCCGCGGCTGATTTCGTCGAAAGAATGGTCACCATATTCACCAGACTTGAATCCCATGAATTTCTCCATATGGTCCATTTTGGAGAGTAAGGAGTCCACTAAAAAATACGAAAGTGTTGATGCATTGAAGTCAGCTCTTGTTTGAGAATGGAATCAAATTCCGCAAGCTCACGTTCGGTCAGCATGCAATGCTTTCTATGGAAGACTGAATCAAATAATCAGAGCCAAAGGAGGTCATATCGAGCAGTAACATGTTTTTCATAATCGAGCAGTAGCATGTTTTTCAACATATTCCACGAAATTTCAATAAAAAATAATCAAAATTAAAAAAATTACGGCGTTTTCATTTGGTAACACTTGGTCTCAGCCACCCTGTATTGTAATTCAATTGTAAAAAAAAATTCCAGTACAAATATATAATAGTAGAAATACGAAAAGTGTGGCGTAGCTTTGGTCAATGCCAGACCACATATGAATTGCATTGTAATGGGAACTATAAAAAAATGTTTAACTGTGTAACAAATTTGTAATTTGAAAAATAAAATATGTACCGGAGTGGACTACAATTGCTGGTCCAGTATTAGCCTCAACTCCTTAACCCGGAACTATTAAAAGGTTTGTTAGACAAAATTTTGTCTCTTCCACTAAATTCTGGATACCATACTTTATATCTCTGGATGCCATGTTTGTTTCGAAGAATGCAACTTTCTCAAATAAGATTCCCGTCAGATTTATCTTTTCTTGGTAGGTTTATGTACAAATGCCTTGTAGCATAACGATGCAAAATAAATTCAATTTGAAACTGTCGACATCTAAGTATTATTAGCCTAAACAATTGTCTACACTAATAATAGCCATGTTATTTATTAGCGCCCGTTACATTGTATCCCAAGCACCCAATTTTCTATGTCAACACTTAGTGCGCTGTTTTTGCATATAATTCAGTTATTTAACTCCAAACTAATATTTTTCATTCAATTTTTTAGTTAAAAATCGATATACAAATATTTTGCTCTACCCATTTATCGGGCGCCACTATCGAGAGCCGCTATCCATTTCAATGGGAAATTTGAAAATGCCTTAGTTCTGTACAACCCTTAAACCACAACAAGCTTAATCTTTCAATAAAAATTAAAAACGCAGCACGATGAATTTTTGTTTATAACGTCATGTCAAAATAAATGTCAATCGGTATATTTCAGATTGTTAAAAGTTTGTTTATGGATGAATTTATTTTTAAATTGAATGGTGCAGCGACAATACGAGTAGTAGCGGAATTTCGGATAGATAATTTCGCTTTCAGCGCTCAATAGCCCGCCCCGGATAGCGAATAAAAAAACATAGCTACTGTTGATGTGGTTTTTTATGCTCTACCCGGATGGGGTATCGAGAGCTTAATGCTGATTATAAGCAACTGCATCTAGCTTCACTTAATTATGTAACATTTCGTAAGGTCAACTAAGCCGTCTTCGTAGATGGTCTTCGTAGTGCCTGACAATGTGACGTTTTGAATCGTCAATAAGAGATGTGAGAACTTTATCATACGTAAAATCTCAACGAAAGAATTTTACGTCATCCACACATTTTCTATAGATTGAGAAACTCCCAAAAACTTCCAATTTAATTCCAATTCCATTAAACAGGCTGTTAATGATCTGGAATATGACATTTAGTTTGACATGACGCTATAAAAAACAATTCAGCTTGCTGAGTTACCAATTTTTAAAATAAGAACAAATTTCCTCTTTGAAATTTCCCAGCAAGTAGAAACGAACTCAATAGCGGCTCCATATATTACATCGCCTGACCAGTTCCCGGTCTGACCAATAGATATGGTACACAAATTTAAACCCCATATGATTTTTAAATTATACCAACCTTCAAATGATACTTGTTAAAATTTCATGACATTTCGATCATTAAGTTAACAAGTTACAGTTGTTCAATAACGCTACTTTTGTTAACTCCAAGGACTTTTAAGTGTTATACGGACTCTTCACGAGGAAAATCAACCCTCAATGAATGGTATGCTGAATTTAAACGTGATCGAACAACCACCGATGATGCACAACGCTCTGGACGCCCAAATGAGGT
The DNA here is from genome assembly GCA_963691935.1 of Nephrotoma guestfalica. Taxonomy (NCBI): domain Eukaryota; kingdom Metazoa; phylum Arthropoda; class Insecta; order Diptera; family Tipulidae; genus Nephrotoma; species Nephrotoma guestfalica. The sequence continues at coordinate 100,829,175 of OY829913.1, forward strand.
TTTGACTCAAGATATATCAATGGAACTTGTTGGCTATAATTTGCACGGACATTTGTCCATGAGGAACCTGTGTTCGAAGTGGGTACCACGTTTGCTCACAATGGATCAAAAACGACAACGCGTAGATGATTCCGTGCACTGTTTGGAGCTGTTTAAGCGTAATAAAAACGATTTTTTATGCGGTATGTGACATTAGATGAAACATGGATCCACCACTATACAAAAGAGTCAAATCGGTAATCAGCTGAATGGCGAGAGGCCCGTGAACCTCGTCCGAAGCGACCAAAAACACAACAATCGGCTGGAAAGGTTATAGTGTCTGTTTTGGGATGCACGTGGTATATAATATTCGTTGACTACCTCGAGAAAGGAAAAAAGATCAATAGCGAATATTATATCGGGTTATTGGTGCGTTTGAAGGAAGAAATCGCTAAAAAAAATGACACGACTTCAAATCTTTCACCAAGACGAATTGCACAATGAATTGCTTCCGCATTCACATTCGCCAGATTTGGACCCAGCGATTATTACTTGTTTGCAGACCTAAAAAAAGCTCTAGTGAAAGAGATTTGATTGCCGAACTGAAGCTTCTTTTGAAGACGAAGATAAATCGTTCTACAAAAAAGACGTCGAAATGTTAGAGAGGCGTTGGTCTGATAGTATCGCTGTCTGACGAATAAAATGTATTTTTTTCAAAAAAATTGTGTTTTATTCGTTAGACCGGGAACTTTTCAGGCGATCTGCTAAATAGGTGGAACTAAATAAATTTCTACCTTTGCATTTCTTTGTTTTGGATAAACAGTTGTTTTAATTCATGCACTTTAATCTTAAACACTGATTACGCCAGTTAAAGAACAATCACAGCTCCGGATATATCTATCGGGTGCTAATTAGAAAACACGGCAAGTAGCAATCCCAATTTCAACTAGGTACATCAAAAGGCATATCCTCTTGTCGAGATATTTCATTTTACTTTCGGCCTTAATAGGCCACATAACTCCCATATCATTTTATTTTTAGCTTTCTGGATAGTAAAGATGTACAGGGTGCAGCAACTTTTAGTTCATTTTAAAAATGTATATTTTCGTTCGAGAGTGCACCCTCCAATAGTCACTTAAATTGCGCCTGTCAAAGTCTCAATCGTCTCTGGATGGTTAGCATATCTTTGGTCCTTGACGGCTTCCCACAAATAATTGTGCGACGAAGTCAGAACGCAACTTCTAGGCTGCCAATTGGCATCGCCGTTTCCGCTGATAATGCGATTTTCGAAGATAGGGTTGGCTGTGTCGGCAATGACGCCGCCCTATTGAAACCAAATACTAGCCATTTTCGAATAAAAATGGCCCTATGATGCCTTTGAACATATTCCACACCAAAGAGTCATTCGTTTTGACTGTATTGGCTTCTCAATCGTCACGTGCGTGGATTTTCTGTGCCCCAAATACAGCAATTTTGCTTCTTCACATAACCGCCGAGGTGAAAATGAGCTTAATCGGAAATGATGATTTTTTGAAAATGCTCATTTTCTTCCAACCTAGAATTGGCTATGGCCAACTGCCTTCAATTCTTGAATCAATTGGACTTTGTATGCCTACATACCCAAGTCTTTGTGTAAAGTTATTCGCAAAATCCTATCACAGATGTTCAATTCTTGTGAACGATGGCTGGTTGAGGTGCTTGGATGTTGATGTACACTTTCAGCTACAGCAGCAATATGGTCCGTCGAACGAGCTGGACGGCTGTGCGGAACGTGTGCATTGTCTATAGTAACACGCCAGGCGAACGAATTTTATTCACAAATTTCCTCACACTGTTCTCAGTTGGCGCTTCATTTCTACCGAATTTTTAATGCAATTTTCAACCAGTTTTGGCAACTGACTCACTACTTTGGATTTGGACTACTTTAAATTTTCAATATGATTAAGCGCACATCTACTCATTTCGTTCACCTGGAAGAGGGCAGGTAACTAGCTAGCGGTGACGGAATGGATTGTTATTGAGGATCAAATTGAGGTGGAATGGTCCACGGATGGTGAGTGCGATGGATGGCGGCGGTAGCCGATGACAAAGGAAGGGTTGAATTTGTTAGAGTTGTTCGGGCTAAACTGCAGAAGCGATAGTTTGGATTATGTTCGGAACTAACAGGCTTCGTCAATAAATAGTTAAGAGTTTAATCATCTATAGGTATATGAACAGTTTTCATATTTGGTCATTCGACATGTCACAGCAAGTGACATCTAAAGGCGTGTTAAAAGATCACAAATTCGTGAATATTTTCAACAGAATACTATTGACTTATTTCGAATATGATATTTGTTTACAAAAAGACTTGGAGCTGGATATTGAGGATCAAAAATTTTAGACAAATTTTATATGGAAAAGTAACAACTACCCCACCGGTTTTATGCTGTTGTTCCAAAAACCAATTCGTTTTATGTTCTGAAATTATTTGACAGGCTATTTATATTTTTGTTATACAATGGCGCAAAAACGGTAAAATTGTTGTTGTTTCCCATATAAAATTTCACTGCTGCCTAAAATTTCCGAGAACCATTCACGATTACGCCTCATCTTTGATTGGGCTTTTAGGTGTCCCGTGCAACAAATTTTGCAGCAAAAAAATCGTATAAACAGCACTCAACAACCAATTAAAAGATAGTACTGTGATCGTTTACAGGACGCGAACGAGGCTAAGATATTTTGACTTTCCGTTCACAGAGATAATTAACGATAAATAGGGTTATGTTAACATGTAAAAGCCTACTCCTTCGCCGATTACATCTATGGCAACACTAGAAGATGCTTTTGGAACTTGTGCTGATATCTTGTTATTATTGAGTAGCCTAAGTTGAGGCAACAGGATGCAGCTGAGCAAATTGTTGGTTTTATCTATGAAAAGGTTGAGCAATGCAATCCAGTGGATCTTGGTTGCCGATCTTTATTATTTATATATTTATTTATGTATAAATGGTGCCTATAGTGACTACAAGCTCGACCACAAAAGATTATTTAAAGCTTTCTTAAATAAATTTCTATACAAGTGATAATCGAAAGCTCCAAGCACAATCCAGAAAGACCGTAGTTCGTTATCACTCGGTCGATGAATAAAGCTCCATCGCGTTGACCCGACACGGTAATCGACACAGTAATTGATGATATCGCGCACAAACAGCATAGAAGCTACTTCTTGGCGATTATCTAGACGTTGCAGTTTCAAAAGATTGCATCGATTCTGATAAGGCGGAAAAACGTAGTCCACAGCACGCATGGATGGTAAAAGTCGTAGCGCGAACAAAATAAACTGCTTCTCGATACTCTCAATCCTCTCAGAATGACAGTGGTAGGAAGGTGACCAAACAGGAGATGCATACTCCAAAATGGACCGAACAAAGCATACGTATAATGATATCAAAGTTAACGGGTATTAATCAAGGATCGTTCAAAAGTGCTAAGACTAACTTTTATTAGCTTTAAGATTAATATACCAGAGAAACTACTTTCTAAAGCATCAATTCGTTCGTGAGTTCGTAAACGTTTTCGAACTCTTTCAACCGATTATGTGCCTCTATCAACTACGATGCCGCTGTCTGCACCAATTGCTCAGCCGGCACTGCCGCTCTCTTCCAAAACCGACACATTGCCTATTTATTATCACAAATGAGTATGATGTCATTTATATCACGGAAACATGACTGACAAGCTGGCGCAGTTCTGCAGAGCTTTTCAACCCAAACTAGTATGATTTCAGACGCGATTATTATTCGGATCTTGAATCAACGGCGAGAGCCGAGAGGTGGCGGACTTCTGCTAGCTGTCTCGAACGATATATGTACGTGCGGATATTATAGACCTGGGGAGTAATGAGTTGAAGATTTAGGCTGTTAAACTTGCTTTCCACGGCAAGCTGGTGTTGATAGTTATTATTTACATTCGATACGGATCCTCAGCGGCTGCTTATTTCGATTATGTGATGGTTTTGGGATATCTTAACATGCCGACAATAAAATGGCTTACTGTTATAAGGTTAACATCAGACCTCGTAATGGACTCAATCTGTTCACTCGGACTAGCTCAGATTAACAACATCGAGAACCAGAGTAACAATATTCTCGACCTGGTAAGTTATGAAATATTTAGTGCTCTCAGATCTCAATTTAAACTTTTAAATCGTTTCTTCTATAATTCATAAATTGTTGAGGTTGGATTGAATATTAGGAACAACCGTAAATGTTTCTGGAGCTATATCGCTCAATTCTTTGACTGTTAGTGGTTGGCAAAGAATCACTGACCTGTTTGCAACATTTTTTGAAAATGTGGATGTCCCCTCTTCGAGAAAGAATGACGATTTTGAATGGAAATGTGAATATGGATTATGACCCGAACAAAATTCGCCCTCTCGTGTTAACAGAGTGTGCTTGTTTCTTCGTTCAACCGATGGCGCACCTCTTCAATTTGAGTTTGGCGAGTGGAGTATTTTCTTCAATTTGGAAATCCATTTTCATTAAGTCAATTTTTTTTATAGCGGTATTTCTATCTTATCGGCTATTCCTAAATTATTTGAATCTATGGTCAAGGTCCGTATCTTAATTAAATATTCCATCTCAGTAAACCAGCATGGGGTTTACCCCGGGCGGTCAACTATGACAAATCTAGTTTTGTTCACAAATGTTTTGACTTAAGCATGGTGGTGATAGTGTTGAATGTTGATAGTGTTGAAGTAGTGTGATCGATTAAATTGATCATGTCTTACTTGTAAAGAAACTGGAACAGATCAACCTTGAAGGACAAGTGTGATGTCCTTCCATTTAAAGTGCATTTTGTCATATTTGACGAACCGAACTCAAAATTTTGTTTTAAATTATATGTTTTGTGCGGCGTCCCACAAGGTAGCCATCTTGAACCTCTCTTATTTATTTCATTCATTCATTGATGATGTAAAACGATGCTTCAAACATTCCGAGATTTTGGCGAGGTTGAATATTACCTTGAATACGCTTTGTCTCAACGTTTCTAAATGTAAAGTTAAGAACTTTCTATTTTCTTATTCTTAAATGGAGTTATGCTCGATCGAGTTTGGCCTCAACTGCCTTTAATCCGTACTATAACAATTCCTCTAGTCATATAAAATCAATTCAGAAGCGATCTCTGTTGTTTGTCTTAAGGCGACTCAGCTACCGCCGTATTTAACTAAACTGTGTAAATGAACTATTGTTCGTCCGTGGACAAGTACCTTGCGCAGTTTTCATACGCGACATTATAATGGGCTGATTTGATTGTTCACAACTACTGTCCTTGTAGTCAATACGTAGTCCTGTGTGATCACTCAGATACCGAGACTTCGTGATCGATCAGCATTTCCATGGGTAAATCTTTCATATGTCGGACCCGATTTTTAATTCAAGCCGTGTGTTTAAAAATATTTCCGCTGTGTTCGATTTTAATTTGTTAAATTAAGAGACGAATTTAATAGATTGTTTAGCTTGCCACCGTTGTGTGCTGCTCTAGATTTTAAGAAACCCTTGCTTCAGTTACAAAGCCTAGTATTCTTGGTGCTCATGTACACCGGAGTAACTGAAGCACACGTAATAGCCGTTGACCTCCTACCTCTCGGCAATAAAAACCCGTTAGGAAAATCATTTGTGAGGTCATTACCGAATCTTATTTTTATCTAATATTGCAGTACATTTATAATATTGTCTAAAAAAAATGTGCCACTATCTTTCAGATAGAAATGGTTGCGATCGTTAGTGCAACTACCTATAGAACCATTGATTGCATCATTGTTTCTTAAACATTTATTTGGAGGATTATTGAAATCTTAGATCATCTCGGCAAACAAAATAAAATTAGACGTTTTGGATGAGATGGAAGCATTCATGGAATATGACGTGTATGAGCTGTGACCAACACCCGACTTTCTTTGTCCACAAATGTATACCTGTGAGTAAAGGTGTATTCCGTATGGGTTAGTAGAATGAGAAATGACGTTTTATAAAATTTAGAGAGTAGATCCGATATATAAAAAGCCTACCCAATACCAAAATTTCACAGATTTCATGAACTAAAACTAACTCGCAAGAGACGTAAGTTAGACTAATTATAGATTAGGTGGATACCCGAAGGACTGTCGTAAACACAAAGCAGTCCTTAGCCATACCACCATATATTCACTTGAATTATTAATTTCCTATTAACATAATTAAGGCGCACCATTTACACATCATGCTAGCCGTATGTAGTATATTGACACTAGCACGGAAAATGGGCAGACACTGAGATCATCACACCAACAAAGGATCATAGTTGTGTTTATTAAACCGCCGATCGTAATCAGATACCTCCCGATCACGTGCCGAAGCTTTAACCAATATGCGACCAGTCGGCCTAAAATTATTTGATTTTACCAAAGCAATTTGTTTTATTTATAAATTTGGCCTAGAGCTTTCCATTTTTCCGGGTGAACAGTGAAAAATGCAAATAAAATGTAGAAATATAATCAATCGTTTACTCACCTTTGGCAGGGAACAATAAACCATTATGGTTAAAAGTAAAAATACACTGGAGAATGAAAATCCTGCAGCCATAATTTTATATTTCTCTTGTGCGGGGCTATTCGGAAGACATTGGAATGTTGCGGTCTACAGTAAAAATAAGTATTTATTAGTAATAAAGTTCTTCAGCAATAAACTGTATATTTGGCCAACTTACAAGCATTTCATCTATAATTAGTACATTGTCAATACAATACTCATGATTTTTAAGTACCTCACTATCATGGATCATGCTGGCATCCTTATAGTTTATGAAATGAGGTAGATATAATTTCGTCTTGACGCACGGCGTTCCAGATTTTGTGGCAAACGCTAGAATATAACGGAAATAACTTTATTAATTATTAATTGGGATTTCATATTATTAAAATTAATTAATTAAATTCAACTAAACCATATAATATATACCCTCATACACACATTCTATTTTTGGCGTGTGTTTGTCGTTGAGGTTTTTATTAATTGGCTCTTTAATGGGACGTATCACATGCCAATTGAGGAAGGATAGGAAAAAAAATTTAATTTTGGAGTAGGACATAGTAATTAAAGCGATTTGATACTGTTACACTGTACGACCCATGATGTCACCCATGTCTGATATCACATGTGCAAAAAACGTTATAATTTTCAATTAACACAGACTAATTATGTATAACAAAGACATAAAATCCAATTTTTATTGATTTATTGAGTAGTTTAGCTTTACTATATTACCAATGTGGTTGCGAATCAATTAAATTTTCAATGTTCAGTTTACGACACGAAATAAAGATAATAAAACTATAAACAACAGGGATAATGGTATCAAGGTATTGATATGAGACATGGGCGAATATACTCGTAGCATTAAAAACTAATCAGCTAGAATATATCGTGAGTATCTATTCGAAGTAAAATCTATCAAGACAATAATGTTCCCGGGCATCTACTAGACTGAACCATCTCACTCTAGTAAAGTCTAGTATGTTAGTGCCCGTCATGTTTTATTAAGCTGATTTGCTTCAGCTAGCACCATTCTTTTCCAGGTCATTGCTGGTCGTTCTACTTTCCCCTTCTCCTGTGGGTGACACTCTAATGACATTCTTACATTCATCTTTTTCGTTAGGGTGTATTCTGCACATCTCCACTTTCTTTTTTCTTGTGCAAATAAAAAGATCTTCGTTAGTGATCTTATTTGGCCAGAAGCCTGTAATGTTACTGCAATATGCCAGTGAAAATTATCCAAACTAACCCCAACAATCAACCAATTTATTGTAATAGTGAATGGTAAAAGTAAACATTCAGGCGAATTTATATATTTTGCAATTTCTAGGAAGGGTCAATATTTAAATTTTTCAAGGATTACAATGTTCCCAGAAATTGGCAACTTAGGTACATTTTAAAGTCATTTAAGGTCCTTTCTAAGCATTTAGCATGGACTTCAGTGAAATGGGTCGACCGCTTGGAATCGAAAGAGTGTTTCGAGTAAGTTATATGATTTTCTATTTGATGTGACAGAATGTTTCAAGCCGTTCGAAATATTTTCTAAGCATTAAGCTGTTAACGCGGCTTTTAGTTACCTGTGGAACCGTTCGACAAGACCATTCGCTTTCGGGTTGTAAGCAGTTGTCCGACTGCGATGGGAACTTAGGTGCTTAGTGAGATTGGTGAACAACGTTGATTCAAATTGTGTTCCTTGGTCTATCGTGATGATCACTGGGACGACTTTTGCGGTCATTTGTCGGATTGAAGAAGCTTCTGGCCAACGGGTAAATCGATCGACTATCTTTAAAATACAATGAAAACCATTCGATTGGGACAGTGGGCCAACCAGGTTCATGTGGATGTATTAAAACTTGCCACTTGGAAGCTGATGAATGAACTTTGGACTTTTGACACGGGACACAAGATTTCGGCTAATTGCTTGTAGACTATCAAAGATTGACCGTCACATGTTGAGTTGAACGAAGGGTCAATTTTTACCTGTAGAAGTCTCACACCAAATTTACTGCCTGTTTGGTAAGTCCGTTGCAGGCTTACGCTTGATTTCGGGGTGCGTGCTGAAATCAATTTCTGCAATTCGTCGTCGCGTTGTTGCTGTACAAATAATTCCTTGGTGTCGAAGGAGAGGACGCTGAGTTCTGTGAGACGTGTTTCACCAGAACAAGACAAACCGTCGCCTATCACATTGTGTTTTCCTTTGATGTAATGAATGTCGATAGTGAACTGGGAAATGTAATCGAGATGTCGGTATCGCCGGGAACTACCTTCTGACTTTGTTTTATTGCTAAATACATAGCAAAAAGTTCTCTATCGAAAGTAGAGTATTTAATTTCCGCAGGTGACATCTTCTTTGAAAAAAACGCTAATGATTGCCAACATTCTTTGTTGCGTTGTTGTAAGACTTATGTTGAACTACTTATGTTGAACTGCGCTTTGTTTAACAGGTGTGCCAAAAGGATTACAGTGGCAAGGGAACGTTTGACCTTTTCGAAAGCTCCTGTGAAATCTTCGGGTCAAAAGAAGTTTATTCTGCTTTTGCCTTTCTCGTGTATAAGGTTGCCAAATGCCTGTGATTCGGCGAAAACAGTTCAGCTAACAACTGTGGTATAAATTGTGGTAATAGTTCACTATACCGGCGAACTGCTGTATTTGACTGATTAATGTTGGTTCTGGAAAATTTTAAATGTCATCAACTCGAGTGGCTCGAGATGTCCGTCACACAATTTGATGATATGCCCTAACCACATCTATTTTCGAGAAAATAGTGGCGCCGGCGAGTTTCAACGAGAAACTATGTATGGAGGATATCTATCTGGGACAATGACAGTGTTTAACTGTCGATAGTCTCAACAAGGGCGTCAGTCCTTGTCTTTCTTTTGCACCACATGTAATGGTTAGGAGAGTGGTGATGATGAGGGGCGGCAGATTACAACGACTGTCATAAACTGAAATTCAGTTTTTGCAGCTTTTAGTTTCGTTGCGTCGAGTAGTGAATTACGTTATGCTTCAATGGGAGATTGAAATTCGGAGCCTCACTACACACCGAGGGAAGTAAATGAATCAAAGAGTCATTTGAGCAGAAATTCAGCGCCTATAATAGGCCTGTCACGATATTGTTAATACGAGTTGTACGGTGATTTTTTTTGACAGTTGTCACGTACAGACCACGCGATTTAAGAATATGGAGAAGTATTTAAACCAACAACGTTTAATTATTGTAAAAACACATTACAAAAATGGTGAAAGTTTTGCGAAAACAGTTCGCCAATTACGTCAAGTTTTCGGTCGCAATAATGCGCCAAATGAATCGACAGTGAGACGCTTAATTACAAAATTTGAGACCGAATTTACGCTGATGGATCAGAAGATCATTGTTTGTCGTCGTTCTTGTCGGTCACTCGAAAATATAACCATAGTAAGGGAATCTGTGGCCGAGAATCCAGGAACTTCCATTCGGCATCGTGGTCAAGAATTAAACATTTCCAGAAGCAAAAGATCTGCATTTGCACGCGTACAAGGTTCAATTGGTGCACGAAATCAAGCCAAGGGACCTTGCGCCGGGCCGTAAATTTGCTGATTGGATATTGGAATATCATCATATTAACCTCGTGTGCTAGAGGTTTCGTGGTGGCCATTTGCCTGATGTTGTATTTCACGTTTAATCGGAACTATTTTTCTTTATGTTGAAATAAAAATGTTTGCTTAATTCAAAAATAAATGTGTTTTTCTTTAAAATTAAAATGGCCCGGCCTTCTTGCTGCGACACCCTTTATGAACGAACGCCTGAGACCGAGATTTACCTTCAAAAGTTTTGTACTGTAAGTTGAAATTAGGGATCCGTTTGCTGAAGTAAGAACGCAAACGGTGTCTTTAGCATGCCAGAGGAACTTGTTTACGGATATCACAGATACTTCAGCCCCCGAATCGATCAGAAATTGCAAGCTGTTTTCATGATCTTGGATGAAGAGATGGCGGGACGAACCAATCCCGCTGTTTGCCGTAGAGACAGCAGGATTTAACGGTTTTCCGAAGACTTGAAATGTTTGGAAGTAGCTTCCTCATTAGCTACCGAATCTCGACCTTGACCGGTGTCGGTAATTGAAATTCGTTCTGTTGTTTGGCGATCTTCCACGTGAAACAATGTTAATATTGACCAGTGTTCGCTGTATATCTGCCAATTGTTGTTCCGTCTTGTCAAGTTGTCGATTCATTGAAGCGAGGGCTAATTCACCATCAGCAGTTGCTTTGCGGTGGATGGCTGGTTGACAGCAGCAATTGGTTTGGGTGCTTTGAATTGAGCATGAATTCAGATATTGTCGGCGACCGGTAGGGTTTCTTAGATGTCATTTTTGATATCCCGCGCCTTTATCGCTCGTAAATCATCTGGCAAATGTTTTAGTCAGAGATTTTTAAGTAAATCGTTATTTACTAATTTGGAATCTCCTGCTTTTTGTTTAAGCGGGTGATAAAACTTACACGGTCCAAGGTCTCTCATTTGTTGGAAACCGGAGAGCAACTCGTCAAGTCGTTGCTCCTCGCTAATAGTATAGCGATTGGCTATTAGCGAGGAGCAACGACTTGCCGGTTTATAAAGATGGCCGTTATGAATATATGCGAACCACTAATCGCCATAACCATTAGTAGTTGCGCTCAATGCTGGTGTACCAGTATTATTGTCGTTTCGTCTTCCGAAGAGATTCCGCTCGTCGGGGTCACCAGTTATAGTGAGGATAGCGGGTGAGATACTATAAAATATTATTTTAAAATTAATTCACAAAAATTTTTTATCCGTGATCGATTGTTTTTCTAGTCTTTCTACTTTGAGACTGTGCGTCTTGCACTTCCAAAACGCTACTGCCCTTTTTCTTGTTGATAGATATCGAGATTCGCCAATGTAGGTGGCGAAATAGCCCTATTCAGCAAAACGAGCTATTTGCGTAATTAAGCGGCGCGATGTATAAATATTTTTGTTACGAGGAATGACACCAAGTGAAAAGGTTTTTGCCATTTAAATTTCCGTCAAAAAATATTCAATACACAGAATAATTACAAAAAGCCATTATCATAAAAATATCTCATAAAATGTTAAGGCAATTTTATCAATCTGACACTTGAAATATATGAAAACAACCTTCATACCAAAGTCATTTACAAATTTGGTTCATTTTATAAAATCAGCTAATTATTCTTACTTTTATGATTCGTTGCGAATCTACATAAATTGCCTACTAGCTGGCGGCGATCACTGTAATAATCGTAAACACATCCTTTACGAACAAAAGAAAATATTCATTTGTTTACATAGCTAGATAAAATGAGTGCGTTTTGTGACTGACCTGTCGTATAGAAAAATACGTTTTCTATAGTTTCATCTGTTTAAGCAAAATCAAATTGATTCTGTTTTGATGTATTAAGTCAATCAGTAATAGAAACATTGCCTTACATATTTCAATTTATCGTCCGTTTGCAATAAAACATTTGTTTTGTCGCTAGCTACCAATTTAAATTTAAATTGAGTAAACGTCAAAACGTCAAATAACTAAAATTCGAATTCATGACATTTCAGTCGTTTAATCTGTTCTGAGCTATCGAGCTATTTTTAATTTTTGTTATATAGGAAAGATATAGATTTAGATATCGAAGTATGTATTTGGTCACCTGTCATATGGGACATTTTTTATTTTTATCTTTATAATCAAAACGAAACTGATTCAGTTTGAGTGAATTGATTAGTCAATAGTGTTGTAGCTAAAACTCTAAAGCGAGTGGACGTGAAACTTTTAAAACAAAAATTATTTTCATTTTGCGCTAACTTCATTGCGGAAGACGAAAATAAAACGAAAACAAATGCGTTGGTATTCAAGTTCTAAAATAAATCGAATCAAATAAATCCTTATGGGGTTCAACCTACTCCAACAATAATTGTGCAATATTTCGCTCAGCTTGGTTTAGAATTATACAGCGATCAAACGCAAATATTCGTTTTGCTTTTTAATTTCTAATGATAACATACGGGCTAAATTCTTACAAACTTCCATTGCGTCAGACTTAAGTGAGTTTCACCAGAACCCAATAGCAACAAGTGTCTTATAGAAGTTGAATTTGTTATCGCGTCATTCATATGCTTTAAGCCAAGTAGAAAATAAATTGTCTTGGGAAGATGCAATTATTTCCAAAAATATACCTTTTTCTAAATCAAGGTGAAATGATGTAATACTGTGGGCAAAAAATAGTAAGACTTTGTTCATAATTTTAAAATTCTTTATTTATTTCTCCAAATCTATTTCGTCCCACTCAAAGTAATCCTTCCCGGCCTCAATACACTTGTGCCACTGCCACGTTTTTTCCAATCCTCGAAACAGTTGTTAAAGTCAATTTCCGGAATAGCCTCCAATGCGCGTAGCGATTCATGTTTAATGTTTTCAATTGACTCAAAACGGTTTCCCCGGAGCGGTCGCTTGAGTTTACTGAACAGCTAGAAGTCACACGGAGCTAAATCAGGCGAATACGGTGGTTGCGGAACGATATGGGTGGAATTTTTGGCGAAAAAATCACGTAAAACCAATGCAGTATGAGAAGGTGCATTATCGTGGTGCAAAAACCAAGAGTTGTCGACCCATAATTCCGGCCTCTTTTTACGAATAGCTTCGCGCAAACGACGCATAACACTCAAATAGTATTTCTTGTTGACAGTTTGGCCGGTCGGAAGGAATTCGGAGTGCGCCACACCTCGATAATCGAAGAAAACTGTCAACATCACCTTGATTTTTGACGTGATTTTTTCGGCTTCGGCTCACCTTTGGCACGATATTCGGCCGATTGATCATCTGTTTCCGGGTCGTAAGCATAGACCCGTTATAATACGTTTCATGACATCCTGGTAGTCGGAAAGCATTGTTTCACAGATGTCAACGCGACGCTGTTTTTCCAAAAAATTGAGTGATTTTGGAACCAATCGTGCTTTCTTAGGCCCAAATGATCTTTCAAAATGGTTTTCACTGATCCTTCCGATATTACAAAGATCCCAGTGAGGTCTCTGACTGTTAATCGTCGATTCTCGAGCACCAATTCCTTGATTTTATTAACGTGTTGATCATCAGTTGATGTTAATGTCTGTCCTAGACGTGGTTCGTCGTCAACACGTTCTCGACCCTCTTTGAACAATTTGTCATTGATTCCGCACACAAAATTTAATGGAACTTCTTTGTTAAATAATTTCACTCATTGTAAAAATCGCCGAATGCACTTTTTGTACTTCAGAAAGACAAGCGTATACTAAACACTAATGATTATTTTGATGTGACATTTAGCACAGATGTCACTGACAGTCATACCAACATAGAAAAAAAATATTTCGACGAATTGTTTTCCGTGCGAAACTTAAATTAAAAAGTCTTACTACTTTTTGCCCACAGTAGTATGTAGTTCTATGACAAAAAAATCTAAATTCAGTGACGTTCAAACAATCCATAAGTGACATGAATATAATTTTCGATTTACTTGTTTATTAAATAAACAAATTTGACAGTTACAAAGTATATATTTATATCTTTTATCAAAAACGTTAATTGCACTCCATTGACGCAATCTCCACATTTAACGCTTTATGTTATAAAATGAACCATAAAATACATTTAAGTGCCGTAGATTGATGTGTATGAAATGATATGACACAGCGAGCACTTAGGGTACTTTCCAATGTGTTTTGAAGAGAGGTCCAACAGTGTACAACAATCGTAAATATTACTCATTAGCAAATATTCAGCATGCGCATATTTATAAATTTTTAGTATTTGTGTGTTACAAATTCAAAACTGTTTTTTATCAAGAAATTTTTCAATTTGCAAATTAATTTGGTGTTGAACATTTTCCACCACGTAACATTAAAATATTCAAAAATAAACATTCTTAAGTATTAGTAGTGGATTCACTTAATCACATTTGCAACGCACAAGTAAATAAAACTTTTCCCAACTGACAGTTCGATATTATTACAATAAATAAGGCAAACAAATTTGGATGAAGAGTAGATAACACTTTTTAGTCGCTTTTTTGATATCAAAACAATTCACTTAATTTATCTGATTGAGGAATGTGGGAGTCTGACATATATTTACTAGGTATGCGCAAATAAGACCATTCAAATAGTTTTAAACCTTAATTAAACCTTAATTAAACTTAAATTATTTATTCAGCAGATTGAACTACAATATATTAGAAAAGGTAGAATAAAATAAGCAGCCAATATAACAACGTGTTCTCGTATTGTTAGACCCCATCCGTGGTAATCTAACAAAAAGCAAATTTAACACTTAAACATAGCCACCACAACAACTAGAAGGCAATACAACAACTCGCTCCGAAAATGGTAAGAACAAATTGACTACAGCAATCCAGTAACATTGAATAACGACAGAACGGCGGAAGGCAAAAACACAACAATACAACGGTAAAAAAAAGAAAGTGATCGACACATACACCACTTTCGCTGAAGACATTACAAAACTCAGGAGATGACACGGCACGCAATAAACAAGTCAACCCTTACGTTCGTCAACAAGTCATTAAAACGCAAAACCTATGGAAAGAGATGGATGGCACCCAAAACTTATCAATGAAGGGAAATCTGAACACGGTTTAAGGCTAGCGGTCACTGACATTGAGAGATTAATGAACCACATCACAGAATTCCATGAAAATATATTCCTCGAAGCCTCAGATGTAAAAGAATCAACACTACTATGTTTTACTGAGGGGACTTACGACGATGTACGAGAATCGTGTGACAGAACGATGACAGCTGTCCAATCACTAGACCGCCTAAGTATTAATACGGATTATTCACCACAGGTTAAACTTCCAAACATCAGCATACCGCATTTTAACGGGAAGCTTATGAAATACTCGTAGATGGGATTCTTTGATGTATTCGACCAGTTTGTACACAACAAAAATACTAACAGATACACATAACCAGAGTTATCTGAAAAATACACTGGTGGCTAGGCAGAAAAATTAAACAACCATATTCATGTCACTCTCGAGAATTACGAAAGTGTATGGACGATTATCAATCACCATTGACGACACCGCCAACGAATGCCTTCAAGGTATAAAAAAATTTGTGAATAAACATTGAGAACTGGGATCCAATTATCATCTAGACGGTACCAAAGGTACTCGACAATGAATCAGTGAGATTATTCGAGATGTCACTAAAAACGGTTCACAGCATTGGGAAATGTTTTTTGTTAGAAAACCAACAACACCCGTAAACCTGCAACATTTACAATACAATCCACCAGGAACACTTTGCTGACATCAGATGTAAAAACTTTATGTAATGTATGCAAAAAGGGATACCTTACTCAAGAATGCGTGGAAAATTTAAAGTGATGAGTGTCTACTTGTCACTACTATTTACATCGCTACATACTGCCACAGCTGAGAAAGGTAAAGACTATGTGCTTTTACCAACGGTGCTATTAAAACTACCATACCAATCACTAAAATGGACACTATCTACGTGCAATTATTGACCTCTGTTCACAAGCGATCTTTATCACTTCAAAGGCTGTCAGCTGCCTTAAAATTAAAAACAACTAGAACAGGGCTGAGAATTATGGGAATTGACGGACGTGAAAAGCAAATGATAAAAAGGACAACAACCATATCAATAATGCCACATTTCAACTCGAAATTCGAACTGGCCATAAAAGCGTTAGAACGGTTCAAAAAAATTAGCAATCCTAATATACTGTTGGCCGTCACTCGACCGTAATATTCCAGCCTCAATAGATTTACTTCAAGCAACAGATTATTATTCGCATCAAAACGATCAACAGATGGCAAGTACAACTGCTACACTAGGGAATTCGAGCAACATGCCAATATTTCTACAATTGGAGAAACAGCTCATTAGAAACAATGAATTAACAACCCAATACAGATAATTTATGAAAAATGTTGAAGATTTCGGACACAAGCAAATGATAAAAAGCGCATCGAAAACCAATGTCAATTACTAAATACCAGAACTTGCTGTTCTAAAACGGTTAAGCACTAGAATAAAGTTGAGAGAGGTTTTGCGAAAACAATCAATATAAAATCATTAAAAGACATAAAGCACGTCGGTCACGCAGGACCCTTGGCACATTGTCATGAGATGACGGAAACACAAATTGTTACCGCAGATATGGAAAACTGCTTCGGCAGGTATGGGTTTCCGAAAAAGCCAGAAATCAACATATACTGAGAGCTGCTGCTGCCACTTATTTAGTGGTAGAACTCTGCAACAGAGGAAGCGCTTACCAAGTATTAAAGAATGACTTCTATGTTGACGATTTAATGATGCGATGCGATACGTTGAAACAAGCAATAAATATTCGAAATCAATTGACTGAAATGCTCCGGCGTGGCGGTTGTAATCAAACGAAATGGCTAAACAACAACGAAAAACTACTAACCAATGAAATTCAGAACACAGATGCATATAAGACTGACATTATTGAAATAATCCAAGTTTCGGTTCTCTATTGGAAACCTAAATTTGACTAAATTGAGTTTAACACAGAACTCCCAGGACGCATTAGCCCAGTAACAAAGCAGAATGTTCTTTCTACAGTAGCCAAGCTATTTGATTCATTAGGATGGTTAGCTCCAGTAATAATAACGTAAAAAATTATGCTTCAAAAACTCTGGACTTTAGGGAGGAACCAATCTTAGAAGAAGATACAGTTTTCAGGATGGACAGGATTTACAGGTGGATCACCTGTAGAGGTTCGTGGACTTAATGACGCAACATAACCCTTATAGAGCAGCGCCCACGAAGCTGAAAGTAAAGTACCACAACTAGAGCTAAATGGATCCCTTTTAGTAGATAGATTGCTACGAGAGGTTAAACCAGGACCCCGACTTACGCATGGGCCGATTCCATCACAGTACTCTTAATGATTAAAGCCGACATACAAAAATACGAATCATATATCTTGCAAATAGAGTGTCGGAAATTAGGAATCTCACTCAACCAAATCAACGGTACCAAAACATCAGTTCAACTAAAGAACTCTTGGACCACAATCGCCGGTGGACAGGCCCGCAATGACTACGAAATAACATAAGCTGCCAAATAAATACAGAAGTTTAGAATGTTCCCCATCAGCAAATATCAGTTGAAGGAAATTTTAAGTTAGCCACCAAAGATGAAGAGTCAGATAATAGAATCTGGTACTTCTTTAACAAAACATGTAGCTTCGTAAAGCAGAAAAAAATTGTAAAGATAGTAACCAACTTCATCAAAAAGTGTAAAAAAGAAAAAATAGATGAATATGATTTACACGAAGCAGAAAATATCATAATAAGGCTTACACGGCGCACCTACTTTAAAGGCGAAATAACGCAGCTGCTAAAAAATGGGTCAGTAGGCATGAATGGTAAGCTATTACATCTAAGCCCATTCTTAGATCAACAAGGAAAACATTAATAAGAAAACAGCACATGGGGGAGTAATTACACAGTCATAGGTACGTTAGAGATGCTTAAAGCAGTGATTTCTATATGTGTCACTTGCCATAGATAAAGAGCAAGGCAAGGCTGTAATCAACTGATGAGAAACTTATCTTCTTTACGGCTGCAACCATCTAGGATACTCACTCACGAGTTGACTGCGCTGGCTCTTTACAAATAAAACAAGTAGAGGTAGAGTACACAAAACATTCAACGGTTACATGGCGATTTTCGTTTGTCTTGCAACAAAGGCAATTCATATAGAGTTAGTAACAGAACTCGATACAGAAAGATCTATAGCTGTCTTTAACAGATTCAGCACAAGATGTGATTCAGCGACAAAACACCAAATTTCATTGGAGCCAACAACTATAGATCACACTGTGTCCAATTACCGATGATAAAACCAATCTGAAAGTCCTAACACATAAAAGGATAAAAGTATTCACAGACTTTCAAGACAAAATATAATTTCACAAATACAAATACAAATTACATCTTGTTCTTCTCATATAGAAAAAAATTTATCTCTATCGAAATGGGTGCGAGGTAGAACCATTGAAATTCTCCCAGAAATGTATGGGCGATTCTGGTACAAGTCGTTTCAGTTTCAGTATGGGACCCGAGAAATTTTCTCTAAAAGTGAGTAATAATAAAAAGTTTCGGTTTTACTAAAGGAAGAACTACCAGCAAACAATGGTAGTAAGAACTCTATGGATAACATTGAAGTAAACGAAAAAAACATAGGCGAGTGACAAGAGGATCCTCAAACTGTAAAATTACTATTTCACAGACTCTCAAAAATCTATGTGCTTGGACTAGCAACAACCACTTCAAATTTTAACATAACACGGTTTAATACGAATCCTGGCACGAATTTTGACAAAATCGGACAACGAAGTCTAATCAACGGGGAGCAGAAAATTATGACGTATTTCAGACCATTAGGCGAAAATAGATCGCCTTGACTATGTCGGCGCTGTTGCGAACGAGTTACTCGGTGCACTCGATCAACGAGCTGGCAATACTTACAAAGAGATATATGTCGAGTTTAGCACAAACGATAAATTTAATTAAACACAACTACGAAGAAACTAATCAAAAGATTGAGACATTCAACACTATGCTTACCAACACTAAAATTCATAGGCAAATCACATAGCTGGCTTCACGCTCTGGGGGAAATGATAAGATTACTAAGTTTCAATCTGCAATAATCAATACTTTTACAAAGGCCACCAAAAGAGGCTAGATCTACTCACATTAATAACACAACACTTTTAGGAGCAGATTAGACAGATCGTTCATCAACTAAACCAGAAGCAAGATATATCCTTCACAAATAAAGAAATAGACACACATTAAATGTGAAATAAAAGTTCCCTTGGTTCAAAGAACGTGATTTGCTCTTCATCACATTATACTAGTTCCAACAATGCATCAACTGGAACATTTATATAAAAAACCAGCTTCGAACTATTTGATGACTGCCCCACAACTAAATCAGTATTTGATGTTGACGTAAATAATGCAAAATGTAAGCGACTGCGAAATACAATTGATGCTTATTTACCGATATGCAAATCATGCGAGCTACTGATGCCATAGAATCCGAGTGATATACGAGAAACAATTTTTGAACCAAATTCAGTAAATACGCGAGAACTTATAAAGGGTGGTTAAATTTTAAGGGCCGATGTTGATTTTGAATAAAACACAAATTATTTAAGAAATTATTGTCAATTCTTTTTGTTATGTTAATATGGTATGATTCAATTATGTATGGAACAAAATATCGGCCAAATAGCCGCCGCGACCTCGGCGGCACACCTCCACTCGATGGTCCAAATTTTCGATGACGCTTAGGCATAATTGAGATTCTATGCCGTTGATGTGCCGAATTATCTCATCCATTAGCTCTTGAATTGTTGCTGGCTTATCCACGTACACCTTATCTTTCAAATAACCTCAAAGAAAGAAGTCCAACGGTGTTAAATCACATGATCTTGGCGGCCAATTGACATCGCCACCACGTGAGATAACACGGCCATTGAATTTGTCGCGCAAAAGAGCCATTGTTTCGTTAGCTGTGTGGCAAGTGGCACCGTCCTGTTGAAACCACATATCGTTCACATCCATATCTTCTAATTCGGGCCATAAAAAGTTCGTTATCATCTCACGATAGCGAACACCATTCACAGTAACTGCCTGACCGGCCTCACTTTGGAAAAAATACGGTCCGATGATGCCGCCAGCCCATAAACCGCACCGCATAACAGTCACTCTTTGTGGGTGCATTGGTTTTTCGACAATCACTCTTGGATTATGATTCGCCCAAATGCGGCAAATTCTGCTTATTGACGAATCCACTGAGGTGAAATGTGCATCATCACTGCAGATGATTTTCTTCGAAAATTGATAAACCACTGTTGCCATTTCTTGCCACCATTCTGACCATTGACGACGTTTGGAATGGTCAAGAGGCTTTAGTTCTTGAGTCAATTGCACCTTATAAGCGTGTAAATGCAAGTCTCTATGTATAATGTTCATCAACGACGAGCGTGAGAGGTGCAATTGTTGGGCACGACGACGAGTTGAGGTGGACGGCTCTTCAGCCACACTATCGCGAACAGCAGCACCATTTTCTGCTGTACGAGCTGTACGAGCATGCATTGGTGTTTTAAAATCTCCTACAGACCCGGTTTGCTCAAATTTTTGCACGATTTTTCCGATTGTATGCACATTTGGACGATTAAATTGACCGAAAAAATCACGAAGTGCACGATATGCATTTTGATTTGAACGCCCATTTTCATAATATGCCTGAATAACTTTAACGCGTTGCTCGATTGTGTATCTTTCCATGATTCAAATTGAGTTTGAAATGTCAAATTAAATGCAGAAAAAAACTTGACGTTTAGGTGTGGTTCACATTCAACGTCGGCCCTTAAAATTTTACCACCCTTTATTAACCCAAACATTTAATAATACTAGGATTTAGTAATCAATCATGAATTATTCATCTAAAATGTGTAACAGATTCGTAAACCAACTAATTTTCAATTTATGAAAGGAGACGATACATGGGAATCGATACATGTTTGAATTGGTGCACCAACCCGGAAAATTGTCCAGCGCCACAACGGTAGTTTTTAGTACTATTTCTGGAAAATTTAAGGAATTTTCATTTCTGAAAAATGTAAGGCATTTTCAAGGCCTTTTCACCGATATACGACAAGTATGTATAGGGTTTTCCAATAAGAGTGATATGATTCGCAATAATTCAATTGTTGCACTTGCTGTGTGGCACGTAGCCCCGTTTAGATGGAACCAAATGTTGTCAAGATCAACTTCTTCCAATTTCGGCCATAAAAAGTTGGTTATCATCGATCTATACCGATCTTCATTGACAGTAACGATGTTGCCAGCTTCATTTCGAAAAAAATACGGACCGATGATTCCACCAGACCAGAAACCACACCAAACTATCAATTTAGGTGAATGTAATGGTTTTTCATGAATAATTTGTGGATTTTCTTCACACCAGAATCGACAGCTTTGTTTATTTACCGCACCACTCAGATGAAAGTGAGTTTACGGTGGTCCAATGGCTTCAGTTCTTGAGTGAGAACAATTTTATATGGATGCAAACCCGAATCCTTTCTCAAAATCCACCAGGTTGTGGTTTGAGACAGTCCCAATTCTTGAGAACGCCTTGGAATCGACAAATTGCGGTCTTCAGCAACACTTGCCTGAACGGCAGCAATATTTGCATTACTTCGAGCGAATCTTTATCTTATTAGCACTTCAACATTATGTAAAGAAAACGTACGCTCAAAATTTTCAACAATTCGACGAATAGCGAGCACACTTGGACGATTATTACGAATATAAAGAGTTGGAGAACGATTATTTTGATAATAAAACTGAATAATTTGTAAACGTTGTTCTTGCGTATATCTCACCATGATGAAATTGTAAACATTACTGAATACAATGAAACAAAAAATGACAGATCATGACATATTACAAATGGCCGAAACGTCAATTAAAAATCATATCATTCCTATTGGAAAACCCAAACGAAAAATTTGCTACCAGCGCCAAAACGGTGGATTTATGAACCAAAGTTTAAGCGAAATTATTGTCTAATCCACAATTTTTCAAACGATTTACTACACGAGTATATTAGAAAAATGAAAAGCAATGTCGTGGTATTGGGATATTTCCTATGGCAGGTACCCCCGACCTCAAAAAAAAAGAAGATTTACGAAAAAAATTCGAATCACATAAGCCGTTCATGAGATATCACCGTACAGACAAAGGACAGACTTTTTTGGAATTTGTTGAGCAGGCGCCTTCGAATGTCGAGAAAATTGGTTGTGGACCAGGATCATTTTTATCATTTTTAACAGGATTTAAATAATTTGATCTTGGCAGACCGAACTGAAAATAACAAAAAAGTAATAGTCTACATTGTTTACAAATATTCTACATTCCTTACGCATTGTCCGAATAAGACCGAATTCTTTGGGCGCCATCTGTTTTCTTATTATTATTACCACTATTATACTTATAATTAAATCACTACTTCCATTACTACTACTATTACTACTATTTCTGCTACTACTACTATTATCACAAACTAAATAAACATTATTAGACCCCACCCTTGATAATCTAACTAAAAGCAAATTAAACACTGAGACATAGCTAAGCAAATATTCCTGGTACCTGTCTGAACCCAGCAATCATTTTTGGTTCAACCGAAATATTACCATCAAAGATTAACTCCTCTAAATTAGCTGTTTGTAATTAAACCCAATAAATAAAATGACATTGGCTGGCATAAACTGCTGACCAAACATATAGTATAACCCAACTTATGAGTTCAGGTGTGAATGTCGTACAGTGTATGGAAGTAGTAAAGTGTGGAAGGTTCACAAATGTGACGTTTAAGTAAACAAGTGTCTCTTCAATTTAAAAATACAATCATTATCTACTTGCACAATACAACCATAAAAATTTCTTAGTTAAGTATCGTGAATTATTAGAAACACAAACATATTAAATTATCATTATTTGCACTAAGTGTGTTTAGGGATGGTAGCGAAATTTAAATGTCGGCAGCATAGAATTGTTAATAGTTAAATAGGGTGTAAAACAATGTCGTGAATAAATAATTTGGCCTAGGCTAATGTTATTCTATCAAAGTTGAACGTTATGAATTTCATTATCATTATCATAAAAATTGCTACGCAATGCCCAACCCGCTCTGTAATGGGATGACATTAAAATTTTAACAGTTTTAAGAATTAATTTTAATCTATTTAGCAGTGTTGTGATATGATATTCTTATATCTGATTCTTCCTGGAATTAAATGTATTCAAATAGTCGAAGTACCGTGAAGTAGTAAATTTTTATTACTTTTTATATCAAACAGCCGAGATTATTTTGAAACTCATCTTTGAACGTGTGGATGTTTTATGCTTCAATTATTCATAATGTTTTCTTAATATCATGACAGATTTTTTAAAAATAACAATAAAAAATTTTAATTGAAAGTGTTAATAAATATTTTACGAGTAGGATTATAAGAAATAGATATTTTTAAGATTAGACAAGTTATGAATTGAGTCATTTTAGTTGTACATTTTTAATTAAACACTATCGAATGCCTTAAGTCTTATCGAATAAAGCGTCGCAAACTTCAAAAGTAAACAACGGGACCCTTATAGAATTAATTGAAGGTACAAAACTGAACGTTACGAACCAAACTCCTCCCATCAAATTTTCTTTAATTACCTAACATGCCATTGGAGATAATATTCCCAAATATATCTAAATTAAATGACCGTCAATTCTCCAACATTGTGTTTACACTTTTTCAATTGCAAGCCACTGAAGTTATCAACATGAGATGTTTTTTTTGGGAAATTCGCTCGGACAAGCATACACATTATGTGTTATGAGATTTCCTTGTGTCTAATAAATTGAAGATAACAACTTCACACTGTATGCTATGCAACATCGTAATGACATGAAACATTGTTGATGCATAATGATTGCAAAAATGTACTTTCTATGATGACCATCGGAGTAAATTCGTAGACGTCAATTTTATGTGAGCGATATTTATAGTGCACTAACACTGCACCGACTAAATTAGCCCGCCTCAATGAAATCTGTACTATAATTTGTTACACATTTATTACAATTTATTACAACAAATCCCGATTTTATTACAGTTGCCGTTTTCGACGAACGAGTGGTCGGTTTAGCTTACAATTAAACCTGTACTGCCAAAATTGTAACTTTTGATGTAGCTATGACATCGGGATGATTCTTGAACCAGAATTTATTACAAATTAATTACATTGAATAAGTTAGTTCAAGACCACCTCTAAAATACCTTGGTAAATTTCACCCCAAAACGATTAGATATTTGAAAAACGTCAATGTAACCAACTTTAATAAATTTTTTTACACCAGACTGCCACCAAATTTTGGGAAAAATGTTGCAAGAAGTCTTGTCGAGCATAGGTCAGCCTTATCCTGGTGTGTAATAATTTGTTTTTGTGTCAGGATGTACGGAATTGACTCCAATCCGCCACCAGATATTGAATCAAATGTTACTCCGTAGTCGTTGTGAAGGGCAGGTCAACTTGATTCACTTGTGTAATACATTATTATTGTTTTAGGTTAGACGGAATTGGCTCCGAACGGTAAAGCCTTCAAATTTTTAATTTAGAGGTCGATTTTGCAAAATTTAATAATTTATTACACCAGACCGCCTCCAGATATTGAGTCAAATGTTACTCCTTGGACTTCCGTCTAACCTGACATAAAAATAATTTATTACACACCTGAACAAGGTTAACCTACCAACCACAATGTTCAGGAAGTAGCATTTGACTCAATATCTGGTGGCGGTCTGGTGTAATAAATTATTAAAGGTGGTAAAATCGACCCTTAAATTACTTATTTGAAGCCTCCACCGTTGGGAGTCAATTTCGCGAATCCTGACACAAAAATAATTTATTACACACCTGTATTAGGTTGACCTACCAACCACAATATTCAGAAAGTAACATTTGACTCAATATCTGATGGCGGTCTGGTGTAATAAATTATTAAAAGTGGTAAAATCGACCTTTAAATTAAAAATTTAAAGCTTTTACCGCTCGGAGACCGGACAAGTGGTGCAGTGGTTAAAGCTTCGGCACTTGGACCGGGAGGTGCTGGGTTCGAATCCCATCAGAGGCTAGATGCAAATCGAATTTTCATCATCGATTACGATCGATGATGCTAATAAATACAACTAAGACCCTCTGATGGAGTGCAGAATTCCGTGTCACGCGCCGACCCACCTTCCATGTCAATGTACAGGTTGACATGGAGCTTGCATTGTGCAGGTGGTATACTGTAGTTGTGTGAGTAGGTGCAGTAAGTGGGTTAATGATGTGGAGTGAATGAGTGGTATCACAATGGGCCTAAAAATTGGCCTAAGTGTGCAGTAAGCAACCACTGAAACCTAACCTACCGTTCGGAGCCAATTCCGTCTAACCTGACACAAAAATAATTTATTACACAACGGAATAAAGTTGATCTGCCCTTCACAACGACCATGGAATAACTTTAGACTCAGTATCTGGTGATAGTCTGGAGTAATAAATTATTAAAGGTGGTAAAATCGACCCTTAAATTACTTATTTGAAGCCTCCATCGTTGGGAGTCAATTTCGCGAATCCTGACACAAAAATAATTTATTACACACCTGTATTAGGTTGACCTGCCCTTTACAGCGACCACAGTGTAACATCAGACCCCGTATCTGGTGGAGATCTGGTGTAATTATTAAATTTTGCAAAATCGACCTCAAAATTAAAAATTTGAAGCCTTTACCGTTCGGAACCAATTCCGTCTAAGCTAACACAAAAATAATGTATTACACAAGTGAATCAAGTTGACCTGCCCTTCACAACGGCCACGGAGTATCATTTGACTCAATATCTGGTGGCGGATTGGAGTCAATTCCGCACATCCTGACACAAAAACAAATTATTACACACTAGCATAAGGCTGACCTCTCGACAAGACTTCTTGCAACATTTTTCCCAAAATTTGGTAGCAGTCTGGTGTAAAAAAATTTATTAAAGTTGGGTACATTGACGTTTTTGAAATATATAATCGTTTTGGGGTGAAATTTATCCTTAGGCAAGTTATAGGGGTGGTCTTGAACTAACTAATTCAATGTAATTAATTTGTAATAAATTCTGGCTCAAGAATCATCCCGATATCATAGCTACATCAAAAGTTACAATTTTGGCGGTGCAGGTTTATTTGTAAGCTAAACCGACCACTCGTTCGTCGAAAACGGTAACTGGAATAAAATCGGGATTTGTTGTAATAAATTGTAATAAATGTGTAACAAATTATAGTACAGATTTCATTGAGGCGGGCTAATTTGGTAGGTGCAGGTTTAGAGTACTGATATTTATGCTTATTCGGCATAGACGCGTGATTGTGGGAAGTTGCTTGATGTTCGAACTTCGTTTTTCTTCTCTTTCCTAATCAACACCAAAGATGACAAAATGAGAAAGCTTTTTTTCTTGGTTTTCTGGTTGGGTGAAATAGTTTCGTGACATTACGACGATTAAGTTGTGCTTTTTTTAAATAAAAGTTTAAAGGAAAATAAATCCAAAGATTGTATAAATTGTTATTTAATTAAAATATTATTTGTTGTACAATAAATATTTTTTTTGTTCTGTTGAATATTATTTGGCCTAAAATAATGATGTGCTTTCGGTTATTATTATTATTATGTTCCTTTATTTAGGGTGACTATACGTTGCCCTAAATTTATTATTAAGCAACCACGGGAGTGAACCAAAAAATCATGAGGCAATAAACCTCCCAAATTGCCTCTCCCCCTCCAATCTTCCTTGTCCCTTGTTTGACGGTATATTCTCTGCCATCTTCTCCAATTTTAATTAATCGGAGGTAATCTAGATTACTCCTTGTACACTCTATCACCCTTTCCAACGTACGAGAGGATTTAAGCCGCACGGAGTGCAGAACGAGCGGTGGATAAAAATCTATGAGGCAGCTCTACGTCTGCGTAAGTAGAGGCCTACCTGTTTCTATCATTCTTCATTCACGGTACCCGAAATTGTGAAAATGAATGTTTGTAAAGAGTGTACACATTTGAGGTATCTATTTAAATTTTAAAAAAAAGACATAAAATGTGTGAAATCATTATATATTTTTATTGGAAGTACATTGGTTTCGGATAAGAATGAAAAAGAATGTCGTTCAAGATATTGAACAGTTTGAGGATTATCCGCATAAACTTTACTCTTAAAAAAACCGCATATAAAGAAGTCCAATGGCGTTAAATCGCATGATCTTGGTGGGCAATTCACGTTTGTTCTTCGAGAAATAATTCGATTATTAAACTTCTCGTTCAGAAGATCGTTTGATTCCATTGTTGTGTAGCATGTTGCACCGTTCTATTGAAACCACATATTCAGCTCCATTCACAGTAATTGCATTGCCATTTTGATTTTGGAAAAAATATGGGCCAATTACGCCACCACACCAAAAGCCTCACCATACAGTAACTTTTTGTGATTTCATTGTCTTTTCAAACAATTCTCTAGGATTTTCTTCAACCCAAGTGTGGCAGTTTTGTTTGTTGACATAGCCACCAATTTCGAAATGAGCTTCATCGATGAAGATAATTTGTTTGAAAAAATTCTCAATTTCTTCTTGTTTTCTATAGTCCAATTAAGGCATTGCCGACAAAATTTGTAGTGATTTGGCTTTAATTCTTGTGTTAACTGTATTTTGTAAGTGAAGATCTTTGTGTAAAATATTGAACAAAGTTGTTGGTTTGTGGTTCAATTGCTGTGAACGACGATGAATTGATGTTGTGTAAAGTGGATTGATCTTTGTGTAAAATATTGAACAAAGTTGTTGGTTTGTGGTTCAATTGCTGTGAACGACGATGAATTAATGTTCTTGGCTCTTCAGCATTACTTGTGCTAACAGCTGCAATATTTTCACTTGAACGGCCACTACGATGATACAGGTACATCAAACATCAGTTTTGATTCTACTACACTCATCTACGTGCGCCATCTTTTATGTCGGTATGTAAACATTGAAAAACTGAGACATTTATCAACCGAGCATATCGTCGAAAATATCGTGGCCAACAGGCACCGTCTGACAACACTTTTCGTCGTTTGGTGTCGAATTTTGTTCGGGACAGTAAGAGATCATCAACTTGCCGTTCGGCAAGTTCGGATGAACTGGTTGAAAGCGGTTAGAACCCAAAACAGAGCGTTTAGAAACAAAAAAGTCACTCAAATATACCAATTGGGAATTCAAACATTTATGTTACACTGTTAAAATAAGGAGTTTAATGAGACAAATATATAAAATTAGAAAGAGGTTGTCATAAAATAAAGCTGAGAGGTATATTTTGTGATTTTATTTGATGCTTTCAATATTTAGGGTTTTGATTAACTGCATTATTATAAAAACTAAAATACAAGATACATTTTAGCTATAACAAAAATTTCACTAATTGTTCTAAAATGATGAATGGTTAAAGCTTCGGCAGAAGAATTCAGCGCCGACCCACCGTCCGTGTCAGTGTACAGGGGGATACTGTAATTGTGTGAATGGGTGGTGTGTGCGTGAATGAAAACGGAGTATTAATTGACCTTCAAAGGACATTAAATTCATTGCACAATTAATATTTTCTTTAAAAAAAAAAATTAAAAAAAATACAGCAATACGAACGAAATAGTCGTATAGCAGCACGAAAGAGAGCGGAATGCCTTTGAACAAGAGCATCGATAACTAAAATTTTAGGAATTTTTCTAGGATGGCGTGAAAGAGATAATCAAATGTATTAGCGATCTATTGAGCCATGCGATTGAGCGGAAGGGCAGTTTGCTTTTTAATTACGTACAGAAGTCAAGACATTTGGTTTTTATTGAATCATACGCCCTTTCTAAATGGAGGGCTAGGGAGTTCCTACAATTATTTTAATCAACTTCGAATTTTACTTGTTTGAGTAGTTTTAGTAGTAAGTTACAAAGAAAGCATTTTTTAAATAGAGGGCAAGGGATTATCTTCAATTTTCCGACTTCAAATTTTTCTTGATTGAGCAGTTTTAGTAGTTAGAAAGAGCGAGAGATGAGAGTTCGTTCAATTGTCTGAATGAACTTTGAATTTTACTTGTTTGAGTAGTTTTAGTATTTAACTAAATATAACGGAAACGGGATTTCCTTCAGTTGTTTGAAGGAACTTTGAATTTTAAATGTTTCAATAGTTTTAGTGGTATAACAGAAAGCCTTTTATAAAGAGAGCGCAAGAGATTACCTTCGATTTTGAGTATTTTTAGTAGTTAATTATAACAAAAAAGCTTTTCTAAATAAAGAGTAAGGGATTACCATGAACTTTCCTACTGCGAATTTTAGTTGTTTGAGTTGTTTTAGTAGTTAGTTAGAACAGAAAGCCTTTTCTAAAGAGAGCGCAAGGGATTTCCTTCAATTTTGAGTAGTTTTAGTAGTTAATTATAACAAAAAGTCGTGTATATATAGAGCGGATTCAAGGGATTTCCTTAAATAGCTCAAATGAATTATGTATTTTGACTTGTTTGAATTGTTTTAGTAGTTAGTTATAACAGAAAGCCTTTCCTAAATAAAGGTAAGGAGTTACCATGAACTTTCCTACTGCGAATTTTAGTTGTTTGAGCTGTTTTAGTAGTTAGTTACATTTCAACAGAAATGAGATTTCTTTCAATTGTCTGAATGAACTTTAAATTTTACTTGTTTGAGTAGTTTTACAAGTTAGCTATAACCGAAAACCTTTTCTAAATAGAGAGCAAGGGATTACTTTCAACTTTCTACCTTCGAATTTTATTTGTTTGAGGTAGTTTGAATATTTAATTACAACAGAAATGAGATTTCCTTCAGTTGTCTGAATGAACTTTGAATTTTACAAGTTTGAGTAGTTTTAGTAGTTAGTTATAACAGAAAGCCTTTTCTAAAGAGAGCGCAAGGGCTTACCTTCAATTTTGAGTAGTTTTAGTAGTTAATTATAACAAAAAGACGTGTATATGTAGAGGGGATTTGGGGCATTTAATTCAATTGCTTGAATGAATTTTGTATTTTTACTTTTTTGAGTAGTTTCAGTAGTCAGTTATAACAGAAAGCCTTTTCTAAATAAAGGGCAAGGGATTACCTTGAATTTTCCCACTGCAAATTTTAGTTGTTTGAATTGTTGTAGTAGTTAGTTATAACAGAAATGAGATTTCTTTCAATTGTCTGAATGAACTTTGAATTGTACTTGTTTGAGTAGTTTTACAAGTTAGCTATAACCGAAAACCTTTTCTAAATAGAGAGCAAGGGATTACTTTCAATTTTTCGCCTTCGAAATTTATTTGTTTGAGTAGTTTTAGTATTTATTTATATCAAAAATCTTAGAGATTCTTCTAAAAGGAATAGGAAAGGAAATGACCGCCATCGGTGAGCCATTGCGAGCTTTTCTTAATAGTGTAACAAAAATTTTTGAAATCCTAATTGGAATATTAAGTTTGAGTGTTATTTTTTTTATTTATTTCACAGAGAGAGGTTTCGACGAAGTAGTAACAAAGTTGGAGCTGGGAAAAACCCCAGGAGCAATAAGTTTGCAACTAAAATAAATCGAACGATCATGGAGTGATAGAAGCGTTAGTGGAACGAGCAATGAATAGACTGGAATACAGCGTTTGGAGTCGCGGGAATTCCGGAGAATAAGAGAAGTGTCACCCGATAATACATCCGATAATGGCATACTCGTTCGTAACCTGATTTCCGAATAAGAGAAAATGAATATTGGCGAGAGAAATAGCGACGGGGAATGCAGAAAACCACAAAGGGTTCAAGAAATAATCAACATTAGAGATAAATGCTTTGTGCAAAACCGAAAAATGGAAAAATAAGAGCGCAAGCATAGAGAAAACAAGAGACGAGTTGACCTACCAAGAAGAGGAAGAATCATTTAGGTAAGCCCAGTGGAAGATTTCAGTACGTTCATTGAGGATGAATCCGGTAGTGGAGTTAATATAAACATATACCAAGTTACACAACGCAATTGAAAAGGAACCTATAGAATGAAACCTGGGTTCCAACAGACTTAAGATAAAAAGAAGCAAAATCGGACGCCCAAAATTTTTTGATAGTCCGTGCAACTTTTTCAATAGAAATATTTAAATACATAAATCATTATAATCTAAGTCTAACAACAGTAAAACAACTAAACGAAGTAAAATCAATTCTTAAACAATGACGATATCGATTAGCGCCATTCAGTCTATTGCAACGAATTCAAAATTATTTAACGAGCCGCGCTAACGTTCGAAATCAAATATACAAATCCACCGCAATTTTGTTATCACACGATAATAAGAAAATATGACGTCCTATTAAAATTTAATCTATCTAATCTACTTATGAAATGTATCACATTTATATTAAGATGAACAGGTAGTAAATCTCTACACGAGGTTTGTACTTAAAATGACATCACTCCTTCCAGTTAGAATTTTGACAACGACTTGAACGAAAATGTAATAGGTGCGTGAAAGTCGTTGCATTCAATAATGAATCCAAAATAATGTAAATAATTATAAAAACAAATATTGTTAATGTAAATATCGTTTTTATAAATATTATTTGTACAAATATCATAAAAGTTCTGTAAATAATACTCATATGTATAAAATGAATAAACAAATGGATTAAACCTCGATTAATCTGTGCGAACGACTATAGTCCAAACCGTAATATTGTTCCGATCGATATAAACGTTATTTAATTTAAATTTCTTTTGGATACTTCAGCAACGATTTACATTTGAGTAAACAAACAATAGGAAAATAAATTAAATAAAAAATTTTAAAATCAAGATCAAATCTCGTACAGATTGTAAATAGTCGGAAACAATACGATCCTTGTGTTGGTTATACGCACAAAATATTAGTGGGTCCATGGTACATCATTTACATATAAACAAGATCCCGCGTACTAGAAAACAATTTGTGATTTCTCAAAATGTTTGATTACAATATTACCGTGTTTATTTATATAGAAAATTGAATGAACAAACGTTACTTTGCATCGCGATGTTTTAATTAATTTTCTTAATTTTTGTGTAATCTAATTTTAGAATTCTTATTTTTTTTTTTTTTTTAACTAAACACAATCAATAAAATAGTTTACCTCTGCGATGAATGTTAAAATTTTGTTTGGATTTTATTTTTGATTATTTTATTGGTAGAATTTACTTAAATCTTACCGTGAACATCCATCGGTTTTGGCTCATACGTCTCCGAATTGTACAAATCCATATCGTCCAACGCATGAAACACGGGCACAATCGATTTGTAATGTGGTGCACAATAATTGGGTGTCGTAAATGAATCCTTAACCATTCTTTCGCCATACCGACAGCACTTATTAACGCACGGTATACGTTTACAAATTGTTTCATCGTGACAAACTTGTACGAGCCACTCGTAATTTGTGGTGCCCGTCTCAAATAAATCATGCGTATCATAGATTAATTCAACACAGTAGTTATTATCACTTAACGAACTATCGTACAGTGTATTATTGATGAATAAATTATTATTTTCAATTAATAAATTATGCGATTTTGTATTATATTCAACAATGTATTCACTGGTGGGCCCACACTTAGGCGGTCCCGAATTAAATAGAATCAAATCGTTTTTTAGTAAATGATTAAAATTTTGCAAATAATTTTTTAGTAAGCCACCCGCAATCTGTTGATCGTCCATTTCGATGCACTCGTTTAAAATTTTATCGAAAAAGTAGTTTTTCGGGCAACATTTATTTATTTTGGTCACTTTCATAACATTATTACTTGATTCGTCACAGAACAGTACCCCAATACGATTAACAATTATATCAACACAATAATTTTTGATTGGAATATATGCAGAGTTATGCTTGTGATTAAACTCAACAAATTTGTAATTTATTAAATTGTCACATTTTGGTATAAAATTTGAACCACGATTATCGACCTCATCATCACCATTTTCTACCACCACCTGATCAACTATAGTTTTGTAACTATCAAATAGGATGTTATATTTTTTATTGTAAAGAAATTTATTCAAATTGTGATTCGTGGTATTAGAGATGGGCATGCATTCGTACGAAATTAAATTCTCTTTATTTACAATTATATTTAACTCCATTGAATTTGGGCAGCACTTGTAAAACACTTTTGTATCGGTCGCGGCATTCGAATCCTCCTGGGACCGTATTATATTCACTGATAAACACAAATGTAGCAACAGAATTTTAAATGTGCCCGACATTCTGAATTTTTTAATTTTACTAAAAATTTAACAATTTGTATATTTCTCGGTATTTTGTTCTGTAAATTTTCGTGTGTTTACTCTAAGAGCCGTCCAACTTATCATTAACGAATTAAAAATATAACTAAACGTCTGAAAATGAAAATGTGTATGATTTTCAAAACATATAACAATCATTACAGTTGTAGATGGTAGATAAAGAAACCGATATACATTTATTTTGCGCGCGCCAACAGGGTGTCAACTAAAAAATTTGTTATATCGTATTTAAAGTTGCTTGCGTAGATTTGTGACATACTAAACCGATTTCATGAAATACCCTACACTTCGTTCTGGCAGGATGTGTGTGCGGTGTCAATAATATAGTTATGTACATGGTTATAATTACTTAGGTTTTGCTGTTATATTTGCGAAGCCGAATGTGTATATAGAGGTAGACGCATGTGCTGAACTTCAAATATAAGCTAATTCTAGTTTGAATTACGTAAATTGTTTATACAAAAACGTTGGAGAGAATTATTACCAAAATTTATTTAGACAATTTAATGGTAAATTAAAACATTAAATTTGTTTAAGAATGCGACCGCACTAGATACTACCACCAGGTAATTAACACTATAGTTAATTACAGCAAAACAGTTGCAGAGGAATAATCGAATATAACTTCACCCGGAATATCATGAAAATAATAGTGTCCATATTGAAACAGTTGACAATTAGGGAACACACGTATTTTTAGAAGCTTGCATACTTCTTCGAAAATATTACTTAGGAAGTTTGCTCCAATGTCCTATTGTTGGTGCTTTGTCGTTCGGTATCGCTATTGCTCATGAGTAGTTTAGTTAGGTCGTCTTGAAATGTTAGTATGTGAGTGTTAAAATTGTCCGTAATTGGTAATGGACCTACAATGTCTAATGCTACACGTTGAAATGGAAAGTTTGAGGTATCGGTTAGTACTAGTGGTACTTTCGTCCCTCTACTGCTTTTATTCGCTTTGCATTTCTTGCAACTTTCTATGAACTTTCTCACATCTCTGAGCATGTTCGGCCAATAGTATTTCAAACGGATCCTATTGAATGTTCTGGAGATACCTTGATGTCCACCAAGTGGTAAGTTGTGATTTTCGTGCAATATTAATTGCTTTGTCTTTTCGTCTGTTATTATTTGAGCTTTTGTAGGAGGTTCTACTTATTTTTCTTTGATTTTTGTTATTTTAGCTGTTCCGTTCTCTTCGATTGTGTTCTTTATTTTATTATTAAGTTCAGTGTCAGTTTGGTTCTTTGTAGCTATTATGTTTATTTCCTCATGTCTTATTCTGTTTAATGCATCTGCTACTAGATTTTGTTTACCTGGCGTATGTACAATGTTGTAATCATATTCGGCCAGTTCGACTCTCCATTTGATTATTCTTTTTGAAGCGTTTCTTAGGTCGCCAACTAGTGGTTTGTGATCTGTTTTGATTGTGGATTTCCTGCCGAATAAATATGGTCGGAATAGTTCGACAGCCCATTTTGTCGCGAGCATTTCTTTTTCAATTATTGAGTAGTTTCTTTCTGCTGATTTTAGTGATCTGCTTGCGTATGCGACTGGTAGATCTTCTTTGTTCTTTATCTGGCCCAGTACTGCTCCTAATCCGTATTCACTTGCGTCTGTTGTTACTATCAATTGTTTATCATAATCGGGATATTGTAATATGGGTGGTGATATCAGTTTCTGTTTTATGTGATTGAATGCTTCTTCTCTGGTGACCATGTAAATGGTTCGGAAGTTTGGTACGAATTTTCTGTAGTAACTTGTCAGTCCTATGAAACCTCTCATTTCTCTAATCCCTTTAGGTTGCGGATATTTCATGATTGTTTCGATTGTTTTCGGGTTAGGTTTTATTCCTGATGTGGTTATTATATGGCCTAGGTATTGAATCTCTTTACGAAGAAATTGACATTTTTCTGTTTGTACTTTTAGATTGTGCTTCCTTAATGCTTCGAATATGTCAATTAACTTATTGTTATGGTCTTGCAGACTTCGACCGTAGATAATTACGTCGTCTAAATACACAAAACATTTTATTCCTTGTTGTCCTAGAAGTGCATTGTTTATCATCCTTTGGAATGTACTTTGAGAGCTTTTCATACCGAATGGCATTCTCAGGAATTCGTAATGGCCGTAATCGGTACTAAATGCAGTCTTGTGCCTGTCCTCTGGGTGTACTTGTATTTGATGGTAGCCGCTTACCATGTCTAATGTCGTAAAGTATTGAGACCGGCCTAGTTGGTCGAAAATGTCGCTGATTTGCGGTAGTGAAAATGAATCGCTAATGGTCGCATCGTTTAGCCTTCTAAAATCGACGACTACTCGCCATTGAGGTTTCCCTTCTTTGTCAGGTTTTTTGGTACTACCAGTAGTGGGCTATTAAATGGGCTGATACTGTGGCTTATGATTTTATTTTCTAGCATCTCTTGCACTTGGTTATTTACTTCCTGTTTGAGTGTTTGTGGCAGTTTATATTGCCTTACATTTATAAATTTTGTGTTAGTGTGCAATGTGATCGTGTGGTTGACTTCTGGAACGCTAGATAGTTTATCGCCTTTTAAATAGAATATATCTTGGTACTCTTGCACTATGTCTATGATTGATTCCATTTCTTCTGCGTTTAGGTTCTTATCTAATGTTTCGAGTACTTGTTCTATTATCTGTTCATTTCTGCATGGATATGATTCTCTACTTGCTTGATTTGGTTCCAAGTTTATGATATTATAATCTGATAAAGGTTTCAGGATGGGTTGTATGTTTTTAATATACTTGGTGTGGATTCACGTTTACTATGCAATTTCCTACGAATACTCCCTCATCTATTTTTTGTGCTTGACACAAGTAAGCTCTTTCTTCTTCTGAATTGTTTGTTTTGATTTGGATGGCTTGTTCAGTCCTTGGTGGTATTGTGATGGGTTCTAGTCGGTTGTTAAAGTTTAGTAAACGTCCGTTAACTAGTAGTTGGTTGGAACTGTAAAGTATGTCAACTTTGTTGTTACTTAAGAAATCCCTTCCTAGTATGCCTTGTACTGCGATGGGAAAGTTGTTGACCACGATCTGGAATTGTTGTATTATTTGGAATGTTGGTGTGAGGTAGATTATGTTTTCATAACTCCCCAGTGATTTGATTACGCCTTTTCCGATTCCTTTTAGGATTGCTTTGTCGCTAGTTTTTATTGCCTGTGAATTCTTTAAGTTGTTTATCTTGAGAATGGATACTGAAGCTCCGGAATCAATGAGAAACTCGGTTTTGGTTTGGTTTGCCTCGCCTATTGCTATTCTAATTGTATCTTGAGAAAATTTGTTTTTTGAAATTAGGCTTATTTTATGTTCTGTTTCTTCGGTTTTGATATTTTTCGGTGTGTCATGAATTAGTGCTTTTGTTGTTATTTTGCCGGCTGGTGGCCAGTGTTCTTCTTGCTTGCTTGGTTGTTTGAAAAAGTTGTTTTTTTGGTAAACGTCTCTGTGTAATGTGAGGGCGGCTTGGCTCCTTATTTCTGATTGTTGAGTTGCTGACCTCGTTTTGTTTAATTGTTGAGTGCTTCAGCTCGTTTGTTCTGTGTGATGAGCGTCGTCGTTCTTTTGTTCTGTGTGATGAGCGTCGGGGCTCTTTTGTTCTGTGTGATGAGCGTCGTGGCACTTTTGTTTTGTTTGGTGAGCGTCTGAGCTCTTTGTATTTGTTTGTTGAGCAGCTGGGCACTTTGCATTTGTGTATTGAGCGGCTGGGCTCTTTGTATTTGTGTGTTGAGTGACTGGGCTCTTTGTATTTGTGTATTGAGCGGCTGGGCTCTTTATATGTGTGTGTTGAGCGGCTGGGCTCTTTGTATTTGTTTGTTGAGCGGCTGGGCTCTTTGTATTTGTGTGTTGAGCGGCTGGGCTCTTTGTATTTGGGTTATTAGGTTTATTTTCATATTTTGAAATTGCTTCTCTAGGCTTTGGTTTTGTTGAGGCGGGTGGTTGCTCGTATCAAATCTTTTCTTGAAGAATTTTCGTTTACATTCTTCGTATGTGTGGCCTACTGTTGTTTTACAGAATGAGCAGTATTTGGTTGGCCTTGATTGGTTATAGATTGGTGCGTTTTTTCGTGGGTACGTGTTGATTTGATTGGGCTGTATGGCAGTTGTCTATTATTGCTCTGGTTTCTGTATTGTCCCGTGTTTGCTCTAAACGGACTTGTTGACTGAGGATATGTTGACTGATGTGTATGATTGAATTGTGGGTTGCTGTATTGATTATGGTTTTGTTTTGGTCTTGTACGTGATCGCATCTCGTCGAACATTCTCGTCCTACACACGTCCCAGGTGTGATTAGGCCTTTGGCAGTAGTTACACGTTATTTGATTTTGTTGTTTTGTTTTTGATAGTTCATGTGGTTGTCTGTGTTCTTTAACGCTTGTGTCCACTGTTGCGCTTAGCATACGTTCTGTTTCTAAGGTTTCTGTGATGATTTGGTTGATTAATTCAGCTCTGCTCGTGGCAATTTTTCCTCTTAGTATCGTGTTGTTAATACCTCGCTAATTATATGTGTCGTATAGTTTTTTAAGGCTGTATTTTGCGCGAAATCATTGTTTGTATTCTTCGAGTGCTTCAGTGATTCGATATCCGTAGTTGTTTATCGTTTCGTTGTAATTTTGTTTTGTATTCAATAGTCTTTTTCCTAATTCATCTAATGAATATGTCGGGAGGAACATACTTTGAAGTATGTTTAAATTCTTCATATGTATTTATGTCCCTATGACAGATTCTCGAATCTGTTTCACCGTTTAATTTGAATTTTACTAATTTCGTAAACATTTTCTGTTCTTCCGCGGTTGTGAGATTGTCATAGATTAAGTCGGCCGTATCAAGGAATTTTGTTAATTCGCTTTCGATATTTCTCACATTTTCTGTATTGAATTCTTTTCGGTATTTTGTATGCGGGAGGTTGTGAATATCACAACAACCTGTTGCGATGTATGACCAGGCAATTTAGCGAGTCTCCCGGATATCGCCGGGCCCGCCATACACCTTTATTACATTTAACAAGATGGAAGGCACGTAGTCAATAGTTAGTACATTGCTAGTTCAAAATATAATGTAAAGCGGTTAGCACAAGCCATCACAATTATATTTGAGTTTTTTTTTAATATAAATATTCAGCAATTAGCATCCTAAAAACAAATTATAATTAATTAAGTTGCAGTCAATTTCCTGAAATAAAACGTCATTATTATGAGTCAAATTTTACTTGAACAAAATACGTGTAATGTTAAGATTAGTATTTGTTTGCCCTTTATTATTTACAACTGAGACTGTGCTCATCAAGCAATTTATCTTTCAAATTTTTACAAATTTTACATTTCTTAAACAATTCTGGTTTGTTGGGATGGTCCCAAAATTAATTAAACCTGTTTAAAAAACTAATTCTAATTTGGTATGTTACTAGGTCAAGTGGCCTCGTTCTTTTAAGTCTTCTTTCAACGATTGGATTATCTATCATATGGCAAATATAGGGGTTTCGCTGTTCCTGGAGCCTTATTTCGTGCTTCTCGGCGTGCTTTTTTATTTCATCTTTGATGTATTCTATCTGTAAGTCTTTGTGAAGGTCTTCATTTCTTGTGTACCACGGAGCATTTACGATGCTACGGAGAACCTTGTTTTGAAACGTCTGTACCATTTTGGCGTTTGTTTGTTTAGTACATCCCCAGAGTTAAATACCGTTGGTCCATATCGGCTTCAGTATTTGCCGATATAGCAGCAGCTTGTTGTGTATTGTAAGCTCAGAGCCTCTACCTATGAGCCAATACATTTTTCTGAACTTATTATTAAATTCTTCTTTTTTCGTTTTGACATGCTCTCTCCACTTGAGCTTGGCATCGAAAGTCATGCCAAGATATTTAGCTTTGTTTGCATATGACACCAGTCGTGAGTTAATTTCTATCGGTAGATGGTAAGCCTTTTGATATGGAAAGTTAATATGCGTTCGTCTCATAAAGCTTGATTCTCCAGTGCTTAGTCCAGTTATAAACCGCAATGGTAATCTTCTGGAGTTTGCTCGTTACATCAGTGACATTACTTCTAATCGCCATGGTTGCTGTGTCATCTGCAAAGGTGGCTATGGTTCCTTCATCTGTTGTTGGAATATCCCTTGAATATAATAAACACAGGATTGGTCCTAAGACACTCCCCTGTGGGACACCGGCAGAGATTTTCTTTAGTTCGGTGTATTCATCCTCATATTTCACATGAAAATGTCTATTGGTTAAATAAGATCTCAGTCCACTGTGCCAGACTTTATCGAATGCTTGGGCGACGTCCTGAAATATCCTTAGAAATACTTTTTTAAGTTCTAACATTCTTTCAACAATGTTGGTGATTCTATGTACCTGTTCAATTGTGGAGTGCTTTTCTCTGAATCCAAACTGATGTGGAGGAATTAGTTGTCGGTCCCTAATTATTGGTTTAAGTTTTTTAGTAATAATTTTTCAAAGAGTTTTTTCATAGTTGGCAGCAATAAAATTGGCCTGTATGATTTTTTATCGTTAGGTGGTTTATCAGGTTTTGCTATCATGATTACTTCTGCTACTTTCCATTGCCACGAAACATATTTTAACAGAAAGCTTGCATTGATTATGTGTAATAGCTGATGAAATCCTTTACCTGGTGAATCCTTGATTATTTGGCAAATAATCAAGTCATACCCTGGGGTTTTTTAACATTCATGTTGCTTTTTACTTCTTCTTTTCATTCTTTGAAAGTTACTGGGCGTATATCAAAATCATCTAGCTTGTGGATTGACATTATATTTGCATTGATACTTTCCAATCACTACCTCCTATTGGTAGTGGTTGGAAGGTATCCTCGAAATACTCCACAAATAGATCAACCTTCTCTTTAGGACCTCTAGCCCAGGTTCCGTTATCCTTTTTAAGTGGGGGCATTTTGGGTATTTTGAGTCCCTTCGTCGCCTTCCACAGTGAATAATCAGATTTTTTTCATCGGTTAGGCCAATTGAGATATCTGTTGATTGATGCATTTTTAACTTCTTTAAAAGAGATTTGAGACTGTTACCTAAATTGTTAAGATTTGTTTTGTTCTCCGATGTTCTAGTTAATTGCCAAGCTTTAACCCGTCGTTTTTCTCTTACCAACTCTCTAACTTCCATTAGGTAGGATATGTTACGCTTCTTTTTATTTTATATAATGGGGGTACTTGCCAAAGCAGCATAGTGAATTGGTTCATTGAGTTGTTCTAATTCATCTTCCAACTGCTGAGAATTTCTTATCGGTACCTGAATATTCATTTTTTCCTCGATTACTTCACGAAAGAGATCCCAGTTTGTTTTTGAATTTGCTAATCTGGGTGCACTCTTCCTTCGAATTACCGTTTTACTGGCTGTCATGCTAACCAGGGTATGATCCGATACTAGAGAACTATTGTCTTCAATGTGAATGTAGTTCTAGAGTTCTAGGATATACCTTTTGCTACATAAAAGGCTATTAGGTCAGGTATCTTTGTTTCGTCACTGGACCAGTATGTTGGGGAACCACCAGAGTAAAATTCATATTTTGATGTCTGGCCTGCTTGAAGCAATTCTTTAGCTTTTGACGTCGTAAGTCTGAATCCCAATAAGGTGTTT
This sequence comes from Nephrotoma guestfalica, assembly GCA_963691935.1. Classification (NCBI taxonomy): domain Eukaryota; kingdom Metazoa; phylum Arthropoda; class Insecta; order Diptera; family Tipulidae; genus Nephrotoma; species Nephrotoma guestfalica. The sequence goes on from OY829913.1 coordinate 100,870,270, forward strand.
TGGTATTAAAGTCACCGCAAATAATAAAATCTCGTCCACGCGATTTAAATAGTTTCAGGTAGTCCTCCCTTTTCATGTTATGCCGAAGAGGACAATATTTTGCAGAGACTGTAGCTGTCTGTGTTTAATTTGGATCCTCTTAGTTGTGACTTGCATTGCTTCTTTTTCGATATTTGATTCTAAATAGAGTTTATATTTTCTTTTATTAGTAATGTCGAACCACCTCTTGCTCTTTCCGCTGGATGGATGGAGTGATATACGTTATAAGCCCGTATTTTAACAAACGAAGATTTAACTAGATGGCTTTCAAATATTAAGTAAATGTCGATTTTTTCTGAATTTAAAAAATATTTCTATTTCTGGAATATGTTGCATAATACCATTCGCATTCCAGATTTCTATTTTGAAAGTTGTGTTCTTACTTAACATTTTTTGTTGGATTGCGTTGAGGGAGTTGCATTTTCCTCAGTTGATCAAGTATCATGTTGTTCAGATTACTTTGGTCATCTAGCCGCTTTGTAATAGCTGCAATGCCGTTCATAATGTTTTCCATAATTTGTTTTCCATGTTTTCCAACCCTTCGATTGTCGTGATTTTGGGGTTGATATCTTGTTTTATCTCTTAATTTTTGTAGTTGTTTAGCAACCTCACAGCCTCGATAATTAGCCGGATGTTGGCTCTTACAATTTGTACACTTGGCTGACACATCTTGACACATCTTGATTACCTGAGCATTTTACACAACTTGGCTACCGGCCGCCATATCTTTGGGATTAAATGCCTGGCGTTTCTTGCATTGGGGTATGCGTGTGTGGTTCTCCTCATTGGTTCAATTTTTACCTTCATGTTAAGAATTCCTTTTATTCCATAAATGTTTTGAACATTCTCTTTGTTATCAAATACCAGTATAAAAAGTGGGAATCCCCTTTTACTGATAATTTGTTTTCCTTCAATACTCAACAATATTCACATCATTTAGTATTTTAAGACCGTCATTTTATAAGTCTTCCATTATTTCTTTGCTTGAGCAAGTGTGATGCAAACCTCTTGCTATGACTTTTCTAGGTCGGGCCTGTTTGTTCTCGTAAGTGACCCACTGATACTTTCCAGCATTCAATTTAATAGATAAGGTTCTTAAGCATCTGAGTCCAGAGTATTAACTTTCCAAACGTCATTGTTTATCGCTGTTACCTTATAGTCTTTGTCAGAAACCGATTTCATCAGTGACTGAATTTCTGCGTAACTGGTTACAGCCACAATATTTATTGGTGGGGTGATTTTTCTTTCGGTTGCATCAAATTTGGTTGATGTTCTTGGTAGATTTACTATTTTTTCATTGATTGGCTTTGGTTAGAACATCTTTTGAATCTGGACTAGATTGTCCCCTACCATTTAATTGCTCAGCCTCAGGTGACGATTCAGCTTTTATTTTCTTACACTTCCTGGACTGTTTTTTCTTCATGATTTTTTTCTGCTCATGATTAGTATTACTCGATTAATTAGGTTCTCTTAAACAAATTAAATCAAAATAGAATAAATCTAATCCAGAAACCACCAAATATTGTAGTACAATCGTAGGACAGATTCGTTGTGAATCTGATGATCAATCCATTGAATTTCTAAAAATAGTTAAATAAAAAAACTGTATAATGTGAAGGTTACTTGTCCACTTGCCATCCCTAATCTAATCCCTAATTTCTATATATCAATAATGAATTTCTGGCACAGTTTTAGAATCTCAACACTTAAACAAATTGAACATGAATTAAATAAAACTATTAAAGTAATCAGGAATCTGTAAGTTGACAGAATTAATAATAAGTAGCTAGCACAACTGTAGGATCCTTGATAACCAAATAACCCAATCGATTGTGCAACGCTTGGATTATAAAATAAATGATTAAGTAAATATTAAAATAAGGCATTCGAAACTAATCTATGGTCGTCAACTATTGTATATATCAATAAATAAAGTCTCCCTCCCGAACTACCTACAAAATAATTTAATTAATAATTTAATTAAAGAACATACAGCAATATTTAACTGCATTTTAAATTTTCTCCAAATATCAAATTTATTAGGAAGCCCTTCCATTATTTTTGATTCCTATCTATTCTACTCTTCTGACTTTTAAATTAAAATTTTATTTCTAATTAGAAAGTATTGCGGCTTCAAAGGTCTTCTGTAATCAAAAATCTTCATTAGAACTAAATAAATTAGCTTCATTAATAATAAAAACCTAATAAGCCTCAATAGATCTAAATTGCTAATCAAATAAAAATATAAATATAATAATTTATTACTCAAACTAGCTGAATAATTGGGTGAAGTATTACTTCAAATTAGCCAATCTCCGAAATCAAACTATGGAAGGAATCATTTTTCATCATAATTTCAGGAGTACTCGATACTCGCCCTTCTAGAGTAAAAAACCAAACAAACTGCATCCACCAGTGATCCTCCGCCAACATCACCAATCAACAAAACACATGCTATACAAAGCCGGTACGGCCGATCATCCTAAAATTTCAAAAATGATGTCGCTCCCGCGAAATTGACGGCAGACTTCAACAAAAAAATGCGGTAAAGAGACTCGAGATTCGGATATACAAATCTAAACCTCAGGCAAGGGTTCTATGCAAAACTGCAAATTAGCTTTCTTATATTAATAATTGATAACTACATCCACTCTTAAACAAAACACTTTAAAATAGCCAAAAATAGTTTATAAATATAGGCAACGACAGAAAACAGAAACACTTTCAAAATCATCGGTGCCTAGCCCTCGCAAGTAAAACATTCATATGCACGCAAAACGCTTCATGCAAAGTTATGAATATCAGCAAAAAAAAACAAAACATTACCATCGTGAACTGTAACTGTGTAACAATATAAAGGGTGTTTTTTTAGAGGTTCACAATTTTAAATTAAAATAGATCAAAGAAAAACATTTTGAATATCAGTGAAACTAGCTTTATTGGATAGATAATTTTATGCCATTAATGCTTGAATATGATTTCGGTCATGTGGCTGCCGAGGCTGGCGCATACATGGCGTAATCTGGGGTTCCAATCTTCGATCACTCTTTGCAGCAATTGCGGCCGTATCTCGCTAATAACTCGCCGCATGTTGTGTTCCATCGTAGTTTTATCCCATTCGGGTCAATAACCCAGTAGATTGGATGATATATTTGGAAATGTTATTGAAACCCCGTGGGCCTCTCTAGAATTGGCTGGAATATTGTTTGAAACCCGTCAAAAATGCTGGGATGGATAGATTAGGCCTGGCATGTCTTGTTGCATTGGAGACCACTAATGGTTTACATGTTGCGAACAGAGCTGTTATGAAAGGTTTGGGTCAGTATGATATGAAGATTCTATATATCCAAAGCGTTTCGGCCTCATAAATCTCGATGCATCAGAGGCCAGTAACGAAGTATATTTGATTCGACACGGGCTAGTACGGTTTAGTCCTAGTTTTAATATCAAACCGATTTGCATGATGTGGACAGAGCCAACTATGATAGTTTGGATCAGTATGGTATCGAGTTTTTATAATTTCTAAAGAGATTCGGCTTGGCGTGGCTTGGTTTACGAGAACTCAGTAACCAAAAGTATTATATTCGACATGAGCTCGTATTAGATAGCCCTACTTGGTTTGGTGTACCGGAGGCCATTAATCGAAAGTATTCTATACTTCACGGGATCGTATTAACTAGCTCCAGGTTTAGTTTCAAACTGGTTTGCATGTTGCAAACAGAGATATGGGTTGAATCAGTATGGTATCTATAGTTCATATAATATCCAAAGGGATTCGGCCTGGTACATCTTACTGTATCAGAGGCCAGTAACGAAATGTATTATATAAGACTCGAACTAGTACGCTTTAGTCCTAGTTTTCCTAGTCCTAGAACTATGTTGGTCTGAGTCAGTATGGTATTGCTTTTATATAATCCAAAGGGAGTCGGCCTGACTTGGCTTGGTTTACTGGCGACAGTAACTGAAAGTATTCGGTTGACCCTAGGTTTAATTTCAAACAAATCTGCTTGTTGTGAACAGAGTTTTGATGGTTTGGGCCGATATGTAAACTGACTTTCTACAATATCCACAGGGATTCGGACTGGTATGTCTTGGTGCTTCGGAGACTAGTAATGAAGTATAATTTAATCAAGACAAACTCAAATTAACTAGCTCTACATTGTATTTCAAATTTGTTTGCACGTGTGAACAGAGCTATGATGGTTTGGGTCAGTGTGGTATCAGTTTTCCATAATATCCACAGGGATTCGGCCTCATATGTCTTGCTGCATCGGAGGCCAGTGGCGAAATGAGTTTTATTAGACATGAATGCATATTGACTAGCACGTGGTGGCGTGGTAAATAGGACTACGTTTCGTATATAATACATTCCGTAACTGGCCTGATACACCAAGCTATGCCAATGAATAACTTTTTTGTTTCTGATTTTATTTAACGTTGGCGTTTATTAAAATTTAGATTATAGTTTGAAAATATGTTCACATTATGTTTTGAATATGATATCTTTCAAATGGTGCCCATTGTTTGGTTCGACCTGATGAGCTTTTCTCAGAACATTTTCCTTAACTTTTCTTAGAATTTCAGATTCCAGAGCCCTCACTTCTGCTCGTATATTAGCCTTAAGCTGTTGCATGGTTCTTGGTTTATTAGAGCCGTTAAATCGGGCGAACGCGGTGGCAAATTAAAATTAGAACAACGCGATATTATTCGATCGGCAAAAATTTCGCGCAGGATAGTTGAACGTGCTGTGTGATCTTGTTGGAACCACAATTCTGGATTGTTCTCTACATCTGGCCTCAAAAAATTTTCAATCATTGCCCGATATTGAATGCATTCACATTAACCGCAACTTGTTCGTTGTTTTTGGAAAAAATATGGTCCAATGATCCTTTCTGAAGTTATTCAACACCATACTGTAGATGCCCAGTGGATGCATTTGATCTTCAACAATTATTCTTGGATTTTGGGTAACCCATTTTTTGCATTTTTCTTTATTCACGTAACCATTGAGGTCATAATGGGCCTCATCGCTCATTATGAGTTTTTGAATAAACTCGTTGTTTTCTAGACACAATTCTTGAAAAGGGCGACTATATTGAATACCTATTTGTGCATCATTTGGTTTTAACTCGTGAACCAATTGAATCTTTTATGGGAAAAGGTGTAACTTATGTAAAATTCTTTGCAAAGACCGCCTGTTGGTGATGTCTCCAACTGCTCAGAATATCGCCTGGTGGAAATTTCGGGACTTTCCTCAATACTTGCTTGCACCCGAGAAATATTCACATTATTTTGAACTGCATGAGGTCTTCCAGCACGCGGAAGATCACAGACAGCCCCTTATTGCCGAAAACACTGAACCAATCGGTAAATTGTTGGAGTGCTAGGTGCATTTCCAACATGAAAGAAATTTCGATATGATCTTTGTGTCTGAATAATCGAATGCTGACTTTCAAAAAAAAATTGAACAACTTTCGTTCTTTGTTCTGTACTTCCATCTAAATTTCCCAAGTTTTTCAAAGTTAATTCTGAAAAAAAACGAAAAAAATTCATAAACAAAAATGTATTCACTAATTAAATCATAACGTTACTTATGCACCACCCTTTATATGATAAGAACACGATACCATACTGACCCAAACCATCATACCTCTGTTCACAACATGCAAATCGGGTTAAAATTAACTCGAGTTACTGGTCTCTGATACACCAAGACATACCAGGCACAACCCCTTTGGATAATATAGCCTCGTATTACCTTACGACCCAACCCATCACAGCTCTGTTCACAACATATCCCGGGTACAAATAAGTTTTGATTTTTTTTTATAACTTCGAAGCTTTCATCAGAGAAAATGGTACCCAAAGTATTGCCCATCGTTAGCTACGACTTTCTCCCATCTTTCAGGCAACATACGAATTCCGCGTCGAAAAAATTCCTCGTTTTTTGAAGCGATCCAAGAATCGACCCAATTATGGCTTCTTCGTAAGCAGTGAAGTGTGACTCATCGACCGGAGCAATGATATAGTAGGTTAAACTATTCGAGTTCAATCAGCATGTCCAAATGCCAGAAACAAGTCCAAATGTTTTAATAGAATACCAATCCAATCATACAAACCAGCATTTTGAAAATATGTGCATGACTTCTTTTCTTTAAAAATCGATATTTTAAATCTAGGGTTTAGGAAGAATCTGGGATTTTGTGACAGGATATTTTGAATTCTGTGTTTTCCCAAAAACTAATATTGGGAAATTTGAATTGCTGGTGGGAAGCATTAGAGGAAAACGCCGAATAATCAGTTCGCTTAATTAGTTCTTTATTCTTTACAGTATAAGAGGAGCTTACATGCTTAAGATTCCTTGTCAGTTTCCTCCCCGAATCCCTCATTCTGTATCACATTTCATTAATTAGGTGATATCGAGTACAGTGGTAGAAGAATGCGTGTGATCCTGCATTGTAACTTGTAACAATATGTCTGCTCGAAAATAACAGTTTTTCTCAGACAAAATTCAGCATGGACACCATTTATTGTACTTCAGTTAAAAAATTGCCGTATATAACAGTTATAAGCGATAATCAAAAATTGTAGTTTTATGGGGAACGAAATCAGTGCACTTGATGAAATTTGGTATATATAATGAAAATGGAATTCCACAACGATTTTTAATCGGAATTCTGGGTATGGCGGACTGGGACGAAACTAGAAAACATTTCTAAGTACCGCGCTTTGTGCGCACTATGCAAACATTTTCTAGGCTTTTATAAAATTTAGAAATGAAACAGAAACCTTTCAGTATACTCAGCTCAACGAAGATTTTCAATAAACACTGGGACTAGCTGACAAAATATTTTGTTATAACCCAAATATCCATTAACTTAACAAAATAATTAAAAAATTCGCTTAAATTTGATAGACACAGAAACGTGACTGGGATCCACGAGGCGTCCCGACCTTATTTATCGGTAAATCGAGATTTTAGATTCTGCATATTGAGGGTCGTTACTACAACAAAAAGTCGTATTATAGCCACAGATTTCGTATTAATAAATCTCAGTACAAGATTTCTGGAAGCTGAAACTTGATTAGGAATTGCCATTCATCTTATAGAAATTAACAACTTGTTGAATTCAAACCATTTTGTCCAAGGCCTCATCGCTTTGCTGTTGTTTAAGATTAATTTTTTATATTTAATTATAACTGATTTGCCATATTGGATCTAGTAGATCTAGTGGTTTCTTCCTTAAGCATTAACTATTCCACGTAAGACTTAGCTTTGGAATGACCGGATGATATTGACATTGTTTTCTTTATACAGTCCCAGAGCTGAATACTATAAGTTTACACCGATTTTAGAATTTACCGGTGTAGTAGTAATTTATTATGTAACGTTAGCTCAGAATTTCTTCTGTATTTAATGTTTAACTCTTCTTTTACCTTTTTGACATGCTCTTTCCATTTTAGTTTCGTGCCTAGAGTCATGCCTAGATATTTTGCCGTGTTTGCATAGGAAATTTAATCGTATCCAGTTGACCTTTCTGTTAGTAAATTTGTCGTGAACATATTTTGTTTCATAAAATTTCATTCGCCACCTCTTTGTTCTGATGCTGACAATACTAGTAGCTATGCTTCTATGCTATCAGCGGCTGCTAAGATGGCTGTATCATCCGCAAACGTTGCTATGTTAGTCTCCTCTATCGTTGGCAGGTTCGGGGTATATAGAACATATAAAGTTGGTCCCAGAACGTTACCTTGTGGTACTGCTGCTGAAATTTTCTTCATTTCTGAGTATTCGCCATCATAAAACTACTTCGGCAAGTCTCTTTGTAATTTATATTTCAAGCCTTTATGACGTGGTCGACCAAAGACCAGTGCGACATCCAAGAAGATTGTTTTCAAGCACATCTTCATAATTATGTTTGTAATTCGATGTACTTGTTCTATTGTTGAATGCTTTTCTCCGAAGCCAAATTTATATGGAGGAATAAGATTTCTTTCTTCTATTATTGGTTTGAGTCTCTTTAGGAATAGTTTCTCGAATATTTTTGAAATTATTGGAAATAAGGAAATCGGCCTTTACGAATTTTTGTCATTAAGTGGTTTGTTGGGTTTCGGTATCATGATTACTTCTGCGATTTTGCATTAATTTGGAACGTGTTTAAGTCTGAATACTGCGTTAATTATTTGGAGTAGGTGGTATGTTTGGTCGTGTTTGTCTAGGTAAAGGCTGAAATGTGTTCTCGCGGTAGGTTGCAAATAACGAAGCGTTTTGTTTTGTTGGTGGAATTTGTAATTTAGGTAGTTTAAATTTTTTGTCGCGGTATCTTTTTCCCCAGTAAGGCCACTTAGATATTTATTCATGGATTTGTTCTTGATTACGTTAATTAGCAACTTTAGTTTATTAGATAATAATTGAGAGCTGATTTATATTCTGGCGCTCGACTTCTTCGCCAGGCCATTTGTTCTTTTCGTTTTGCTGCAACCAGTTCCCTAACTTTCAGAGAATAAATAGCATTTCGGCGCATTTCCTTGAGGGGGTACTACTCCACGCCGCTTCTTGTATACTGTTGTTGAGTTGTTCTAGTTCGTCCTCTAGCTGTATCGGATTTTAATTGGCATCTGAAGAAAGCAAAATGCTTTATATTCTAAAAATATTTTATTCCATTTATTAAGTTCATATACATATCTATCTCTCTCTATATTATATATAATACACAATACATACATATAAAAAAGCTTTTGGTATACTATTATTATTTTATAATAAAATTTAAAAAAATACATTTATTCGTAGTATTATAAAAATAAGCAATATGCGATGATTTCAAATCTTAAAAAGATACAACTTATGATCTAATTATAAAATAATCTATGTAAAATACGCATATACACGACATCAACTTTAAGTTAACACGCCGAATATTTTGAATCCCTTCGCTTATTTATTACGCATTATGAGACGTGATTTTAGGCTTCTTCCTTCATGTGAGGAAATTTAAAATTAATTTCATTTCCGGATACGTCGACTTTCTCGAAACCATTTTTCTCGTCTAAAAATAACAGTAAAATATAATTAATTGGCAATTTTCTATAAGAAGAATTAAATTTCATAAGTTTTTACCTGTTAACTGGTCTTCGTGTGTATAATATTTTGCACTGTGCTTTGAATAGGCGCATATTGTAACGAATATTATGATTATGATCAGCAGAACTCCAATTGCGTATGCTCCAATTAAACCTGTGGTGAGAAACAAAAACGAAAAATTTAATTAAATTCGTTTAAAGATAGTTTTTCTATTGTAACATAGATGGCAGTCAACCTCTGTAATTTTTATTAATGGTTACATTCCATATACGTACAGTTTAAATTTAAATGATTATCTTACTATAGACATAGTTTTTATCGGATTTGAATTTAGAAGATTCTGGATTTTGCTTAACTTTTCAGAAAAGCTAAACACAAGTTTCATAAATGTTTCTTTCTATTCTAACATAATTATTTTATCTGTTGAATAATAACTGAATTAAACAACCAATATATGTGTAATGTGAATCAGTAATAACGACCGTAATTATACCTATACGTATCTTAATGGAATAGGCATCATTACCTTATATATGTCAGTTAATCAAAATGCTTCATTATATGTTTCTGATTAGCAAATTTGATAAACTTGAACGTGAATAATAACCGATATTGGAAAAAAACCACATGAAGTAGACGGTAGGTGGTTCTGCATTATGCGATTTAAAACATGCGATTTGTCGTGTCCATAATTCTGTTTTCTCTACTTTAAACTTTACTTATTATATTAAATAAATATATTTTTATGTTAACATGTACAAGAAGGCCAAAATTATAAATCTTGGTAACACCTCGAGCAGAAAAACCCGATGGAATTCAAACCCACCCAGGTACGAATAATGACTTGCTTCCACAAGAATATTACCATCATCCTACGCTCCAACTGAACGTGATGATGAAATACAGTAGTATCTACAGTACCTACAGGCATTTTATGGGCCGCTCGATGCATATATTGCTCAATATCACAAGAAGTGACAAAGTACGTGTAACAACAATGGTAACAGGCTCCTCGACCGCTGCGCAATCCATCAACTTTGCATCGAAGACATCCATGATAATTACCGGATGGATTAGCTCGTAACCCAATCGGTCATTTTCTGATCGACAAGAAGCTTATATGGCCTTCTTTGGATATTAACCACATCCGTGGGGCTGAGATTTCGTTTGACCACAAACGCGTGGTAGGCGTTATTAGGTTTAACCCGAGCACAAACGCAGTAAATCAACATTCATGGTCTTCAAGACATACACAATAATATAACGAGGATAAAAACTTTATTAGGAATAATCATGGACTCTATACTACTTTTGACACAAATCGATGAAAGAAAGCGAGTTAAAACCAAACTAGCGCAAATCAAGTAAGAGTTCCTAAACATCGCTTAGGAAAAATATAACCAGTCGGAACTCAAAGTCCACAGTCATGCAAAAACATGAGGATTGATCGTGGCTATCGGAAACACAAGAGATATCTATTCCGCTACTATAGTTCTTCGTGATTTTGCATTTTATGTTCGGTGAGGTCCTTCTCGCATTATGGTAGGTTAGTATGACAATAAACGTACATTACTAAGAAGAAACGAGTAAGGTGTTTTTGGTGATTAGCGTTTAGAAATTAATAAACTACCGAGAGGTCCAAGAATTAATTGTAAAATGATTTGTTGCGTTTCCATCCCCGAAAATTACTCGTCATTTGCGAACTATTTTCGTAAAATTTTCCCATATTTAAAGAGGTTTTTCTTGGACAATCTTTTAGCTCACTCTGAGAAAGTTTAAGAACAGACCTTGAGCTACATAATTTTCTAAGAATGGAGATTTGCGGACTTGATGTCCGCTCAGAAACTGCTTCGAGTAAAATATACAGCGCTAGAGTAAATCAATTACAGTTTCAATAGCGCTAAGAACTCTTAGGTTAGGAACAGAATTGTTTTGATATTCCCCTTTCAAGCAACAATAAAGGCGATCAAGCATCGTTAATTGTTCATTTGTTAAAATTATCTTAAAGAAAGCGGTTAGCCCTTCACCACACCCTCATTGCTGGTAGGCTAACGAATGGGTATTATGTCAGAAAGGGAAATACGAGTATATTGCATATATATCATGCTTGAAATATGAAGTTTCAATCTCAATTGGATGTAAAACAGTGGGATAGCATTTCTTATATTTTTCGACGATAAAGTATTCTGTTTTAAGTACGAGGAGAACGCCATGTTTGAATTGTTTAAACAATGGTCAGGTGAATTTAAAGATATTCAAACCTTATGTTCACTATGTTTCGCTTACATTCGGTCTCAACTGGGTAACAATATGGAATTCATACTAATCTGTGAACATAAATAGAATTGAAAGCATTCAAAAGAAGTTTCTGGCTGTTTTGTTAAAGAAAAGTGACTGGAATTACGACCAAAATTTACCATTCCATGAAAATGTGGCTCGATCTCGAGAAGCACGGATTACAAAATATGCACGCTTGAGAATAGACGACTTCTCTTGAGCGCGGCTTTTATTGATAACATTTTGCTTGGTCATAGCGCTATCAAATATCTTATCAATCTCTTTGTTTTAAACTTGCTTTCCAAGATCCAGACATTTGATATGGCTCGATATGGCTTGATTTAAAATATAAAAATTTTAAAAATAATTCTTCAGGATATTTTTGAAGTTGTCCTTTGATAAATTAAAGTTAAATAGATTATCGATGGTATTGAATATTTTAAACAACCTATTAATGGGGTTGTTTTCTCTACAGTTTTTGGAACGGTGTTCTAGTGCTAAAAACTCATGGTTTCGAAATGACCTTCTTCGCACATAAATTAATATGTTTTCCAAAATGTAAGCTGAATCGATGTGGTATCAAAGAAAAACCTACAACAGATTAAGATCAGTGTGATAAGACCACGGTCATTACTCGATCTAGTTAATACTGGCTCATAGGAATGCCGCAGTTAAAAAACACGCGGTTTCTTCCTTCTTTCTAGCAAATATAGAAGAATTAGTTTCTGTTTGCTTTAACATCACTGAGTACAATCACACGACATGAAACGATTAATCAAACAAGGATATTTCGTAAGTATCAATGAAATCAAAACAAAAACCTGAGCTAACTTCGACCACGTTACAAAAATCATTTACGAGGAATCCCTATGAGGAGATATTCTAGAAAATCAAAGCCTTTCTCGTTCCACGGAGCATAGTCAAAAGTCATAAAACGTCACTTAAGCTTTCATGAAGCAATTCGAGAGTCGAGCGCTTGTGAAACCTGTCCCAAAATACAAGACAATCATATAACGACTACACAAATTAAAGTAACGAGAATGGCAATCAGTGAATCCTAAACATTGAAAATTCGGTTTTCCGTCTCCTCGTATAGCAACACTATTCGAAATGAAAAAATCAAATATAGCAATGTACACCGATAACGTACTGCAAGCATGTTGTTGACTTATTTTGCTTCTTATTTAACTCGATTTACTATTAGTCCTCTAATTCGTAGTAAATTGCGCAATCAAATCTTAAAGGATGTTATAATCGTAGTCCGAACTATCAACCGCCGAAGTAGTTCTGTCACGAAAACATCCATCGACCACTCATCGCCGATCGGCCATTGGCTAGTGCATGTCACTCTACAATGGCCATCTCGCGCCATCAAATCTATTTTAGATTCTAGTGCCTTTAAATACGAAAGTTTAAATGTTGAGTGTTTAAGATTATACATCGCCCGAGAAATTACGACTCTAACTACGGTAGATATGCTTCTCGTGGATGCCTTATATGGCAAGTGGTGCTTTATCGATATTTTTACTACGCTGAGTGCTAGAAATATAAAGTTTCATTTCAAAGTTAAAACCATGACTTTCGATCCGTTTTAGGAATAGTTGCCTTGCAAATTCGCTCTGCATAGTCGCCTCTTTTATATCAGACTTGACAGGAACCTAAAACGCAATTGGGAATTGTGGTTGGAAATCTTCGCACCGAATGCTAGAAGTAGATCATAGTAATGAAACCTCCCATTTGCTAACAATAGGACGGGAGGGGAAATTTATTCCACAGTCCTGTTATTGGTCAACTTTTATGTTTAGATCAATCCAGTTAAATGATTTAGTAGAAAATTAAATTCGAGGCGTCACAGAACATACACGCTTTCCTAAAGCGCCATGCATTAGTAGATTATTCTACTTTTACATTCTCCAAGAGGCTTGTTAATTAATGAATGGTACGGTAACTTTAAAAATTTACTTAAAACTTGCAAAACTAATAGACGGCTATTAAAAAAAAAGTTAGCAATAATTTTTTCGCATCTGTGATGCGGCAAACAAAATCCTTTTTTTAAAGGAGATTTAAATTTATTTCAAACAGAGGGTCATTGTTTTGTTTATTCACCTCACCAACCGTAATCGATGAAGAAAATTGGCTTTTGCATCCTGCCGTTGGTGGAAAGGTTTCAGGTATTTAAATAACATTGCAATTCTGTAAAAAGTTCAACAAGTATAAGTATTCAAGGCAAAATAAATAATTTTACCAGAGCTTTAGTTCCAAAACCTCTCAAAAACATCAGAAATAATAATTTAAAACTTGGCAGAATAGAATTACTAAAGGATATTATTTCAATATGAATTCTTAGTCGGCCAATTAATTATTAATTATTTCGTTCGAGAGGGTATGGTACAGTGCCGTATTAAGTTACGCTCCTCCCACCTATGGCCCCGCAACCACGCCTACTCTTTGCCCCCATCCTCCCCAAACCTATCTTATTTATTTACACCTCTCCCACCTTAGGCGTCAAGCAAAAAATAAGAAAATATAATAATTCGCCGCCATATTTAGCCATAACCTCTTCCATCCTTTGCGTAAAATAATTTAAGTACCCAGCATATTTATACAATCATAGTGCAATTGTTTTTACGTTTATTTTTAATTGGGAACAGGGCGCCCTAGGTCCATGTAACTGTCAGAGCTCCTACATTTAACGTGTGGTAGATAATCGGTAAATAAATTTCCACTTGGCTTCCTCAGTTCGAGGTTTATTCGGATAGTACGCTGCTGAATCCTGTCCGGTAACTGAAGGGCAATGCAATACCATATGTTTCACCCCAAACTTGACAGCAATACTCAATACAAGGTGTAATGAAGGTCTTATATAACTGGGGGACCTGATGCGATTTAAAGAACCTCTTGCATCGATTGAGAAACCCAAGTTTTCGTGAAGCTGTCTTGACCAATGCAATAATGTTTTCATTCCATTTTTAATTGTTGCTAATTTGAACAGCAAGCAGACGAATTGAAACAAGACCCACGGGTACATGGTCTTTTACCACAAAAGAGTATTCGTTGTGTCTTCATTTACGTGAGAATGTGCATATTTAAGTTTTTTCTCGTTGAACTTGACCTGATTTCTTCCTCCCCACTCAAATATTGTACTGAAATCGGAATTAAGTGAAGTAACTATTTCTAGCCGTTTACTGTTCAGTTCTGAAGGAGTAGGTTCAACCTCGAATGAAATAGAATAGTGCAATATATCGTCATCGCCAAAGGATATGGTTAACAGTGCTATCCAGCAAATCATTGATGTACATATAACAAAAATAAAGTCGGTGATAAAACTGATCCCCGAAGAACTCCGGCTTTGAGGAGTGTGCCATTAAAGATCGCCCGTTTAGCATAACGTTAATCATTCGATCTTTGAGAAAGCTTTTACCCGTTTGATGGTTATCGAACCCAAGCCATATATCACAAGTTAACAAATAAGATTCTCATGCTAAACCGTGTCCAAAGCTTTGGATTTATCCAAAGCGATTACAAATGCCTCTTCATGTTTGCGACATACGTCAAGAGTCAGTTTTATATTAACTTCATCAATATTCGAACAGGAATTCCGTCGGATCCAGTGGTCTTTACGTCTATTGTCTTCAGGTTCCTGAAGACAATTTCCTCCGAGTTATTAATCGGATCCATTTTGGAACCACAATACGGAATAGACGGAGGCGTAACTCCATCGGGAACAACTAAAGTCGAGTTCGCTAAGCAATAAGGATCCACCACTTTGGCAGCTTTCTGATTGTCGGCTCTTTAAGCTACATTAGTACGGATTTGTTTACAGGTGTTTCATGTGGCCTTATATCATTCAAAAAAAAATTCGTTGCGTTTATTTCTCTTGTGAGAAGTTTTATTTTGTCTGGCAGCATAAGAAGCTTCTTTTGAAAAGATTTTAAAATTTGGATTGGGATTGGAAAAAATGATGATGGAATATGTTTATTCATTTCATGTACGGTCTCAGTGAAATTGGAAACGGCATCATCTATGTGATTGTTATAGAAGCAATGGCTTTCAAAATGGAAATGTTGAAAACATGTCTGTAAACCACTATAGTCAGCCTCGTTAAAATTCCAAAGACACCTTGGTTGCTGTTTCAGCAACCAAATTCAGATGGTGTTTCGACAGATATTTTTACGGTTTTCAGGTTATGATCAGAATTTTCAATTCCAGCCTCGATACGTGGTTCCATGGAATGGAGGGTTGACGTGAAATAAAGATTCAGATTATGGACTCTTGCATAATTTTGATATTCAAATGTGGAATCACTAACTATTTGTGTGAGGTAATGCGAAGCGACAAATCACTCCGCCTAGCGCTCAGCAAAATTCGTATCTTGGTGGCCCAAACATTCTTTCGAACTTTACATTACTGTCTCTTCTTCTAGTAAGGGATTGCTACTACTACATTATTCAGACTATGTTTTTCCCCGCCAGGAGTGCTTTCCCAACTTTTCCAGTCGCCAATAGATCACATCATTTTAAAACACAACATAACATTTTTCTTCGTGCGCGATAGGACAATAATATCGAAAGCTGCTCCTTGTAAATTAATAAGTTTGAATCTGTGTATATTAGCTGTGGCGAAATTTTGAATTAAGATTTTTCTAAATCACTTTGTTAATTCATTTTTTAACCAAATTTATTAATTCAAATTTTCTCAATTCGTGTAGCCGTACATTTTAAGACAACGCCTCGGAGTAACTCAACATATTCTACTCAGTCCTCAGAAATAGTTATAAGAACCACCGTTTAGTGAAATGAAAAACAATTGTTGAGAAATAATAGGGTTAACAATAAGAGTCAGACGGTACCATGGGGCTCCAATTATTTTGAATTTACCACCAGTAAAAGGGAAATAGTCCACTAACAAGAGCTTAATTAATTTGTACTCAAGTTGGGTCAATTCCCATTGCAACATTTAAAAACTTATTGTCACATAAAAAAGCCAATATCTCGTTGGTCCACCTTATCACGAACCGCATCTGTTGAGTACAAATACACCGTTGAAACTAATACTTACGAATAAGGTATGTTTAGTACATAAGTTCTTGACAGTGTTTCTGTATTATTCTTGTATATATGTTTTGTACGACTGAACTAGAGAGTCGGTCGTAAACTTTAATAAAGACAAGTTGGTTGTAATCTCCGTAGTCTTAAAACAATAAATGTTAAATCGTTTTATTTCGGAAACTAGAGGTTTCACTACACAAAAATGCCATTCATAGAAGTTACTGATTTAAATACTTACTCTCATCGAAAACTGAAGCCTTCGAATAGTACACTTCATTCCCCGTACTCTCATTACCATCAATAATACACCATTCCAAAATTGAAGCATCTAACTTGTTCACTGAAATGCCTCGTAAATCTTCTGGATATTGGCATTTTGGAAAAGTCTCCCATTTCAGCTGGATAACGAAACGAATTAAAATTATTACAAATGTAAAGTATTGAGCGTGTTAATAACTTACCGATTTTGAATAGTCCAATAACGGCCCCATATGACATTTATCACAGCGCAACGGATTATTATCGAGTCTTACAATTTTACAGTACTGGAATTTCGTAATAAATTGCCTTGTAATCCCTCTCATTTTATTATTTGATATGTCCAACACCTCTATCGTTTCGGCAACATTTTGTATTGCATTTAATGATTCCGTATATAAATTATTTTCGGATACGTTTAATGTCTTTAATCCATTCAACTGCATAAATAGATTATCTGGAAAAGATGAATACATGCCGCTCATTGACAAGGTCTCCAGCATTTCCAATACTTTAAACGTTTGGTGCATTGTATTTAAATTCAATTTAGCATTTCCACTTAAATTGAGTACGTTTAAATTAACCAACGGGTCAACCGATTCAGGGCTTAACGTTTCAAGACTGTTGTAGCTTAAGTCTAATTCGATTAAGTTTCGTAATCCTCTAAAAGTATCCGCCGATATATTTTTAATTTCATTGTATGATATGTCGAATGTGGTCAAAACCTTTTGATTCTCGAGCACAAAATCATTCAGCACCTTAATTCGATTTCCATCCAGTTTGAGTGAGTTCAACTTCACAAGACTTTTAAAATCCGATTGCGTTAATTTTGTTATGTGATTGTGACCCAGGTCTAGTTCATATAAATGAATCAATAAATCGAATAGATTCGGATCCACCGCACTTAACAAACACTTGCGACATTTTAAAGTATTTAAAAATTTTGTATCCCTGAATATGTCGACCGGAAGTTCAGATATATAATTTCCACTTAAATCAAGTGATTTTAAACGTTGTAATTTTAAAAATTGTCTTGGTACCAATTCCTCAATTAAATTATACGCTAGATTAAGTTCATTCAATCCAATCAGTCGACGAAAGGTACCGCTCGGAATTCGATCTATTTTATTATGCGATAAATTCAATTCCAGTAAATAGGTGAGCCCCAAAAAATTATCTTCAGCCAGTGTTGATATATTGTTACTCGATAAATCTAATGTTCGTAATTGGGTGCATCCCAAAAATGAGTTTCGCCCAATTGCAGGTACTCGTGAATTTAGTATCCGTAAAACTCGTAATTTCTGGAGGTTATCAAAAATCGGCCCAATCGTTAAATTATTGTGCGGGCCATCGATCACAATCTCTTGCACATCAATATCAAAATCTTTTATCGGTATCACCTTTAAATTTCCCTGGTTGCATATCGTAAATTTACGATCTGGATCACCATAGTTGCAATAGCAATCTGTTGGACAGCCATAACTACTCAATGGATTTATGAATAACCATATGCATATCACTAGTCGGAATATCATTCTGAAAATGGAACAAAAAGAAAATTTCGTGAGAAAATTTGTAACCGTGTAATGTTTATTTAACTTCTAGTAATTAAACGATAATTCGATTAATAATTCCCATAACGTAATCTCAAGCATACTAGCTGAAATACAAATAAACATACTCGTTTATAGTGTAAAGTTCTTAAAACCACAATAAACAATCCCGCGTACACATTTCATACAAAAAATGGGACAAACCAAAAATCCGACGTGTAAACAAACGGGGCTGTTTATTTACATTTCATAAAATGCGGTTGATGTTTGTGTTTCTTCGGGTTTTCTTCATTATGGGTCTGCTACAACAATTAGTGCTTATATACAGCGTTCTCTGTATATTTGGTACACCGAGGAAATCGTTTATTTGTAATTAGACACCGATAATAAACTCCCACACAGTAACAACAATAAATCATTATGTAATTCTAGAGGAAGTATGTTTATACTTACCTTTCTTCGATTATTGTCTTATCTATAAAATTCGTGTGAGAAATTTGTTAAATAACGGGTGTTTTTTTAAGAGGTTGCCGATTTTTTTTTGAATAAAACACATATAAAATTATGAAATGACCAAAATTTTTTTTTATTTGGTAGATAATTTTTTGGCATTTAACATTTAAACACAATTTCTGGCATATGGCTACCACGACTATTTTTCACAAATGTCATTCTGGAGGTCCAATTTTCCAGCACTTTTTCAAGCATTTGAGGGCGTATGTCAGCAATGACACGTTGAATATTGGTTTCCAAAGCGTCAATCGATTGAGGTTTATCCACATAAACCAATGACTTCACGTATCCCCACAAAAAGTAATCGAGTGGCGTCAAATCGCACGAACGCGGAGGCCAATTCACCGGACCATTTCTCGAAATAATGTTGTCGTTGAAAGTTTCTTTCAATAAGTCGATTGTTTCACGTGCTGTATGGCAAGTGGCACCATCTTGTTGAAACCACATTTCATTCATATCCATATCTTCAAGATTTGACAACAAAAACTCATTTAACATGGTTCTGTATCGATTTCCATTCACGGTAACGCGTCGTCCTTCCTCATTTTTAAAGAAATATGGACCGATGATCCCACCAGCCCATAGACCGCACCAAACAGTACATTTATCAGGATGCATTGGTAATTCTAGAACGGCGTGTGGATTATCTTTGCTCCAAATGCGACAATTTTGTTTGTTGACGTATCCATTTAACCAAAAATGCGCCTCATCACTGAAGAGAATTTTACGGTAAAAAAATGGATCTTCGTTCAATTGATTTAACGACCAATCACTGAATTCACGGCGCAAACGATGGTCGTGTGGCTTTAATTCTTGCACCAATTGAATTTTGTATGGCACCAAACCCAAATCTTTATGTAAAATTTTCCATAAAGTCGATGGACAAAGTCCAATTTGCTGAGCACGACGACGAATCGATAAATTGTCGTTTTCTTCGACACTGGCCTCAACGACAGCAATATTTTCTTCTGTACGAACTCTTCTCATTCTTGTCGGTGGCTTGGCATCCAAAAGAGTGAATGTAGACCGAAATTTGGTAATTACGTTCTTTATGGTGGTCTCTGACGGACGATTATGTGCACCATAAAATTCACGAAGTGCTCTATAAACATTTTTAATTGAACACTGATTTTGAAAATAAATTTCCACGATTTGAAAACGTTGTTCTGGAGTTAACCTATTCATAATGATTTGCCAAACAATACTGAGTAGAAATGCCACTTTGAGCTGTCAAAACAACTGTCATAAAATAAAACGACATCTATCGGAAAAACAAACCTCCTAAAAAAACACCCTTTATGAGTGCCATAAGATAATGTGCGGAATTACGTTTTGAATTCTGACAGATTTTTAGTCATTTTCTATTGGACAACATAACACTCAGATGCTTTATCGAAATCGGATGCAAAAAACCTCAAAGTAAAATAGTTTGCGCTTTGGGAGCCATGTGTGTCATAATTATATGTTCGTAAAAAGTGAAAATGTCAAGAAGCTTAGATTTTCGTACAGTAACCAAAAACTTGGGTCCATGTGCATTTCTAAATAATTCTTATTGATTGAGTTTTTACTGATCAAACTTTTGGTATGTTTTACAATAATTACTAACCCAACTGTAAAGCGTGATCAAAATTTTGCGCGTAAAATCTAAATCATTTTCCGCGATATTTAGATTAAAGATGACCCTAATGCTGCACCTGCACTTGTAGTAAAATGTACTAGAATTTTACAAATTAATTACAATATGTTGGCGTAGTTTAATCCCCCAGAAACTGGCGACTGGCGACGATACTAGATTTTACAAAATAATTACGATATATTGGAATAGCTCACACTCGAACAATTACCCCTACGAAATGAAACTCCTCAGAAACCAAATTTCTCTGTAATATGTTATCAACTTGCTATAAATTAAGTTTAAACCCATCATCAAATTTGATGAAACAGCCCATTATGTATAAGCAATGAGTAACCATGAATGTATTACAATAGTCCATAGGCACAAAAATCGATCATGCAGCATCGAATTGCTTTCCTGTACAAGAAATAGATACCCCTGAATTTACTACAACATACTGCACTCGCAAAAATCAATCATAATCCATCAGAATACCTTTCGGTACAAGAAATAGGTACTTTCTCTCCCTCTAGCTTTCACGAGGAAGGGATTTTGCCACCTACACCTCTAATTCCGACCTCCTAATTTACGGAAAGACTTCCCCTACGGCGTACGCCGACCGTTTGTTGATGTAACGCTTTTCGTATCATTCGTTCTGATGGAGATCTTCCAACGTGGCCCAGCCATCTAACTCGTTTCGATTTAATGGATCTGGTAAACATCGCAGTCTCATACGCTTTATTTCGAGATTCATTCCAATTCGGTATTCGTTGTTCGCAACCGTAACGGGACCATAAATAGATCGAATGACCTTCGTTTCAAAATTAAATAATAATCTACAATCATTCATGGTCAAAGTCCAACTCTCACATCCGAAAGTTACCACAGGCCTTATTAGTGCTTTGTAAAGTGCGAATTTACACGACTGCGAAAGACATTTCGATCGCAACAACTTTGGTTATGCATAAAAGACGCGTCTCCGACCAAGAAGCACGTTATCATCTTCATATTCAAGAGTTGGCCTGACCTATTCACCTGTCGCACACTAAATGTTATTTCGAAGGGGTCACATACTACCCCTTCAAATACGATTATACGCATTGAGCTAGATGCTGTAGATTACACAGTCAGATAAGCTTCACTGGATTTTCTAGACATATGGGCGGTCGAATGGTTTTCGCGATTGATGCTATCATATACCTGTTGAAAGGCTATGTAAAGTCGGTGAATAAGGTAATATGGTACCCCCAACATTTCTCCAACATCATCCTCCGTGAAACTCTGATCAGTGGTTGATCGGTTGGGATGAAAAGCACATTAATCGTCATCGACGATATTTTCGGTAAGAGGAATGATTCTGGCAAGTACAACATAACTAAGCACCTTATGTAAACGGTGTTTAACAGAGCTATGCCACGATAATTTCCACATTTGAGATGGTAACTTGTCTTACGTAGCGGACAAATAAGTGTGGGAAGACCATTCCTCTGCTTTTGTGTTTTTCCATTTTTTAATTACTTTTTTAACTAATAGCTGTGTCTCCTTCCTCTACTGTGGAATAAGGGACAAATACCTCTTCGCCTTGTGGAGCAACGGCTCGATTTGCCATAGAGAGAACATCAGCCACGTTCGTTCTCAGTTCTCCATCCGTATTTTTGATGGCTGTGAATCTTCAATGAAAGTTGTCAGTAAGATTTCTGGGTTTACAAAATAGTCTCTCGAGTTTCCTTGTTGTTGCTGAACTGATGCAAGCTGTGCGCAACAATTTATGATGTATTTTCTGTGATCCAACCGGGTTTTACATTAAAGTCGCACACGATGATTTTGATGTCGTGGTGCGGGATGTTACTGCAGATGTATCCCAGCTGCACAAAGAATACATCTTTCACAACATCTGGTTTGCCTTCAGTTGGCGCATTGTACATTGAAATCATAATATTAAATTTTTTAATGCGTAGGGCAGAAGTAGATAATATGCCGCTGTACTCACGGTACACGAGAAAGCCAACTCCAAATTCTCCTCTATTCTGGTGGCTGTGGTAGAGAGTGTAACCATTGATGATATCATGGATCCCTCTCCCAAACCATATAAGCTCTTGTAGTGTAAGCAGGTCTTTCGCCCGGTTCGAATGTATGTGAAAAGATCCCAATTTTCTTCTCTGTAAAATGAGGTGGCAACACTAATTATTAATATCATGACATTTTTGGCTCAGAGTAAAACTATGGCATTTTCATGAAACTATGATGCCCATTCCCGATTATTTCCCGGTCGAACTATCGGGTTACCTGGTGATGGAGGAAGATTTGTGACTTTCTATGGGGTAGAGTTGAGATATAGTCCATCAAACTTAGTAACTATTCGTTGGCCGGACTATTGGCTTAAGCCTATCGATGGAAGAAGATTTAAAGTCATTTTTCCATAGAATGGAGTTGAGATATAGTCCCTAAAGCTCAGCAAATATTCGTAGATCGGACTTTCAGCTTATGTCTAGTGATGGAGGAAAATTTAAACTAATTTTGGTGAATTTTTTAAAAAAAATTCTATGGGGTGGAGTTGAAATACAGCCCATTACGCTCAGCAAAAATCAAATTAGCAAAAAGAAAAATTTTAAAAGAAACAAAAATTACTTCAAATCTTCCTCCATCAACAGACACAAGGCTATAGTCCGGCCAACGGACAATTGCTGAATTTGACTAACTATATCACAACCTCACCTCATAGAAAGTTTTTGAAAAATGTTAGTCTTAGGTTCACAAGCAAATAAATCGAGGGCCATTTTCCTAAGAAAGGACAGGAATCATTTTTCGTTCTCGCAAATCAAATCGATTTTATTGGTTTGAGTAGTTTTAGTGTGGATAAATTCTGGGATAAGTGTCAGCCTAAAGCTAACATTGTGGAATTTTCCGAATAACTCTACGATATCCAGAATCAGTGGCCGTACTGTCGACACCGCATAGATAATTAATACTCGACACGTGTCGTATGTAGAAAATTAAAAAATTTGCGTCGACAATGTACCAATCATCAAAATAACATTTTTTAAATCGTTTACACGATTAAAAATCGATAGTAAACTGGTCTTATGCTACCGATATATTTACTGAGCTCTTTAGCTAAATACCCATATTATTGTTTGTTCACCTTGGGAGGATTGATAAAATCAATTTTAAAAAAAAACTCGTTTATCCTATAAGATTTGTAGTCATTCCAACTACGTTGCTCAAGAAACGGATGTTAAAATCGGGAATGAAGTATTCGTTCGAAAATGTTAATGACAGACGGCACATTTGGCAGAGCGAGTTTCTTTTAAAATCTATAGCCGAATTCAGCCTCGTGAAAGTACATTGCATACCGACGTTTTATATTTGATCTCGTTACAAAACTAACTCCATTTCAACCGGAGTGAAAATTATTAGTTTCTATAAAGCTCGCTGGATCTTAGAAGATTCTCCCATTTTCCGGATTCCTTTTTGAAGGAATACATCGACGCCAATAAAGAATCGGATCGTATGTAAACACCTAGTGTGAAGGTTACGGGAGCTACCATTGTACTCTAAAGAAATCACAACTATTTATAATTCAATTTATCTTATTAAACCTGAATTTATAAAATAATTTAATTTTATTCCACGAAAATGAAATCGCTTATGGTGGTGCCAATATCGAAGACATCGATTGACCAAGATATTTCAATCTCACCTATTTGTTTTCTACAAATGGAATTTTAACCAAAATATAGGTAGACCCCAATTTAAACTAAAAAACTATAAGATGGCGACTTCGTACCGAAAAACGTTACGCTATTTTCGACACCAACATTTAGACAATTCTGAAATACGCGTGGATAAAAGGAGATATTTAGAAATATAAAACTTACGTTGCCCACAGAGTATCAGAAATTTAGTAATCTTCTGGACCAAAGCAATGGCGACACATGAAATCAGGAGATAATTCAACTGATTGCATCAGCCGAGGAATAACAGTTGATAAATTAATCAATCATAACTCTGGTGGTTAGGACTTCGATAGCTCAAGTAAAACTGGTCTGACACACAAAACTGCTCGTGCCAGAGGAACCAGAAATAATAGAAATAAATATATCAATTTAACCATACCACTACAGGAGGGGACGATGTCAGGACAATTTACATAATAAATAAAATATCCAGTTTCACTAAACTGAAGAGGTTAATTAAAAATTGGTATAAATTTTATAAGGAAGTGTAAAAAAATAAAAGTGAATACATGCGATTTAAATGAAGCTTAAAAGATTATCGTGAAGCACACACAACGCAGTTGTTTCAAAGTTGAAATAACTCAGCTATTGAAAAATAATTCGGTAGATAAAAAAAACAATCTACTGGCACTGAATCCATTTCTAGATTCAGAGGAAATTCTACGGGTAGGTGGCAGACTGTAAAAATCATTGTTCATCATCAATTGAGCAGAACTTAAATCACTTATACACATTTGAAAATGATGCATGGAGATATCGAACTCACCCTTTCATTCGTGCGGAAAAAATGGGATTATAAGAGGCAGACACAACTAAATCAATAATCTCAAAATGCGCTTCACGTTTCAGGCTCAAAATCAATCCAGTTAATCATCAACCGATGGGAAGTTTTCCCTCGGCAAGAGTTCACCCAGTAAGACCATTTACGCATACAGGAGTGGCTTATGCCGTACAAATAAAACCAATCAAAGGAAGATGATGCAACACTTATAAGGCATACATGGCATTTTTTGTTTGCCTATCAACCACATCACTACATGTGGAAATAGCAATCTCACTGCAGAAGCATTTCATTCAGTTCATATCTAGGCGTGGATTATGCACTAACATATATATAGTGGCAATGGCACGAATTTTCTTGGAGCCAATAATCAGCTGAAAAGGTTGCAAACAGGTCAAACAGCTAACTTCAATGATATTGTTGAATAACAATTGTCAGAATCATCCCATTTTGGTGGGTAATAGGAACCTGGTGCAAAACCAGTTATAATCAACCAACGAAAGATCGTAAGAAATGCAACACTTACCTACGAGGAATTAACAACACTGCTAAATCAAATTGAGGCCAAATTGTGAGTGGGTTCTACCAATTCATTAAAAAAAATTAATTTCAAGGGGCAAGGAGAACTCCAAACATAACAATCACGATTTTAAGGGTTCATAAATAATTGTAATATCCGTTCTGAAGTTTCTTTGCAAAATGATTTTAACGAGGTTAACGTACTTATTGCATTCGAGAGAATATGAGAATTACAACCGATTCCTAAAAGAGTCTTGTCGATTAATTCCATAATCTTCTTCCGAACATTTTTATCGCCTTTGCGATTCTCACCGCTTAAATTAGTATTATCAGAGCAAATCGCAATTATTGCATCACTTAAGTTATATTTGTTTTAAATAGTTTGAAATAATTTCAGAAGTTTCAGCCGTGAGTGCTTAAATACTCAAAACTTTCGGTTGAACTACATTTTCAAAATGAAAATATCAAACATAAAAAAAAACTTCTATAAGAAAATTTATGTTCCAAAAAAGCTGAAGAAGGACAAGGAGGATATATTTTTCAAAGGAGGACAAATAAGGACATAATGTTTGAGGAGGACGAAGCCGTCAAAAGAAGTACAAGCATCCTCAAAGGAGGACGCCTGGCTAGCGTAACTTTATCTTAAAAAATGTTTTATTTGACAGCTTGTATACTTTAATCACCTAACAACAAATAATCCAGCGCACACAAAGAGGCACTCGATGAAAAATAGCATTCCGCGTAGCATATTATTGTAAAGTCACACTATGAAATGGGAATCCTTCGAGATGTAAGTACTGCACATCACAAACGGCCATAAGATACCTCGTGCCATAAAACATCTAATTCGCCATGCATAAACGTATACACAAGCATATAAAAATACACATTCATAAAAAGAATAGGACAGACACCGTGATATCGGTTAGATATTGAAGTAAAGTTGTTTCCGAAAACTGCGATGGGAGACCCGGAACGGGATTAATGTTGTTATAATTGGAATTTTGATTAAATCACAAATGGAGTCAGTTAGTTCTGGCTGTCCCAAGGTTCCAAATGTCTCCCCTATTTATATTTTATTGAGGGCTGATGTTTTCGATAATTTGGTTAGTGATCAAATATCAAAAGGCAAGCTAAACACAATCACAAACCGATTTTGGCTAGGTGATTTCGGTTCACACTCAAATGGATAACACTTATCCAAAAGTGAAGGAACGTATATTGAGACGACGAATTCTACGAATATGAATTACTCTTTCAAAATGAGGCAGGAGTGAAATATACAACAGAATCAATTAGCAAGTTCGAAACCACAGAGAAGAAACTAAAATCCAACCAGGATTTAAAAGCACGGTATATCCATACGAACACCTCATCACACGGGTCGATACTACTGACCCCATCATGCCGTGATGTCGAAAACATTGGGGTTATCTTACTCATTTGATTACATCGATATTTGCAGGTTTATGTTAAACTGAGATCAAAGTATGTGAGTTATATACCTACGTATGCTAACTTAACGAGTGGCATGCGACAAATAATATTTGAACCTACCTCACCGCGGTTTTAAGTCGGTAGACAGAAATTTACAACTGTTTTTGGCGGTATATACTACTGTTACTAGGACTTTATTTTCTTATAAACATTAATTGGAGAACAATACACTTCCGGTAATTGGACACATTTACGCAATACACCCACTATAAAATGATTAAGTAATTATTCTGACCAGTGAAAAATATATTCGTTCGCAGTGACCAGTACCCTCGGTATTGGGTATAGTTGCACAATTTTTGAATGTAAATGATTACTGGAAGGACTAGCGCCTCTATTATAACCAAAACAACTGGAGGATTCTTCAAATATAAAAATCTCGCTATTATAAAAGTTTTATTTTCAATTACCGAAGGAAGGTGGAACTTGACACTGACAATTTAAAAAATAAAATTTAAATAAAATATTCAAACGAAACTAAACGTTAAGTTTAATTCGAATCTTTTTTCGAAATGATTATAGTTGCGGAAAAGAATGACGAAGTAACTTGGAATTGTTTATTAACGACAAAAACAGATTACATAAATTAATTTGAAAATGGGTTTGAACAAGTTGAATTATTTTAAACGTATTATTTTCACCTGTTTGGATTGAATAAATTGAGTATACTCGTCTTAATAATTTCAAAACAACAACAAAAACAATTATCTACATTGTCTACGAGTTATCTAGATATTCTACAAATTGTGGACATTTGTCGACATGTAAACAATTCTGAAATATACGCTTAGACGCATAACTCTGTTCAGAATTTATCTAAACTAAGACTAAGAATGAAAAAGGATATCCTCCCCTCCTTTTAGAAATAGCTCTTACATCATTTTGTTGTGCCAACCCAAAGCTAACTTTTCCACATAGTGGAATTTTCCGACTAACTCAACGATATCCAGAATTTATCTAAACTAAGACTATTCAAACCAATAAAATCAAATTGATTCGCGAGAACGAAAAAGTTAGTCTCCTCCTTATGGAAATGACCCTAGATTTATTTGATTATGTCAAATTTGATGATATTTTAAGATAATGGAATTTTCCGACACACTATGATATCCAGAATTTAACTTAACAAGAATTATCTCTTCGCGACCGGTAGGAGACGGTAAACCTCATATTACGACTCTATATACCATCCTTCACTTTTGAGCTACTATCCTTGTTATTGGATTCAGTTTCTTTTATATCGCTAAGTAGTTTTATAATTTTACGGTAGTCATTTTCAGACTGTGATGTTATTTTGATTTTGTTATTGGATATTGCTTTAAACTGAGGAGGATTATCTGTCACTGCCAATACTTGTCGTGTTTATGAGTTGCTAAAACCTAACGAAACCATTGCCGCTACGCCCACTGCTACTCCAGACACGACAAAATTATTCTCCTACATAATAATGCACGTCCACATCCTGTGGCGCCGGTCCAAACGTATTTGGACACACTTAATTAGGAAGTTTTACCGAACCCGGCGTATTCACCAGACATTGCCCTGTCTGATTATCACTTGTTTCGATAGATGACACATGGCCTTTCTAAGCAGCACTTCACAACATGCGAAGTTACAAAAAATTGGGTTGATTCTTGGATAGCCTCAAAAGATGCAGCGTTCTTCCGACGTGGTATAGTTATGCTGCCAGAAAAATGGGCTAGTGATGGACAATATACTTTGAATAAAACAAAACCTACCGTTCTTTCACAATAAATTTCCAATTTTTAATAAAAAAAAGGCAGAGACTTATTGTATAGCCAATACAATTACAAAAAATTCAACTTTCATAAAAAGTAGTAAAAGCAAATTTTGAACGTACTAATGCCTATAGGATTTCAATACCAATTTGAACTATTTAAACTTCACTGGGAACTTTTTCATCAAATTGTTCAAAATTTCGTTAGATTGGATGCCATCCGACAACCATAACACCTTCATCAGGGCTTTCAAAACACCGGTGGGTGAACAGGAAGAAGATTCAATTAGTGGGCAATCTCTTCTGGGCGAATTTGCTGTTGAAAATTTTGCAATCTAGAGATATCGTGCTTCATCATCGGAACAATGAATTGAAACGCGTGTCCGAAACGCACAGAACTTACGATGCGCTACAATATCCATTGATTTTTGGCAGAGCAGGAGACTGAGTGACTGACACATATTCGTTTGAAACAAGAGCAGCTCCGAACTGAAGAACACATTCATCTGCGCGATGCGATTAATGCCGACGGCGATACAAACATCGTGGGAAGAATGACAATTTTACCGACCACTTACATCGGAAGCCCTCGCCACATGCACGGATAGCAGCCCTATTCATAACATTCACCTGTAATCCTCAATGGACTGAAATCAAGAAGGAAGTGAAAAATTAAAATCTCTGTTGAATTTCATCATAAAATAACATGTGTATGGCCAAGTTCATTGTTGCATGTACACCGTTGAATGGCACAAACGTTGTCTACCTCATGTACACATTTTATTTTGGTTCGTTCAAAAGATCAGGTTGGGGGAAATCAATTCCATCATCTCGATCTGAATGATCGATGGCAAATGTTTCAAGCGATACCCGAGAGACATAATTACCGACACCATCACAGGAACTGACGGATACCCATTGTATCGTAGGCAATCAGTGGCGGACAATGGCCGATCTACAGTTGTGAATGTCAAAGGGCAAGATGTTGATGTGGACAATCGTTGGATTATGCCATATTCGCAGATATCGTCCACATCAATGTGAAATATGGTAACTTCGTCAAATCGATCAAGTAGCAACGAGACGATTTACAAAATATACCCTACTGTGGTACATTGCATCTGGAAAACTGGCAACGAGTTTATTTTGAACCAGAGAACGAAGCAGACAGAGCGGCACAGCCACCGTCGACAACATACACAAGCTTCTGCTCGGTGAAGCAGATGATTTCGGCCCCACTTTGCTGTGTGTTAAAATGCCACACTACTACACATGGAACGCATCATCAAAATCGTTTCAGCGTCGGAAACAAGGAGCACGAGTTGAAGGACATCGAAATGTATTTGCTTCAGACGCTCTAGGTCGTACCTACATCGTGTGCATCCAAACAGCGACGTATGTTACTATCTTCGATTGTTGTTGGTGAATGTTCGTAGTCCGATGTCGTTTCAACAACGGGACATCTGTGTGCTACTTAACGTGAGGCGTGTCAACTCTTACAGTTGCTCGAGAACGATTCGCTTTGTGAGTGAAATTTAAGGACGATATGTCTGAGGATGTTTTGCATCGTGTTCATCTCCAAACTTCAACTCCGACATTGCAAATGACAGCAGAAATGTCCAATGAGGCATTGATTATGATAGAAGACATGTGTTTATTGATGGTGAATAAAGTGTATTTGGGCATGACATCACTTAATCGTTCAATGTACGATGCATTCAACCACGAATTACAAAGAAAACAACAATACGACCGAGGCGAAGCAGTTCGTACAAATGTTCCACAATTGAATCAACAACAAAAAAAAGCGTACGGCTCTTTCGTAGAAGCTGCGGACAATAGAACTGGTGGCATTTACTTCCTGGAGGGACTGGAAAACCATTTTTAATTTCATTGCTTTTGGCGTCGATTCGATTCTGGCATTGGCTTCATCTGGAATAGCGGCGACTTTGTTAGAAGATACACTGAAATTGCAACTGAACATACAAATCAATGAGACACCAACTTGCAACATCATGCTCCGTGCATACATCGTGCTTAAAATCATCAAATTTGTCACGGCATATATGAAGACCCTCCGACTGACGACTGTATTTTTGCAACAAGATCAAAATGTAGATGTATTTTCGAACCACTAATTTCTGCCAGTTGACCGAATTGAAGACAGAGCTTATTCGACGTATTTTTTCGAACATAGTGCAAAGCTTAAAAACCCATAATTGGCTGAGCAATCGAGCCATATTGGCGCCGAAAACAAAGATGTCGATTGACCGTCATTTTTCTTCAAACCCGTTGACGCAGTTATCAACCAGAATGAAGTATAATCAACTATCCCACAGAATTCTTGAATTCGCTGGAATTGCCCGGATTACCACCTCACAATTTGCAATTGAAAGTAGGCTCAGTCATCATCATGTTGCGTAACATCAATCAACCTCGATTGTGCAATGGAACGAGACTGGCTGGGAAAAACCTTATCAACAACATCATCGAGGCGACGATTATCAAGGGAAAGTACAAAGGAGAGGATGTTTTGATTCCGCGCATCCCGATGATTCCGTGCGCGTGGCTTTCGTAAAGACTATTACGTATGGGTAACAGTATGTCGCGTGTTCACGTGTCCACAAAGTTTATCACAAAGCTTTGCATTGAATGTTAACCTCATTTCTTTTCCATGTAAACAAAAGACATTGAATTCATTTGAATTACGAACGAGTTTCATTTAATCACTAACCGTACACAGTGCCGCCAATGTTGCCGATCTCAATGAATTGGAGTACTAATCTCATTATTATACTTTTAGAAAATGCTTATTGAATGCAAAATCAATAGTTTTTGAAAAATAAACTAAACGAAACCAAATTAAACTGCCCTGGCCACCCAAGTGTATTAATCCGATACCAATTGTTGATAGAATTAAACAAAATACATCCCTCGTATCCACATTCGATTACATTACTGTCCTCGTTAATTAATGGCAAAACCGATGTACCTCGTCGCATTAAGCAACCAAGATCACTGGACCGGAACTATAGTTAAGTCCACGATTAGCAACAATTCTAAATTAATTTCGTATAGTCAATTTCAAAATGACTCACCAAACCATTTTTTAAATTAGGTAAGTTCATTGCATGCGATGGACACTCTAGTCATTCGTACTATCTCGTCCCATGAACTAATAAATAATTTGAATATTAATTTTCGAACAGAAAAGCGAGTACCGCAAATCGCCATCCACTATACACAATTAGGTGTTCTATTATTTAGTAAGGTACTTGTCCAAATTATATGTTTGTACACATTTTTGATTTCGGTTTAATTAAAAATGTATAATGTTTTTTTTATTGTGTCACGTACATAGACGACATTAATAATACGCGTCGTCACGGCTTTTGATTTAAAATAAAATTTGTTACGAGTTACTCATTTGCATGTTGGAACAGCAACACTGATTTGTTCTGAGAAATTAGATATAAAATTCGATCTATCAAATTGGTGTTTTATTTCCAATCATGGGATCGAATGAAATCTGATTTTATGATCGTACGCGTACACAGTCCCTTGTATTGTATACGACATTATGGATATTCCAATTACAAAAGCCGAGTATATCACATTGAGCCTAATTCGTTCAATCTAATGTCGACTGCCGTCGTCTCCGAAAACAAAAATTGAAATGCGTGTTTCCTCATTCAACATAAGCATTTTATGATTATTTCAATAATAATAATAAAATTATAAATTACTTTTCTTTAAAAAAAAAATGTTAAACGTTAAGTAGATGGTAATAGAATAATAAAAACCTATAAAAAAATTGTTCATAATACTTAATCGTGTTAGAATTCTACTTTGTTTAATAGAGAAGAATACTCGTATGGGTATAATGAACGAACAAAAACTTAAATCCGGAAGCGTTGGTTCTCGATGCATATACGTATGTACGTCGAGTGATGTATGGAAAAAAAATCTACACATTGATTAGAATCTCGCTGATGTACAAATTGGTATTGATGGTATGAACGTTATGACCAAAAATATAGTGTAAGACAATTGATTTCCTCGAGTGCCAGAAACATATCTATTATACACATACAATACTAATTATCAGCTATGAATTCTTATTATTATTATTTAAGTATATGCACTTAATCAATATTTATATTAAATTAAATAGAGGGCAATGACTTGACATATGAACATACAAATTTTATATTTTATGTTGTTTATATTTGTTAGTTTTCAAGTGGCTCTAAAAATTGTTTTTATTGTATATGCAGATGATATATGGGAATTTGAATAGTGGAATTCATGAAATGATATAGTCAATCGAAATATATATGCGTGGAATATTGAAATTAAAATTTAATTTCCCTTTGAAATTTCTCGACGGCGGGTTTTTGACTTATGTGGTATAAACGGAGTTACAAGAGGTCTAGGCTTTATAAAAACATCAAGCGAACCTCGTTACAAATAATGGTTAGCACCTGCACGCAATAAAACCTATTAATTATACATACTCATTTGCATATCAATGCACTATTAAAATATTATTATTTTATAATACTTCCGTCTTCGGAGGAAAGCATCACCAACATGTCAATATTGATAAGTCATATGAACTTCGGTGCTGATATGTGTCAATGATAACATGTACTCTTAAAACCCGCTAAACATTCAATATCAAATTTAATCAACAACGAGTATTTTCTATCTTGCTAATTGGTATGATGTGTAAGCCATCCGATTCGCATTTCAATATTTGCAGTTATACGATTTCTAGAAAATCCTCAAGCGAGTCCAACCCTTTTAACTGGAAAAACACATGCCAATTAAGATAGGCCTAAGTGATAGTCTATACAGGGTGTTAAAGAATTGGGCAATCAAATGAAGCAAGGTGATAGGGGAGCTCATTTCCAACAAAAACAGCCCAGTAAAGTTTTTTCTAATTATTGGTGGTGCAAAAGTTATTCCACTTTTACCAAAAAATAAATTTAAAAAAACTAGAGTTCTTTTGTTTAACTTTCTTTTTTAATACGATTCCATTAAATTGTTTAGATATATATTTTGGGGGTTTTGGGGCTCGAGTATAGTTTGAAGAGTTTATAATTAGATAAGTATCGTACCTCTATTACCGTTTATATTGCTGGTATTATTTGGCTTTATTTGTTTTGTTTCAGATTTGATATTTGAAGTTAACCTGGTTTTTGAAGACGAACTTAATTATTCATTTAAAAAATTGTTCATGTAAGTATTGTTGTTGAAGTGCGCCACGATTCGCGATGTCCACCGAAAGTATTTCTTTGTCCTCCATTTTACTTAAATCCATGCTTCGGACTAGATCCAATTTGCTTAATGTGGTTAGTTTAAACGTCCAGAGTCTTATTTTAAATATTGACGAACTTCGTCATACTTTTAATAGGGTCCGAATTGATGTCATTTGCTTATCGGAAACGTTTCTATTGTCCGATATTCCCGGTTCCGCGTTGGCCATTAGTGGCTGTAATTTGTTCATGCGTGATAGAGCTAATCCACCGGTTAATTATGGTGGAGTATGCCTCTATGTTAACGCGCATATTAAATGTAATGTTGTATCGGTACCCCTCTCAATTTCTCAAAGGCTCGTTCTCTGACTTTGAGTTTCTTTTTCTAAATGTCTTCGTCAATAAGCGGAAATTCCTTTTTGGTGTGGTTTATAATCCTCCTAAAACGAACAAGAGGTCGTATGCTCAATTTAAAAAATCGCTTTTAGACATTGAGTGTCTTTTTAGTTATTTTTCCTGTCGGTATGATGAGGT
This sequence comes from Nephrotoma guestfalica, assembly GCA_963691935.1. Classification (NCBI taxonomy): domain Eukaryota; kingdom Metazoa; phylum Arthropoda; class Insecta; order Diptera; family Tipulidae; genus Nephrotoma; species Nephrotoma guestfalica. The sequence continues at coordinate 100,904,725 of OY829913.1, forward strand.
TTTCATTTCGGGTGATTTCAATTTTGATATTTCTCAAGAGACTTTATTTTCTCGTAGCTATTTAAATATCTTAAATAGCATTAATCTTTCAGTTTCTAATACTGAAGCGCCCACTTACTCTTATGCAATCGCAAGTGGTGGTTCTTATTCTCTCATTGATCCTGTTGTCGCTTCTGCTGATAATTCCATTTGTTTTTTCAATCAATTGTCTCTTGGTATTGGTTCTCATCACGATCTTCTTGTTTTTTCTGTTAATTATTACTCTCGTCCTTAACCTAAAAGTTTCAGCTTTAGGGATTTTTCGAAAATTGATGAATCTCACCTTTCATCAATTTGTGGCTCTATTCGTTGGGACGATATTTTTTCTCTTAGTACTTCTACCGATCAAGTTGACTATTTTAACTCCTCTATTAATTATGTATTTAATAATTGCGTTCCTCTCACTACTGTTTATTTTAGACCTAGATCCACCCCTTGGATGACGCAAGAGATTTCGAATGCTGTACCTGTTCGTTTTTCCAAATATCGTCTTTGGAAAATGAGCCCTAATTCTTGGTCTTATCTAGCTTATAAGCAATCTCGAAATAGAGTGGTAAGTTTAATTCGTATCGCTAAGCAAAATTTTTTCAAGGATAAGCTAGATCCCTCACTTCCCTCTAAGATATTTTGGCGTAACGTTCGCAATTTGGGCCTTGGTAGTTGCAAAGGGGGTCCTTAGTAATTCTAGTTACACCCATGATATTTCCAATATTGATTTAGCATCCGTAGAATCCCTAAATTCTTTTTCGCTTGCAAATATATCTATTGCCGATTTGCATTCTGCAATTTGGGAAGTTAAATCGCAATCCACTGGTCTAGATATGGTTAGTTTAAAATTTGTTAAGAGTATTTTTCCTAATGTATCAAGATACTTGTTACATATTTTTAATTTTATTTTAACGACCTCGTTTTATCTCGCTCAGTGAAAGTTGAGTAAAATTATTCCTGTTCCTAAAATTAGCAATCCTTCTGAGCTTTCCCATTTCCGGCCTATTAGTATTTTAAGTTCTCTGTCCAAGGCGTCTGAATTGGTAGTAAAACCCAAATTCAATCTCATATTGATAGCTTTAATTTGCTTAGAATTTTTCAATCGGGTTTTAGAAGATTCCACGGTACTACCACTGCTTTACTGAATGTTTGTGACGATATTCGTTGTAGTATGAGTAAAAGAGAAATGACTTGCCTTACTTTGTTGGATTTTTCGAAAGCGTTCGATTCAATTAATCACCAAATTTTGTTTAATAAGCTTATTTCGAACTTTAATTGTTCTCTCTCTGCTGCTAAATTAGGTTAGGTTAGGTTAGGTTTCAGTGGCTGCCATCGCACACTTAGGCCAATTATGGCCCATTGTGATACCACAGGATCCGACATCATCAAACTCCTTAAACCCATTTAGTGCTATTAATATAGCGTGAAAGATCTCGCACATTGCAGCTTTCGAGATCAGAGAGGCTGTCCATGGTGTATTTGCCCAAGTGATCATGTCTTCTGCCAGCTAGCGCAGGGCATGAGCATAGAAAATGAACAAGAGTCTCCTCCTCCTCCTCGTCCCCGCAGCTTCTGCAGAAATCATTTGAATCTAGACCCAGCCTTCTCGCATGATCTCCGAAAAGGCAGTGTCCGGTAAGTACCCTTACAATTCTACCTAAATCACGCTTCCCTAGTGTGATTAAGATCTTAGAGCGCTTCAAGTTCAGCACAGACCATACTAAAAACGCTTCAAGTTCAGCACAGGCTGCTAAATTAATTTTAGACTATATTTCGGGTCGCTTTCAGGCAGTCTTTTTTGGCAATTCGTTTTCTGACTTCTTACCTGTCTGTTCTGGCGTTCCTCAGGGGTCGGTTCTTGGTCCTTTACTATTCTCAATGTACATTATTGACGTTGCATGTTCGATTCGCCATTCTTCTTTTCATATTTTTGCTGATGATGTACAAATTTATAGGAGTAGTCGCTTAGTCGCGGTTGTCTTTTTATTTTTAAGCTTCTCAGGACTAAGCATCCTCCCTATTTATTTAATAAGTTATTGTTCAGTAGGTCTTATTCTTCAAATTTACGTTTACTTCCCCCTATAAACTTGTGTAGGTCTCTAAATACTTCGTTTTCTGTTAGAGGTATTTCTCTTTGGAATTCCATTCCATTAGATATTAAGAGATCGGCGTCGCTTAGATCTTTTAAAACGAGTTATTTAGCGTGGCGCGCTTGAATGACAATACATGCTTAATACAATGTTTGTAAGAATTCACTTCTTGCAGTATCCTCCGTAACAAATGAGCTTGAGCTCAACATGGAGGGTATTAGCATGGAGTGGATTTGTTTTTGAAAAAATCTGAGCTTTTTATGCCTAATGGAAGTATTTTTTTGTTGTTGATGTTCATTTATTATGCTTCCACATGTGCTTTTCCTCTACTAAAATTGTTATGTCAATCAATCAATAAATAAATAAATGACATCATTTTTGTAAGCTATTTTATCTTCTGTCAAATAAAAACAATGGTTTTGTAAAGTCTCTTCGTTTCTCAAAAAATTTTTGTTGATGTTTAAGTGACACCAGTGGGAAAATAATGTACTACAGAAAGTTGATCCACTATCAGAAAAACATGCGACACTAATGCAGATTTTAAAATGGTATCACACACCGAGCAGTCACAACAAAATGTTTTTAATGCAATGGATCAAAACATAAAAGGATTTACCCCGGTATACCATTTTTCAAATTGGCTAATCCACACTCTTCGGAGGCCTGTTTCATGGATTCTGGGGGAACCACTTATTACATGTTAGTGAAATCAATTTTGAAACAGCGAATCCGTCTCAACAGCAGTCAAATTGATGTAATTGATCGAGGTAATTTTACGAGGTAATTTTACGAGGTAAAAGTAACGGGCTTTTCAATAGAAATGATACAATTAAAAATGGTTATAATGACAACACTGCGTATTATTTTTTGACATTTCTTATGTCATTTGTGCTCAGTTGATTATGCCATTTAATCATGGAAAGATACACGCTTCAACAACGCTTAGAAATTGTTAAATTGTTTTATCAAAATCAGTGCTCATTTGTGAATACTGAAAGAAATTTAAGAAGAATTCATGGACGATATTATTCAGTTAATCGACTCATTATCCGTCATATTGTAGACAAATTTGAAAGTAAATTTTCTTTACACGATACAAGAGTACCTGTACGACAAAGAAATGCACGCACACAAGAGAATATTGATTTGGTAGCAGCAAGTCTAAAAGAAAATCCAAATTTATTGGTTCCACGTCGTTCTCAACAATTAAATCTTTCTCAAACAAAAACATGGAGAATTTTTAGAAAAGGTTTGGGTTTACATCCTTACAAAATTTAACTGGTTCAAGAACTGAAGCCATTAGACCACCATAAACGTCGTTTATTTTCTGATTTTGCTCTTGAACAACACACGAAAGTGTTCAGACACCATTACATCCAGATAAAGTCACTGTGTGGTGTGCAATTCGTGCTGGTGGAGTGTTTGATCCATATTTCTTTGAAGAAAATGATCGAAGAGTAACAGTCAATGGAGATCGATACAGAACAATGTTAATGATTTTTTTCCTGCTGTTGTTCCAGAATAATCTGGAAGATATGGATACTTAACCAATCGATTTATTGAAAACAAAATTTGGTGATGAAATTATCTCAAGATTTGGTCCACTTAATTATCCTCCCAGGTCACGTGTGATTTAACACCTTGTGATTTCTTTCTTTGGGGATATATTAAGTCACAAGTTTATGCTGATAATCTAACAACAATTGACCAAAATTTTGGTCTCGCTGCATAATTTAAGTGTTTTTTTTAACTTTTAAATTGTATCATTCCTTCTGGAAAATCCTTTAGAAGCAGAAGCAATTCTGCATGATATCAACGTCGGTAGCAATGCAAATAATTAACATTCTAATCAGAAAAAGAAAATCAAGTAACAAAACAAAAAATTGAAGACATGGAGCTTCTAATCTCTAATCTTCAGCGCGAGTTAGTCTGCCTCAAAACAGATAAAACAAATTAAGAGACAAGTCGCAGACGACTGAATACTCAACGGACGAGGAAGAGTTAGATACGGAAACTAACTGAATGCTGAAGAAGGGAAAAGGTAAACAAGAGTAATAAAAAAATAAAAACTGAGTCTTCACTAGAGGTAGAAAAATCACCCGAACGACAACCATCTCAACAAAATGAAGCACAGCTAAAGGTAAAAGCCCCTCCACCGATTTTTATAGTAGGAGTAACCAACTATTCAGAAATCCAAAGTGTAATGAGTAATGGTGCGGAACAAGAGTTCAAAGTCACTGCTCTGAACAATAATGTATCGAAGATTACCACTTCCAATCCAAACGCATACAGAAACTTGTCAATGAAGCTGAATATGGAAAAATATCAGTGGTATACGAACGAAAATAAAAACGATCGTCTTATCATGGTCATGGCAAGAGGGCTACATCCAACCTGTGAAAGTAATTCAATAATGGAGGACCTAGAAAATAAAGGATTTAAAATCCTTGATGCCGTGAACATTATTAAAAAAGAGAGACCTAGCGGAGAGAACCATTTCAAAAAAAAGAATTCCCCTGTTCATGCGTTTACGTTTGATAAATCCGAGCAAAACGAAAAAATTTACAATATAACTGGCATACTCAACAAGCGAGTAAAGATCGAAGCTGTTAAAAGAATAGTGCAATGTAAAAATTGCCAAGGCTATAACCATATACGCAACGATATTGCGCGAGCGAACCAAGATGTGTCAAATGTGCTGAAAAGAATCCAATCACAAACTTGCAAACTATCTAAAGAAGACCAAGCAAAATGTATAAATTGTAATGGGCAGCATCCAGCCAGCGACTGAGGATGTGAGGTTGCCAAGCAGCTACAGAAAATGAGGGATCATACATAGAAATAGAGAATTATACATATGTGCAGGCCTTCAAATTCGAAAGAAAATGACACCAACGGTACCGAAAAATTCAAAAACACTGTCCAATCAATTTTAAATAGCATTGAGGAATAAAATAAACTAAATAAGTTAATTCTGGATCGACTAAATCTGCTGGAAATACCAAGATCCAATATAGCTAAAAATAAATAAAGTCAGCAATACATAGTTCAATTTATAATTCTGGAGTAGGAACCAGACATCAAAATACTCATTAAGAATAGCCATATGGAATGTAAACAAATTAACATGACACCTAGCAGAATTGGAACTATTTTTAAATACTGAGAAAACTATCAGAAACACATTTTACCAGCAGCTCATATGTAGCAATCCGGAGATATACTTGCTACCATACCACACATCCAGCATAACGGGCAAGAGAAGGGTCTGCAACATTTATTAAGGATAATATTAATCATCATGAAGAATTAAAAATAATCAATGCAAGTAACCACCGTGACGGTTAAATTTAGTTATCACAACTCCTGTAAGATATCTGCAATCTATTATCTCCCACGGTATAACCTAAAGAAAGCAGACTACATTAACTCGTTCCAGAAATTAGGAAGTAACTTCATTATCGGAGGTGACTTTAATACAAAAAATACCTTCTGGGGTTCAAGATTAACCTCTCCAAAAGGCAAATAATTACTTGCAACTGGCCAATACTCAAACTGAAAATTTTACTCCAGACCTTATAGATTTCTACATCATTAAAGGCATATCGGAACGCTACACCTTCATAGAAACTGAATAAAGCCTAATATCTGATCATTCTCCTGTTATTATGACGGTTAGTGAAAATGTAATAGAAAAACCAAATTTACCACAACTCACAAACAACAAAACAAATTGGGAATTGTTTAAGCAGCTAGTAGAGGAAAAATAAAACTTCAAGTGCCAATCAAAAGTGAAAATGAAATAGAAGAGGAACTAGACAGGCTCCTTGATGTCATACAATGGTCGGTTTGGGAATGCACCCCCAAATTATCATCCAGGAAAGAAAACTCCATTGATTACTCAATAGAAGTAAGAGAACTAGTGCTGGAAAAACGAAAAGCCCGAAAGAAATGGCAGACTACGCGTGCGCCGCAAGGCAGAACCACCTTAAACAACTTGTGCATCAAACTCATAAAAGCAGTGAAAAATGAAACAATTGGAAAATACCTGTGTTTTTTAGCTCCAACTAAAGATACCGACTATTTCCACTGGAAACCAACAAAAGGGTTAAAACGACCCAAAACGCAGATCTCCCTTACCAAAACAAACGATGGGAAATGGGCTAGAAGTGCGAAAGATAAAGCTGACCTGTTTGCTGAACATCGTGAAGAAACATTTGACCTAAAGGTCGGCAGACTAGCTACAAAAACACTACTGATACGCCAAATATTTTAGGCCTATAACATTGAAAGAACTAAAAGCAGAAATTAAGAACATAAAAGCAAAGAAAGCTCCTGGTTATCTGATAACAGGGCAAATAATAAAGGAGTTGTCTGAAAAAGGCACTCGTAAGTTATTGCACATAATCAATGCGATCCTCAGGAAAAAAATATGAGCCAATGTAGTGGAAAGTAGTAGAAGTAATAATGATTCCGAAACCGGGCAAGCCACTGAATGATAGGCAATCTTACCGACCAATTTCACTTCTACCAACACTAGCGAAATTGTTTGAGAGACTGTTGCTCAGAGAGAAACACTCAACTATTGAGCAGATTCATATGCTTACAGATGTCGTTGAGAATACATTAGAGAGGAAACAGATTTGCTCTGGTATGTTGAGTTGTTGCATAGAGGTTTACTCTTCAAACTACATAGAGATTTACCAAAACAATATTATATGATTTTAAAATCATACATAGGGAATCGCCAATTTCCGGTGAAATATGAAGAAGAATACTCCGAGCTAAAAAAAGCTCCGAGCTCAATGAATCGAAACACACGCATGTAAATTTTACTAATCTAAAAGCCAGCTACACACCAACTTAATATCAAATATCGAAAAATGTATTGGCTGCTCTGAAAATATTCGGAATTGTCAACCGAAAATAAATTGCTATTATATCAATAGGTGCTAAAGCCTGTATAGACTTACGGAATTCAGTTCTGGGGCTGTACAAAAAAAACCAACACCAAAATAATACAAACTATTATGAATAAAGTACTACGTGGTATAGTTAACGCTCCGTGATGCATTAGAAATGATGTCCTTCATAGGGACCTAAATATCCAGCCAGTTCAAGAAGAAATAAAAAAACTTGCAGTAATTCATGGACAACGTATTTATCAACACGTAAATGAAGAGCTTTGTGATATGTTGGACACTTCACATGCAGCAAGGCGATTGCAGAGAACGAAACCAATTGGTTTAATGGATTAAGGACATCAGTGCCAAGACTACTTCAGGAAATAACCTATAAATGGAGCTGGCCTAACGAAACTAAAAGAAAAATTAGTAGATGAATTGTATTCAGTTGTAATAATTTAAATTAAAAAAAATTAAAAAATCAAATTTTCACAAAGTCGTGTTTATTAAAAAATGCACTTAACAAAATACCGATTTCTAAAATCGATGCTTTATCACTTTGTCAGAAATAAAACAAAATGATAAACCAAATTATAAACGAAAGTATAACAATTTTTTAAGCAAATCTAATAGTCCGAATTAACACAATTCATGTTAGTAGTTCCATATATTGGGTTTTCCAATAATAGTGATATGATTCGCAATAATTCAATTGTTGCACTTGCTGTGTGGCACGTAGCCCCGTCTTGTTGGAACAAAATGTTGTCATGACCAACTTCTTCCAATTTCGGCCATAAAAAGTTGGTCATCATCGATCTATACCGATTTTCATTGATAGTAACGGTGTTACCAGCCTCTTCTCGAAAGAAAATATGGACCTATAATTCCACCAGACCAAAAACCACACCAAACTGTCAATTTAGGTGAATGTAATGGTTTTTCATGAATAATTTGTGGAGTTTCTTTGCACCAGAATCGACAGTTTTGTTTATTTACCGCACCACTCAGATGAAAGTGAGCCTCATCGGAGAAGATGATTTTCTTAAAAAAATCGTTATCGTTTTCAAGTTCAAAACTGAATAATTTGTAAACGTTGTTCTTGCGTATATCTCACCATGATGAAATTGTAAACATTACTGAATACAATGAAACAAAAAATGACAGACCATGACATATTACAAATGGCGGAAACGCCACTTAAAAATAATATCATTCCTATTAACCCATTACATACTCGAACGTTTATAATTAAAATATCAATAAGCTATGTGGTTTAGTCCCACCGCGAATATGCAGAAATGCATTTCATTTATGGCTTATGTATTGGCAACGCCTGAGCAGCAGCAACACAGTACCAGAGACGATATCCAAATGGGGAACGCCTTCCCGATTATAGAGTATTTCAAAACGTACATCAAATGTACAGTGAAGGCGACGTGGCGAAGGGCGACCAGGATCATCCGAGAAGATATGAAACAGCCGGTAAAGCCGGTAACAGCCGGACAGACGACCCATCTATAATTGTTCGTTGTTTATAAAGACGTTCGGGAGCGCCACGGTCCCCGCTGCATTGTATTTTAAAAAGAAGTCAGTTGCACCCTTTCAGGTGCAATTTTGTATTTCTTGCATCGATGCCAAGAAAATTCGCAGTTTTTTAATAACATTTTATGGAGTAACGAAACATGTTTTAAAAGGGAGGGAATATTCAATACCAAAAAAATCCAAAATTGCAAATCCAAAAAAAGTGCGGCGTAGTCGGTTTCAGTACCAATTAAGAGTTAGAATAGTCAACGAACTCCCATGCCGGATCAATGGGACAGTCTATCTCAGCTTTCTACAAAATGACTTGAATGACTTACTTGATGACATTTCTGTACAAACGCGTGGAAATATGTGGCTGCATCATGATGAAGCTCCCTTTTACTATGCACAAGTAGTGAGACAACACCTAAACGTAAATTATCCAGGCCGTTAGATTGGAAGGGCAGGATCCATTGCATGACCGCCGCGGTCTCCTGATCTAAATCCTTTAGACTTTTTTCTGTGGGGTTATTATAAAAAGCTGGTTTATGAAATAGTAAACCAGGCCGATCAAGAGATGCGGCAACGTATAATCGAAGCGTCGAATATTATTAAAAGTAACGAACGTGCCTTTCGATGGATTAAGCAAAATTGTATACGCAAATGGTGGACACTTCGAACACTTATTATAATAATAATTTTTCCCGGTAGATGGCTTTACTTCATATATCTCAGTAACCATTGATCGTATCGGGCAATTCTTATGTGTGTTTGAAAGTTGAGATTTTAACTTGTACTTTGACATACAAAACATTCAAATCGGTGATGTGAATAAAAAGTTACAACATTTTAAACATGGAGATAAATAATGAAAAAATTCGATATATTTTACAATTTTATTACGACAAAAGTAAAAACGCAGCTCAGGCTTGCGAAAATGGTAAAAAAAAATCAGCAGCAAAGAAACGGTTCAAGCGCCTTCGTTTTGGAAATATCGATGTCAAAGATGTACCGCGCTCTGCTCGACCAACCACTGGAAAAGTCGATGAAATCATGCAGAAAATTGAAGAAGACCGGCATATAAGCAGCCATGCAATTGGTAAAGAACTAAATATTGATCACAAAACAGTTTTAAACCATTTGAAAATGGCTGGATACAAAAAAAGCTTGACGTTTCGGTACCACGGGAAGTAACAGTTAAAAATTTAATAGACCGGATTTCTATCTGCGAATGATTACTGGTGATGAAAAGTGGATAAGATAGGACATACGTTGTGCGAAAAAGATCATCTACGAAACGAGGTGAAACTTTCCAAACGGTATCAAAGCCAGGATTGACGCCAAGAAAGGTATAATGCTGTGTGTTTGGTGGGTTTGGAAAGGAATCGTGTATTATAAGGTGCTTCCACCGGGCCAAATGATTGTTTCTAATCTATACTGTCAGCAACTAACGCGCTTAAGCCAAGCAATTCAGTTAAAACGTCTAGAATTGATCAGCAGAAAGGGCGTTGTGTTCCATCATGATAACGCTAGACCACACACATCATTGATGACCTAGCAGAAACTGAGAGAGCTTGGTTGGGAAATTTTGATGCACTCACCATACAGTCCTGACCTTGCACCATCGAACTACCATTTGTTCCAGTCCATGCAGAACCATCTTAATGGTTTTACATTAAATTCAAAAGAGGCCTGCGAAAATGAGTTGTCTCGATTTTTCGTCTCTAAACTACAGAAGTTCTACAGTGATGGATGGGGTCATAGCTCTACCAGAAAAATGGCAAAAGTTCATCAATCAAAATGGTACATAATTGGTTTAATAAAGTTCATTTGAAATAAGAAAATATTTGTTTCAATGTCACCCAAAAAGGGCACGAACTCTTTCCCCAACCTATTAAATATGAAGGAGCACGATTAACGCTCTTAAGTGTAAAACAATTGAATCATAGTGCAACCAAAAAATTCTTTAAACTTAGCTCATGCGTGGTCAAATTGTCTCAGTTCATTAACATATCTAACGGTATTATTCAAAGTAACTTGCAGCATGCCACTTGGGTAGAATCACATCTTAAAAAAATGGGGAATTACTAATGATCGAGCCAACAAAATTCGGACATTTTTAGGGCTGATATTTTTATGAAGCTTCAAACCATATAAAGTAGAATTGATCGTACCACAAGCATTAACAGTTTGTGAATCCCAGGTGAACCTGTCATTTATACAAATTCACACCATCAATAAAGATATCGAGTATCACTAGAAAGCTTCTTTTAGAAATCAGAATTGCTTGCGTTTTAGCGATGTTCAGTGAGATTCCATGAGACATGGACCAAGCCAATATATTGGATAGATCCAAATTAATATTGTTAAAGGTGTCCAATATATTTTCACTAGTACCACCAAGATAAATTTGACAATCATCAGCATACATGTGATTTTTGGAGTATTTTATTGCTTGTGGTAAGTCATTAATAAAAGGGAAAACAGAGTTGGGCCAAGTATAGTTACTTGAAATACACCTACAGGTATACGCTCAGGAACTGATTCTTTTCCATTTACAATGAGTTTTTTATATCTGTCTGTTAAGTAGCTAAACATAAGTGTAAGTGTTCTATTGTCAAAATTAAAGAAAAACATCAGCTTCTATAGTAACAAAGCACGGTTCAAAGAGTCGACTGCTTTGGAGTAATCCAACAGTATTTGCACAACAAATGAGTTTTTTCCGTCAAGAAGACAGGCCAAATCGTCTACAACGTCTATCAACTGTGGTTATTACGAAATCCGAATTGAAATTTATTAAGATAATTAGCCAAATCCTGATTGATTTGATCACGAGGAATGATCTCGAATACTTTAGATAAAATACTAAACTAACTATAGACAGACTATTGGTTTCATAACTATAGTTTCGAGATCATGATTTCCTAAATGAGAACTCAAGACACACTACAATTTATTTTGTCTTCTCATTTGGTTTTAAAAAGTAATGGAGTAGGTATTGACAAAAATGACAAAATTGACATTAAATTGACTTTTAAATTGTCAGAAATAACTTTTATATTGACAGAACAGAAAAAAATTTGTTCCTGCCAGTAGAAAACTTAAAGGAAACTAGATTTGCTTGGTAAACTATTTACTAGTGTCCTCAACCTCCATTTATGATGTATTCGGCGTTGGGAGCACAGAAATGCTAGCTGAGCACAAAAAAATATCTCATTTCAAAACTATGTACAAACCTAGTTGTAAATCATGGTTATACTACAGACACATTACTAGTTTCGTAATTATAATTTCGGGATCATGATTTCCTAAATTAGAACTCAAGACACACTACAATTTCTTTTGTCTTCTCGTTTAATTTTAAATAGTATTGGAGTAGGTATTGACAAAAATGTCAAGATTGACATTTAATATTGACATTTAACTATGAAATTGTCAGAAATGATTTTTATATTGACAGAACCGGAAAAAAATTGTTTCCGCCAACTAAATATCACAATGACAAATATAAAACTCAAAGGAAACTAGATTTGCTTGGTAAACTATTAGTGTCCGGAACCTCCATTTTTGATGTACAGGGAGCACAAAAATACCTCGGGATGAGAAAAAATACCTCATTCCGAAACTGTGTATAAACCTAGTTGTAAATCATGGTTTGGTATGACACATTACAAACGAAATCATGGTTAACTCGAAACTATAGTTATGAAACCAGTAGTCTGCCTATGGCATTATGATTATCCAAAGAATCGATACCCTCCTTTTTTACAATCGGAATTACAGTGTCCATCTTCCAGATTTATGGAAAGTCAGAACGCATGATACAACTGTTAATCAGGTATGTCAAAGGTGATACAATATATGGTAAAATATTCTTTAGAAATTTTAAGTTTATTTTATCGTGACCGGATGAATTTGATTTAATTAAATACACGGCTTTAGAAACATCTAATTCACTTATGCTGCAAAAGGAGAGAGAAGTAACGGAATAACTACCGATGATTGGGTACATTGCGTAAGTGTAAAGTAAGTATTGATAATTGAAGGCTCAAAGGCAGTAGAAACACCAGACCTACTAGTCCCCAATCCAATATGGTTAAAATTATTCCAAATTCGATTCATGGTTAATTTGCGATCTTTACGATATAATTCTAGATTCTTCATATCGCCTGTATTATTTTGTACTTTGTATAAGCATGATCCCTCGCAAGCATACTTTTGCCCATTGGCCATTAACTATTTTTTTAGTTGACACAGACTTGTCATGAATATAATACAGGCAATCATAAAAGGATTTGAAGAGGGAATTGACATTTCAGACGCATGCAGAAAGCTCCAGTTAATGCCCGAAAAATAGTTCATTATCTTTTAAGAATCTAACTGACTATAGTATAGTCATGGATAAACTTGTAGTCCAGTTTAACACGCTTTGATCTGACTTGATAAGAAATGGTCAGAAAATCATGATCAGAGATGTGAGGCAAAGTGTGTTTACTAGACGCTAATACTCTAAAGTAATCTGACTCTGGGACAATGTATTGATCAAGCCATGTATGGTTATGAGTAGGTGAGAACGAGACTAAAACTAAATGGTTGGCTTTTAAAAGATTATGAAATTTATGGCACTTATCAAGCAAATTACAGTTTATATTGCAAGCAGAAGCAATTATAAAATGATTATTATTTAAAATATGCGAGGATAGAAATTCCCGAAAATCATTTAAATCGGATAGCACGGGGGTTGACGGATTGTAACAAACAATCCAGTGCATCAACGCCGAAACAGAGCATTCTGTTTGTGGTTTATTACAAACTCCTGGGAACTAGCCAGACGGTGACTGCAGAACGCTACGGCCGACAATTGATCAAACTGAGTGAAGAACTTAATCAGAAACGACCATTTACTGGGATGGGAAGTTCTCTCGCACGCGGCTTATTCACCAAGCGTTCAAATAAATAAATAAAAATATTAAGTGTAAATTGAAATTTTGGCGAAATTCTAAAAACTTCTTTCTCAAGGTCTGTGCCTTCTAGCTATTCTAATTCAAATTTCAAATCGTTTCAGTGCCCTTCTAAATCAGTATAACAAAAAATTCCAGATTTTCTAAAATACGGCACTATACCCGAGTTAAAAATTGCATTAAGCTACTCGTACTTACAATTGATGTCAAAGAAGACATCAATTGTAAGTACGAGTAGCTTAATGCAATTTTTTTTCTGTTCTTTCTAGTAATGATGTAATTTCTAGCAAATCAAGATCTAGCCAAGCCACTGGTTAAAATCTTATTTTCTACCATTAGCAGTAGTTACATCCGATTGTAACTGTTCTACATCAATATAAATACGGTCGGAGAGTAGACAATTAATTCGATATACAATAAACTTGTTATAAAATTAAAATTATCTTATTTTTTCCAACATACATTCTTGATAATTCAACGGAATTACAAAAGTTAAACAGACATCTTTACTATCAATAATTATACGACATCGATAAAGCGATTATTACACCCACATTTACTCTACATTATATTGTCGTCGTCAATAATATCTCCCATCAATTGTTCATGTCGTTTGAACTTGCCTATATACACGAGTATACACAGATACGTATGTATATAGTTACAGTGGCCGTATTTATTTCCGCTTAATTGCAATCAAAACATTGATGATGATGGTGATGATGATCATAGGAGGTATTACGTAACCCCGTTGGACTCTAATATAATTTGAAACTACTTTCACATCATTGTGCTCGTAACTCGTAAATAATAATCTACATATTGCGGTATTAGAACTTGTATGTACACATACGTAAGTACATAGCAAAATTTTTACTATACACTATGACTTTAGAGATCGAATTACATCCACACAACTAAAATGTATTACATTTCAATTCAATTTATATTTTTGCGACAAACATTTGTTAGTTTTTGTTATTGTTATATTCTCCTATAAAAAATAATGACCAAAAATTGTAAATAACAACAAAAAAATAGTTGCCCCATTTTTTTTTTTTTAATTTTATTTAGTCAGAGTGTACGCATTACGCTATTGTTTGTCACACCATGCAAGCCAAAGCAACCGCCGTTGTCTATAAAATGGGAAACCGTACAGGGATAAACATACAACAGGACATATTTTTGATTTATGGTTTTACAATATCCGTGCGTCACCCGATTACTAAGGAATATCGTGTGTATGTATGTGTGTGTACACGGGAACCGGATAAGCATAATGCAAGAACGATTATAAGATTTTCAACTTCCAATTTTTATTAAGTTCGGCACTCGTTGCGAATATAATGGATTAAAAATGATAACGCAAAATCTTCGCGAGATCGCGCATAAATCGAAAACTGTAAATTAAAAACAGATAGAACGTACACAAAAAATACATAACATAAATATCAACAACTTCCGTTCTCAAGTTTCACTTTGAGCTCTTTAATCTTCAAGTTGTTATGTTTCAAAACATATTGCATACATTCCTTGTGTACTTGTCTTGAAAGTATAAATGTACGCATACAGTGAGAACAATCTTTGCAAAAACATAAAAAACTGACATTATAAATTGGTACAAAAAAAACCATCCGCAGTTTATAATTTGATAAACGTGTTTAAGACGTTGAAGATATACCATACACGCGATTACATAGAAAGTCGACATGTGTAATATAAAACAAAATCCTTATCAAAATGATCTTAGCTCTTAACTCTTTTGTTTATATGTATGTGTGCACTTGTAAGGTGGGCATTTATTCATAATTCATTAATCAATATTTCTAATAACGGTAATAATACTAATTGGGCATTTGTGGGATGGGAAATTAATTCAATTTTGAAATATTTGGGTGGCTGGCATTATTATGTTCTAAAACTGGCGCACGATTCTAATCGATATACAAATCGCTTGGGACAAATTAAAATTTGAAATCGACCTATAAATGGACAACGATTTGTTTAAGTGTTTTTTTTTAATTAATCTTAACTATAACGTACGAGTACTATTAGCTTTTACCTACACGAAAAACTGTCGAAATACTCGTTGAAATATATTTAACCGTCCTCCATATAACATCTATTGGGTTTAAACAATGTCTTGGCTACTGTGCATTTGTTGGTTAAAACGTGCATCTGTTTACATCTTTGCGTCCACACGGGATATCATGATACCGGTATCAAACTTCGTTTCTTTCCACTTTACCTATAAAACCGATTTTTTTGCGACGCCAGTTTTATATTTAAAGGCGATAGAAACGAAGTTTGATACAGATATCATGATATCCCGTGTGGACGTATGGTAACTTATTCGTTTTATCCTCCTTCACCTACAAAATCGGTTTTATAGGTAAAGGAGAAAGAAACGAAGAAGTTACCGGATTCAATCAAGTTACCCTAGTGTGTAAGGGCTTAGCACCTAGACGCGTCGGGCTTATTGAAATTATTAAACGCACTCTTTGGAGTAGGGTGCTAGTTGACAGCCTCCTCGTGGCGCATCCTGGGTAATGTACTCTAGATCAAACGGTTGTGGTATTCAATCCCTACGTAGTAGAGATACAGTACATACAGAACATACTCCCGGTGGATCCAAACTCAGATTCTAAATCCCACCCCGATTTATCGAGCTGCTCCACGGATTCTGGAGAGAGCGACGCGACGTTGCAAAGGAAATCGTCGGTAGGCCACCAGGCTAATCCTGTTCCTAGTACTACTGGAAGCACGGAACAAGCGATAAATGAATGGTTTGGTAGAAGAAGTACTTCACTCCATAGAACACCACCATGAACTCCACTGCCACAGAACACCGCACTGTGTGAACGTAACAATGAGAAGGAAAATACCACTTCTATCAAGCGTAAAAATTTCGAGCCAACTTTTGAAGCCACGGCCAGTGTACAAACAGTTATAATAAATAACGCGGAGTTAATAAATAAATTTGAACAAATGGAGAAATTAATCGCGCAGCTGAACAATGAAGTTGCCGTGCTAAAGAAAGAAAACCGTATGCTAAAGGAAACAGTAAATAAAAATAACAACGCAGGAAACTCAGCATTATTGAACAACCAATTTCAAGTACTCACAGATCTAGACGAATATCACACGGATGAAGATGAGCTTGAAAGGAAAACCAATTGGAGACTACAGAAATCCAAGAGAGCAAATAAGAATCCAAGAATAGAAACCAACCCAAGCAAGAGGAAAGCGGAATCATCACCAGAAGTTGAACCCACATTAAAACTGCCAATGCAATTACTGCATCAAAAGTGCATGAGCCAGAAAAGAATAAACAGGTTCCACCCTCGATCAATATTCTAGGAATAACAGATCACGGTAGTATTCAGAAACTGATGAAAGAAGTAGTACGAAATGACTACAAAGTAATATCGCTGAGTAATAATATTTGGAAAATAAACACAACAGAGCCTAAAGCTCTAGCTAGCAAATTAAATTATGTTGGTCGCCAGTGGTATACCTACGAGAATAAAAATGATCGATTAATTAAAGTAATGGCAAGAGGTCTCCATCCAACTTGTTCAAAAGATGAAATAATAGAAGACCTGTACAACAAAGGCCTGAAAATAATCGATGCAGTCGACATCATCAGATAAGAGACGCGAGAAAATAGGGACGGAAATGTTGAAATCAGGAGAGGAGGACTCCCACTTTTCATGCTAACCTTCAACAATCAAGAAAAAATCGAAAATGTTTATAATATTAAGGCTATCCTCAACCTCAGGGTTAAAATAGAAACACCGAGAAAGGTCACTCGACTAATACCTCAATGTAAAAACTGTCAAGATTATAATCATGCACAAAAGTACTGCCATCGTGATGCAAGATGTGTTAAATGTGCAGCAAAACACGCTGAAAACAACTGCACAGTTCCCCGAAATACAACACCGAACTGTATTAACTGTAAAGGCCAGCATCCAGCCAGCTACAGAGGATGTGAAGTAGCAGAACAACTACAGAAAATCAGAGATAAATCACGCAAACCAGATACATCAAGGTATGTACAATCTGCAAAAAAAAACACGGAGCCTAAATCGTCAACTCCTAATCTCAACATACAAAGAGGGCGAGTAAATGAAAACGTTACTTATGCACAAACAGTTCAACAAACAGAGCAGATACAGTTAAAAGTGGATCTCGTTTTACAGGACATACTGAGAAATCTGGAGAACCTCAACAAAAGACTTTTCTCGCAGGAAATGACTCTGCAGAACACACTAGAAGAAATGAAATCACAAACTAGTTTCAATAAAAGAGAAGAAGAAAACCTTGATCGAGTGTATCAAAATATAAATTATATAAAATTGAATTATAAACAAAAGAAATGAATAAAACAATACGAATTGTAACCTGGAATGCAAATGGGCTATTACATCACATTCAAGAACATACGAGTAGTTATATGTCTTATATCAGAAACCCATTTCACCAAAACTTCATTCTGTAAAATAAAAGGATATAATTGCTACCATGCATAAAATCCAAAGAACAAAACTAGAGGTGGATCGGCTATCTTCATAAAAGGGTGGGAAGCTCTCCATGCAAGTTACAACAATCAAAATACAATTAAACAATGTTAAAACTTGTAGTATCTCAGTAATATACTGCCCTCCAAGATACAATCTCAAACTAGTGGATTCTACTAATCTTCTCAAAACACTAGGAATTGTCTTCTTAATTGGAGTTGACTATAATGCAAAAAATATCTATTGGGGATCACGGTTGACGACTGCTAAAGGAAAAGAACTGTTCGCAACAGGCAAACAACTAAAAGACGAGTTTCACACCAACCTACGGATATCAGTAAGACTCCAGATCTTATATACTTCTTTATTACAAGAGGGATTTCAGATAATTATATCCATGTAGAGATCAATGAAAGTCTATCGTCAGATCATTCACCAGCTATTATGATACTTAGCCAAACAATGATTATGAAAGAGAGCAACCCGAAATCAACGAGCTCCAAAACTAATTGGGATCTCTTCCAAACATATTTAAAAGAAAGAATTAGACTGCAGAACCCAATACAGGGACCAGCCCAAATAAAAGACGAACTAAGCTCATCCATAATATCCAAAGTGCTGCGTGGGAAAGCACTTCTAATAACAGTAAGGAAATGAAACGCAATGCTAGCTATCTTCTTCTAGCTATCTACTTCTTAAAAATAAAAGAAAAGCACAGAAGAAATGGCAAAAACATCGAAACCCCGAAAATAAGAGAGTATTTAACCATTTGTTCAACAAATTAAAATACCTAATAAAAGACATTAAAAATCAGTCAGTTAATAAATAATTCAGCACCCTAACTGGGCAAAAAGATACTAATTATTCATTATGGAAAGCAACTAAGAATCTTAAAAGACCCAAACTTCAGTTTCCTC
Source organism: Nephrotoma guestfalica (assembly GCA_963691935.1). Taxonomy (NCBI): domain Eukaryota; kingdom Metazoa; phylum Arthropoda; class Insecta; order Diptera; family Tipulidae; genus Nephrotoma; species Nephrotoma guestfalica. Next base: position 100,923,668 of record OY829913.1, read on the forward strand.
CAATAACAAAACAAAAAGCAGATTTGTTTGCAAATCACCTTGAAGAAACATTCCAACCTTTTCCAAACAGACGGGAGAGATGAAGTAAAATGAAAATTACACCTGTAACATTGAAAGAACTCAAATGGGAAATCATGAAAAATCTGAATGCGTATAAGGCTCCAGGATATGATCTTATAATGGGTCAAATAAGAAAAGTGTTACCGGGAAAAGTGTTGAGGAAAGTAGTGCATATTATTAATGCCGCATTTCGACTAACATATGTACCAAGACAATGGAAAGTTGCAGAAGTAGTTATGATACTTAAGCCGAACAAACCTCTGAATGATAAAGCATCATATAGGCCAATTTCTCTGCTACCAACATTATCAAAACTATTTGAAAAGGATCTTCTTAAAAGACTAAAATCAATTATCGAAGAAAGGAATCTTATCCCCACACATTAGTTCGGATTTAGAGAAAAACATTCTACTCATGTAATCCAGAAATCACTATAGAAAGCAAACAAATATGCTCAAACATATTCCTTGATGTAGCGCAAGCATTCGACAAAGTGTGGCCCTAGGGATGTATGTGAAGTTAGCTCAGAAATTCATCCCAGAAAAAATAAATTTTTGCATCAGGCAACACTAAAGTTGTATGTTTATACAAGCCCAGGATTTGACTAACATTATTTAAATTGACTCGCAATAAAACATAACGCATGGAAAGAAAAAAATATATTCAGAACCCAGACATATACAATCGAAAAAATTATACATGTCAGTTGTTAGTGCCAGTCACAACGGAAGTATTAGCTTACGAGTTGTATTTTTGTAAAAGACCTAAAGACAAATGGTTAAAAACAAATTTAATAATAACGAGTTGTTACTATTAGGTTTGGTTTCCGGAGCTCTTTGCTTCCAGGAGTTATTGAAGCAAATCCCCGTCAAATGTATCAGCCCATTCAATTATGAGTCTGTAGCGCCAATCACAACGGTAGGATTATCTTGAAATTTTCAAAGTCAGTAACGGACATGATTATAAGTGAGTACTACTAGGTTTGGTTTCCGGAACTTACGGTTTCTAGGAACCATGAACTAAAACAATTCATCCTTTGGGCCAAACACGTGTGCGCCTGTAGTGCCAATCAGAACGGTCCGATTTTCTTGAAATTTCTATGGTACGTATGGAGTATAATTACAAGTTGTTACTATTTTATAGTACTCACTTATAATCATGTCCGTTACAGACTTTGAAAGTTTCAAGATAATCCTACCATTGTGATTAGCGCTACAGGCTCATAATTGAATGGGCCAATACATTTGACGAGGATTTGCTTCAATAACTCCTGGACGCAAAGAGTTCCGGAAACCAAACCTAATAGTAACAACTTGTCATTATACTGCCTACGTACCATAGAAATTTCAAGAAAATCGTACCGTTCTGATTGGCGCTACAGGCGCACACATGTTTGGCCCAAAGGATGAATTGTTTTACTTCATGGTTCGCAGAAACCGTAAGTTCCGGAAACCAAACCTAGTAGTAACTAGCACTAACAACTTACATGTATGTCTAGTTTAATTTAATTAAATTTGAAATTTTTTCGATTAAATATGTCTGGGTTCTGAATATATTTTTTTCTTTCCATGCAATATGTTTTATTGCGAGGTTTTAATTTTTCTTGGGCTGAATTAGAGCCAATTTAAATAATGTTAGTGAAATCCTGGCCTTGTATAAACATACAACTTTAGTGTTGCCTGATGCAAAAATTCATTTTTTCTGGGATGAATTTCTGGGCTAACTTCACATACATGCCCTAGGGGTTAGAATTCTAACTTCATAGAGATCTTCCGGAGCAATTTTTTCAAATTCTAAAATTGTATATACATATCAGAGAGGCACTTCCGAGTATGAGATTGAATACTCTATGGCGACTTTTGCCGATGACACGGCAATACTTGCAACAGACCAATGACTCCAGTAGTAAATTACAGAAGGCTACTAACCAGATATGTAATTGGACAAAGAAATGGTGAATTAAATTAAATGAAGCAAAATCAATCCAAGTGAACTTTACAGATCTAAAAGTTAATCATATACCAATAAATATAAACTCGATAGTAGTACCGCATGCAAACACTGCTAAATATCTCGGCATGACTTTAGATGCTAAACTTAGATGGCAGGAACACATAAAAAAGAAGAGAGAAGAACTAAACAGAAAATTTAGAAAAGTGCAATGGCTCTTAGGGAGACAATCTGAACTAGCGATCCATAACAAACTGCTGTTATGCAAACAAATCCTAAAACCTGTATGGAGATGTGGTAGCCAACTCTGGGGTTGTGTCAAGAAGACAAATATCAAAATCATACGACAACCTCCATCGAGATCTAGAGATCGAGCTTGCCGCGGATGAAATCAAGCCTCATGCAACAAAACACCTACAACGTATGCACCAGCATGAAAATCTGGACATACGCTGTATGCTACCACACCAACAAGAAGACTGCAAAGAACCAACCACTGGACTTATCGCGACCAGGAAGTCAGTAGACTTACTGAGGCGATAAATCTGAGGAGGAGTTACACGTAACTGGGGATAATCACTTGATTACGCCGACTAATCAAATACTTTATTATGCAATGTAAATTACTAAATGGGTACAAAACTCAGTCGCAATATAAATAAATAAAATCTATAAAAAAACGCTTTGGAGTAATTTATTTAAAGTTGTGACAAGTTTGGTACATTGTGTTTATGAAATTGTGCTTCGTGGTTTTAGACTCGACCGGTGTACTCAATTGTAGGAGTTTTGTTGTATTTTTGACAGTGAACAAGAAACACGCTGAAATAGTTTTCTATTAGGAATAAAAATTTTGTTTTACACTGACGAAAATTAACAGGATTAACGTGTGCACGTGTTTAAAAATAATTTGAGGTTACAAAATCCGCGAAGTGTTGTGAAATTGTTGAGAAGCGTCGAGAAAGGAATAGTGTTTATTACAATTTCATCATCGTGTGGAAAGAAGAATTCGGACGATGACTAGAATTTTTTTTGTGACTGTTATTCATTTTGATGTCGGTACAAATTTCGTTGGTGAAGCAACATGGAAGGCTATCGGGTAAATTTTAATGGAAGGTGGTGAAAATTGGCTAACATGGAAATTTCAGATGTGCCAAATTCTAGAGACCAATGTATTATTGTAAAGAAAGACGTGCAATATCGATGACGTGCACAAAACCGCTATTGCTGCAAATAATGTATGCTCCCACAAACATGCATGAGCAACAGCGGTACTACAAAGCGGTTTTGCTAACGATTTCATAAAGAAGCCGAGCGATGACATTGCAACGTATATGTCAAAACTCATGGAAGTCGTGCAAAAATTAAAGAATCAAGGTGAAGAGGTTTCCGATCTGATGCTTATAACGAAGGTTTTTAATGTCTTTGCCAGCTGAATAAACCATTTTCATAGTGCGTGGGGATCGACGAGTGCGGACATTGCGATTGAAGTTGCATGCTCAGATTGCAAGAACGGAAGCATTAATAGCCGAACTGAATTTTTTGAAGATTCCAATTCAAAAAAGGTTGGAACAGAACAACAAAAGAAAATCTAAAAGCGGTTGTAGCCGGCCAAAAGGCAATTATTTTAATTGTGGCGAGGATGGTCATTGGAAACCGGACTGTACACAGAACAATAAAAAAAACAATTCAGACAACAAGAATCAGGTCAAGAATATTTGGGTGTTGGACTCGGGAGCTAGTGACCATATGTTCATCAACATGAATGGTTCTAGAATTTTGTGTCACACGTGACTTGTCACACGTGGCTTGTCATCACACGTGACTTGCGTTCAACGGTGGTTCACGGATTCGTATACATATGGTGAATGTGCTGTATATATAATAAATTCGTATGAATTGTTTTCATCAGAAAAGGTCATGACTCGTGGCTATCGATTGTAATCGAATAGAAGGCACTGTGAACTAATGAAGCATGGGCACATTTATTCAGTGGTATTTCGCCATGTCAGGCTGTTTCAAATGCTGTCCTAAGTTGAGAAATCGTCGAAGTTCGTTGAAGTCCGAAATGTGACGATCAAGAAAATTTCACTTCACACATGGTATGAACCACTCGGGCATCAGAACGTCGGACACGTGAAGAAATTTTTACGAAATAATGAAATCGATTCCGTGGACAGTGGAAGTTATAACCTGAAGTTGGAGGTTCCAGCAAAGGGACAGACACCTGGACAGAGTTCGTCAATGCGGAACTGGAAAAGTTTTTTAATGAGGTGGGCATTGAGCATCAGCGAACTGTATGCATACGGTGCTGCCGGAGCAGAATGATTGTGTGGAAAGTGACAATCGCACAATTATCGAATCTGCGCGAACAATGATTCATGCGAAGCAAATGCACAAACTCTGAGCGAAGGATTCAATTTCGCAGTGCATGTACTGAATCGAACGGAAGGAGCACAGTGCCTGAGAAACCACTGTATGCATTATGGCACAGTAAAAAAGCGAAAATCTACCATTCACGAATTTACGGGTCAGAGGGGTTTATGTACATTCTATAGGGAAAACGACAAAAACGATTCGGATATGATAATCATTCGAAATCGTATCAAGTGTGGAATCCTCAGAACAAAAGTGAGAGAGCTCGTGAAGTGATTTTTCTTCTGGAAGAACCAAAGACTGCACTGGACATTAGGGATACTAATAAGGCTGACGAAAACGCGAACGTGACAGATAATTAGTCAGAGGGCGCGGCGAGTAACGTATTATGCATCGGCATAACATGTTGCCATTTTGACAATCAGCGGAAAAGCAAGAACATACGAGCAGGCAATTGGATCGGATGATCACAAGCAGTAGGAGCAGACAATGAACGAGGAGTACGATTCGCTCATTAAAAATCGTACGTGGAACTTGATCAATCCACCAAAATATGAAAAGGTCATTGATAATCGTTGGATCTACGAACTAAAGTAAAATCCAGATGAAAGCATTGATCGATACAAAGCACGATTGGTAGTGTGGGGTTCACACTCGAGTACGGCATCAATTACACAGAAACGTTCAGCCCTGTGGTTAAGTTCACATCGATTTAACCAGTTCTGGCGCTGGCGGCATCAAAACGAATGAGATTGCAGCAGTTCGATATAAATACAGCCTTTCTGAACAGTAATTTGGTGGAAAACCTTTATATGAGTCAACCTATCGGATATAACGATGACAGCACACGAGTGTACAAGCCATCCAAGAGCTGGACCGATTGAAATAAGAGTCGCTACAGGAACAAAAAGTTTACGTCATTCATAAAAAACTTGACTTTGTAACCAGTAAATCGGATTCATCTGTTTCATTTGACACATCATTCGAGTTAAAATACTTCTTTGGACTTGAAATCGAAGAATAGCCAATACTAAACCCGACTCCATCGGGCAGTGTACAGAATCTTGACGATTTTGAAGCAGATTATGAAAGCGACCAGACATCAGTTTTGCTATTCGCAAAGCAAGTCGACACTTGGAAAAACCACATTATGAAATACATAAAGGAGATAATGGACATGAGAATTTGATTTGAACGTTTCATAAATTTGAGTCTATGGCTGCAGAGCCGCCGACTATGAAGAGTCATCGAAACCAGACGGTCGACGTCCGGGTGTATATTCATGTTTCGCAATGGAATTATAAGTTGGGATTCAGAACGCCACAAGTAATGTGGTGTTATTGACAACGGAGTCTAAACGCATTGCGGCGGCGTATGCGATGAAGGAACTAGTGTGGCTGCATCGATTATTGTGAAATGAATAATCAAGCACGATTCGGCTTATCACAAATCCGGACTTCCATAAGAAGACCAAGCACATAGACGTTCGATATCATTAGGCTAACAATCCTGGAAATATTTCATTCGTCTATCTTCAAATGGATGCTATAACCGTCCTCGAAATAAGGCGAATTAATGTTTTACCAGTTTTAGGCAGAGATGCAACACCCACTAATGAGCCAACAGTATTTCTCCAGCCTGCCATACGTACGCAACGTAATATGGAAAATAAAAATTAACAAGATACTGTGTGAAGATAGGATTTGTTGTGAAATGTTAATACACGGAGAGCGACCATCTATTTCATCGCATGTTTGAAATTTTTTCGACAAATTTGATCTACTGAAACCATCCCACCCCAAACGAATTTTGGGTGATTATCAATCTGATTACTCTGAGATTGCTGCTAGAGAAATGTTACGAGAAAAATGTATTTTACCAGAAACCAAACTTGCGTTGCCCTTTAAAATAACATCGGATATGCAGCAAGACAAACCAATTGATAAAATTCTATGTAACATGTCTTTCGAGTACGTTATAGGTCCTGTTAGATGCTAGACAATGTTGTTTATATTATAAATCGAGGCAGGTATTAGTTAATGCTGATGAGTATACTTACTCGTAGCATAATTTCTTTTAAAAAAGTTCTCCATAAATTGGAATTTTCAGTTTAGCATATTGGTCTACAGATCAACGAAGCAAAAAGCAATTGTTACTGCAACGATACAAACGTCGAAGAGTTACTTTTGGCTGGCGTAAAATATAAGAAGGTTGAAAAGTTTCAATATATAGGATCGGAGAAGGAGTCAAACGCAATTCCGTTAACATAACATCAAGAATCGTTGCCCGCTTTCGATAATTCTTCGCCAATATCAAAATCTTCAAGAGTCACGAAAAATTAAACTGATAATTTACTGACTCAAAATCCGTTGATATCTGGCCTCGCTGTCACTATAAAAGAAAGAGATGTGTGCAGATGCGAATGAATCACAAGGTCAAAAATGATCTTGACGAAAATGAAATCATCTCATTATCTAGAGAATTAATTTTGAGGCGGCCATATCTCCTCATGGGAGTTAGAACCAGCAGTAAGTAAGTAAGTAAAGGTAATTTTAGGATCAGTTTACTCCAACTCATATACTTCTGTTTTTCTAATAGTATGGCGATCTCAGAACAATTACCTATGCAGGAAAATTTCGGGTCTAACATAGTTATAAAAAATTACTATCATTAAATGACACCCTGAGATGCAGTATTTTAATAAAATTGCAATGATTATTGAAATTAATGCTAAAATTATGAATATAATTATATGAAGCAGAAGATGATAAACACAGTATCTGCGTATCGGTATTCAGAAGTTCTATCGGTTTTCATAAAATTATTCGATATGATCGCTATCAGCATTACGTATTAAAACCAAAAGAAGAGCCGATAACTTATTTGTACTTCCCAAAACTGCACCGCTCATCAAAAAAATTTCGGACACGTTCCAATCGTTGTCAATAGGTGGGAATTTATCAGTTTGTTTGGCCCGCTCGCAGCCCTGACCTTAATCCCATTGAACACGTGTGAGATATGCTAGAGCGTCGTTTAAGGCACAGGAAAGTTGTTCCAGAAACCTTAGATCATTTTCAATCAGCTCTGCAGGAAGAATGGGAAATTATGCCAAAAATAATGCTGGATGTGATCAGAGCTCGTGGTGGAAATACTCGATATTAGAATACCGACCGCTTAGATTGATTGATTGTTGATTTTCATTTAATTTGTTTTGATCCTGTGGTTACTTTTATTAAGTAAAAACTTGTTCCGTTACTGCCTTTTGGAGCATATTATTTCGAACAACCATATAACTCGAATAGTGCAAATAGTTACCGTAAACACAAATTTTTACTGGAAAAATTTAGTATCCGGAATTTTTTGACGAGCAGTTTAGTATTGCAGCGGAAACGTTATTAAGGAAGATATAGACAAGGACTGACTGATGAAGGCGTTTCGGAAATCGGTGGGTATTAACGGATTGAAGTATTCACAATTATCCTTATTTATTCAATGACCCGCTTCTGGATAACATTAAGGCAGGGTATAGTTTTATCTCAATAAGAACTAGCCGGAATTTTGCTCAAGACTAATGGTCACAGATCTCCATTAGAAGCTTTCTGTCAACAGTCAACTTTTTTTTTTTTGTGGTTTCATAATAAGATCATTTTTGGATTAATGAGTGATTAGTCCATTGCAAGGTTCCAGGCCTGTCGAAAGGGGCTGCTGAATAAGTTATACTGGCATGCCAGGTGGAGGAGGGGGTCTGGTTTAATGATCTCATTTCCTTCCAATTTACTAGTAGTTTACTTTACTACTTCCAAAAAATTTACGAACTCAGTGCAGTCACAAGACAATCGTACTGTGTGTGATGCAGTCCGCGGGCTCATCGGCTATATAAACTGTAAACACTTATCTGAATTTAAGTTAAAGTTCCGAGTTCTGGGGGCGACTTTATGTTAAAGTCCAAACCTTTTCGGATTAATTTGACTGAGAGCCTTGAAAAAGATGGTCGATTTCGCTGGTCGATTGGTTTGTCATTTGAAGTGACTCGTTTACTATGAAATCACAGTCGGCTGTTTTGCCAAAATATCCTAAAATGTATATTATCGTAGTTACTTCAAATGGCAAACGGCGTATTTCATGCTCTTTCTAGACATCTCAAAATTTCTTCCGGCTTAAAATGACAGTTTTTAATTATTTCTTTCAGCTCAAGTCACTTATTAGCATGACAATGGGATAATTATCATACAAATAATAGATTTCTGTAGTCGCTTACCGACAAACGACTCTATGTGATTGTTATGCAACGCACGTAACATAAATTCTGCTTGAGGGTAGTTTTACCTTGAATAAAGTGTCTTTAATTTTTGATGGGAATTGCTTTGTTCTTTATTAATTATTATAATTTGATATTTTCGCGATACAATTTTACTAGATAAATCCATCTTTCACTAGTACTGCTAATTTTGAGCAATGCCTTATATTCATGCTGGAATGCTGGAAGTGTTGAGTTTGGTGACATTCCTGGTAGAAAAAAATCTACCGCGGACTAGAAAGACATACATCATATGCTAATAACGTTTATATCCCAAGGGGGATTGGTTATAGGGATGTTAACAGTTGAAATTTTCCAACAATCTATAAAACGAGTTAATTTCAAATTTCGAATCGATGCCTCTAGCTGGTACAATAAAATATGTTTATACATAAAAAATTGGAACATATTTTTCTAAATTCAGAGGAATATGCTAGACTCAAAAACTAGGGCAAGAGAACAGCGCGCCGTCTGTTATAATATTGCACAGTGTATACAAAAAGAAAATTATATTTTAATATCAAATCATGTAAACAATTAATTTCCAGAAGTAAACATATACAAATTATGGCACACAAACAATAAAATGTAATAATGTACGATCAAATTTCCAAGTGCGAGTAGTTTACTAATGAAAAACATTATTAAATTTAATCGGAGATAAAATCTCAAAAAGTACTTTGGTAATTTGGGTTTGACGGGTGAGGCAAAAGTACGATCAAGAGCATGTCTGAAAAAGGCCACGTGTAATCATTGCTTTATAATGAAGGTGATTTTAGCTATTTTGAGCTAAACATGAAAATAATTTAAATTTAATGCAAAATATGGGCAATGGAAAATTTGTATCTGCAGTTGAAAAAATAAAAAATTGAGGTGTGGAAATCGGAAGAACATCGTACTCTTAATATAGAAGAAAGAATAATGGAAGCCATTATTTTGAAGCATTTTGAAGGTTATGGAAACAATTTGAAAGGGCGCACTTTTATTTTATATATTTTTTTAAAATTATTATTAAGATAATTAATTCGTATGCGTAAGTTCCGTACAATCTATACAAATAAAATTGATGTGTCTCTCTGTGTTTTAAAAAATTTATGTCTTTCTTTCTGTCTATTCGCATCAATTTTGTTGTCCAGCTTTAGTTTCCAGAAATTTAGAGTACGCGGGTGGTACACAGGAAACTGGATTACTATTTTTAAAATAATCTTTAGGGGTGATTGTATTTCCTTGCGGAAAGGAGAAATGGATCGACATCTGCCTACGTTTATACAGCACAACTCTAAGCTTGAACAATATGATCTTGTGTCAAATTTTGTTGAAGGCCTTGCTGAAGCCCGTTGCAATCACATGAAACTCCTTACCGCTTGCCAGAATATTAGTAGTATGTGGTGTGAATTCAATTAAGTTAGTTGCAGTAGATTTTCCTTTGCCCGGAAACAATGCTCGGTAACAATGCTTTCAAAGGATTTGGAATACAGGAAAGTTTAGCGATTGTTGTAGCCGTTTTTGACGACAGAACCTCAGACACTAACAGTCTGTGAGCAATCACACATATAGTTAAAATAATCCGCGTCAGGATTCAGCATACAGTTAGAACATGCTTGACTGAAATTTCAGCAAGCAGATTGGTTATGATTCCAGGACCATCAGTAGATTTATCCCGATAAGTTAAACTGGCTGGATAGCCATGATATTTTTTCTTCGTGTAGAAGAATTTCTAGAAATGTTTTAATGTTTTCGTCCAAAATGTATTGCATTGATTACGAAGCGTAACCACTTGTGTATTTTACCAAGCAGGTGATTGTAAAATATCGGTTTGGCTCACGCAGGTTACGGACTGTACGATGCGTTCAAAAATTACGGAATAGATTCGTTTGAGATTCTATATTATGAGTTTTATTTAACATGGAATCAAAATCTATGTCAGCCAACAAATCGTTAAGATGGTCGAGGTTTGCTTTACGGAAATTGAAATGGTACGAAACATCGATGTAATTGTTAGTAATATCGTTCTCGTAACTTGTTTTTATTTATTTATTTAAAGAAATCTATTCTGTGATTTCAGATAATTTAAAACAAAAATATTAAAAATTCAAATACAGAACCTTAAAACACAAAAATATAAATCAAATTTTTATTTAGCAATTAAAAATTTAAAAAAAAATTTCGCGTTGAAAGATTTACACGACCTATTAATGGGGTTATTTTCTCCATAGTTTGTGGAATGGTGTTCTAGTGCTAAAAACTCATGGTTTCGAAATGTTCTGCAAGGCACATGAATTTATATGTTTTCCAAAATGTATGCTGGATCAATGTGACCAAGCAAAACGTTAGCAATGAAAGCCGCACCGAAGAGAAGTCCACCATGGAATGGTAAATTGTTTTCTTTAACAAGAAAATCAGACACTTCTTTTGAATACTTTCAATTCTTTTAATGTGTACAGCATAGTATGGATACCAGACCGATACAGCGTATTCCAGTTGAGATCGAACGTAAGCGAAAGAGTGAACATAAGGTTTGAATATCTTTAAATTCATCTGTTCATCTTTTAACAAATCCAAACATGGTACTCGCTTTCGGAATACAATTTTCAATATGCCTATTGAAACTAGCATTTCTTAATATTTAAGTAAAGCTAGTTTCGATCACACTTCGTCTTCTTAAAGTTTCTTCGTATCTAGCATTCCATTAACAGTTCGAAAAATTTTCACGACATCAGCAAATATGAGCACGTTTGTGTTTTTGATTATCTCGGTTATTTGATCAATGAAAACAATAAATACCCACAGCCCGATGTGAGATTCTTGGAGAACATTAGACGTAACTTTAATAACGTTTGATTTCTCATTTCCCATTATTACATATTGTCACCGGTTTGATAGTTAAGACTTGAACCAATTTATGTAATCGAGTGAAAACCCAAATGCGAATAAACTCCGGAGTGCTTTTTGATGGCAAATGGAATCAAATGCTTTACTGAAATCCGTGTACGCTATTTTACTGGTGAATTAAACCAGATTAGTTGATTAGTTGATGTGTTTGTGAGGCATAAACCCATGCTGGTTTATTGATATACTACTGTGGGCAAAACATAGTAAGACTTTTTAATTTAAATTTCGCGCGGAAAACCATTCGTCGAAATATTTTTTTTCTCTATGTTGGTATGACTGTCAGTGACACCTGTGCCAAATGTGACATGAAAATAAGCATTAGTGTTTAGTATGCCCTTGTCTTTCTGAAGTACAAAAGGGAGGAAATGAGTGGAAGAAGTTCCATTAAATTTTGTGTGCGGAATCAATTTTGTGGTGCCGAAACGTTCAGAATGTTGCAAAAGGCCTTTGGTGATAATTGTACTCGTATGTCGCGAGCAAGTGTTTTTTATTGGTACAAATTGTTCAAAGAGGGTCGAGAACGTGTTGACGACGAACCACGTCTAGGACGGCCATCAACATCAACTGAATATCAACACGTTAATAAAATCCAGGAATTGGTGCTCGAGAATCGACGATTACCAGTCAGAGACCTTATTGGCATCGTTGAAATATCGGAAGAACCAGTGAAAACGATTGGTTCCAAAATCACTCAATGTTTTGGAAAAACAGCTTGGCTTTGACAGCTGTGAAACAACGCTTTCCGATTACCAGGATGTCATGAAACGTATTATAACTGGCGATGAGTCTTGGATCTATGCTTACGACCCGGAAACCGACGATCAATCGGCCGAATATCGTGCCAAAGGTGAGCAGAAGCCGAAAAAATCACGTCAAAGCAAATCAAAAATCAAGGTGATGTTGACAGTTTTCTTTAATTATCGAGATGTGGTGCACTCCGAATTCCTTCCGACCGGCCACACTGTCAACAAGGAATACTATTTGAGTGTTATGCGTCGTTTGCGCGAAGCTATTCGTAAAAGGAGGCCGGAATTATGGGTCGACAACTCTTGGTTTTTGCACCACGATAATGCACCTTCTCATACTGCATTGGTTTTACGTGATTTTTCGCCAAAAATTCCACCCATATCGTTCCGCAACCACCGTATTCGCCTGACTTAGCTCCGTGTAACTTCTGGCTATTCAGCAAATAAAAACAACCGCTCCGGGGAAACAGTTTTGAGTCAATTGTAGACATTAAACGTGAATCGCTACGCGCATTGGAGGCTATTCCGGAAATTGACTTTAACAACTGAATTTTAAAATTATGAACAAAGTCTTACTATTTTTTGCCCACAGTATTATGACGTACAATTGTGGATTTAAAGTTGTTTCATAAAACTAATTCAAACAATTTTAGAATTGATGATGTAGTTGATATTCCTCTGTCGCATGTAACGTCATCTCGTTTACCCGATTTAAAAATTTGTGTAATTTTTGAAATTTTCCATTTTTCGGGAAACACGCCGGTGCTTAAGAAGCGGTTGAATAGGTAACATAATAGAATTGCTAAAATATCAGCGTACTCCTTCAGAATAGAAGAGGGTATATTGCCAAAACCACAACCGTCTCCAAATCCCTTTAGAGCCGATAAAATGTTATCCTCATATATAACTGGAGAAGTTACTGATACGTTGTTATTGCTGGGTTGTTCGTACAATCCACTAGTAACGCTTGGTTTATAGACTGATTGGAAAAACTTCGCGAACATGTCAGCTATATATTTGGAGTTTGAGGAGCTGGTATTGTTATAGGTCATATTAGCAGGGTATCCTTCAATTTCGCGTTTATTCCTAAAGTATTTCCAAAATTGTTTTGGATTTTTTTGGATTTTTCATTGAATTTGATATTGTTTTTTCGGCTTCTAGCCCGCTTTTCAACACTTTGGCATACGCGTTCGACTTCCGATTTCTGAAGTTAACTATTTTATCATTGAACCACTGAGGGTGAGCATTTTGTGGTTTACAGCACATAGGTACATAAAGTTCAATGCCTTGCTGCATAATGTCATTAAATTTGTCATCATTTTCGTTTACGAGTATGTCATAGGAATTGAGAGTTGTTTGCCAGTTGCCTCTTTGTAGTCCCGCACGGTGTGTTTTTTGAAGTTGTATTTGATTGGTTGTAGGTGTTCCGAACTCGTCATTAAATTAGTTGAGTCAAATAAAATGTCTAAAGATTGGTATCATTTATGACAAAAAGTTACACTGATTCTGAAATTTTGAAAGCGTCAATGTCGATTCAAATTATAACCAAGTATGGCGTCCACAAATAAAGGTTTCGCATCTGTTGTTATATTGCATGGTAAATACAATTTAGTTCCGGGTCCACATTCCAGATTATATTCGGAAGATTAAAATCACCCAGCACAACAACTAGATCTGACGAGTTTGTTGTATTAATAACTTCATCAATCGCATCAGATTGGTTTAGTTAATTTTGATTTTTACACCAATTTACTGGAGCATTCCAGAGTTTAGAATGTACTGCTATAAGTACGTCACCACCCGATTTCTTTGAGCTAAGTAGTTTGATTTTAAAACGAAGTTAGTTTGTTTTGATGCCATTTTGTTGACGTTTTGATAATAAATTGGACATTTCTCATATACCACACTTTTCTTGGATTTCATGGGTTGATTTACTTTTTGAGCAGTAGTATAGGTTCGAGCTCTCATTAAAAATGAGTGTAGTCTATCATTAGCCACTGGTGAAAAATATCTAAATGATTGTGTGTGTCTTGAAATTGCAACTATGGTATGGGGTGCATATCACATTTGTGAGGTTAATCCTTGACATGACAAAGCATGACTTTACTAGATTCTGGTATCTTAAGCTGGGAGATTAATTGTTTATCAGCTTTGGTAAAGGTTAGACAGAATGTGTTATCCAGCAGAGGCATCGATATCAAAGTTTAGAACTATTTAGTTCTGATCGGTCACGTGAAAATGATTCGAGGAAGACCGTGAATCGCCCAAAATACACAAAGATCATTATTGTTACTTTTATTCTATTTTTATACGTACAAAAGTGTTCCATTTAAAACGAAAGCTTAACTTACTATTGAAGAAGGGATTTTTGCCAGTAAAATCTTAAGCCTAGATTTGCGCCTGTAGCTCCAGAGCTACTATTTGTCAAACGACACTAGGTCGTGTGATAAGAAGCGTTTGACGGCGGTAGCTTCCATCCTCTAATGTAATTACCGGATATTTTTTATTTAAAATCGATTTCAAAATTTTGTGTAATTTGTTGTTTTTTTCGGAGAACTGTTTGTAAATTGTATCCGTTTTCGTTGAATTGAGTTTCCGATGAGCTTATCAGTCATTATCGTTGGATTTTTTACCATTAAAAATTCTGTCCTTTCTACGATTAGCAATACTACTTTGCCTTGTTTGTCTCCGATGAAGATCCCAAATTACTTACAACTCCGCTTAAGACTCTTCTTTTCATTGTACTTTGCATGAAGCCATCGAAGTTATTGAAAAATTGAAATTTCAACATTTATAAGTTTTAATCCTTCCATCATGAATTTGTTTAGGTATCTTAAACTTCAATTTTGGAAAATGCACATGCACAGTATGTTATTATTTTACCAATGGCGTGTGTTTTATTAAATCGAGGCAAAAAGGGAGATATCAGAAAAGCCTTTAACCTTTAAAAGTCTGCACAGCAAAAATTTGTAACAAAAATTCGGATATTAAAATTGCAATATGCAAGCGTTCAAAAATATTAATAAAACAAAAACTATTTCACCTGATCGCTCAAAAAATATTTTACGCGGATTCAGTGTAACATTTATCTAATACAATTCTGAAAGAAGGTTCTCTTTACTGATACTACCCATTCTGCTTTGAAATCTTGTCAGAGATATAATTTGAAATTTTAAAGCGAACGGCGATAAAGAAATATTTATAATCAACACTTAAAATTTTCGACCTACTGTTTAAACTGGCTTCCTTTACCAGATCAATCGGATTGGTTTTATTGATCAAATGAAGATTATTTTAAAATCGGAACCAATACAAATGGTATCAGCT
Source organism: Nephrotoma guestfalica (assembly GCA_963691935.1). Lineage (NCBI taxonomy): Eukaryota > Metazoa > Arthropoda > Insecta > Diptera > Tipulidae > Nephrotoma > Nephrotoma guestfalica. The sequence continues at coordinate 100,939,313 of OY829913.1, forward strand.
AGTTATGCCTAATAGTCTTATGAAAGTCAAATATACCAGAAAGCTCCGTTTCCGCAAGTTGTTATGCCGATGGTAAGTAGATAACTAATTAAAAAATAATTAATTTTTGGTTTCAGGTATACAAGCGTAGTTGGTTTTTAAACCAACAAATGGTTTGCTTCACAGTAAATTATATGAATTTGATTTGTATGATCAATTTGAATTCAAAACATAAAAAGAGGAAATTTGCCATAAATCAAATTTTGTGTAAAATAAACTAACTGAAATCTTTGATATTATAAATTAATAGTTTGGAGATGTTTCAAGTATTTATTTTACCGCTATGCTCAATAATTATTCAAAACTTCCTTGAGGCGAAGTATGCCTCATTACAAAATCTAATTCGTTTGAATATGACGTGTAATTTATTTTAACACAAAGAAAATTGTATGTGGTTTTCCTACAACACAAGTTAACCATTGTTTAAGATTAAGACGTACTCGTAAATTATATTTATGAAAAAAAAACCTTGGAGCAAAACCATCTGCCGTATTCCCATTTGTAGCCTAAATTTGTTTTTTGTCCAGACCAGAAACGTAGATATCATCCGGTAGTCTATGAAATTGTAAGATTTATAAAACGCAAATAATTCTGTGACATAAATAATTTGCGGAGTACCGAAAATTCAAATTTATTTGGGGATGTGTCATTTATTAAATAACTAACGATGAGTCAGTTATACATAAGTTACAATTTCGATCATAAAACACATTCGATCGCAAAACTCCTAGAGCTCCTTACATCAATAAATACATAAGTTTATGTAGCAACAAGTAAATTGCTCTAATTATCTCGCGAGTGTGTTCATAAATAGTGGTCGTGTAGCTTTAGTTTTTTATTTGGGGTGAATTTATAATCTGAAATTTGGGAAGTGAGCTGGAAGTGGCCACCTGGGCAACATTAAACTTTTGTTGCTTTGTCGAATTTTATTGTAATCATGCTTTAAATTTATTTGGGATTTCCAAATATCTTATATTGTTGAAGCAATCATTTTCATAGAACAACGCCTATTGCTAAGGTACAATATAAGTGATGCGTTTAACTTTGCGAGTCTACTTTTCTAAACTGCATGCTTGGTGACTTCTTATTTGGCTCGAAGCAGACACTAGAATCTGTGATACGCGTAAATTAGTATTGGTATCAATACATATTTAACCTTTGAGTCAACACGAGCAGTGAAAAACTTCTCATAAACACGACATACCCGGGTCGGCCGTTAATTTTGCTATACATTTAGTATGCTACATACTGGTTTAAGAGAATAGTGACATGCCTTTCTGGCGGGTGGTCGTTTCGAGTCTTTCCGGCATATAAAGGCAATTACCTTTATGTCTCAGGCGACCTGTTTTATCTCTATCTTCTGATGGTTCTAGTCAGCCATACTAGAACCAGAAGATGGTGATTGACATGATTCAGATGCCTCTTCTATTTGTCGCATTAACATTGCTGTGTTTTTTTAAGCCTGATAGAATTTGAATTGTAAAAAATAAAACAAAAAATTTAATTTTTATGAAAAATATACTCTCGCAGATCTCAGTATACTCTGGCAAATCATCATGAATAGACTCACGTTTGAAAATCAGTCGTCGATTCGCGCCTTTATAGACGACTTCGTGATATGGCGCACATAATCGTCCATCTGAGCAAGCCATCCGTCGAAGGAGAGGATGCCGCGAGGAGAGGATGCAATAACATCAACACGTCGAAGGAATATGCGTACTGAAGAGAATATCGCCACTGTAAACGAAAGTGTGGAAGAAGATCCAAATTTATCGATTCGTCGTCGTTCGCAAGAATTGGGGCTCTGTGGTTTCAACAGGATGGCACTACGTAACATACGGAGACCGCAACCATCGACTTATTATAATCAAAATTTGCCGATAAGTTGATTTCGAGAAATTGACCTGTCAATTGGCCTCCAAGATCGTGCGATCTGACACCTCTCGATTATTTCCTGTGGAGCTACGTGAAGTCACTGGTTTATGCTGATAAACCAGCAACAATTGACGCCTTGGAGGTCAGCATTGTTCGTGTTATTCGTGACATACGGCCAGCAGTGCTCGAAAAAAGTGGCCCAAAATTGGACGTCCAGAATGCGTTTCGTCAAGACACCAGCGGTACCCATTTGCCCGAAATCATTTCCAATTATTAATGCCATGTATTGATCTTTCGAATAAAAAAAAAAATTAATTACAATTTAATGTTTTGTGTTATTTTTTACAATTTCAAGTTCTATCGGGCTTAAAAAACACCCGTTATAAATGGCGTTGCTGCTCGTTTCTCAATGGCATTGCAAGCGCTTTGTCTAACTGCTGCAAATTTTTTCTCTTTGAAAAAGTTGATTTTGATAACTCAGGGTTGTTAAAAGAATAAATTACAACTGTAGCTAATGCAGCGACATCCAACATGTTGTACAAAAAATGCGGGTGGCCATCTCTTAGTACGGTGTTTGGTGGTATATTAGCCCAGCATTTTATCTATCGTATCCACTGCCCTTTTCGCTGCATTAAAATAATTTATAATATCAGGCTTATTTTTGACACTATTTACATTTTTGTCATAATGAAACGTGAATAAGAGAATCACAGATTTATTTTTTTAAGTACGTAAGAGCATATTGTCACGTTTTCATGGGAGCTTAATTCTGAAGTTAGTACATCACTTTGTCTTGAGGCCTGGAACCCGGTTTGAATGTATGGTTAATTTTTCCTGAGTATACCCGCAACAGCTAAATTCCATCGCATGAGACGTTGTGCCAGCGGTAAAGACTTAAAAAGTTATCGATTGTAAGTGTACGACCACTGTTTATATATGGTTCCATCAACTGAGTTACAACTTTTTCACCTTGATTATCCTCTCGCGACGCATTGGATAGTATACCAGTATATAGATCAGCCTGTAATAGGTAGGCAGTTTTTGCATCGCATATCCACCAAACTGTTATGCCATATTTGGCGGATTTCAAAGGAATATACTGGGCCAATTTAGTCCTACCTCTCTATGGATATAATTGCTCGTCGATCGTTACTGCATCGTATGGTATAAAATATTAACGGAGGTGAGCATTTAGCATTACGAATAAATCTCTAATTGGTGCTGGTTAATCTTTTTCCAACCGAGCTGCGTGAGTATTTTAATTGTCAAAGCGAATGAACTGTGTTATACTCCAAAATTTACGAAGACCCATGCTCTCGATCTAGATACGCCTGCAGTTGTTAGTATTCCAAGGAATGCATCGAACTCATCTTCATTTATAGGTTTCCAAACTTTAATCGATCCAGGATTCTTGGTGTTCCACATTTGTTTCTCTTAATATGATGTTACAAATTTCAGTTGTGAGAAAACACTTAAATGTGGTGATTAACCCTGTAAATCATTTTCGGGTGGATTTAATTCTTGCTCCGCATCTGAAGCATCACGATCGGCAGCAACAAGGTTTCTATCATCATCAGATTCAGCAAAATCATTTACAGGTTGCTCTATGCTACTTTCATTTAAAACTTCATCAATCAACTGCCTGAGATATTCATCTCTTGCCTCGTTCGTCATGTGTCGCATTCGGAGAACTTGACTCCCTTGATTAGCCATATCTGCTAAATCTAAAATTCCTTTATTTGTTCAAAACACAAAATCACAATAAATCCACAAATATAATTTTCCACTGAGAAATTTCGGCAATAACGGCAAAACTCTCTTCGTCAGCTATTTTTACTATTCTAATTTTAGTTCGCAAATTTTCCCTTTATATATTCGTAAATTTCGTTGTACGGCATCCCGTCGTTCAATAGTTGTGGGTTGTTCCTATGTTGATAAATTTTTTACTCCTCTATTCTATTCATTTTGTGCCTTTTTTCAGTCTGTGCATGATTTCTAAATTGCTGTCATATCCTGTGTAAGTGTGCTGTTGATGTGTCAGATGTTCTGCGTCTTTCGACTGTGTTATGGGTTTTCCTACATCTTTTACGTGTTCTTTAAATCGTGTAATAAAATTCCGACCAGTTTGTCCGATGTAGACCACCTCGCAATCGTTACATTTTAGTTTGTATATACTCGTACCTGCATTCATTATATTGCTTTCCTTTTTATTTTTTAGGTGGTTTTCCATTTTATTTGTTGTCTTATTTGAAACTCACCAAAATTTTACAATTGTAGCAGTTCAGTAATATTACATTCTTATGTACGAACGAATTTTTAAACATGAACATACCCGGGTATGTTCGTGATGAGTAAACGATGTAATAATGTATATTAAGTCCCAGAACGTCCCAATTGGCAATATCAAATTATTTTATTTGTTTGAAGTGCATATTTTCCATATTTAGGCAGCTACTGAATACGTGCAGTCTGCAAGGTACTCTCTGTTAGGTCGATTTTACCGTTTAAAAAATCAATTACATCCCCGGGTATGTTGTGTTGACACAAGGGTTAAAATAATAAAATTGGTTTAGTATGAAAATGAGATTTTGAAATAATTTTTGTCTGAAAGTTTTTAAAATGACCGATTACGATGAAAATTTAGATAGTGGATCGTAATGGGATTCTAAAAGTTGTTAGAAGCATTTCTGGCATTTGGTCAATCCCAATAACAAAAGACCGGAAATAAAAACTGTTGATTTTATGTTTACAAGTGGTATACACCTGGTTCGCAAAGTTAACTATGACTTATTTCTTATACCACAACGACGTCAGAACTACTCATTAAGAATAGCCATATGGCATGCAAACGGATTAACACAACACCTAGCAGAACTATTTTTAAATATTAAGAAAATTGATGTATGCTTATCAGAAACACATTTTACCAGCAGCTCCTATGTAGCAATCCGGATATATACTTGCTACCATACCACACATCCAGCAGAACGGGCAAGAGGAGGCTCAGCAATATTTATTAGGGATAATATTAATCATCATGAAGAATTAAAAATAGAAAAAGAATCAATGCAAGTAACCACCGTTAGGAAGTAACTTCATTATCGGAGGTAACTTTAGTGCAAAAAATACCTTCTGGGGTTCAGACTAACCGCTCCAAAAGACAAAAAATTACTTGCAGCTGGCCAATACTCAAACTGTGAATTTTACTCCAAACCTTTAAGATTTCTACATCACTAAAGGCATATTGGAACGCTACATTTTCTTAGAAAATGATGAAAGACTGACATCTGATCATTCTCCTGTTATTGTGACGGTCTGTAAAAATGTAATAGAAAACACAAATTCACCACAGCTCACAAACAACAAAACAAATTGGGAATGTTTAAGCAGCTAGTAGAGGAAAAAATAGAACTTCAAGTGTCAATCAAAAGTGAAAATGAAATAGAAGAGGAACTAGACAGGCTCCTTGCACATAATAAATGCGACCTCAGGAAAAAATATGTGGCAATGCAGTGGAAAGTAGCAGAAATAATAATGATTCCGAAACCGGGCAAGCCACTAAATGATAGAAAATCTTACGAGCCAATTTCACTTCTACCAATACTAGCGGAATTGTTTGAGAGGCTGTTACTGAACAGATTGAAAAGAATCATAGAACAAAGAAACCTTATCCCAGAAAATGAGTTTGGTTTCAGAGAGTAACAGTCAACCATTGTGCAGGTTCATTCAGATGTCATTGAGAATAAATTAGAGAGGAAAAATGTTTGCTGAAATGTAGTTTCTTGAGGTGTGGCACAAAAGGTTTACTCTTCAAACTACATAGAGATTTACCAAAACAATACTATATGATTTTAAAATAAATAGAGAATCGCCATTTTCGGGTGAAATATAAAGAAGAATACCCCGAGCTAGAAAAGATTTCGGCAGGAGTCCCGCAAGGTAGTGTTTTGGGACCAATTCTTTACCTGCTTTACATTTGCTGATGATACTGCAGTTCTCTTAGTAGGAGACACTATCGAGGAAATGACAACGAAACTACAAGAAGCATGATGTGATAAAACCATAAAATGGAGAAAAATGTGGCGTATCGGGCTCAATGATTCGAAATCCACGCATTTGAATTTTACTAATCTTAAAGTCAGCTACAAACCTGCAATCATTAACGGTCAGAAGATTCCATATGCAAATAAAACTAAATATCTTGGGATGGAGCACGTTAAAAATAAAAAAGATGAACTTAATATCAAATATCGAAAAATGTATTGACTGCTCGGGGAAAATTCGGAATTGTCAACCGAAAATAAATTGCTATTATATCAACATTAGCGCCTGCCTGCATGGACTTACGGAATTCAGTTCTGGGGCTGTACAAAGAAAACCAACACCAAAGTAATACAAAATTTTCAGAACGTGCTACGTGGTATAGTTAACGCTCCGTGGTACATTAGGAATGATGACCTTCATAGGGACGGACCGAAATATCCAGACAGTTTAAGAAGAAATAAAAAAACTTACAGTAATTCATGGACAACGTATTTATCACCATGTAAATGAAGAGCTTCGCGGTATGTTGGACACTTCACATGCAGTAAGGCGATTGCACCAGTGCAAAGACTACTTCAGTAAATAACCTATAAATGGAGCTGGCCAAGAGGCCTCTTCCCATTCACAAGTGACTATATTAAGAAAGAATGATTACTAGATGAATTGTATTCAGTTGTAATAATTTAAATTTAAAAAAAAGAAATAGCGGGAACTGTAGTCACTGCAGATTGGAGATACTGGTTGCGACAAAAGTAACCATACGATCTAAAAAATATTTAACTTCTTTGTTTGCGAATAGTTAATCTTTCTTTTTTTTGTCACAGATAACACTTGGGAGATATAAAAAATGGAACGCTACACAATTGCGCATAGAATTGTGCTATTCATTGAAAATAATCGTTCAATAATTAATACTCAACGTGTATGCAGGAGATTTTATGATGAAAGAACTGCTTCAACGGGTACAACCACTCGCTCGCTGGTAGATAAATTTGCGAAATTTGGGACTGTTGGAGATTCAAGACGGACAGCCAAACCTCGAACATAAAAAATCCAAAGATATCAACGAGAAGTCGATTTGCCCAATTGCGGCTAGCTAACCGCACCCTTCGGCGGATTTTAAAAAGGATTTGCACCTCTTCCGATACAATATTTTGTACTCTGGTTCAAATGCCCGATCTATTGGTGATCAGGTTAAAAGGAATTTCGCTGATAAGACTTCATCTATCCCTCTTCTGTTTTATATTAATTAAAGCAATTATTAAGCTGCCATTCAAAATAATTATTTCTAAAGATTACATTTCGGTGCAGTTTCTACTTTTCCGACAACTAGCCGAAACTCCTCAATTCTCTCCAAAATTGACCCAATTCTGTTCAAAATATTTGAGGCCGGTGTGGTTGCCAAAATTCTAGGGGAACCTAAGTCAAAGAAACCAATATGACTCAGAGGGCTAAACCGGAACTGAACCCAAAGCCGAAAGCCGATATTTAAAAAACATTAAACTTAAAACCGAAACGGTAATGAAATGAACCGTTTCAGTTTCTCTTTAACTTTCTGTTGTAACATTTAAATTTTGAGTTGAAAATTAAACCATTTGACTCCGATCGCCTAACACTTATATTTTAAAATATTTAAAATCAAAATGTAATATTATTCCAAAATTGGCGGAGGTTGATTATGAATTAGAAATATAGAAGTTACAGTTATGCACGAAATTGATAAATGTGCAAACCTAATTTATGAAATGTAGTATCGTAGCTAAGCGAAATAATAGTCGCGTTAACTCTGACGGACACAGAGGACGGGAGTATAGGATATAGGACAGGGTCAGTAAATGGAAGTTCTTTACAACCAACTTTAAATCGTGTAAACGTGACATTTATAGAGTCCCAAAAGTCACAACACCATTTAAAATTCAAATAACTTTGTAATAAATTATTTGTTTACCTAAAGCGGCATCGTTGGAAATTAATTATGGAGAAATTCGCGACTGAGCAACGTGTTAAAATAATCGAATTATATATAGAAAATAAACGTCAATTGCGCTAACGCAAAGAGCTTACGCTCGTCATTTTGGAGTCAAACAACCACCATATAAACAAACTATACTTCGTCTATTCCGGAAGTTTCAAATTCAGCGGTCTGTGAGTGATTTACCACGGGCTGTTAGGCCACCTTCAGGGAAGAAGACCCCCAATGTCAACTCGATTTCGGTCCCAGCAGTTGGAGATTTTCCGAACCTCGTTCCAGAGGATTCAAGGGATGCTGCATGTCTATCCGTATAAGATACAGCTAGTGGAGAAACTGAAGCTAGCAGATTATCGAAATCGATTAGCGTATGCTGTCCAGATCCAAAAATTAGCAAGGCAAGAAGCTGATTTCATTCACAATCTCATTATGGGCGACGAGGCCCACCTCCACCAAAACCGATTAGTTAACAAACACAATATACGATTCTGGGGGATAGAAAATCCAACGTAGTCTGTATCCCGTAAAAGTAACGGTTTGGTGTGGTGCAACTGCATGAAGGGTTCTTGGACCTCACTTCTTTGAAGATGAGGCAAAAAACGCGCTAACCATCACTAGTGAAAGATATCGAGAAATGGTAGAGAATTTAGTGTGTCCGGTAGTCTTGGAGACACCAGAGATATGGTGGCAACAAGATGGAGCGCGCCAGCGCGAAGAGCAAAATGGTGGTTATTTAAAGGATGTAATTTTCGAAACTACGCCAATATGGTGGTTTCAGGCTCCTGAATCACTAAATAATTATAGACAGTAAAGTCATAGACATTGTCAGTAATATCACGGGGATCACGGGAATTACTAATTTAAAGAATTATTTTGCCACTTACTAAATATTTTTAAATAGATACCAATGGCATTTGGTTAGTTGTTTGTCCTAAGTTTGGTGAATCTCAATCCATCAACCATGTTCCGTAGTCATCTTTGACATCGGCGCCAGCAAATCTCAAATTAACCGAATTTTGTTAAACATACAAGTGGTAGAATGAATATTCATTTCTACTAATAATCCCCGTGATCTTCGAATTGGAGTTATGTTGTTATTTGTCCTTAGGTTGAGTAGAAATTTATGAAATGTCTAATTTAAAAAAATCTTTCTTGTAAATACGAATTTAGTTTTAAGTACATATACGAGCATAAATATGGTAAACATTTATATTTACGAAAGTACGATTGAAGCAATTTTAATTGTGTGAAATTTTTTGTAATAAAAAAGTTTTTCGAGCTGAAAAAGCTCCTGGCTAAAAGTGAATTTTTTCTAGCGTTACCAAGTTCTAAGTCTTACATCCAGTGATATATTGTGGTTTTTGCTACATATTTACGGTGTACGGTAGATCATGGTCATATACCCATCCAGCTTTGCACGTCAAGTAAAGTTCTTACTCGAATTTTCTCAATGCTTGTAATATGTTCTTCGTAGAACGGACATCACACATTTACAGCATATTCTAGCTGGGATCGAACGTAAGCACCATACAGAAAAATGTCACCCGTCCAACGTTTGATAAACCCGAGCATGGAGTTCGCTCTACCAATGCGTAGCATCAGAGCTTGTACAGCGAAAGTAAACCCTAGGTCTTTAGTTTCAAGTACTACCTGAAGAAGTATTTATCTTACAGTTTTACAGTCCCCTTACAGGATTGGCTTTTCGGTGAAATGATAGAGATTTGCACTTTTCAATGTTGAAATTTAGAGAGTTATCTCACACAATATCGCTAGATTATCTTTGTTAGGACCAAAGGGTTACTGGATATTTCAAGCAATATATTTTTGCCTACTAGGCTGGATCATCTAACTCTGTTGGGTGCTATTGTTTTAATTTCAAGCCATGAATTTTCGAGTTGTTTTGCTCCAGCTAGCATTGTTCGTTTCAATGTTACAGCTGGTCGTCCGGCTTTCCATTTCAGAGACCTTCTTGTTATGTCATTCTGAGACTTCCCCTTTGTATAGCCAATTCATCTCCACTTGTGCTTTCGGATTTCGATGCCAATGACTGATTGACTGTTTTAAACATTTGTTATTTTGTTGGTCCAGAAGCACCTTAGCTTGGTGTTGCGGAATAGAGCGTGTTCCATAGTTTGTATAGAGTACATACAATTACCTTGGTACATACAAATTAAGTGGCCGTTTAGCCTAATCGTCTTAGTTTTCCTGATATTTATTTTGAAATCAATTACTTTTGCTAAATCTGATAGCTTCTGTACTTTATGTAGCATTCCGAAGTGTTCGTGTGTTAGCAGGCATATATCATCTGCCTCCGGCCTAGGTGGTAGGTTAGGTTTCAGTATTTGCTTACTGCACACTTAGGCTAATTTTTAGGCCCATTGTGATACCACTCATTCACTCCACATCATTAACCCACCTACTTCACCTACTCACACAACTACAGTATACCACCTGCACATTGCAAGCTCCATGTCAACCTGTACATTGACATGGAAGGTGGGTCGGCGCGTGACACGGAATTCTGCACTCCATCAGAGAGTCTTAGTTGTATTTATTAGCATCACCGATCGTAATCGATGATGAAAATTCGATTTGCATCTAGCCTCTGATGGGATTCGAACCCAGCACCTCCCGGTCCAAGTGCCGAAGTTTTAACCACTGCACCACTTGTCCGGCCTCCGGCCTAAGTTAGACTACTTAATTATGATGTGTGTTGTGTTAATATGATCGGTACCGCTTCGCTTTGGCTGGAGCAGCTTGTCCTTTTTTTATTGTCGAGTTGATTGTCTGTGAAGTTCTATCTAAGATGAAAATTGCTAATATATTTATGGTTGTGTTGAGGAGGAATATGCCCCGTAATTTTTGCATTCTCTTAGATTACCTTTTTCGGTAATCGGTATTGTCTACCCTACCTTCCATTTTCGCGGTATTCTACCGGTAGTTCATATACTTCTATTATTACTGCTGTTAGAGTCGTTGTAGTTGTCGTTTTGTCTCGCTTTAATGTTTGAGCTCTGTTGTTAAGATTTGACCAGATGCATCCCTTATTGGTAGGATATTGGCAAATTATTATGCAGTGGCGCATGGTTCGGGTACTTGATTTCACTTCATTTCTTGATTTATGGTGTAATAATATTCGTATTTACGTTTCAGCTCCGACGTATTTTGTTGGCACATTTGCAACATAAGTTACGAGCGTTCATCAATTTTCTTCCAAGTTTTCAGTGCGCTTCACAGAATGTATTTCTTGTGTCGACACCTTTTAATTTGTCGCTTTTGAATTTGAATAGATGCATTTTACAGACTTCATTTTGAATTGGGATATTAGCAGTTGATGGTCACTGTAAATGTCTGTACCTCTTATTTCCTCGTCATCTTGTAATGACATGGACAATTTCTTGTTAAACATTATGTGATCTGTTTCTTGTTCTGCCATCAATTGTGTTCGCAGAACTCATCCTTGGTTGTTGCATCTCTGTCTTCTGTTGAGGCATAGCACTGAATTATGATTTGTGTTTCATATTTTTGAAAGGACTCTTTTTTTTAAATGGGTTCCATCCCATTAGTGCCTTCTTTGCTTTCGCGTTCAGAGGGAATTTCCTTCACTTGTGTTTACTTTGCGCTGTTTTTCCATTTCACTTCCCTGAGGCCAAGTATCTCGATTTTATAATGCTATATCTCAATCTCTTAAGGAAATGGAATTATTAGCTAACCTGAACAAAATAGATATCGCTTACATTAAAAAGACCCATCTGTATTCTTATTCAAGTAAAAATTAATCACAGTTATCAGACAAAGACAGTCTGGAAAAACGTTTTGAACAAGCGGTTGTGCACAGACTGTAGGCAACATATTTTAATTTGGGTCGCTACAAAAGCAAAAACTCAAAACACTAAAATTAATCAAAATACTCTTTTCTACTAGAACTATTGGTAGTAAGTCCGACTACGTTTCTCAAGTTCATGATAGACAAAGAATTTTATTGGCACAGAGAATTTCGTCTTAGCCTTCGAATCAGCCTCGTACATCAGCGTTATGGTAATCGATTAAGTGAATGAAAATACATTACATACCGACATTTTATTTGATTTCGTTAAAAACTAAATCAATTTCAACCTGAATGAAAATTATGAAAAAACAACAAACAACAATAATATACATTGTCTACGAATTGTCTACATACTCTACCAGCTCTCAACATTGTTTACACTATTTTCGACACCAACATGTAGACTACTATTAGTCTATTAATGCCGTCCTTCTTCACTTAATTGTGGTTTAAATTGAACATTAGATTTTTACATTAATATTGAAAGTTTACTACACAAAAATTTTACCTCAGATCATTAACATTTTAGATTAATAAAATTGTAATGAATAACGAAAAATTGTGCGATCAAAATTGTGTTTGAAAAATATTATAGATAAAATTGATAGAATTGTTTCAGAGAAAATCACTTGATGCAGCCTACAATTGAAATTAGTGGCATTTGTAAATTATTAGTTTGAACTAAGCTCTAATTTGGAAAAGTCAACAATTTAGTCAGAAAAATATAAACTCTTCATTGAAATTGATGCGTAAACATATTCAATCCAACTAAACTCTTCAAACGGAAATGAATTCTTTCAAAATTTCTGCCAAATAACTCTTATTCTCCAAATGGTTCTATTCGTATCTAGATTTCGACTATTCATAGAGTCTATTACACATTTAAATTTTTTAAACCGAGCTTAATTTTTAAGATATCGATTTTCTGGATTTCCGATTTCTGTTGTATGAGGTTTGGGCATTGCAATACCACTGACAATACCATACATAAAATGCGAACCGCTATCTGTAATTATAAACTAAACCAGAAATACGGTTAAATTTAAATCAACCTCGCGATTAAGAGACACCAAATCAATTATTTTCATTAAGTAATATTTATGTAAATTTTATGTTTTCGCCCGTTTCATCGAAATTGTTTTTCTCATATAATTAATTTGGTTATAAATGATTTGGGTTTAAATGGGCAAGTGAAGGTGAGATAGGTGCGGTGAAAAACTATATAATCCACTTGTATATATAAACGAGTATATGGAATGCAAAGATAATTATTAGGTTAACAGCTGTTTTATCAAAGTACTAAACACTCATTTATACTGTTCAGGTACGCATTATAACGTTACAGATGAAGTTGACCTATAGGGCAGTTATATAACTATTACTCGTAAAATGATTGATACTATCTTAAAGTAGATAGTAATTTAACTATGCCGCTTAATTAAGTTTTTTATTGTTCTACGCACATAATCATATCGCGTAACAAGTACTTTGTACAACTATACTATATAAATTACTATTTACATGTAAGAATTCGTCTTCTTCTTGCAGCATGACTGAATTCGGAAGATTTTATTTTGAGTTCACAATACTTAGAATTTTCTAAAATAATCTCGGTGTTTAACCAATGTAAATTTTTGTATCCTACTTATTCCTTATCAAACACAATTTCCCCCCCATCAAAAACTCGGAAGACAACAGGTATACTAAATAGGAATCATATCCTGCGATGATATACATCAAATAATATTTTTACCTAAATTATTAGAGTTCAACACGACATATACTCGTATACTGGAGCGTATCTATCATAAAACAAACACAGGTAATTTAGTTTAATTAATATAAATTAAGGGTTTTCCGGCAAGGTGCATCTACATTCACATACTATATATAAGAACCACAAGCAAATCAAGACTTCGAGTAAAGGAAATCACTTGACGGAATTACATATGATTTATAGATACGTAAATAAACGGTTGAAATGTGCGCTGTGCTGTGTGTTTACTAAACCGAAGATATATTTTTTTTAAATTTTATGGTTCACATAATTACTCAAAGGTATATAAAACATTACCTACTTTTCTTAAACTAAATTTATATAATTATAGTATATACGAGTCTTTCACTATTCACAGAAACTTTGTAAATATGTTTTTCACTAATCACCAAAAATTTTTGTAATTTCACATGCACTCCAATTTCACTCGAGATTTTTAATTCATTTGGATTTTTCACTTAGGACATAAAATATTAAAATATTATAGATCGCCACTGGTACGCGTCAATAAAAATTTCGTTACCATTACTGGTCGCGGTTTGAATTAAACTAAAGCGCGTGTATAAACAAAACTGCAGTGTAACTAGTGGTAGTCGAGTCGAGTGTAGTGTAAAATAATACGAGAGCACAAAAATAATTCTCTCTGTTGTTATGTTGAATTTTGGTTGTTGTTTGTATTCCAACTCGCGTATTTAAAGCGAGCGTACGCAGACCCAAGAAGAACTATTGTTACACAAATACTAAATATTCTTAAATGTAATAAAATAGGGAAGTTGTGTATGAATAATTTTAAGGTGCTATTACAAATTTAAATTGTTAACATCTTCGTTGCGTTTATCATTTCCTGCAGATCTTTATATGTGCGTATATGACTATATTCCGGCTATCCAATATAAAATAAGTATAAAGGGGAACGTGACTATATCGACAATTTTGATTTGCATTATGCTACATAGGGTTAATTTTTTTTTTGTTGCTGTTAGAAAACAAACAAAAGCTGAGTATGTATCTGAATCAAAAGGGAAGGATGTCGAATAAAAATCCTTAATTCGCTTGATCCCATTATATATGTAGTGGTTCGATTAACCAAAATATATATTCTTGCTCTCTCTCTAATTTGTTTAGAGCAGATGGTACGAAAACTATTCGATAGATGCGTGTAAAATCTATTCATTGAAAAATGTCCTTTTCTATTGTGCACGGTGTATGTTTTTATAGGAAAAAAAACTGCGTATAAATTATTATTATCCTTGCACAACACAATTATACGATTTTGGTGACAGAATATTGCGTAGTTGTATCGCTGTTCATTTTAAAATGTATTCCTTCTATTTTTGGGTACATAACAAATTTGGAATCCCTCAGGCATAAACATGAAATAACTTGTCACTATCAATTGCTTAGTGTTTCGTATCGTAATAAAAGGATACTAAGAAAATGTGAATGAATTGTTTTATAAATAGATGCCTTTATTCCTAAAATAACTGACGCCAATATCAAGTATGGGGCACGTGTCGAGATATATAACGGGACAACAACTACACCATCGCACGGAAATAGCAAAAAATGTAATTATAAAAAATGAAAGGAAAACGGGATCAGCAGCCCTATACGTCTTCCAGCAACTCGCAAACCTAGCTAGAATTCAATTGGCCAATCACACTTTAATCCGACGATAACCGATTACGTAACCTCAAATATGAGGTGGCCAAATCCCTCTATGGAATGTGGCGCCAGCAAAATAAATAACTAAAATATCAACTACAGAATATTAATTATTACATCAAAATCGCAAATATGTTAAAATTGCAACAAACGTATGCAAATCCAGTTACAAGACAAAAATCGTACGTACTACAAAATTGGTTGTGCCCATTGTATTTAAATAGAATTGTTTATACGAGTCTTCTAAACACATTACATTACACAATAGAACTCCCGAAAAGTATTTCATTTAAATGAGAATATACAAACTTGCAAGAAACATTGTATCTTGGCATAGCGATGGTAAACATGAACATTTTTTACCTTGAGGTTTTTTCGGAGTTATCGTTTGCTATATCGCCGAAGTCTATGTGTATATCTCTCAATTCACCTAGATAACCAGGCAGTACTGCTTGATGGATGACGTTTAACGAAATGTTTAATGCAAATTTTAATAATAATATTAATATGTAAATTAATTCTTACCATATATTTGATTATACTGCCATCTATAACCAAAGATTGGAACCGTCGACGTAAAATGACATCATATAGCAACATTTTAAAAGCAATTAGGCCATTAGTATCTAGATGCACTGGCTCTCTACCAACCAGACCGATTTTCCATAAATTGGGAAATCGCAGTGATTTTTGGCCAAAATTGTTCTACCGGAAATAGCAGCCTCCATAGGAGCTTTTCCGTTGTTTGCAAATATTTTGAAACGTTTCTAGCATTTACGAAAAAACGATTAAAATAAAAACAAAAAAGTGGATGTCTGTATCACGTGTATGGACATATAACGTGAATACGAACAATTTAACGCATATATAATCTTATAGTTCCGCCCCAGGTGGCCATATTCCAGAACTTCTTCCAAAAATCATTTAATCCCATTGTGATCGGTTAAGACATTACAGTGTTCCGTGCTAAGTGGCCATATTCCAGAACTCAATACAACATGCAAAATCCCATCGTAAATCGGTTATCAAAATTACCGAGTTCTACCCCAGCAGGCCATATTCCAGAACTTCTTTCAAAAATCATTTAAGAATCCCATTTCAATCCAACAAGCCCAATCTCATCATAATCGGTTAAGAAATTGCCGAGTTTTGTCCCAGGTGGCCATCTTCCAGAACACCTTCCAAAAATCGTTTAAGAATCTCATATCCGACCAACATATCCAATCTCATCATAATCGGTTAACAAATTACCGAGTTCCGCCCCAGAAGGCCATATTCCAGAACTTCTTTCAAAATTGATTTGAATCCCATCATAATCGGTTAAAAAATTGCCGAGTTCCGTCCCAGGTGGCCATATTCCAGAATTTCTTTTAAAGCTCATTAGGAATCCCAATTCAATCCAACATGCAAAATTCTATCCTAATCGGTTATCAAAATTACCGGGTACCAGCTCAGATGGCCATATGCCAGAACTTTCTCCAAAAATCTTTTAAGAATCTCATTTCCGACAAACATGTCCAATCAGAACTTCTTCCAAAAATCATTCAAGGATCTCATTTCTGACCAACATATCCAATCCCATCATAATCGGTTAAGAAATTGCCGAGTTCCGCACCAGCAGACCATATTAGAAGACTTTTTCCAAAAATCATTTAAGAATCCCATTTCCATCCAACATACACAATACCATCATATACGGTTAGGAAATGGCCGAGTTCCGTGGCCAGTTCTCGTTGCCTCCGCGCGAAATAACCATGCCCTCAAATCACTCGTGCAGAATGTCCATCTTAACATGTGCTATGTGGCACGTTACGCCGTCCAGTTGGAACCACATATCGTCGGTATCCAATCATCCAGTTTGGTCACAACAAGTGGCTTATCATCGAACTGTCGCGCTTGTCGTTGACGGTTATGGCAATGCCAGTTTTGTCTTGGAAGAAGTACGGATAGATGATTCAGCTAGACCAAAATCCGTACCAAACAGTGACTTTCTCGGGATGCATTTGGTTCTGATGTATCTCTTATGGATTGGTATCACTTCAAATCCGATAATTTTGCTTGTTCACATATCGATTCTTACAAAAGTCGGCCTCGTCGCTAACGATTATTGTTTTGGCAAAATTTGGGCAACTTGCAACTGCTCCAGAGCCCAATCAGAGTCGTTTACATTAAGTTCCTGTGTCAGTTGGGCTTTATACGAGTACAGACACAGGTCTCAACGCAAAATTACCCAAGATGAAGTCGCAGAAAGGCCAAGTTCTTGTGAACGAAGAAGAGAAATCAACTGCCTCGGGTTTTCTCGTACACTCTCACGCACAGCAGCAATTTTTTCATCAGACCTTTCGTTTCGATGAAATAATGTTGGCTCATTATTTATATAACTGGTTGACTCGGATTTGGTCACCAAACGTCGAATAGTCAACTCGGCAGGACGGCTGTTGTGATAATCAAAATCACATAATGCGTGGAACGGTTTTCGAACGGAGGACTGATTTTGAAAAAACAATTTGATAATTTTCATACGTTGTTCAACGCTATAACCTTCTATGATGATTAGCCATAGACCAAATTTCGAGCGCTCCTATTGAAAGACTTACAGGGTCTAGAAGAGATAACCAGTAAATCCTTTTATGGTATACCAAACACAAACTATTTTCGGACATACTTCTAAAATGGTTAACGCCAGTATGAACTATAGAATATTAATAAATAAATTAAAATCGCAGCTATGTTAAAAATTGCGACAAACTTATGCAAATACAAAGTACTACAAAATTAGCTTGTGCCATTGTATTGTATTTAAATAGAATTGCGTATTCGAGTCATCTAAGCACATTACATTACACAATAGAACTCCCGAAAAGTATTGCCTTTAAATGATAATGCGAGTATACAAACTTGCAAGAAACATTGTGTCTTGGCATAGCGACAATTAGACACGTTTTACTTTCTTTTACTTATAGTAAAATAAAGAATAGTAATCATGATCAAATCATTCGCTATTTCGTCGAAGTCAAAAAAGTAGTCAAAAAATGATTGCATGTGTGTGGCAGTGCAGTCTGAATGTATGTGCGCTCTCTACAGCCTTGATTGATGCGTGATTGAAGTAAAACTTCGTTCCTAAGCTTTGTCCATAAATTGGGAGATCGCAGTGATTCTTGGCAGAAATCGGTCCATCGGAAGTGGCAGCTTCCAAAGAAGCTTTTTCGTTTTTTTGCAAATATTTTAAAAAGCATCTAACATTTACGAAAAAATGATTAAAATAAAACGATCGTGAATTAAATTTCAAAAAATTTGTTGAGTGATATTTTGTTAAAAAAAACACTGTATTTCGCCAAAATTCGGCATTTCTACAGTTCAGGCGGATTGAATATTCGGGTGGAACTTCATACTTATGCTTTTTCCATAAATTGGTGAATTTTTGTATACCAGAAGGCGCAGCATTTTTGATTATTGAAGACAGTTTTATTAAGGGTCCTGCTGGACGAAATTTCAATGCGGATCGAAATAAAAGCGACGTCTATTCGAATCAAAGGATAAAGAGGAAGTCAAGTTTTATCAATAAATTTAGTAAATAAATAAATACAGCGCTGACAACTTGACAGTACTTAAATATAAAATTTGCTGTTCATTATTCATTATGTGTTCATTATGTGTAGCACCATAGCTTCTGAACAACCTTGGTGCCGCTGGTTAGGTAATGATTTGGTTAAAACTTGGGCAACCATTTCCAATTCCTTTATGAAGTGATATTGTAGGTCGATGTGTTTGACCCTAGGATGATATGTATTCGTTCCACTTAAGCTCATTGCGCTTTTATAATATGTGTAATGTGTATTTTGTCGTTTCGAGTTCCACGAAATGGAATGGCATTTAAAGAAATTTAAAAAAAAACATGACTCGCCCACCATGAATTACAATATACATTCATTTCTGCATTATCATTTTTGCGGAATTCAATTTTATGGCTTAATGTTTCCATTAATTAGCTTAATGTCAGGCCTTGTAACTTGCGTGGCATTCAATTGCCAATTGCCTCCTGATACGGAATATTTTTCATTTTTATTCCATCATTCTCGTTCTTTGCTCCCATCTCGTTGGACAGGATTTGCATAACATTCAGCGGTGTAGGCACAGGATTACAATCTGTCATGTTAAACCTTCTCTTGAAACAATATTATCTTTCCTTCTTTATGATTTCTTTCACCTTGTACCTTGTACTCCGAGTACACATTTGGCTTCACCGATATCTTTCATCTGGAACTTGCCCACCAAATTCCTTCTCAACCCCGTCATCATATCCAGAACATTAAAAAACAAAATCAGATCGTCGACAAACACGGCCACTGTGATCATTTTATCACCTACTTACCTACTTATAATAAATACATGCCTCTACAGACGACTGTATCATACCAGAATCCTTTAACTGTGTTTAAATGCCGATTCCAAATGCGGCTTGCAACAAACTTTTTTACCAGATTCAAAAATCTAAATCATATTTGACTGCCATTGCAAACAAAAAACGCATAGAACTGTATCTTATGACAAGAGAATACGTCCCTCCCTGTAATCCATACCTGGTTTACGTGCACACCGTTTACACTACCCACAGCATCGCGCTTTATTTAAATACCCATTTATAATCAATAGGCTTTCCATCGAATGGTAGATCAACCAGCTAGCATGTAGTATTTTTTATTAACGACTGGTATTCAGATTTCATATCTTGCTTCCACGAACCTGAATCTGTACTATTTAATATTCCTTTTATAGATGTTGGATCACTGTTATAAAAATTGATGAACTCATTATTTACAAAATACGATATACAATCTGTCATATTGTTTGGCTCGCCAAGGTCGTGACGAGGCTCTCGTTTGACCATCACTTTGAATATTCGATGGTGGTATGTGATCAGCGTTTGAATCTGGATCACTTATTTTACCCAAAAAATCGTGTCCATCAGTTTGCTGCGAATTATCAGTACTATTGTCTGTGCTTTCTATCAAAGATTGTTGAATTTCTTGTGACTGAATTAATTCAATATTTATCGTACCCTCTGACTCAGTTTCTGAGAAAATATCAAAAGAGTTAATACAATTTTCAGTTATATTAACCCGCTCGAGAAACTGATTTTCCATAAACACAACATCACGCCTGATCAGTAAAGCTTTCTGTTCAATATGCTGGACTCGATATGGTTTATATTCTTCGCTGTATGCCATAAAAAAGCATTTCTCTGATTTAGAATCTAACTTTCGACTCTTCTGTTTCGGTATATGCGCAAAACAAATGCATCCAAAAACTTTCAGCGTTTCTAACTGTGGCTTTCTTTTCGACAAAACCTCTTCCGACAATTCAAATTTCATTTTGATGAATTAAATCGCTTACAGATCTGCTTAAAAAATTAAAATATTATTCTTAAACGATTTTATACCTTAGCCATTTAAGCGGAGCCATAAATTCGCTGAAAATGGGATCCTATAACAAACATTTACGAATTGGTTTAGCTTCACCCAGGCCAAATTACCATTAAACATGCGACCAACTCTTAATTTATTTGGCGATGCAACATAAAATATGCCCTAATTTTTGGCACAGATTTTTACTGTTAGTGCCACAAGTCAAATTCATTACCCTCTAACACGACAACTTATAAACACGGGATCCAGCAATTTACGAATAGAACTAAAGTCATCCAGTCCCTATTACCTTTAAACATGCGCATTTTGTGAAAACAATTATGATTGATAATACAATTTTCTCGTGTTCACTTAGTGCCATGTGTGGATTCGATTTAGTTAAGTTTCTGTATACACTGTTTTTGGCCGCCAAGCTAAAGTCGAAACCTACGAAAGTACGAAATCATAGCGTTAAAATGCTTGGATATAGCCATAGTGTCATTTGTGGACTAATACCTCACATTTTGCTAACCAAATGAAAAATTGAGTTTTCTTCCGGTTCGTACACAGGGTTTATCGTCTATTTTTTCAATGGGTTGACACTGAAATCAACCTCATGCATCAGCCGTTTACTAGCGAGCATGTTGCATACGCTCCGCTACTATACGAGTGTACTATCAAATTTGACATAATGTTCGAAATGGGAGATTTTTGGTATTATAGTGAGTAATTGGTCTATCACTAGGTGCCACAAATTAGGTGAGGTGGCTAATGTCTTCCTCCTGCTCTAGCTTGTGCTTCAATTACTTCAGAGTTGGTATTGTATATCAATAAAGGCACACATAAATGTTTTCTTTATTCCGAAGTTCATGCTTTTTTCAACACTTTTCCTGGGCTTGTTTGTGCTGTGCATCCTATTAATTCAGCCAGAGTGGTTCGGACTTGGTCTTTGAAGGACCTGAACTTAGAGATTCTTCGTGCACGCCCGATTTCATTTCTATAGTGTCCGGTTTTTTTCTGTGTTTTTACTGGCCTTACCACAATTATCAATTCCCTTTGCTTTTTCGGTGGGATCCTGCTCTTCCCTGTTATTTCTTTAATCGGAAGTATACCGACCCAAAAACCCAATTTACTTCGTAGTTGCACCTTTTAAGGTTCTCCGTTATTTTTAGTGAGGATGGTTAATTATAACCGTAGCTCCTTGTTTTTGTCCAGTGAATGAAAGCCTATTTTCTCAGTCGTCTCGTTTCTGCATGGTAGCATGTAGACGACGAAAATATGGGGTGCGGGATTTCGTCCTCTCCGATAATTTTTAGCTTTGCAGTCTTCCGTGGTTTTCCGTCGGAATCCGTTAAAGCCATGGAAGACTGCAAAGCTAGGAAATCATCGGTTAATAAACTCTTCCGCATTCTGCGTCGGAAAGCTGATCTCAGACATGTTACATACGATTCGTCTATGACTTTTCACATGCGACTCGTCTTAGACATGTCATAAACGATTCATCCCAGACTTATCCCAAACGAAAATTAGTCCCATTTGCTAATATTTATATACGTGTCACGCTTCGCTGTCGCTGATAACTCGTTAGTTTGACGTCAATGACTTTCCTGCTGGGTTATAATAGTTTCACCACATACTCGTAGTTATTGCTATCTAAATAGTAGATTGCAGCAATGCTTAATTATGCTTGTTCGTAATTCACACAAATAAAGCTAAAAATCAAAACAATTATCAACAAAATATGCTTGATTTAATTTATTCTCTATGATAAATTCGCTTATTACCCATTTCAGAAAGATGCAGAAACGTAAACCTAAAATCTTGTTTTTGTCATTCCCTTACTTATAGAACTATCGGCTTAAAAACTTTCGGTTAATTTTAGGCTGGAAATTTTTTCAACGTTATTCATAACAGACAAGAATTTGTTTTAAATTTTTAATGTTTTTGCTATTATACAGTAGGTGTCAAAAGATTTTCGATCGACGAACTATAGATGGAATGTACCATATTTTAGAAAACTGTTATAAAGCAAATGTGGAATGACATTTCTCAAAGAAAAATGTGTGAGATGTTTGTATGTTGTCTTGTGTGTTTTGTTAATAAATAAATCGCAAATTTAACTGAAAAATAAAATAATAAAAAGTGTAGAATAATTATAAAGTGCTTGTATTTATATATATTTATAATCTAAACAATGGATTCGAAATACTCAATGTTAGACAGTGAAAATAATAATGGCAACGGTAATTCCAGCCAAATGAATGGTTTCCAAAGCAAACGGAAATCTCAACAAAATAACTTCGAATACAATAATAAAAAATCAAAATTTGGAAACAATGATACGCACAATAAGGGTAATAATGTACCAAGTGAACGGGATATTGTTGAACGCAATGAGCAGCAACATAAATTGATCTTGGAACAGCGCAAACTGTTGCCTGTGTTCAATGTGCAGGCAAGGTAAGCACGATGTTGTAAAAATGTACGTTACATACAATTAAATATTATACTTAATTTTCAGGCTGTTAAAAGAAATTATGAATAGCTCAACTCTAATCATAATTGGCGAAACGGGTTCAGGAAAAACTACCCAAATACCGCAATTTCTTGGTGTTTACGGATCGATTGCGATAACTCAGCCAAGGCGAGTTGCAGCTATTACAGTAGCAAAGCGTGTGGCTCAAGAAATGGGATGTGCCTTAGGTGTCGAAGTTGGCTATGCCGTCCGCTTTGAAGAGGTTACCTCGAAGCATACCAAAATTAAATATATGACCGATGGCTGTTTATTGAGAGAAGCACTCTCGGATCGCTTGCTTCAACGGTATCGTGTTATTGTATTGGATGAGGCGCATGAACGTACCATAAACACTGATGTACTATTTGGCATCATAAAAGAGGCACAAAAAGTACGATCCGAAAAAAGTTTCCTCCCATTAAAGATAATTATCATGTCGGCCACTATGGATGTAGATCATTTCTCAAACTATTTTAATAATTGTAATGTTGTATATCTCGAGGGCCGTACCTTTCCCATCAAAGTAATGAATACAAAAGCATCGATCACTGATTATGTAGAGGCCGCACTAACCACACTATTCCAAATACATAAAACAGCGCCCGCCAATCATGATGTGCTAATATTTTTGACGGGACAGGAAGAAATTGAAGCGGCAGCTTTTCAAATACGTCGTATTATGAAGTCGAATATTGTCCACGGTCCGAATATGGTGATATACACAATATATGCTCAGCTTCCGCAACAGCGACAGCTGGATGTGTTCAACACATTGCCCGCAGGGACGCGTAAAGTAATTTTATCCACAAATATCGCTGAAACGTCCCTAACCATTACTGGAATTCGATATGTGATTGATTGTGGATATGTGAAGCAGCGAACATATGACGCAAGTACAGGGATTGATACGCTTAAAAATGTACGAATTTCACAAGCACAAGCTTGGCAGCGGGCAGGTCGCGCCGGTCGAGAAACTGAGGGAACTTGTTATCGAACGTATACTCTTGCTGATTTTAATGCTATGTTACCCAATACAATACCGGAAATACTACGTAGTAATATAACCACGACCCTGCTCCAGATGATGGCACTCGAAATTGATGTGCATAAATTTGATTTTATGGATGCACCGGATAAGAAAATAATTGATACTGGACTGGTTACATTACATCAGTTGGGGGCAATTAATTCGGTGAAAGCACTCGGACTAACGGAGCTGGGCAAGAAAATGTCTAAATTCCCACTGGATGCACGATACAGCAAAGCAATACTTGAGTCAGAAACATACGGTTGTGTTGACGAAATATTAAGTATTGTGGCGGTACTTTCGGGCGAAAATATATTCTTTGTACCTTTTGAGAAACGAGAAATGGCACTGGCGATGCATGCAAAATTCCATTCGAAGGAAGGGGATCTATTAACAATTTTAAACGTATTTCGTTCGTTTAAAAAAACTGACCAACAAAAGGTTGACCAACAGAAGGTAAATTTTATTATTATTTTACGTTACAATATTTTAAAAAGAAAATGCGTGATGTCTCGCTGCTATTATTCCGGAGTTGCCGCCTCCTGTTGAACTAATTCGGTTTTCAGTGGGCCTGATGCTAAATCGGCCGCAACATTTACAATAGCTTCTACTTTTTCGATGTTTGGTTCGGTGGCTTCTTGCGGTGGGACGGTTTCAGGTAGCGTGGCTGCTTTCGGAGGTTCTTCTACTACAATTATTTCATTTTCGGAGCCTTCTGTTTTCACTTCGGCTGCTGCCTCGTCTTCTGCATTTTCTTCTACTACTGCCGATGTTACGGGATTCTTTTTTGCATTTTTACTCTTACGATCCTTGCTCTTATTTTTTTTATTTGATTTTTGACCAGCCGGTTGGGATTCCAATTCTGTTGCATCCTTATTCGCAATGGCACTTAACTGAGTTTGTAATTGTAATAGATTTTGTTTTAAATCGCTACAGTTGCGTTCCATTTTCTCAATTTTTTCATTTTTTCGAGCATCGATTTCTTGCTGAGCAATTGATGGACCTTCAGGCTCCGGTTCAGCAACCGGTAATGGTTCGACGCGTGGACATTCGATGTTATGCTCCTTAAGGGTTTGTAAAATAACACTACGTTCGGATTGTAGAGCCCGACACAATTTTTGTAAATAAAACAATTGTTTGGCAGTTTTTGCGATGTGCTCGTCACGAATTTGTTTGTCTGAGATTAAATCTAATAAGGCAGCATGGCTCTTCTCGTACTTCACCCGCCATGTTAAGGAATCCTTTTCCATTTTCTTCATACCTTTGGACATCTGAAAAAGAAACAAAATTGATGATTATACATGATCGGAAAATACTACGATTAGGTACATACCTTATCGATTTCTGTCTTGTACCCGGTAAAGATGCTGTTACTTTTCTGCATGGACGTTTGAAAATCTGCATATTTTTCCGTATACAAGTTTAGCTGCTCCCTTAATGCACGCTCCTTCGCTGTTAATTCGACAATGAACTTTTTGCTCGATTCTAACTCGGTTAACAGTTCGGCCTTTTCTCGTAACATAATCTCCTTTTCCACTGTCTTTTCCATTTGCAATTTGGCCATCCGTGTCTCATTCAACTGATTCCCTAAATCCAACTGCTTATTTATCTTTTCCACTTGTTTCTCCCGAATTTCATACTGTTCTAGAATGTGATGAAATTTTTTGGACAATTCGATATTGTCATCTCGCAACTGCTTATTTTTCTCATTGTTATCATTCATCATGTTGGTTATTTCATTTAAGCTCTTTTGGAATTTAGCCTGTGTTTCTTTACGTTTTTCCTCCTCATCGTGGATTCGGGCTAAACTTTCCTCTTTAATCGATTTGTTGCATTTCTGAAGTTCACGACATAACGATTCCAATTTTGTCCTGTAAAGAAAAAAAATTACATTACAATGGAACTAGGGTTTGAGATGATTCATACTTGGCCAAAACCGTTTTACTCAGCTCCAGTTGGTAATACTCCTTTTCTTTATAACAAGCTTCCATCTTCTTCTCGTTCTGTCTCGACAATGTTTCACTCCGGATATTTTCTTTGAGTAATTCCGTACACTTACTTAGCAAGAGTTCTACTTTGACATCCGGTGTTAAGGGGTTCAAAGATTTATTTAACTATAAATTCATTAAATTTAACTATTTTTTCCTCTGTGAGAATATAAAATTACGAAGAATTACCTCGTTAAGATACTTCGTTTCCTTGGACCTTTCATCTTGGATCACTTTTTTCGTAATACCATCCTTTTTAGAAACCCCAGTACCCGAAGTTGTGGTTACTTTATCCGGTTGCATCGTCGATGTTGCTGCTGTACCATTTTGTTCTTCCATATCTAATATTATTCTAATACAACGAGTAATGAAACAATTCAATAGTTACAACTAAATTAAATTATTGGTTCACACAAAATAAATGATAAATTAACAATAAAAACAATACACTACAGCTTTTCGGATAAAAATAATGAATTTGGTATTTTTGAGGTTAGAATATGTTTGATTAAACAAAATGTCAAAATTGCTTAGATACGTGATTGTGAGGTGAGGCATCTATGGTTCAATAGTGCAACCAACAATTTTTGTAAAGTATTATTGGGGCTAGTTTCTTATATTTTTGGTCGACCAGCTTGAAAACTATATAAACCGAATAATTATTTAATTATTTAAATCTGTTTTTTTATTTACTTGATTATATTTTTTTTAGAAAATCAACGTGCTCTCGAATAATCAAACTTATTGTAACAATTAACACGAGTTCACTAAAATTTTACCTCTAATTTTCGTGAAATTTTCCGATTCCAAATTTTCTCCACTTTTTTAAGATCGTGATCTATTTTTATAAACCATTAAAGAACAAAATATCTATACTTTCTTTATTATATGGGATTTTCTAGCATCTCATATCACACACAATATAAACTTACGCCGAACAAGTATTCAAACTTTCCGGTTCACCGTTTTGTCATTGAGTAGAACCAAATTCTTTCTACTCAATGGTTTTGCACTATATTAAATTAAACCTTTTTTCGTTATTTTTTCAAATTTTAGATATGGTGCAAAGACAACTATTTAAATTACACAAACTTGGCTCACGCTGAAAAAGTATATCTCGAGCTTTTAGGAATATTTTTCAATTGTGCTGGGCAAACATCGAGCTGTGGCAATAATTTGGATGCTGTACGAAAATGTCTACTAACTGGACTCTTTAATAATGTTGCCGAATTGCATTCAGATCGTTTTTATATGACGTTCACAAATCCCCGCTTAGTTCAGATACATCCATCCAGTGTGCTATCTCTAGGGGCACTGCCTACGTACATCATGTTTACGGAGTACATAACGACAAATAAAACGTATCTACATTACAATACGGCCATAGAAGCGGATTGGATCGATGAATTATTACCGAATGTACATAAAAGATCGTTTGGGCCAAGTTAAACAATTTATCAGAGTCTGAATTAAGTTTGATTATAATTTAATTTGTACAACACCAAATGGATTGAATTAAATAATTTTTGTAAGAATATTTTGAAAATATCTGTTTAACTAATCTAATAGTAATGGTAGTAGTTCAACTATCAAACAAAATAGAACAAAGTGATGCCTCCAATTTTACTTAACACGTCCATCATGAGTGTGCAGTTGTTTCAATATCATCGAGCGTACAACCACATCGTTTTAATATGACCTTGCTCTTCGTGGGCCAGCTTTCGTTTAAGGCTCTATTGATTCAAATTTACTCAATGCTTGTCATTCCATTTTGCTGCTCTTTACCGTAGTGCGAAATCCATCCGGGTCGACCAGCTTTTTCATACTAAAGTCAAGCGCTCCTTCGCATCAACTCCACTAATGATCTTCTTTTACATAATGAGATAATTTTTCTCGTATCCTCATTGTACCTTAATCATTAATCCCTCACCCTGGAACCCTATTCCTGAATACGATACAAAAACGAGAGTATAAGAATCCTACGAGTGTGAATCTTGTATTTTCGTTTTCGTATCGTATTCAGAAATAGGGCCCGACCTCATTGCTTACCTCGGCATATTGACGAGATTTTCCGCATCTGAAGAATCTCATGTGCTGTTTTGTGATCTCCTGTTTTGTTACATCGAAAATGTACAATCGTTACATTGAAAAATAAAACTAACCTTCTCGCGATTTAACTTAAATTTTAAATGTATATTTTTCCATTTTTCTTGTTCTTCAAATCAATTTTCTTTTAATTATTAAAAATATTTTATCAAATATTAAATTAAACATACAAAAAAATCGGCTAATGATAATTATGAGCTGACAGACAGGAGGGATCAATGTTTGAAATAAAAAGAAATAAGATAACGGTGAAATTCCGTGAAGTATGTGTATGGGATATAAACAATTAAATCAAATTTATTTAAAACTAAATTCATTTTAAAAATTAAATTATATAATTAAAAGTTAATTATTTAAATGATTAGATATTTGTGTCCTGTTTTTCTGATTCAAATATTACTCAGATGATTTGAATATGAAAAGAAAGGATCTGCAAACATCCACAAACAAATCGGGTTTCCTCATTTTACATACGCATTTTTTGTTTATGTTAATATTATGAAATTAATTCGATTGTAGTCTCTAACTTTCCATCATTATATCAGTATTACAATTGATAACTGTGTCCTTTTGAACTGATTCGTAGAGTGGTTGAAGTTCTGGTGTCTTCGAAATTAGAATTAAAAATTCTGATAATTTTTTATTTTTATCTGCAGAAAAATGTGTTGCAAGTAATCATTAGAATTATATTTTTCAATAAGGTTTTATATAGTGGTAACATTACCTGCTTTTGGTATAGAAGCCAGTGCAGCAACAGCTCGTAACGCAGACCTCTTTAGCTCGTCTTGTTTCTCGAATTCTTGTTTTACCGAATTTGCTTTCACCTTAAGCGTACAAGTAGCTTGTAACGGATCAACAAAATCGTCTAATCGTTGAAGTACCGCCGATGGACACAGTGTAGCTAAACGAGCGGTCATTAAATATGTTAACATTTTAATATCGTAGTGATCAGAGAGCCCCGCTTGTACATGCTCCAAAAATAGCATTATATCAACACGATCTAAACCTTGCTCTAATAATGTGTACATGCATTCAAATGCAGCTTTTCTAATATCTAAACCATCATCGACTGTATGTTTGAATGGTCCCATTTCTACTTCGCGAATCAACGATTTCTTTACTTTTGTCTCGGAGTACAGCTGAGGAAGTAATTCTGGTAATAAATCTCTAACCAGACTTGGCTTATTGTGGACCGCTGAATTAAATGCCACCAATGCAACGCGTCGCACCGCTGGCTCGGGATCTTGTAACGCACGTAAAAAGTGGCCGATGTACTGCCTTAGTAAGCTGTCAATAGGTTGTGGTTGATCAGAAATGGTAAATTTTATTGCTGAAACGACGGCTGTTCGCATTAATGGACTATCGTTATTCAATGCTAATTGTAAACTTGGTAGTAATTTTTCTGGCTTCACTAAAACCAACTTGCCCAAACATTCGGCAACTACATTGCGGGAACCTTCCTCCGAACATTCGCAGTACTTAAATAGTTTCGCCCAAATTGAATCGAGCGATGGGAGTAATTGGTCTAATCCGCTTTGTGACGTGGACAACGATGAAATCACTTCTTTTAACGAATGTAACAACAAATATTGTCTTTTTGGTTGTGATTCGATTTCATTCAAGATGAACGGTAGATAGTTGGTTAGGCTTCCTACAGCGACAGCTCCCAATGAATGACTTGCCGCTCCTTTAACTTCTTCAGATGTCTCAGAAAAACAATCTAAAATTGTTCGAGGTAGTGCTTCGATCGAGGACAAATCGAAATATCGTCCAATCTCCCCTATCGCCAACAAGTGAAAGACAAGGTGAGAATCGTTGTTCGACTTTTGAATGTTAAGCAGAAGTTCAAGTGTGACCGATATTGCTTCATTTGGAACTTGTAATGTAAGCGCTGCAACACACTTGGCCAATGAATGATAAGCTTGTTTGTGTAATTGATGCCCTGTTGGTGGAGCTGCACACGAAATTGGAACCATAAGCATTTTCAGAATTTCTCGGTATCCTAATCCGGGTAGATTAGCTTGAACTAGAGCCTGGAAGAATTCCAATGTGCATTTTAGAGCAGTGCCTTGGAGCAACGGAGATCTAACCAAATTCATTATTTCTGGTAATATCTTTTCGTGTATTCCGACCAAAGCTTGTGGTTGAAGTTTTGCTGATGATGTCAATAATACTAGCGACAGCTGTGCCACATGTAAATCTGATTCTGATAATAACGGTTGTACTTCGCCTAGCGCACCACGTAACAACTGTGGATCGAAATTATAATTCTTAACGAGCGTATCGAGTAACGCTAACGAATTTAGTTTCAATGCTCGTTGATTTTTGCGCAAGAAAGATCCCAAAACTGGTACAACTTCGTTTATAATTGGATTTAAGTTCACTTTAAGAGGTGATCCAGCAATCATTGTCAACGCTTTAACCGCGCTTAATCGTGAGACTTCGTTTTTGAGTCGTTCCATAAAATGCGGTAAACATGTATTCAATTCGGCAGTAAGTGCGTCGCCCATATTTGAAATAATTTGTCCCATGCAGGCTATTGCCCGTTCTTTTACTTCTTGATCAACTTCGGGTGATTTTAATTTTTGGAACGTGCAGCTGTACAGCGGCTCAACAAACGGTCGAAAATCAAAATTTGATTCGACGTCGAGCGGACGAATAACCTTGGCTAATTGTTGTAAAACGAGTAGTGCTTCAGTTGCTATTTTGTAAAATGGATCGAAAACTGCATTTTTGATTAGTGGAACCAATAATTCAACATGAGGATGAAACACTTGTGGATTATGGCTCTGCAATAGGCAGCAGATAAATCCTAATGCATCAATTTTCATATTAGAAGTCGTATTTTTATCGCTTAAAGAGTAATGAATTCCTGGCATCAATTGATCCACATGATTGGCGAGTGCGCCTGGTAATGCAGTTAGTAGTTCTCGCAACAATAAAAAACAATCTTGTCTTGTTTTCACTGACTTTTCTCGCATTAACGGTTGGATAGTTCGAACTATTTCAGGTATTTGATCATTTAGGAGTGATATGGGACCTGAAACTTCCTCCATTGAGTCAGGATCGTTAGTAAAATCATCATTAGGTCGTGTGGCCTTTAGTAGAGCGATGTAAGCATGAAATATGTCTGATTTTACATTTTCCTCGCGCTCCTTGAATCGAGATATTAGTGCTGGCGATAAGTTTGTATAGAATTCTTCAACTAAATCATGACGGGTCGATATGACTGATTCCAAGCATTTAGCTGCAGCTCGCCTTACTTTCCAACTCATATCATCATCGTCACTATACTCTTCACTTTCTACGTCATCATCATCATCCATGTCCATTGACTGATTTAGATCACCATCATCTGCCTCATAATTATAATTCGGATCGTATGTGATGTATTTAAGGCAAAGCTCTACAATTGATGGGATATGAGGCTTGATCGCCTCGGGACATCTTACAATAAATGCTTCACACGCTTGAAGACAAAATTCTCGCAACTCATCATCATCCTTCTGACTGTATTTATTTAGAAAGTTCATTATCACATCAATATAATAATAAAGACGATGGCCGGATTGGCGACAAATCGACGCCAAGCATTGTATATACGTTGGTATTGTGCTGGTATCCTTTGGGGTATTTAATCCATTTGTAAGCTCTTCAATAACTTTATTGTACAATTTAGTATCACATGTCGTTAATAAATGCGAAAGCGCTACAATTGTGCGTTTTCGAACAGCTTGACGTTGTGAATCTAATTGCGGCATTAATGCTTCTAGAATAGTTTTATGAAATGGAATAAGTAGTTCACCGAAACGGGAGAGCAAATCTGATAATATATCTAGAGCTTCCAATTTCACAGAAACGTCACTTTTTGCAATTGCATTACTTAATTTTCCTGTTATTCGCTCACAAACGTGCTGGGGCAATGTGTTTGGGATCTGAGGTAATTCTGAAATAACTGTTTTCAAACCAATGCTCGATATATCACGGAGCTGTTCATTATTGGCGACCATATGATCACACAACGACTCGACTATAGTTTGCACTTGATTTTCTTTTACCTTATTTACAAGGGGTCCCAAACTAAAAAAATAAAGTACGTAATTAAAATAAAATCTCCTGTAACAAAATTTGAATTCATTGTACCATTTTACAGCCAAATTCTGAACCTCCCCATTTTTGTCTTCCAACAATCTCAGTATCATCCGAACAATTTTTTTCTCAGACTCATCGTCCAGCTTTATATTATCTCTCTGCAATTCCGTGATCAAATCGTTGGTAGCCATGAATCGGAAGTCTTTATCATTAGAGTTCATCTACAAAAGAAAAGTTTAATTGAAAAAAAAATCAGGTTCTCCATTTTTCAAAATTGTATGACAATCAAATTTTTTGTGTTGAAATGCGCTGCGAAATTCTTCCATTTTTTATATTTCACAAAAACACAAAAAAATCAAACAAAGCAAAGTCGTAATTTTCCACGAAGTCACATAAAATAAAAAATATTTTTGTTGGCATGAGATAATGAATTTGGAAATTATCAAAATCATTTCAAATCAAAATAATGGATGCTTATTTTTGGTGCCGTCTAATTTTGCATTTTTTTCGCTTACCTTCTCCAATAAATTAGCAATTTGATAAGTAGCCATGGCTAAATAATCTTTTTGTGATTACTATTTAAACAAAATATATGATTTAAAACTCGTAAATTAGATTTAGATAATCTAATTTATCGCCAAGATTTATTAACAAAATATCCCGGCTTCTTTTTTTGCCTTTTTATTTTCTCTTCTATATTAAAATTAAACACTTTAGGCAACCAATCATTCGAAGATAACTAAAAGCATTTATTTCGAAAAATTTTGTAAAGGTAAGTTTAGATTTATGACATTTAAATTTAATTGGTTTACATGATACATATATATAAAAACACTTTGCTTATAGGTCGAATTAACTATAGATGAGTGCGTTCGTAAACTGTACATTGTTACAACGTTATTGTTAGTATGACGTAAGTGCATAACAATTATTCTACTACATATGTCAATCTACCAGTTTATACGAGTTGTGATTCAAAAATATTTCCTTGTTTCTTTCCCCTTGCGTATAAGCTAAAATTTTTTTGTGTAATTTTTCGGTACAAATTTTAGGTGTTGAGCGGATCAGAACTTATTAACACAAACAGGAAGATATAGACAAAATGCTTGGTTAATTTTTTCTAAACCGGTTTTAGTTTCAATTTGTTTTTTGAACAGCTAACACCTCTTATAAAAATATAATTTTTTTGATTCTGAAACAAGTTTATTATTATATTAATAAAATAATAAAATGGGTTTTATTTTTGTTTTGAGGCCTAAAAAGATATTTTTTATCAACATTCAATAAAATAGTTTTTATTTTCAATATTATTTATGGTATACGAAGTTTTTGTTTTAAAACATCAAGTGGTTTAAAAAAATAAATGCTCATATTAGCTATCGTCGGTGGTTGTACGACCACGTTTAAATTCAGCATACCAGTTAATGTTGGTTGATTTTCCTGGTACAGAGTCCGGATAACACTTATCAAGCCATTGCTTTTCTTGAACGGTATTTTTTCCCATGAAAAAGTGTTTAATGAACACACGAAATTCTTTTTTTCCATTGTTTTGTAATTAACAAAAGTAGCGTCACTAAAACCACTGTAACTTGTAATCGTTTGAAGATTGGCAGAATTTAAAAATCATGTGTTTTAAATTTGTGGCACCATCTATGTGTCAGACCGAGAACTTTTAAGGCTAAGTAATACATAACGCGTATTTTCTTGACAATGTTATAACAACAATTCTATTGAATAAGGCACTGCTTGGTAAAAATAAATCAAAAATATATTTTTATATATACATTACCCGCTTTACTTAGATCATTTGCTTTATGATTGTCAAGAATATACACTAATAATGGTTTATAACTTAGGTATAGATGTTTCTGCTTATGCATCCCAAAAATATACAGTTTTAACATTTACATCGCAACCTAACAAAGTTAAATTGTTTTTATATTTTTTTGTATTCGAATATTTTTGGTTGTTTTTTTCTAATTTAAAAAAATATATCAAAAATTGGTACGCCTACAAAAAATTACTAATGAGATGGGAAAAATTTAACTTTGTTATGTTGAGATTCAAATGTAAAAACTGTAAATGTTTGGGAAACAGGCGCCGTCAAAATTGATGTTTTCAACCAATCAAATCATTCCGATGCTTTCAAAATTTACTTTAATTTGTTTATTATCGCAAAAAATAAATACATGCTACGTATTTTCATAACCACTTTAAACAGTTTACCAAGCTGTACTATCATTTATTTACACTAATCCAAAACCAAACACAATCATATTCTATAAGCCGTATTGTAGCAGCACGCATGTAACTTTTTCACTTCTATTTAATAGTATTGTGCATATACGAACACGAAATTGTATTCTTTATTTACTCGATTGTGTGTAGATGTTTCAGAAATATTTGCATAAAAAATGTTTAAAGGGAAAAATCGAAAATAAAAAGTAGTGGGTGTGTCTTATTTACGAGTACTTCTAATTTTGTTATTGTTTTCATTTTTATGAATAAATGTTGGCGTGGCTACATATACATTCTCTTTTAAAATATTTCGTTCTCTGTTGTTTGTATAAACAAAAACTAGCGCTCGATCAAATTTTATCGTATTTGATTTTTATTGATATGTAAAGAATACTGTCAAATAGAAGTTAAAAACACGATACTGCCTGCGTGTATAACCGATCATAGTTCGGCTTATAGAATATGATTGTGTTTGGTTTTGACTAAGCTTTAAAACTACATAGTTTAAGTTAGTTAATCAACATGAATGGACAAGTCAAGAAGAGTAAGTGATTATTAAATAAAAAATTGATTATTTTTTATTATTTTATGTGTTTTTTAAATTTGTCATAATTCACAGTCCACGCAAATTCATAACCTAAATCTGATTAAACACATAATTCGTCTACATTCAGCTGCAAAAATAAATAGTTCTCAAACACATAGACGCAGTTAAAATAGCCTCTAAAACAGATCGAGTTGCATTCTCATATAAAGAAATATCATGGCCGGAGTCAAAATGAAAATAATTCTATTTTAAAGGCGATCATTGACATTTAAAATATTAGTATATAGTAAAGTACAATTTTAGCAAATCAACAACAACCTCCCTCTCCCCCACAAACAAACCCCCTCCCTCCATTCCTCATTTAAAATTTTGATATGCCCATGCAGTTGCGTATTTACTGTCGACAATAAGCACAACAAGATGGACAGCGCGCAGACTCGTCGCTGCACAGGAGTCAAGCAAAAGTTTAGTGACGGAAAAGGTCATAAACCAAAATATATTTTTTACGAAAAGTTACAAGCAGTCAAATCACAAAACATTTTCATACAAGAAAATAACAACAAAAATCGAATTAATTCGAAACGTAATAATTTAAAATACTGATGTTTTTTTGTTAATTACTATAAGGCTGCGGACCTGATTGTGTATATGTTAATCATTTAGGACAACCACCATAACCTATACACATATATGAGAAATTGGCCATCTTTCCATAGTCAAATATTTCAGAAGGTTCTCACAAAATATGTTGTTCGAAGGCGCCCTAATCGTTTATAAGAATTTTCAAATGGTCACGTCCCCACTCTAACTGCTCCAAAATAAACTGTACGCCACAAAGAAACACCATACTTAATTTTTAAATTTACTTTAGATTGCATTTGGAGATATAAATGAGAATGATGCACATGGAATCTAAAGTTAACATCAAGCATTATTGCTAAGTACTTATTTGGGACTATTTTGGGAGTATTTGCTAAGTACTATTTGGGACAACGGCGTATCCGATTTTATTTTGGTGAGCAAATTGTTGAGGTGTTACCATACTTTTTCGTAAAAAATATCAAGTATAGTATTTTTTATGGCAACCAATAGAAAAAACCATCCCCACTCCTTCTTAATGTTATTTGAAAAATAATTGTATGGTGTAAACATCACGTATAGCTCACGTATTTTGTCGTTTCATATTCACAAAAATTGGTTCAAGTCAAACAAATTATTTTAGATAAAGAAATTTAGTTTTTAATTTGGAACGGACTTTGGGCTTTTGGAACATAAAAAGCACCCTGTATTAGGACTGTTCTATCACTTTGATAAACTGTATTCCATTTTTAAGGTAGTTTTCATTCAGAATTTTATCATTTCCCGCTATAACGTCTTTAATTTGATGATCGTCGGTAGGTTCTAATTTAAAAAAAAACTTTCGACAATATCCCCCAAACTAATGAGTGAAACTCATTCAAGAACACTACTAAACAAACGTCTCTCTCTACACTGAACAATTTTCATTATAATTTTCTCCTATCTGGCACCGCTTTCGTTATAAAAGCCTGATATGTATTAAAACACTCACCCTGTGTATGAATAAGTACAGTTCTGTTAGTCTTTTTCGTCCTCGCTTAGCATGCACCTCGGTCGTGATGCCGATGTAAAAAATAATTAAAATATTTAAATTAAGTTTTTTAATAAATTGAATTAAAAATAAACTAAATAGTAATTATTAAAAATTAAATGTGGAGAAGTTAAAAAGTATTAGTGTGTTATTTTAACCAAAATCCTCGCCATGTAAAAGATAAGCTACCACATAATTGGAGACCGCCGATAATAAAGAAACAGATCATCACATCAAAATTTTGTGAATCGCACTATTTATGTGCCAGAATAAACCAGATAACGCGACTGAAATAAGATAGTGGATTGAATCGTGTATATAAATATATTGACAAGTTTTAGTAAATAAAATTGTGGAACAAATCGCCGCCTTTTTAAGAAAAAATTTACAACATGGTGAGGATCGCGAACGCCGAAATATTTTTCACCGCTTAAAACGAGAAACGCATAAAAAGTTTACGTGAGAGGATCAGAAACGCTGAAATAAGAAGAAGAATCATCGCGTCAAAGGACAGGGAAATATATAATAATTTTTTTACGAAACAAGCCAAATGGTTTTATTTAATTAACATCGAAATTTGAAAACAATTATTTACCTGTAACGAGGAGCAACGATCGAGAAGATTGTTTGGAAACCAAATTGGCAAATATTTGGCCCAAAAATACTGAGAAGAATTACCGGAACACAATAGTGTTGAATAAATATGTTTGTATTAGTAAACACGTGTAACTGGTTCGGACGTCGCGCCACACCATTTCACATTCAAAAAATTAAATTAAATTAAAAAATAAATGCTAAAAACTATTTGCTTTAACGATTTTGCTTTAACGATAAGCCCGAAACACTGAAATGTACAAATTTATACTGAAAATGTTCAAACATGGGAAAATGTCTCAAAATAGGAATGCAATTTTGATGCTTATGAACAATAAAACACACATACTTGTATAAAAAATGACAGCTCACATATTCAAAATTGTGTATTATACGTCGTATACGTATACACAAATTTGTGGTATCGTCTCTCAATTTGAAAGATTGAATTGATTTGTGAAAGTTATTGTTTTTTTTTTTTTTTTTTAATATTTTTACATTATATATAAATATATTCATATTCTGGTTCGGTGTAATTTTGAGATGGTTGATCTTAACGAAAACACGGTTGAAAAAATAAGGAATTCTTTTCGGTGATAGCGCTGCTGAAGTTAAGCAACCTGTTTCATTATCTATGGTATCAGTTAAAATTTCTCCTTTTTGGAAGGCAATTTCGGTACGCTATGCTTATAAGCTCAGTACGTTACTAGTGGTATTACGGCAGGCGACAAAAACTATAACACGGTAGTGGCCGAGATAGAGAGTAGCATACTAGCACGGGTAGACGAGATCATATATTTTTGTCTAGGTGCACGTGCGACCGAACATCAATCGACTCAACTATTGTATGGAGTGTAGTCTTCGTTTATGGTTCGTAAACGGGCGCTAAACAAGGTGAACCGTTTACGAACCAATCATACAATAGTTCACAAACGAATCGATTTTGCAGCTCAGAAACGAACCGTTTACGGTGTCCTTATCCCAAGATTATTATACTTTTTAGTGAAGTATTCGTTCGAATAATGTTCACTTTTCATTAAAAGATACGCAAACATAACGCTGTTGCGATTCACTAACCCAACACTTTTGTATACAATTTCCAATCATTTTATAGAAGTTTAAAAGAATGTTGAAACTCTAAATGCAACATTAAATTTATAATTTAAATAATTTTATTTTCAGAATAACTACTTCTCATACTTATTTTGTTTATAATAAAAATAAAATTATAATCATTGTGGTATGTCGTTCTCAAAGCAAAGTTGGTGATGGTTCGATATTCCCTTGTTAACTATTCGGCTTGGATTATAATTGATTATCGGCACATATTTTATTAAATTGTTTGTTTATTTTATAATTTGATTCCTTTTATTTTCAACGATAGAAATAAAAATTAAATTCCATAAAATATAAAATATTACCTAAATTAAGTTAACAGTTAATAACATAAATACACAATATGGCGTCTTCGCTCGCACGAACATTAAATGATTTATCGCATATTCGTTCGAAATGTCAGGCAACAAAAATTTGACCGGATTCAGCTGTCAGGTCAACATTTTGACATTACAAATTCTTTTAACACAAAAATCTTGCCCAAACAAATTGCCCGGGTCAATTTCAAAACATCGCGATAATGTCAGATTTTATAAAAAATGTACGCATACATATATACAAAAGTAAACGTCACAACATAAATATCAAAACAAAGACAACGCGCCATTTGTACAATTCAATTTTAAATTTATTTTTGCTTTTAATAAATTTATTAAAATTGTAAGGATAATTTGTAATTTTGTGCGACGTGACGTATTTTCAAAATATCTTGTGTGTTT
The DNA here is from genome assembly GCA_963691935.1 of Nephrotoma guestfalica. Taxonomy (NCBI): domain Eukaryota; kingdom Metazoa; phylum Arthropoda; class Insecta; order Diptera; family Tipulidae; genus Nephrotoma; species Nephrotoma guestfalica. The sequence goes on from OY829913.1 coordinate 100,978,467, forward strand.
TTGCTTTTAATAGATTTATTAAAATTGTAAGGATAATTTGTTATTTTCTTTGTGCGACGTCTTTTCAAAATATCTTGTGTACTAAAATGCTGTGTTTATGTGTGAAATTATATAATTTCTTATGTTTTTAATTGGAAATTATTGATATTGAGTGGTACATAAATGAATAAAATTGAGAAAAGGGAGACACTGTATTGAACATTTTAATTCTTTGCTTTATAATTTTTTATTATACCGATGCTAACAGCTGAAATGATATACCCGGCATTTATAATAAACAATTTTTTGTCTTTCTTTTTACAAATACTATTACAAAAGTCGGTCAAATTTCTTTCATATTCGTTTACATAAAATCCGGGTAAATTTTTGTTGTAAAAGTAAATGAATATGCTATTAGCTTATGGAATCTTTGTTTTATCCTTTTAACATGAGAGAAAGGAAAAAAGATTCGTTAATAGTTCGTATATGTACCGTATTTTACGAATTCGATTTTTGTTTAGAGGGATGTAACTTTTAGTAACATTTTGTTATGAAGTGAACGCAACCTTCTAGAGAGCATTTTCAATCCCTGTAAACATCTTGGATGTGGTCATGTTCACATGGTAAAATATTACCATACGTTTATTTTCGGGCGCTTTGTGGTAAACTACTGCACTAGATTTTGACATATCATTTGTTATGATTTTTACTTGCTTGTAGTATTCGTTTTTGGAACAAGGAATGTGCGCTGATCATTTTGTAGTTTTAATTCATTGAATGAAGTAATCCTTAAATATACTAAAATAACTAGTTTTTTGTGAGTTTCCAGAATTTATTTAGTAATTTTACAACGATTAAAAAAAATGTTTGACATGAATGAATTTAACCAAATTTTGGAGAAGAACTCGAATAATTCATCGCAGAAGGAACAGGATGAGGTGAATGAAATTACTATTGGAATAAATTAATTTTGATAATAATATTGCTTTTATTACAGATTTTACTTCAACCATTTGTCTATATACAACAGATTCCTGGTAAACAGATACGAGCAAAACTGGCGCTTGCGTTCAATCATTGGCTCAATATTCCGCATGAAAAACTTTATTCTATCGGTGAAATTGTCCAAATGCTTCATAATTCGAGTCTATTGTAAGTAAATAATATTTTCTATTATGCCTGTGAAAGAATGGTTTTTGTTTGCTGTACCTAAATGTAACAAATATTACGTTATCTAGACATCTTTTGTACAAGACATCTTGTAAGTATTGATTTGTTTTCTGATCATGACCATTTCCTGTTTGCGATTGTTGCTACTAATAAATGTACCTGCAATACTGTGTAAACTGCGGGATAATTTTCCGACACCCACTTCGATAAAAAATACGGAATATGTCTTAATAAATCTAATCGAAATGGAAATTTTTTATAAACAATTTAATTTATTTATAGATTATAAAAGAATCGAGAAGAAAGAAGATCGAGAAGTGGATAGATTAATATAAACATCCGCGTGTGTTTGAGATATTCGTAATTGATTGTACTCTTAAAAAATTATCCAGCTGTGTGTGGTTTATCTGTCTTATTGTTTGTCGGTTAAACAAGTATTTCATAATTGATGAGATTAATGTGTTACTTTTACAATAAGAAATTCCAAAATTTATTCGCTACGTTCCGTGACACATGATGGTTGCGATATGAAATCACATTCCAGGTTGAATATATTCCTTTTGATTCTAGTAAGGTATAATCATAGTAGTGAAATCCTGGCAATTTGTCCTGCATCACTTTCTAATATAGAACAAGAAATAGTAACTGTAGAGTTTGCTAAATTTGCCCAAACCTCGAATCGATATGAGAACATTTTATCGATATAACTATTAACTAGATATACCGATCAGTTAATTAATAAGATTTATTGGTGGGCTTAAAATTGAATATGCCAACTTAAAACATAATCAATATTAAAATGAGCTCATTGATCCATTAATAGTAATTCTCGAAATTTATGAAAGATAGTAGATTTTTAGCTTGATTATAAAGCAGAGCTTTCAGCCTGAAAGGATTAAAACTCTACACCAATCTTATTCCAGTCTATCTGACCTTAATTTATAATCACCCCTCAATGATAAGGAAATGAGAATAATATTTCTGATTTATTCTGATTAACATTCTCTTCGATGAATAGCTTCTGTTGAAAAATTGTCAGCGGAAAAAGGTATAAACGCGCACTGACTTTATATAGGGAGAATGCTAAGTAGGCTATATTTTGGTTAGGGAAGGTTAGTAGTTTAATTAGCTTTAAATAATAAAACCATATTTACCTACGGTTTGCAAGAGACGGAAAAGAGAGCCATGAGAGTATTTTTGAAGTAAAATTGTTTAAAGTTGCTCTTGATTTGTACCTAAATGAGGATGATCATTTCATGATCATTGGCTTAAAAATAATAGTGGCTTTCCATTTCCCTTATTTGCATTGGTTATTATGATATTAGCTGCTGCTCATTTCCCATTTGATAGTCTGAAAAATATTTTTGAATATGATTACTACTATTTTTAAATAGGTAATTTTCATATTTGCGATGTTTCATGATACTCATTGATCCACTCATCCTTATAACTTCAAATTTCATTTGCAAAACTTGATCCAAATTTTATTTTAGATCACAAATTTTTATTTGACATGTAGTAAGGGGCTTTGTGTAGTTTCATGAAACGAACTGAACCGCATCAGACCAAGCATCAAGAAACAGCTATTGTAAATCGTCTAATTTTTATAAAAAGTAGATGTCGGCTCGAAATGTTGGCAAGTGGGTCTTTGTAATATTCAGTTAAGAAAAAAATATTAGAGTATAAAAACTATTATGTGTTATAATCGTACTTTGAGCCGGCCCTTTGCCCATTTTTTCTTGAATAAGTATCATATACTAGAGTGCCACATGCAATAAATCAACAATAAAAGAAATTAACTTTCAAAACAATGATTTGCCGTAAAAATGTTAAGTATCTATTTTTTAAAGAGGGTCACAAAATCAAGATATGTATGTTTTTTAATGCTTTCATTTCTTATTTTTGATATATTTTGCAGCAATAGAGTAGTACCGATCTAGGTTTATATTAAAATATTATTTTCAACTATTAGGTGAAGGGAAATTTTACTTTAATTAAAAAAGTTTTGTAATTACTGTAGGTGACGGCGAATCTCTACTTGATAATATACTAATCACTAAACGTAATAATAATTAAATAAAAAAACATTTTACACATTAAGCGAGGGACAATTCTCAGAATTTCACTTCCATCGAACATTTCGGATTTCGTTATAATCGGTTAAAAATACAAAACTTTTCCGAGCACTTACTATTGTATGCCAATATCGTTTAAAAATATCCTCTTCCATAACATATTATTTATTGTATTAAGCACTGTGATGTCATGCCTTGTTTTAATCGGTCCTGTTCCGTACGATGTACTGTTTTGTTATATCTTGTTTTAAAATATGCAATAGTGAGCGGAGTCGACAATTTATACATGAACCGTTTAGGTATTGTCAATTTCCTCTAATAATTCCAATTTTATGTTCTTGTTCTCTCTTCTTGTTTTTATTCGTTTACTATATATTTCAGCTCATACAAGCAGACCATATATTATGATCACGAACAATTTATGATGAGAATGCAATTTACATCTTGACCTGACGGCAGTTTCCCATTCAAAAATGGTGTAGGCCATTACAAATCGTTATACTCAATTTTAAGCAATTTGCAAATACGAATTCAGTATTTTCAATTTCGAATCGTCTTCAGAAATTGGTCCCATTCCTTATAATGTAGTCTCGAATTTGGCCCTGATAACTTGTTTGGTAATTCGGAGTGAGTGACAAAGAATGTTAAAAATCGTTTTTATTCGCATTTTGAGTTAGCGCATTAAAGGCATTGTTTTAGGTCAACTAAAAAGGAAACTGAGAGGTGTATTTGCTTTTAAAATGGTCCGGAGGAGGTGGGTAGTAAACAACAACATAAAATTGGTTAGGTACTTTGTACTAAAAAGCCAAAAATCTCTCAATGGCTTTAAAAATTATCTAAAATCTATCATCTTTGTTGTGCGCTCTCTAATCTAATTATTAACAAAATAATGCTTCACGGTTGTACCTGCTTGTTAATGCATTAAATTGTACTAATCTTTACAGAATTGATGATATTGAAGATAATTCGATTCTCCGTAGAGGTATTCCAGTTGCGCATTCAATTTATGGTGTGGCAAGCACTATAAATTCGGCAAATTATGTGTTATTTCTCGCTTTGGAAAAGGTTCAGGAACTGAATCATCCAGATGTAAGTAATGACAATGAAAAATTAATTTACAATTTATAACATAAATTTTGTTTTTAGGCCACCAAAGTGTATACCGAACAATTACTTGAATTGCATCGCGGCCAAGGCATGGAAATTTATTGGCGTGATAATTTTTTATGTCCCACTGAAGCGGAATACAAACAAATGACGATTCGAAAAACTGGTGGATTATTTATGTTGGCCATTCGACTAATGCAGCTTTTTAGCAAAAATACAGAAAATTTCTCGAAGCTTACCGCTATTCTAGGGCTCTATTTCCAAATCCGTGATGATTATTGTAATCTTAGCTTAAAAGAGTATTCAGAAAATAAGAGTTTTTGCGAAGATTTGACCGAAGGGAAGTTTAGTTTTCCGCTAATCCACGCTATTAACTCGCAAACACAAGATAAGCAAGTGCTGCACATTTTGCGGCAACGAACTCGTGATATCGAAGTGAAAAAATACTGTATAACCCTGCTAGAGAAATTGGGCAGTTTTAAGTATACCCGAGAAATTTTGAATGCACTTGATTTTGAGGCGCGCAATGAAGTTCGCCGGCTAGGATCAAACCCGATTATGGAGAATTTATTAAACGAATTGTTAAATTGGAGGCAAAATTAATATATGTATCGCATGTTTGTTTAATTTTAAGTACAATGTATGCCATTAATATCGTATCGACTATATTTATTATAAGTTAAATAGGATTTGGTCTAATTAGTGAATCTAGAATAATAATAAGACAATAAAATTAAAAATACCCAAAGTTTTGACAATATTTTATCGTTCCAAGTGCACTATACTACGTACTTTCAAATCATCCTATATTTCTAGTCTAGTCAGAGGCTCTGTTTTCCCTGGTACTATATACTTTTAAAATAATACTAATTAAACTCAATTTATATCACTTTAAAGAAATTTATAACTCAAATTCAAATTAAATTTTAAAGTTTGTAAAAGGCACACCAAAGAACATCTAAGAAGCTAAAGCACTTTAATGAAATGCAAAAAAATTTTGTTTATGATACAAACCGAATGTTTTTATATACAACGTATTACATAAATATAAAGTAAATAAATAAAAATATGCTTAAATTAATTTTTAAAACAACATAATACGTTTTTGTTTGTTTTACATTTTTTGTGCATGTTTTCAAACAAAGTGTTGCGTCGAAACCCGGAAGACATGGCGTACCGCTACCGCCCTATTCATTGCAAACAAATGATATAAAATGAAAAAATTCTTTGATATAATTATTCTTAGTACAACCGTTTAATTAAATATATCTGCCTAGTATTATATTTTCTGTAGCTAAATATTATAAAATGAAGTTTTGTAATTTATTTTATATTTTATGTAACCTTATTTGTCTTTCGTGTGCTTTTGGTGAGTAAAAATTGAACTCTAATATTGGGCCAAAATAAGAAAAATAATTTTTTCTAGCAGCGGCAGTACAAACATCAGTTTCATCCACAAATGAAACAAACGAAATCGTAATCTCGTACGAAAATGAATGTCGTGCCCTTTGTGAAAGCTGTGATTGTAATGGATTCTTCTGCGGCGATAATGAATGCATCTGTGAGTGTAAAGCGAATACCAACGCCTTGAATAACTATGCGCAGTGTTTAAAGGACATTATTAAGGATAATTTGTATAAATATAACATATCGGTTCAACATTTAAATGATTCATCGAACGACGTTAAGAAATCGAAAGATTCTAGAAGGATGGATAATATTAGTAAGACGATAAAGAAGCGAAGCATTTCCTGGGTAATGCAACCGGAAGGTACCAATATCGAAAAGGAAAAAGTTTTTATGGCTGAGGATTTTAAATTTAAACCACTTAATTTGGATTTTGTTGGGAATCCGTTTGGTGCACTAAAAGGTCTAAGTGGCTTAAATTTACCAACTTTGGCCAAATCTCCTGTCGTAGGCGCCGCTGTACCAGCTATATTATCCGCTCCACCACAAGGTAGTGTTGCAGCACCTGCTCCTGCTCCAGATGTTGCAGCTCCAGCTACAGATGTTGCAGCTGCAGCTCCAGATGTTGCAGCTGCAGCTCCAGATGTTGCAGCTGCAGCTCCAGATGTTGCAGCTGCAGCTCCAGATGTTGCAGCGGAAGCTCCAGATGTTGCAGCTGCTGCTCCAGATGTTGCAGCGGAAGCTCCAGATGTTGCAGCTGCAGCTCCGGATGTTGCAGCTGCAGCCCCAGATGTTGCAGCTGCAGCCCCAGATGTTGCAGCTGAAGCTCCAGATGTTGCAGCTGCAGCTCCAGATGTTGGAGCTGCAGCTCCAGCTCCAACCGTCTCAGCAAAAAATGATGACGCAAGTCCTCTTGTTGGTGGTGAGCAGGATGTTGGAACAGCAGCACTTGCAGCACTTAAAGGTGTTAAACTAGGAGCACTTGCTGGAATAATCGGAAAACTAAAAGCTATTAAGTTGCCTTTGGTGAAGGCAAAAGTTCTTGGCGACGCAGCAGTTGCAGCTCCAGGACCCATTACTCAGCCCTTAGAAACATTATAATCCTTAGTTGTTAATATTGTATTTTTTTTATATATTTTTTGTTACTGTAAAATAGAACATTTAGAGTAATAAATGCTTTAAAATTAGTAAATAGTTTTTTTACTCAGTCAACATCCCAGAGTTATATTTATGTTATTTGTTATATGTTCATTGGGATCATTTTAACAGCATTATAGAGCATGTGATAGAGAATTCAAGAATTCAATGTAGTGATTTTATAACATGCGAGGCATTTAATTTTATCTTTTTGACTGTATAACTGTTCCGTTTTTGGCTAGTTTTATAGTTACATCGTGTCAAGCAGAGTTTATTTTAGCTATGACAAAAATCAGAAAAGTATCTATACTAGAGTGCGCAACAACAATAAAACAAATTATTTTATCGTTTCTTAAAGCCTATTGCAAAGAAACTACTGCTGTACTATTTCACTAATTTCTGGGATCACTAATTTCTGTGAGCTCCGTATGTATTTGCTAGGAGTAACGTTAAGTCTAGGTACACTTCCTCGATAACGAATCGTTCAATCGGCTAAGTAAAATTTGTTGTTTGATGCTGATAATATCAAATATTATTTATCATCAACTATAAACAGTTTAAAAATATTATTGCTAGAGAATTACAATGGACTCCTCTTGGACGAAATTCTTATTAAATATTCAAGCCCAACTATTTTTCTAAATATTCTTTACTTTTTCATAGAAATATTTTGGAACAAAAGATTTTTCGGTTCGGGTTTCATGAACCTGCCCCAGGGTTTCGCGTTCAATATTACGAAAGCTATCTAGATTTGTGAAACAAAAATGTCGAAATTCAAAAAAGCAGATACTACGCATTGCCGTTCTAGAAATGTGTCAAACTGTAGTTGGATATTCAAAAATTCATGAACGTCGGAACAAGAGGAGAATCTGATGCGTTTATAACCCGAAGCAACGTAAGACTAATAATGCTAAGCAAATGGTATAGCAATGAAACCAGCTAAATTATAATTTTTGTTGTTTATAATATCGTTATTCCAACCAAATAGTTTACAGAAAATGTGTTCAGCGACGCTTTCCTTTGCCTTTTTTATTGTGTCCGCCGCCACCTTGGTGACTATGCTGTGTCGAAGATGCCTCACTCGCCCCTGCACCGCGACCACTCTGTCGCGTTTTCAATTGTGGAATCATTTTTCCTAAATACAAAAGTAAACTATCCCGCGAAGGAAAATTAGGATTGAATGGAGTTCCATCATCATTTTTTAGTTGAACGCGAATTCTGCCTCGATATAGCAATTCTTTATTCGGCTCCCGTGGATATTGCTTGTTTTCTACCCCCACTCGTAAATTTTCCACCGCTAAAATATCTTTAATTTCCTGGTAGGTCGGATTCTCAACACAACAATCTTTTGAAATACGACGACCCTCTTGGCGAGTCTTCTTACTGTTTATGTATGCTGGATAAATGCAGACCCATCTATAATTATAAATAAATGAAATCCACAATCTGAAACAAACCATATAATAATACCGTTCACGATCACTATGCTTTTTGTCCGGTGACCAGGCCAAAACAGGAGCATGTCCAGCCATTTCAATATTTTGTATTCACGAAAATCACAAATATGTACGTGTCTCGTTGACAGATGGTAATTTAAATGTCAATTCACCATTCAGGGCTGCGGGCTTACATCAATATTAATTTATTTCCCTTCCATCGCACATCTGGCACCACCAATTATTCTGTTCAAATTTATATTTGTGCTTATCAGAAATCTTGTGTCCGCGATTTCAGAATGTCATCTCTTTATTTATACCTACATTTGTGATTGTTGTTATTTATTACGATATTTTAATTTTTATTAATTTTAGTAGTTGTGTATCAGAAAATATTAAAGGGATAAATAAAAATCAATTTTCATTTTTACAAACTTATCTGATAATTATTTTCCGGTTTTAGTGTGATTTTTATATAAAAAATAGGTAATCAATTTTAATTTCTAATAAAAATGTCGACATGTTCTGCATCGGAAATTTTGACATAATAACTCGATTTTAAAATTGTTATTCTATTTAATTAGAGAAATGATTAAAATTTAATTATATTTAGACTGTAAGTACATTATTTATATATTAATTTAATTAGTTCAATTGGATTGCTTGGAATTTAATTTTCAAAAAATACTGCACAAAATGTGAAGACAATATCGATTTTTTTTGTACGTCTCTGTGTACTTGAACCTCTTTATAACGATGGCCTTAAATTAATGTACTCTTGCTTGCTTGAAATTTGTGACAAAAAGATTTATCGATAAATATGTGAACCGCCGTTCGAATACATGCTGATTACAATTTTTATTATAAAACAATGAAAATTGGCCCAAGCGATGTGTAAAATCGGAGAATAACATTGCAATTTTTTATAGATTTGGATTTCCTAAAATTGCTAATTATCATAATTAGAGGGCTCGATATAGATTTGTACGTATACTTGTTACAAGAATAGCAGAAATGTTATGCAATTTCAATTTGATTGTAGTTGTTGGACATATTTGGTATTACCAAATACAGTATTACCTAATGGTGTACAAGATACCACAGGCTCGATGCCGATTTTTCTTGAGGTTTCCTCACTATCGTGATTTTACAATTTTGAGAGAAGAAATCCGCGTTTAATTTCTTCTGCAATCGGTAAAACGATCACTATAAATCGGTTGAGTATTCTCCTTCTAGAATACTAATTGATTTTGATATGCAATTTTAAACCATGTAAATCATGGGCGCTAATTATTGTATTGACAAAGTGGAATCATTCCTATGTAGATTAAGTAGCCTTATGTCATTTTTTTTTTCAAAAACGGTAAATATACATATGAATTATTAAGAACTGCGACGAGTTACGGATTATTTCTTAGAAAATCAAATTATCTATCTTCCCGTTAGTCCGCAAAGATGGTATTTGTAAGTTTAGGTTAGAACCTAGGTGTTTTAACTTCTGATACCTAATAATATATTATTCTTTGATTTTATTCGTTAGTTATTTATTCTGTAAGTTGCAAGTTTAATTGTATCCAGATGACAAAGAGAATACAGGTTAAAGCAGGAATTTGTCATTTAGGAGGAATATTGTAATTATGAAATTATCTGAAAAATAAAATGTGTCACAACTTGAAAATAAGTATGTTCGAGCGAGGCCGTATGTAGTAATATTAAATTTTAATAATCCCCATACCCTCTTAAAAAGTTTGTTAATTTGGTTAGTAAAAGGTTAAAAATGTTTTAAATATATGTCATCTAGGCTTCCTTGTTTCCAAAAGCACAGCATATCCTTCTTTACGGCTCTTTGAAATGTAGTTACAACGTTTGAAGTGATTATTTATGAAGAAATTTTATCAAACGATAGTTACTGCATAATTTTAAAGTAAATTCATATGGTACTGTGTGGACCAAAACTTAAATTTTACTCTACTCTCACTACTTATTGAATCTAAAGAAGTTCAGTGCACAATTTTTTCACTACTGTTTTGTTTTCTACTCTATTCAATACAAATCAAAGATAGATAAATTTTCCATACAAAAATTAAGCTTTGTCGTGTATACATATGTATTTACTTTATAATATATAAGCCTAAATTACACATGCGAGAAAACGATAAGTGCTTATTGCACAATTACATTTTTAGAATTTAGTTTAGTTTAGTTTCCTCTCTTTTTAAACTACAAAAATTAATTCACATTACAATTCTGAAAAAATTGTTTTTTACTTATCCGTTTTATTGCATGTAGTGTGCGATATATCTATACAAAATTATATGTTGTCATTATCCAAGAATGTAATTATATAATGCTTGCTGTTCCAAGTAGTTGGACCAATTGGTCAGCAAAGAGCAGTTTGAACTAATTCTAGCGGCCTTGGGCTCGCTTTCTTCACTAAATAGTAATCTTGTGTGTTTAAAATTATTTCAATTACACACACTTCACAAACAGTGATAATCTACATAATTCACATCATAATTTAATTTACTGATACCAGTTGATACCAAATTTCTTATCCCCGACTTTAGCAATTTTTTCATTAGCAATTAAAGCTTCGTCATGAGCTTTGGTTTTCAACTTTATTTCATATAACGGCTTCAATTTTCGTACTCAACAACACGGTTTTACTATTTACTTTAATTGCAGCTTTGGGTTTTGTGAAATTAAATTCACCATTCGATGTGATTGCATTCACACTAAGCAAATTTAATCTAAGGAATATAAACACTTTATTTAATATGCCTTTCTCCGTTTTAACTCGTCCAACTGCTCCGGTTTTCATAGACTCCGATTGCTTGGCTATCTCTGTCATTGACTCAACCATTGAGTTTAGATACTTCTTTTGATTTATCATGTGTGACGAACATCCAGAGTCCACTATCCAAGACATTTCTTGAACTTTTTAATTTTCAGAATTTTGCATGAAAAAACCAAATTTCTTCTCGTACCGCGTTCTTATTTGCACTTGATATTTATTTTTACGAAAATAACAGTCCTGTTCAGTGTGGTTTGACTTTCTGCAAAATTAATATAGTGCACTTTGAGTATACGTAGACAAAGTACTCTTATTCGGACAGAAACGAGCAAGATGGTTGTCATTAGATACGAAACACTATCTCTGCTGATTTGGATGCAACGTTATGATGTATTTCATCCGCCTAAGTGTCGCGTTCACGAGCATGTTTCGCTAACAATCTTGCGGGGAGGTTTGTGATTGTTCGCTCAATCGTTTTTGTTGACTTTCACGCTGTGACGAAATGCTTATTTATCCGACAACGTAGCAAGTATTTAAGTTATTGTGTCGTCGATCTTAGTGTTTAAAGCATTTAACCGAAACGCCAAACTTTCGAGCTGGCTTATATGAGCTGCAGGACCACTATTTTTATTGAAAACATAGTTATAAAAATCCTGAAGTGAATTACACTTTTGTTGCTCATTATCCAGCTGATAAATGGCGCAGGGTTTCTCGAACATTTGATGAGCAGTTTCACAGTTAATGGTATGCATTAATGGATGGTTAGTTACCGTCGTAATTATTAATTTTTGCACCTTGGCATCCGATTTTATTCAGTTTTCGAGTTTGTTTGTATATATTCTTCATCTGGCTTAATGGGTTTGCTATTCATATACTCTAAAAATCATAGAGCTTTTAATAAAATCGTAAGTTGAAATTTTCATATTTGAAAATTACTGTCATCTCCATTAAATTTTTCCATGTTTAATATATCTTCTAATACATTAGAAGATTCCATATCGACGATGAAATATTTTTATTTTAATCGCTACTGGTCTTAGTTTAATGATATTTAGACACCATCCTTTACTATGTAATTTTGTTAATATTCACACAAATCTTTTTTTTTACTTGTCCACGTGCTATCAAACCGAACCTCTAAAATGGGCCCATAACCTGTTGAGAGTTTTACAGGTTTGTTGAGTTTTTCTTTAACAAAGTAACAGGAATAATGGGCTTGTTTTACTTCGCCAGGTTTTTATAAATCGAGTTATATTTATATTGAATCAAAACTATCTTTATAATTTTATTTATTTGTCTTAATTAATACATCCCATCTACATGAATGTCAACTCGATTCTGATGGATCTCAAGGTAACTAATTTAATTTGAAATTTAATTTTTCTTTGACAAACTTAACAAATTAATAACCCAATAAACCACTAGAGTCAGAATACATTTCTAATTCGTAACTGACAACCTGATTGATAATAAGAAGATATTTTAATATTTCAACAAATACCAAATTGATATGCAGTGGTACTTTTAGTGAAACTTGTTTAAAATTAAGTTGACTTTTAATAAATTGGAGAATACAATGTCACTCATTGAAACTTGGTTTAGCGTTGACGAACACCTTTACGAGCTTTGGCACAAACGATAAAGTCATATAAACGATATATGAGCCGTTTATGTTGAAAGTGGTACAGTTACAATTTAACAGTATCTTCATTTTAAAAAATTTTCTATCAATAATATAAGTATCCTGATATGAGATCCTAATACACAAGTAAATCTTCTCGAATGTTGTCATCAATATTTTTAAACATGTTAAAACGCAAAACGTTAAATATCTCGATTTAGAAAGTGACATGCAACTTTCAGAATAAATGGCTCATAAACATATGTATGTATATAGGGTGCTTTTTGTTCCAGGTCGATCTTAATATCGGCCAAGTAGCCGTCTCTCGCCGTGGCTCAAAAGCGAACTCTTTTAAGCACATTTTTCACAACATTTTCGCAGACTTCTGGTTTCATGAAATATTGTCCTTAAGTATCGAGGTTGTGGTTGATTTATTGGTGTGCACACTTCACTTCAAGTTCCTTCATAGGAAGAATTCGGGAAGAGTTAAATCAGGGAACGTATCGTGGTACCACAAAATTGGCTTCTGAACGATTCGTTTGGCCAGCTTTGAAACGTGACTGTAAACATTTCGTTCAGACGTGTCAATATTGGCCTAATTGGAACATTGCCTCCATAATCACTATTGTTTAGCCACAGACAATCAAATGTTTTTCATTTGAACTAAAAATTAAAACAAAATTTGTTTCTGATAATTTCAATGTCATCGCTGTATTTGTGCTTTTCGTTAAATTGAGTATATGTATGCGCAAAAAAAACAAATATTTTTGATTGTACTCGAGTATTTACAAAAAATGCAAACAACATTTAAATTTTTACGTTTACAAAGGATGAAATATCTCTTTCAGGTTGTCTCTGGATTAACTATAATAGGCAGATTCGCTCGAAGGCCTACTGCGATTCCAATGGTTGACATGGCGACAGAAACGATTACCGCCCATTTAATAAGGCCGGCACTATTTTGGCTTTCCCTGGGAATAGGAAATAGAGAAATATGTTTTTGTTTAAATTTTAGCTTTCTGGCCTTTCTAAGAATCAGTTTGGTGTAAATATTTTCGAAACAAAGTTATTGAGAAATTTTAGTTTCACAAAATTTTTATAGGGAAAAATAATTTCCAAGTAAATTTTTTTCCGAAAATATTTACACCAAACTGATTCCATCAGTAGGCCAGAAAAATACAATTTAGATAAAAATGTTATGAAAGTAATTTCCCCAATTGCCTATTTCCAAGGTATGGCAGCATAGTACCTCAGAGTGGATACAAAATTTCGGAGTACCAGAAAAAGTTCTAAGTGGTATCGACAGATAAGTTGGTCTCAGATATAAGCACATCGCTTGCCGAGCTCGTATTCGAAACAACTCAATATCTGGAGAATCCTTCACTACCGGTAAAACAAATTTAACCAAAACTCAGTTCATGCCATACTAACTATGCTCTACATATTTCATATGACGATCATCAAATTAAAGACATCATAGCCGAAAATGGTAAAATTCTAAATGAAAACTACCTTAAACATAAAAAACACCTTTTCAAAAAAAAATTTCCGTCATTTAGTTTGTTACAGTGCTCTATTTTGTCAGTCCATATCAAGTGTGTTTTGTGATTTTTATACTGAACAAAAATATCGAACAAAGAATTTGTCTCAGGTTTTGTATTGCAAATGGAATTTCGTGTGCCGAATCGCTGAAAATGTTACTGAAGCCGTACGGTGAATCGACTTTATCAAAAACACTGCATTTGAATGGTACAGTGCATTCAAAACCGGTCGAGATAAGGTGGAAGATTTGCCCACTCTGGTCGGCCGCCAACGTCTTCAACTGAAGTTAACATCAATAAAGTGAAGGAAAGAAATGGCGACGGAAAATCGTCATATAGGTTTGAAAGAGATAACCGCTGGACTTTCTGTGTCTCATGAATCAATTCGTACCATTGTACACGATTGTTTGGACATGAATCGCTTTGCCGCTCGACTAGTTCCGAAAGACCTGATTTTTCTTCAAAAACTCAATTGCGAAAAGGTCGCTACATTCATAAAATGCATTATAGTCGGTGATGAGACATGGGTTTACGAGTTTGACACGCAAACCAATCAACAACCTTCGGAATGGCCCCTTCCAACTGGGTCGAAACCGAAAAAACCACGTCAAAGTCGACCAGAAGTGAAGATGATGTTGATTGTTTTCTTTGATTATCGCGTTGTTGTGCACTCGGATTTCTTGCCAAAAGGTTAGGCGGTAAATAAAGAATATTATCTGGTCGTTATCAGATGTTGAAGGGAGCAAATTCGTTGAAAAAGACCAAGTTTGTGGAAAGAAAACTCATGGATTTTGCACCACGACAACGCACCAAAAACTCAAGTGAATGGCTCCGGCTGGTTTTCTTCTCTTTCCAAAACTGAAATTACCACTTCGGGGCATCCATTTTTAGTCGATAGAAGACATAAAAGAGAATTCGAGGCGAGAATTGAAGTCGATTCTGGAAAAAGCGTTTCAATAATGTTTTGATGATCGGAAGGGGCCTACTTTGAAGGCGATACTATAAATTTGAATACATTTTACGTTTTATTGACCAATTTCCGTTACTTCTTTAACAGATTGAGAGTTTTTTTAGTGTCTACGTTTTATGGGCCTGCATACATATAAACTCCATATATTGTGATATGGCCATATACATACACAGACACTGGTACGGTTAATTGGAATGAAGAGTAGAAAGATTTGAAAAAAATTGTATCCTTTGTTTTAAGGTATAAACAGAATCAGAGATACAGCGGCAAGCGACAACGCTTTTATAATTAAAATACACATAAACCAGATGCTAACACAACCAATGTCGCTGACGATGACAACAGTGTTATTATTGTTATTATTTCTAATTTGGTCCTCGTCGCTGCGATGGTATCAACTAATTTGAGTTTATTATGCTGGTATCAATTATTTTAGAACTGTTATTAAATGAATTTTATTCAAATCTGAATGACGTACGCAGTGTTTCTTGTAAAAAAACTAAAAAAGAGCCGATAAAAAGATACATGATTTAATTTACGGTTATTTTGTTATTATTTTTCTTGTTTCGTCGCTTCATCACTGACGCTCTTGTTGTGTTTACCAACGCGACATCGCCGGTAGACAAATTTATTTTGTCGATGTATCTTGCCGCTGAATCTCTGGTTCTGTTTATACCTTTAGACACCAACACAGAAGATACAAATAGAGTGCACACAATCAGTGCCTATGTATGATATGGCCATATCACAATATATGAACTTTGTATGTATGTAGGCCCAAAAAACTATGAAAATGGAAAACTATGGAAATCCCTTTTTGTAAAGTTTTTTACTTTATTTATATCCCGTGACTGAAAAATAAATTTTCATTCTTCTGAGCGTGAACTTTGTTTATTTATCTTTCATTTTGATTTTCATTTTTAAGGTAGTTTTCAATCAGAATTTTATCATTTTCCCCTATGATGTCTTTTGATGATCGTTGTCTTAAAATATATAAAGGATAGTTCTCTATGTCATCTATTCTTACAAACACACAATCTTTAATTTGATGATCGTAGATATACGACGATCATCAAATTAATGACATCCTAGTGGAAAATGGTTAAATATTGAATGAAACTACCTTAGAAATGAAAAATAATTGATCCAATTAAAGATAAATAAACAAAATTGACGCTCAGAAGAATGAAATTTTTTTCTGCCACATTTACTAGATATAAATAAATAAAGTAAAACAAAACTTTACAAAAAAGAATTTCCATAGCATTGGTATGAACGTTTTTTTTTTATGTTTACGTTTTTATGAACCTGCATACATAAAACCCGTATTTTTTTAGTTGCCTTCTACTTGGCCGTGTACATATACACAGGGATACAATGCAACCGACGATTAATCGCCGGATTAATCGTCTGTTTGGGTCCATACAATTCAACATTATTGTCGACGAAAATAAACGTCGAATAATTATGTGCCTAATAATTTTACAAAAGTTGAATTGGATCTTCTTGATATCCGATTTGGTTGAATAACAAAGTAATATTTTTATTCTTGTAAACCTCCGTTTCAAAATTATATTTCATATTTTAGTTATCAATCGTAAATTGTTGTTCTGGAAAGCGGGAAATAGAATCCCATCTTATTTTAGTGATCAGTAAATATCATCTTAGCAACTTATATATCTGATTCATTTCCATACAAAAGTAGATACTAATTTAAACTAAGATTTAATTTAGTTATTATTCATCTTTCAATTGTATAATAAAAAGATATTTCTTTTTTAGTTCTTAACAATAAAATAAATCAAATTGTTCCAATTAATCATAATATTTAAATTTAACTTGCTTAACAATAACACACTGTCGTAATATGAAATGCGGCCGATTCGTTACTTATCACTACCAAAACATTTCGACATTTAAATTTCTTTTTGTATAATTTCAGATTTAAATTCACAAAATGTTACAATGAATTTTGCTTTTATTCGGTAAGTTAATTAACAAATATATAAATAAGGTGGCTTGGAAATCTGTCTATTCTTAGAGGTTTGATTGATTAGATCGATCACTTGCACAGAGCCGCATCATAATTTTAGACTATCACTATATCCGGTTATATTACTTCGTGTAGTGTAATATTTGTATTTTGTTGAATGAAAACCGAAGAATTAAATCACCTTTTCAGGAATATCGTGGATAGATAGATAGATAAAGAACATAATTTTTTTTCTTCTTTTATTACTTCAATTAAATAAGATATGTAGTTGTCATCTTTCTTGAATGCGGAAGATAAATTAATTTTTTTTGTTATTAAAATTTAACGGTTTGGTCATTATAGAACCATGTAAGATTATTTTATGTTTATTCAACGGTATAATTCATCATAATACATTTAGTAATTTCTTTAAAGTTTGTTGTACTTGTGGCTGTTTCTGACTTAGATTCTGAGGTGGACACTATTTTGATTGTTCAAACCAAGTTTATATACCTATTTGTCATCGATAGTCTATGCAGAATGTGATATTTGCTCTAAGGCCACATTTTTTACTTTTTGTAGTGCGAACTTTTATTAATTAAAGTTTTATTAATTAAATTGCGTTGAAAAATTAAAACTTTATATTTTTCAACCTTGACCAACCTTCACAATTTGAAATAAATGAAATCACCTTCAGAACATAAATATTTATTATATGTTGAATTTAACTGTAAAATATGGGCAGTTATATTATGTTGCCATTTTGGGTATGATGATCAAATGCAAATTGATGAAGGTTTCTATCAAATTCATGATCCGCTCTATATACATTTAGTGTGTGTATCTTTAAGTAATTTCTTTAAGGTAAGGATTGTTATGAAAATATGTATGGAATTTTTAATTTGGTGCAAAATATTACCATCAAAAGTGACACATCAGAATGTTCCCACATATAATAACGTCATGAGAAGAAGTATGAAAATCGCTCGGCGTTGTTGGCGATCGTAAATTCATTTTTTATCGACTTATGGTCTCTCCCTGTACACTACATACTATGCTATCGAGAGCGACACAAAATAATAATAATATCATTCAAATTTTAAACGTCAGCTCTGCATTATAAGGAGATGCTCGATATTTTTTTTTGAACCACAAATCCGCTAAGTAAAATTCAATCGAATGTTAATGCAATTGATTAATTAAATACCAGGTCGAAGACTTTTATAATTAAACTAAATACTTGACTATTTTTCTAAGTGCTTCTAGATTTTTTTTTCATTATTTTTAATTATTAAAACGATTTGGAACAAATTCGTGTTTTAAAGACAAAAAGTGCAATTTAATACTCTGAGCTAGTACGACATCTGCTGGCGAACTGTTCCATTAAGTTTATTTTAAATAATGAGGTTATTTTTAACATCCTGTTGTTATTTTATTTCCCGTTTTCATTTTTAGTGCAAAAGGTCTGACATAGTGATTTTTTGTACTAATTAAAATGCAATATTTTATAAAAATAATTTTTTCGTATGCAATTTCAATTAGAATATAGAAATATATTTTGGCCATCTTTCAAGGTGTGAATAGCGCTCCTAGCGGGACGAATAAGAATTTGTATTGATAAAAACAACAAAATATAACATACAATTTAAGTACAATAATTGGCCTGATATACATTTTTCTGTTATGCCTATCCGTTTAATACATTTACTGAAGACAATGAATTCAAAAATTTAGTGTAACCGGGTTTCTTCAAGAATTAGTAATGTGACCGATTCTGTGATTTTAAATTGTATGTTAATGTTTTGTTTATTATTCTCAAAACTAATAAAATTTTATGGCGGCAGGGTCGGTCCCAATAATGCAACAGCCAATAAAATAAATGTAATTAATTACGAAATTTAGTTTATTAGTGGACCTTGAATTCTGAATTAACTTCCCGGGTGATGTTAGCTAATTTGGCCCAATTGTAAAGGATTTGGGCTGTTTCGATGATCATGCTGAATTTGATGGAACTAGACTTTAAATTTTTCTGTTTTATCAAATTCTGTAACGTAATCAACTGGAGTAGAAGAGAATTAGACGTAGGCTTAGTTAATGATGATGAAATGCAATTGATGAATGTGATTTAATAGTTATTTAATTTTTGAACCATGTTCTGGAAAATATATTCTTAACGGAACTGAAGTGTCGAAATGACATTCGGGATTTTTAATATAATTTTAAAACCATTTTTATTCGAAGTTGTTGTAGATTACTAGCCAGAATTACATAATTATTACAGCGTAGTGTCTAGGGCTCCTCCAAAGACCTACGCCGACTGGTTGTTGATAGAACGCTCCGCTCTGCCAAAGGGATTTAAATAAGCAGAATATAACTGCTCCTTCCACTAGAAACAGCTATTGTTAGCCTACACAGAGAGACAGGCTTTCCTGGAATTCCCAGATATACGACCGCGGCATAAAGGTTTTCGCGATTGATGTTATCATACGCCTGTTGAAAGTTTATGTAAAGTTGCGGAGTGGAAATATTGTACTCCCGATTTTTCTCGAAAATCATCCGAACTGTGAAGTAGTTGACCGGTTGGGGCGGGAAGAGGGAGGTGGGGATGATTCTAGCAAGAACAACATTAGCAAGCACTTTGTAGGCGGTATTTAACAGCTATGCTCGGTAATGTTTACATTTGAGACGGTCATCGTTTTAGGCAGCGGATAGATGAGTGCGATCTTCCATTCATCGGATAGCTCCTCCTGGTTCAACAGGAAAAGTTTTAAAAGGATACAATTGTAACCATTTGAGCCACATTAATTTTACGTTTGCCGAAATATATATTGAAAAGTTTGAACATTACAGACCGAGTTGAGTAAAAAATTATATAAAATTATTAACCAAACAATACTCTAACACTTTCTAATTGCTAAATCCAGTATAAATTATCAGAAATGCGGAAATTTATAATTTGATAGGGGAATACGGAATGAACCAGCAGCAGTAACGAACCGATGAAAGTAGTAAACTACTCCGATAGTAGTACGTCCGATAGCACTGATGCTTGCATTGCACCCTTCTCCTCCTCTATGACATTGATTTTATTTTATTTCGTTTTTAATCAATTACAAGCCAGAAATGTATTAGAAGCAAAAAACAATATGCATACGTCATGGGCATTACCATGTCTCAAAAATAAGCGTGCGCCGATAAAAATGCACTAACTATTTACTTAAAATAAAATAGTTTATAGCATATATGTACATAAAAAATAGATTGAAAAACGGCGCAATATGTATTTACAGTAAGAACATTAAAAATATTGCATCGGTCTCACTCTTTACAGAAGTTAGAAACCATGTAAAGTTTTTTACATACTATGCATCCACACGTGATATCATGATATCTCTATCAAACTTCGTTTCTCTCCCATTTACCTATAAAACCGGTATTTTTACGCCATAATAAAACCGAGTTTATTGGTGAAGGGGAAAGAAATGAAGTTTGATACCTGTATCATGATATCCCGTGTGGACACATAGATAGTAAACAATAATAATAAACGTATAATATAGTAAAATTAAAACAAAACTAAAACACTTATCTTATGTATGGATGTATCCTTGTAAACAACATTAAATCTTCTAATAAAGCTTTACTTAAATTTTTATTATTACCACAAATACACAAACACAAAACTAAAATAAATTAAATTAAAAATATTTATTTTTCGATAGACGACTGTACTCGTCTATGGCCAAACACCAACCAGAAAGCCACACAAGCATTTTTCAGTGCATGTATTGAATTTATTAAAGTTGCCATTGCAACATACTCAGTAGCACACTATCAGATTGCAAAGTTTGTCCACTCAGAGCGCTCGGCTGGAGTAGAAAACTTCATCGAAAACCTTTTAAAATAAAAACCAAGAAAATCGGTACTAATTAATATCCGTGGTATGTACACTTAGACATATTTTATCGTTGGAAAATCTAAAAAGCCGTGAGTGGGTCTATCGTCCAACTTATTTTAATTAACTTACTTAACTGTGTAAAATTGTAGAAATTGTTTCGATCGGATCTTTATAAATTATTATCGCTATTTAAATCGAGTTGAAGCGAGTACAATGTAGAATTATATAAAAGTTACCGTATTATCTACGTACTCGGTGAATTAAACGCAACAGCGTTAAGTTGATATTTTTAGTTGAACGACGAAATTGCGATCCAAATTATAAAATTTTATTCATTTTAAATAATTCATAAAAATAGGTATAACTATAAAACAAGCAAAAATGGCTTCTAAAGCTGTTGCGCCTCTTTGGCAATTTATATATCCTTTCTCTTTTGAATATAACCGAATTCTTTATATTTTATAGAAAAGTGAAACCGTATGGGATTGATGAAATTGTCAGAATTGCTCATGTACATATTTATAAACTATTGTAGCGTCGTTTGGTAGTTAAGCGCGTAGCTTGCTACTCTACGATTCGTTTCGTTTCGTTCCGCACCATTTTTTCATATAAATTTATAAATGCATGGACTGCTAAGTTTATATTTTTCATATAAAAAACTTCTTATGTGCTCCAGGCTTAAAACTCTACTTTGCCAAAATTGTCCAAAAATGGGTATATCTTTCAAATCATTTTAAGTTCACAAAACTGTAGATGTCGATATAGTCTTCTTTTATTGCAAAGTCAAATAAATTTTCAAGTTATTAGACGGTTTTTTAAAATCACAGTAGCTCATTAGAAATGTTATTTCAAAAATAATAAATTTTACAATTTTTTTGCATCAAACGGTAAAAGCTGGATGAGGGATGGAGATAGAAGAGGGAGGTGTTCAAGAAGCTTTAATTGAGCTAATATATGATTTTAAAACAATTCCTCGTATAAAATTAAAGCTTTATCTCAAAAGTCGATGAAAATAAAATCAACTTGTTTAATTCATTAGCTCCCAATACTAACGCAAGGCGGAAATAAAAAAAAGACACATTTCGATAGCCTATTAGTAAGACTCAGTAGTTCATGCATTATTTAAATAGATGTTACTAGAGTTAAAGTAGTCAATAGATTTTGACGTGATTTTTCTGTCAGATGGCATTTCAGCGCTATTTGTATCAAAACATAATGTAATACTTTACTCCATATGAGATAGAAGCAAACTTCAAAAAACTGCTTAAAAATTTTTAAATGAAAATCTCGTTCAGTTTTTGTTTTTCTGATTAATTTTACGAAAAAAAATCTAACAATCTATTACCTATGTCGCTAGAATTATTATGTAATTAAATTTATATGAACAATGATTACATTTTGTTGTGCAAGAAATATTATAAACTTTAGAACTAGTTTTTGTACAAAACAAATGAATGTGATAAATTCGTTCCAACGCTCTTCTAACATTTCGATGCCTTTTTGAGAGAACGATTTATCTTTGGCCTCAAAATATTCGTTTGTTTCGGCAAAATTTCTTTTCCTGGACCATATTTTAAGGTCTGCGAACAGGTAGTAGTCGCTGCGAGCCAGAACCGGAGAATACAGTGGATGGGAAAGAAATTCGAACTTCGCAATTCATGCGATTTTTCTATCGTAGGCATCGATTTATTAGACGGTGTATCTTTCATTTGGAGCCTTTTTTCGCAATTTCTTGATGGCCTTTCCTTTCTCAAGATAGTCGACAAATAAAATACGTTGTGCATCCGAAAATAAAGAGGCCTAAACCTTTCTGGTTGCTTTGAACGCCTTTCATCGGCTGCTACTCAGCTAATTGACGATTTAATTCCAGAGAGTATCTAGTGGTGGATCTGCGTTTCCGCGGCACTTTCTTTGAACAGTCCTCATAGACAAATGTTCATACAAAATAGTGTATACATTGCCAAGGTGTCAGTTATCTCAAGCAACTTCACTTTACGGTTTTTCAAAACGATTTTGTGCATTTTTTTATCTTTCCGAGAATAACTGCCGAATTTAGGCAACCGTTTTGTTCAGCATCATCGGTGTTTGTATTAGTAGCAAATCAACGCTCGACGGTTGTCTTCGAAAAAGCAGAGTCCTTATAACACATATCCTGCCACTGCTTTGCTTGAACGGTATTTTTTTCCATAAATAAACAGTGTTTAGTCAACCCACGATGTTCATTTTTTCTATTGTTTTGAAAATCACAAAAGTAGAGTTATACTAAAACAACTATAACTTGTAAAATAATAGTTGGATTGTTATAAAATTTTGACACATATCGTTTGAAGGTTGGTACTTTCTAAAAATCATATGAATGTTTTATTAGATGTGTCAGGCTTGGGACTTATTGATCGACGGATTAGATTAATATTACTTTGATAAAATATTTTTCAAAAAGGTTGTTGAAACCTGAAATGGAAGCCATCTCAATTTTTTGGTAGAAGCGTTGGTCTGGTCTTTGATTAGTACATAATTAATTTGAAAATTTCTCTGAGGCTCTTTCTCGTATAAACTAATGCCAATTTTGGATCGCTTAGGAAGTGGCGCTAACTACCTAGGCGGCGTTGGAATTTCATAAACATATATATTAATAAATAATAACGCAAAGTTATAAATAATGATATTACCAAACCTTTCATTTTCAAATATTATTTTATTCTAACTAAACGTACTTAAAATTATAAATGTTGACAATAGACGCTTTCGGAAATAGACCAGGGTAACTTTTGAATGACTTGTTGACAAAAATTACCCGGTCTATTTTCGGACATGTAGAGTAGCTTTAGGGTAATTTAGCTTCAGTTGTTTTTTTTTATTTCTGTCTTTCTGTCTATTAAATTCTGTCACAAAAATTAAAGTAAACAATTTTAAAGTGCACACTATATACAAAAATGTTGTATCTATTAAAATACTCGAAATGTAATCTTAATTTTTGTATACACAGGGTAAGTTGAGTGACTTTGTTATCATCGTTAGGAGAATTAAAATTACTCAAAAGTTACCCTTTATTAGTTACTAGTTACTCTAGCCTAGTAAAAAAACTTCCAAATTTGAAAAATCTTCCGAGGTACTCAGCATTGGAATAATGCCAACTAAGATGTATACATATACATCTTAATCGATTTACAAAATCTGTTTTATTCGAACAACAATTTTTTCTTTAAATTCATGATACAGAAGATTTTCTAACACGATAATGTATGTATTAAAAGCTTCGATGTCCATGTTGAAACATCCGAAATCCAGGCTGCGCTTGTTGAAGATGGATTTAAGATACAGAATGTATATAGGATCATGAACCGCTTGAAGCAATCACAACCAATGGTCAAAGTCGAACTGGATATATCCGAAAGCATTTTGAAAAAAGGAGAAGTTCATCCAATATAATAGTTTATATTAGTACCTTATACACAGACGCATAACGGTTGAAGAGCCAAAGAAAACGTCCAAATCAATAAAGTGTATCAAATGCCAAGAATATGGTCACTCAACGACTTATTGCAACACATGCGAATATAAATTTGCATACGCCAACTCGTTCCAGAACATCAACCAGCAAACCAACATACGCAAGCGTTCTCTAAGGTGAATCCTCAAATGCTGAGCCTACCCTGAATAACTGCATGCAACTGATGAGGAAGTTAATGGCAACAATGCAAAATATGCTACAAGCAATGCTACAAAATCAAACCATGAAACTAGAATGTCTTCGATAAATTATCTGAAGATATGCCACTGGAACGCAAACGGTATAAGCCACCACAAACTCGAGTTACAACATTTCCTAGCAAAACACGAAATTGATCTTATGCTAGTTTCTGAAACCCACTTAACCGATAAACACAATTTCAGAATAAATGGTTACGAAGTTTATGACACAAAACATCTCTTGGGCAGAAGTCGAGGAGGAACTGCTTTTATTATAAAAAGGTGGATTTACCATCATGTTCTAAATTATTATAACACTGAGGAAATTTAAGCGACCTCTGTATGTGTTGACCTCGATAAAGAAAGCTAAGTGTTTACTTCAATATATTGTTCTCCAAATAATAACATTTCGACAGATGTCTACAAAACAAATTTCGCAATCCTGGGTCAACATTTTATGGTCGCCAGTGACTTTAATACCAAACGGGTTCAATTGGGGTTCAAGATTGACTACTCCAAAGGGACATCAATTAATGAATGTTATTCAAGAAAACCACTACGATGTCGCATCGTAAACCACTTTTAGAATTATATTCTGACCACTCTCCGGTCTTACTACATAGCCGGGTTGACCAAAAGTTGAAAACAATCATCTAACGAACATCTTCACTAACTGGTTGAAGTTCAAGATGTACATCAGTTCGCTTATCGACCTAACGTCTACACTGCAGACGGCTAACGATATACGAAATAACAGAGAAACGCCGCTTAAGACGTAACGGGTGATTTTTTAAGAGCTTGAGAACTTTTTTTAAAAAAAAAACGCATAAAATTTGCAAAATCTCATCGGTTCTTTATTTGAAACGTTAGATTGGTCCATGACATTTACTTTTTGAAGATAATTTCATTTAAATGTTGACCGCGGCTGCGTCTTAGGTGGTCCATTCGGAAAGTCCAATTTTGGGCAACTTTTTCGAGCATTTCGGCCGGAATAGCCCGAATTTCTTCGGAAATGTTGTCTTCCAAAACTGGAATAGTTGCTGGCTTATTTCTGTAGACTTTAGACTTGACGTAGCCCCACAAAAAATGGTCTAAAGGCGTCAAATCGCATGATCTTGGTGCCCAACTTACCGGGCCATTTCTTGAGATGAATTGTTCTCCGAAGTTTTCCCTCAAAATGGCCATAGAATCGCGAGCTGTGTGGCATGTAGCGCCATCTTGTTGAAACCACATGTCAACTAAGTTCAGTTCTTCCATTTTTGGCAACAAAAAGTTTGTTAGCATCGAACGATAGCGATCGCCATTCACCGTAACGTTGCGTCCAACAGCATCTTTGAAAAAATACGGTCCAATGATTCCACCAGCGTACAAACCACACCAAACAGTGCATTTTTCGGGATGCATGGGCAGTTCTTGAACGGCTTCTGGTTGCTCTTCACTCCAAATGCGGCAATTTTGCTTATTTACGTAGCCATTCAACCAGAAATGAGCCTCATCGCTGAACAAAATTTGTCGATAAAAAAGCGGATTTTCTGCCAACTTTTCTAGGGCCCATTCACTGAAAATTCGACGTTGTGGCAGATCGTTCGGCTTCAGTTCTTGCAGGAGCTGTATTTTATACGGTTTTACACCAAGATCTTTGCGTAAAATCTTCCATGTCGTCGAATAACACAAACCCAATTGCTGCGAACGGCGACGAATCGACATTTCACGGTCTTCAGCAACACTCTCAGAAACAGACGCAATATTCTCTTCTGTACGCACTGTACGCATTCGTGTGGTTGGTTTAATGTCCAATAAAGTAAACTGAGTGCGAAACTTGGTCACAATCGCATTAATTGTTTGCTCACTTGGTCGATTATGTAGACCATAAATCGGACGTAAATCGCGAAACACTTTTCGAACCGAACACTGATTTTTGTAATATAATTCAATTATTTGCAAGCATTGCTCGTTAGTAAGTCTATTCATTATGAAATGTCAAAGCATACTGAGCATCTTTCTCTTTGACACCTTGTCTGAAATCCCGCGTGATCTGTCAAATACTAATGCATGAAAATCCTAACCACAAAAAAATCACCCTTTATTTGGCAAATTAATCGATCGCCAGATGCAAAACACAACTTTAACCAGTGGCACTATTCTGGTAATTCCCCGGGAATAGGGAGCTTGGGAAAGATTTCATATGTAATTTTTATTTAAATTTTTTTTCTGGCATGCTGAGGTAAAAAGTTAGTGTTTTTTCGAAATCAAAATTAAATGAGGAATAAGTTTCCCTGCCAATTTAGATATGGAAAAATTATTCCCAGTTTATATTAACGTCAAACTTTTCTCCTCAGTAGGCCGGAAAAAATATTTGAACAGAAATTACATATAAATTTTTACCAGAATAGTGCCACAGGCGAAAATAAAACTGCAAAGCATACTACAAAAAAACAAGATGGATTATATGCAAACCTGTCTTAAGGATAAGTCTTATCTCCCCACTCGGACACAGACTACTCATTATGGAAGGCCACTAAATACCTTAAACGGCCTCAGTAACTAAACTCGCCAATTCGTTTTTCTAACGGTGAATGGACTAGAAGTGACGAAGAAAAGCTAAAGTCCTACCTGATCACCGTTTATTAGTGCACATCAAATTCAATTAAAGAAAGCCCCTGGGTATGATCAAATTACAGATGAAAAGCTTAAACAACTGCCTGAGTGTGCCTTTGGACGGCTGGCTCAAATTTTCAATTCAATTTACGAATCAGGATATATCCCTGAGTGCTGGAAATTGTCAATTATAAAAATGATCCCGAAGCGTGGCAAGGATCCTACCAAAGTCTCTTGGTAGGATATAAACCAATAAACTGGTAAATAAACTGGAATCACGAAATATCATCACTAATTATCAATTTGGTTTCAGAGCCGAGCACGGAACCATTGATCAAGAGAAGCCACATAAATAAGGTCAGCAAACGAAGAGATGTTATACTGCTCCGTCGTTTTCTTGGATGTCGCTTTCGATAAAGTTTGCCACGAGAGTCTGCTTCATAAAATTAATCGTAAATTGCCAGAAATTTATCAACTTATGAAGGCGTATTTGTCAAATCGCAGATATTATGTCAAATACAACACCTCTAAATCGGGTGAGAAGGACATTATGGCCTGGTGCTCACCACAAGGCAAAGAGCTTGGCCCAACGTTATATTTAATTTTCACGTCAGATCTACCAACGTATTCGTAAATTATGACGTCTACTTTCGAAAATTATACGGTAATCCTATGTAACCATAAAAATCCACAAACGGCGTCCGAAACTCTGCAACAACATATTTATGACATCGAACTCTGGCTATAGATATGGAAGATAAAGGTCAATGAAGAGAAGTCGATCCACGCAACATTCTCATTTAATAAGCTTACGTGTCCGCCTGTCACCATGAACGGAATACAAATCGGTCAAAATACCTAGGCGTCCATCTAGACCGACGGTTAACTTTGTGAAAACATATTGAAATGAAACGAGACTATATCAAATTAAAACTGCGTACATGATATCAGGAGCGAGTGCGGCACAAATTCCACAGTATCGCACAGAATGTATTAAAACAACAACAAATTGAAAAATATTTCTCGAGTGCGGAACTAGAAGGTGGAGCAAAAGCATTGCACGAAAAATGATTGGTTTTGAGATCGGGAGCGAGTGTGATGCTTTTTATTTTCGATGTCTTGTACGCAAAGTAAAAGTGGATAAAATTCACTGGTTGGTTGATGGGGAAATGTATAACACAATGATTAAACTCATTTGGTCGTATGGGTGTCAATTATGGTAATCATCGTCAAATTCGAATATTGACATTGTCCAACGAACTCAGTCAAAAATTCTCAGAATGACCTTAGCATCCTAACTATCAAAGACGAATTACTAAAGAAGCGGGTCATCTCAAAACGATGGCTGTGACAAATTATAAAGTTTACATAATTACTCCCGCAGATTTGCATAATTACCTTAGTGATTAAGATTTGACAACTTATTGTTATTTTCGTGGTGAAAGATTCAATAAATAAATAAAATCATTAAAAAAACGACAATGCACGTGTTCATAAATCTGGTGCTGCTAAAGCTAAATTTGCGAGGGAAAACATAGATTGAATACGATTGCCCATCGTATTCGCCGGATTTAAATATCATTTAACTGCATATTTACCCATAATTTATGAATTGGACTGATAAAACGAAACGAATCGTACCGGTAGCTTGTCAATATACTGATATGAATAGAAGAACAATTAATTTGATTATTTGTGTCTTTGAGTCTTTCAGAATCATATAACTCCTGTTGATTGCCGTTCCGAATATCATTCCTTTCTTTTGTTAATTTGAAAGGTGACCAGTCGCGTCGTTTGGTGTGTCCGTCTAAACGCTTCGTGCACCTCTGTACCATTATCTGGCTTATTTATTTGTGCTGAAGTCTAGATAACAATAATACAAAATTCTTTAAATCGTTGATTAAAATTTGTTGGTTATCATGTAGGCACGGATAAGGGAGCCGGATGAGAACACGATTATGTATGATGCAATGGATTATAACATCATTTTATTTTATATTTTCAAACTCTCTCATTGAGCATTTTATTTTTTCATGCATACATAAACCATATTATATACGCGTAAGTGATATCGCGCAATGAGACTCGCGATTTTTTCACAATCGCGTTTTTATAGAAAAAATAAACTTTTAACTAGTTGTTTGAATCAAAAAATTCAATACATGCGAACAAAGAAGACGTAAATGTTGGTAAATTCGCGGGTTGTTTAGTAGTGTGTGATGAAGCTGGGATAGTTGTATTTGTTTGTTAATTTTTTTTGTTTACTTATAATTTTTTTTCAGTTTACGATGTACCGTTGAACAGTGTGTAACGTTTTTTTTTTTGTTAAATTCTGTGTGTTTAAATTAATAATTTTAATTTTAATAAATAAGTATATATAAAATATCTTCTATATATACCACATACTATCATATAATATTATGTATTTATTTATTTTTTGGTCTAATTTCACGTGTGATAATTTACTTTTATTTGATTCGATTCTTAAAAATAGCTAAAGTTATTAATTTTTTATGAGGCATTTCTAAATTTAAAAAAAAAATATAAATGTGTGTTTTTAGTGTGAATTAAAATTTATTATATTTTTTTTTTAAATTTTGTTGTTTAATATAAAATAAATTGTTATTTTTAAAACAAAAAAAAGTTAGTTTACAAAATAAAATAGTGACAAATGAAAAATACAAATCGGTTAATTTTACTATATGCGAAAATCATTATTGTTATGATTTCTATTAGGTGACACCGCATGACATAATTATCTATTGATGAATTGAATGAATGAAAATATATTAATAATAATTTTAATAATATATACATTTTAATAATAAATGTAATACATACTAATTGGAAGTAAAATTTTCATTTTATTGTCGTTATCTTTTTAAAAATTATTTTTACGTTTGAATAAATTAGTTTGTTTCGTCAATAAATACATATTCAAAAAAATGCAAAATGAAAATTAACTTCTCTTTCTCTCTCCATAAATAAACAACAAAAAATGCATAAATTAAATAAAAACATAAATTAAAAAATACGAATATATTATTATGAAAGTCAAATCAAATTTGATAAAAAATTGCAGTCTGTCAGCATCCGCATCAATTCAATCAATATGGGATACTTTTAATGCTCCAAGTAAATCATTTGACGCAAATCAAAAATCGTTAAAAGGATTAAAAACAGATAAAATGATGCGGCCGAATACGCTAAATGTTGGAACAAAGGATCGTCAAATTTATGAATCGAAAATTTTTATTGGGTAAGTATTTTTATTTTTTTAATAATATTCGCCGCTGTCTATATAAAGCATAAGGACGTTGAGTTATTCAGTTTTTTCGAAAATGTTTATAAATAAAAATATACGTATGAATTTTATAAAAATTTTAAAATATTTTCATTCAAAAATATAAAAATATTCACAATTTTACGTATGTATTTACGATACGTTTTTTTTTTTCGTTGAACGTGATTTCTTAAGGCCAATTGTGGTTATGTCGCGAAATATATTAAAAGAGATGGTACGGAAATCTCAGAAAAATATGTGCTTTTGTTTTTATTATCATTCTTCCTTAAGCACCCACTGCTGTGCTGTAAAGCACCAAAACAAAATAAATGACGTAATATGCAAAAAGGTGTTGTGATCTCAATAGATTCCATTCTTTTAAAATCGTTTTTAAACTTTCATTTTTATATTTTAACATAAATTTGATTATAAATTTGCATAAGATAATATTGTACCACCTTTTTCAAACTTTCTACTAATATAAAATTAAATAATTGAGAACAGTGTAATTTTTAAAAATTTTAAGGAAAACCTGCTTAACCTAGAAGTCTACTGTATTAACTACTTATAATTTAATATAGCAAATATTCTATTTGTTGTTATATTTCTTGACATTTTAGTCACGATTCTCTCAATGATACTTTATTTATTACACGTGTAAATTTTGGATGTTTCAAGGTAACATTTGAAATTTGAATTCGCAATTCTCGTTGAAGTGCGTGTATTTACTCCTACGTTATGTTTTCAAAACGATTTTGCTTTGTTATGTGTTTAAAGTATGTAAAAAGACTTCACTTTATTAATATTCGGTAGAGATTTAATTTTTTTTTTTATTTGGTAATTTTTTTAAACATCTTTCAAATGCACATCTCTTGAATAAGAGTAATAATTATTTCGTATAATGGCCATCTCATTCTAAAGAAGTCATATGGCCAGTACATTAATTATGAATTTTCAGGTTATAGTTTTTTAGATATTGATCCCCATATATTTCTATATGTCTAGGAATTGTCGAAACTATTCAAATTCTTGCTTTTTGTGGTAGGTTTGCTTTTTGAATGCTGGAGCATTATTAGAGCCAGTAAAATTTTTTGAATTTTATAATAGCGGTGTATTCTTTCGAGGAGAGCTAAAAATTATGAAAACCAAGACATATCAATTTCCAAAACAAAAATAAAACTTCCCGTTGTTGCTGCAAGATACAATGCATTACTTTTTAAAATAAAATTCGTTCAATTTTTTTTGTTAAATGTAGTCTTAAAACATGAAAAATTTCTCTCTGTATTTTTCACTCTACAAGTTAATTTTATTCAATATTTGGCGGATCGAAACGGAATGTTGTAATTAAACATTTATTAGTCATATTAATTTTCATTCAAATTAATTTTCAATTATTTTTCAACTTAATCGACCCAGTTATATGGAAAACTTGATCCAAAGTTTGTTTTAGATCACAAATTTTGTATTGAAATCTAGTAAGCGCCTTTGCGTTGTTTCATGAAACATGAACTGAACCGGATCAGAGCAAGCATCAAGAAACACGGCTAATAATAGTATCCCAAAATCGATTCTGTCTTTCTTGTACGGCAAATAAGAAACGGTGCGCATCAATGTTGACGTTAAAGCTATATTACGCGTTATATACATATATGGTTCGATTCAAATTTGCGGTTGATAGTGATTATACATGAAATTTAATAATTGTAGTACTGGTGATCTAAAACAATTCGTAAGTGTTGAATTTTATATTTTTCCGAAAACAAAATCGTAAAATTCTAAGACAATTACCTTTGTATATTGGGCTTTAAAATGATTTACAAATGCATTGTTAATTACTGGTAAAACGAAGAAGTAAACGAAAAATAAACGCAATTAAAACGGCTCATTTATGTTCTCTTAACCGATCATAATAATTTTAATTTTTGTTAAATTTAACGAATTTTTAAGCAGTTTGGATATTATTGAGGAATTATACCCTATGAATTGATAAATTTTCGATTGCGAACAATTTTAAATTACTATTATGAAGTCCTTAATATGGGTGGCCCGAATTTCGGAATGCAATTTCATAAAATTCGAGAATTTTGTGATTATTTGTGATCTTGATATAAACAGCCGTGTCACAATCCGCGAAAATTTGTTTTGCCGAATTTCAAAAACCTAAATTGACAATAATTGTTCGTTTGGAATAGCTCTAAAGTTAAATTATTTCTTTGTAATATTTTTATAAATATTATTATAAAGAAACAGTTTAACTTTAATATGCCTAATTGCAACTCAGGGTTTCAGAGATTTGGTTGCACTATGAATTGCTTTAATATCTGGTCGGGGATAACTGGCATCTTTGGAATGGTTTCTGAGTAGATACCTTTTATTGATTACCTTGCATCAATACTTCAGTAGTTGCTCGAGATCGTTTTGAGCAGTATCGATGCTAAAATATTTAAATTAATCAGCCGATATTTTAACCATTCCGTGGGCAAGCATACTCCCAAATTTTTTGGCGCATTGACCCCATAAAATAAAAACATTGGTCGTGAAACGGCACCTACCTCGAACTCGATTCAATGAAAATAATATCCCGTCAAATCAGTTAATGATTTATCAGGGCATTGCGATTGATTAACTGATAAGTTAATGCAACGCCGTATTGCAAATTACAGTTATAATTGTTTGTTCTATGGAAGTAATTAATTTTATTGATTTTAAATAGAAATCAGTAAAGTTCCAAAATGGCCATGGTACTGCAATGCTGATAAATTAAAATTATTTCTGGTGATTAAATTCATAACATAAGTCGGTCATTGTCTTATAATTTTGATTCAACATACAACGTTACGTATCATTTGCATCAATCACACTTTGTCAAGTAAATCAAGTTCGTTGAATTATAATTTAGTAAAGGTCGTACAGTTATGAAAATAATGAAATAACTGTCATAGACGTAACATGTAATAACGGTCTCATTAAATAGAATTATGTAATTAAAATTAATCTTGCGCTTGCTTTAAAATTTATATTGTGGGAGAAATGGGGGAGTGATTTAGAAATATTGAATTTGATTGGCCATTATTCGTACATTATGCCTTGCGCATGGTACCTCGTCTTATCACATTTTTTATGGTTTACTTCAGGCAGAAAATAATTCTCAATAATTTGCTTGGTGTTACGATAATGAGACCGGTAGTTTGGGTCCGTTACCCTCAATGCCACTGTAAGATCGGAGGTTCACATAATCGGACTCTATTATTCTAGAAAAGCAGATTAAATAAATGTGTAGTCCGAGCCAAGTTTTGAAATGGTTTTAGAATTAATGAATTGTGAGTGCCCTGAGAATAATATTATCTCGAGGTACGTTAACGTAAACTGTGTTGCATTAATTTAGATAACATAATTAAATGTTTAACTGGAATTGTATAATTTCTTCGTTCGATCCATTTTACAATGGTTTTGTCAACTATGTTAACTGTGCATCACTAGACTCTGGTCTGTGAAGCCAAAATCATATTTTATATGTTTTATATACCAAACGATGTGTATAAATATTCTCTATAACCATTACTGTAACCAGCCTCTAGTATTTTGAGTACAAAAATGGAATAAATTTAATTGTTTGAGTTAGTTCATATATTTAGCATTCGATTCTAGTACATACTTCAGCAACTTATCAAATCTACGTCTTGGCCATGAAATCAGATTACCGAAAGTTTTTCAATCAAACCATGGTCTTAAATTATCGTACAGCTATAAACGACCGCACAATTTTTTTTAGTCTAGGCACAACTGAGAAAATCTGCAAAAAGAAGTTGTTGCAAGTGTAAATTAGTTTGATATAAACCTAAGTATTTCAAGTCGACAAACATCATTCAAATATTCTTGTCTATCAAAAGCAGGGAGGCAATTAAATGTTTTAAAAAAGTTAATCCATGAATTTCTGTAATCGTCCTCATTGTTTAAGATTTCCATGGATTTAATCGAACCCAATTCCATCCGTCCTCCGGATTGACAAACAATGAAGCGATTTCACTGACTATCAGGAAATACACAATTCATAAATTAAATTATTAAACGATATCGTTAAAATATATACCTTATATTTTCCAATTTAGGCTGTGTGCCAAATTTAAGGTAAAATTTATTATTTTTGAAAAATTATGACAAACTAATCTGTCCTAAAACCGGTGTTTATCATAGTAAACGATTTACCTTAGGCACGCAGGCTTAGGCATACATTAATAATCTCTAATGTCGCACGCCAAATCACCGAAAATAAATTTACTGGACACGACAATTATCTGTAAAGAAAATCACCGAAATAACAAATAATTGAAAAAAGAATTCACCGAAAGCAATGGTTCGCCGAAAACAATTATTAACCAAAAACGACGCAAATAATAATTACTTGAGATTGTATTTTGTATGAAAATATTTAACTGAAATCAGTTCGAGTGCTGAGTCTAAATTTCTGGAAAATTCAATTAGGGCGTCCCCTATTGTACAGAGATTCTGTTGTTTATCAGCCCAGGGTTTTTAATTTTCGTTTCGTGGTAAAAGTCGGTTTTTCTGTTGAAAATTGGATTACAATTTTATTTTGATTTTTGGAAGAAGTTCTGCAATATTGCCAACTGGGGCAGAACTAAACGAAATGGAATTCTGAAGTGATTTTTAGAAGAAGTTTTGAACAACACAATCCCGAGATCCCTTTACAATCCCGAGAACGAAGATACTGAAAAAACCTTTTGCAAAATATTGGAACAAAATATACTGAAAACAAAAATGTTCAAATTTAAAAAAACTAAAATTCCGTTGCAATATCTCATTTTGTTTCTTAAGATAATAATAATTAAATTAATTAAACTTCTAATTAGTTGATTTGGTATCGCTCATAAAATTGATAACAGAGCTAGTCTTATACCCCGGCATGTTTTTTGGAGGTTTAAGGCAGATTAGAGCGCACCTAACGAAGCCGGCAGCCCCTACAATTCCTCACGAACTCCACTTTAGGTTAGTCGAAAGATAAACTTTTGTGCTTATCACAGTTCTTATGGTAACCTGTTATCATAATCAGTTCTTGTAACCCGTTTCAATTAAAATATTTTACGAATAATTTTAAGTTTTTCGAAATTTTTAACGATTTTGTTATTAATATTTTGTTGGTTCTGGTTTTATTTTTTCAAATGATTTAAAGGAATCTTGAATATGGTCAACTGGAACGGAACTACGGAATTTCTCACCTAATTTTATGGGTATGTTAGGAAAGAAATGGAATTCTAAAGTTATTTTGGTTGAAGTGCTGGAACATGATAAAATTGTCTCATTTTAAAGACGCTAAAACGAATTTAAATCATTTATGTGGTGTCACACAAAAATGAATCAGTCACACATATTTTATCTTCTTAAGCGGGCCACCCCGATGGGATTGCATTAATAAAATCTTCATTTTAAGACATTCTAAGGACTTTGAAGAGTACCGAGCGGGCAAAGGTCGTAAAATTCTAGAGACCGCGCGTGTTCTTAACTTTATGATAGTATTTTAATTGAAATCTGTCATTCTGTATGAACGTATAAAGGGATCACCCCATTTAGCCGAAAAAATAATTTCGAATTAGAAAAACGCCAAATAATTTTTTTTCCACAAAATTTAACACTGGCACATATACGACAATAAAATAATCGAAATTTTTTAAAAATTTTATTTTCAATAAAATAAACCCCTCTTTAGTATGACGATTGAAGGTTTGAACAGGATAATTAAAAATTTTAAAATCGAATAAAACGGAAGTTTTGGGTGACAGTATAACAATTCTCTAAAGTACTAAGGTATAAAACGAACTAAAATAGCAATTTATTAATAACTAAATTTATTAATAAATTGCTATTTTAGTTCGTTTTATCATTCCTTATTCCAGAACTTCTTCCAAAATTCATTTTAGAATCTCTATTCCATTGTACATCCCCCGTTTATGATCGGGTGCTTATTACCGTCCCAGTTGGCCGTATTCCGCAATCTCTTCCAAAAATCATTCATAAATCGGAATCCAATATCGCATAATCGGTTGAGAATCAACATTTTTTCAATAAAAAAGAAAATAGAATTCACTGAACACGACAATTCCTCAAAAACGACAATTAACCGAGAATCTCAAAAATCGAAAACCTTAATTCACCTTAAACGACAATCCACCGACAACAAAAATTAATCGAAAGCGAGAGTTCACGGAAAACGACAGTTACGAATTACGTTGCGCATTATTTTTAAATTGTGGTCTGTCTATGTAGATCCGCGAATGAAACATTTTAATTTTGATAATGGAAATTAATTGTTTTTTTTAAAACCTAAATCCTGAAAACACAACAATAGCTCATTATTTCTGAATATTCCTTATTGATTAAACTCT
Organism: Nephrotoma guestfalica; assembly: GCA_963691935.1. Lineage (NCBI taxonomy): Eukaryota > Metazoa > Arthropoda > Insecta > Diptera > Tipulidae > Nephrotoma > Nephrotoma guestfalica. Next base: position 101,015,543 of record OY829913.1, read on the forward strand.
TTTATTTAATTAATTTGGTTCTTCCTCATGAAATTGGAAATACCGTCAAACATATATTCCTTACATGTTTACAGATTCCCATTACTATGTCAACGAGATTGAAATAAAGAGCCCCTCAAAGGGTTGAGCGGGGAGAAGGGGAGGGAGACTACCTAAGCCATTTGCCCCTGCAACTCAACTCCTCTATAGTTTAATCGAATTATTTCGATTTACAGTATTTCAATTTTCAGTATATCAATCTCAACCCCAATAATATTTCGGACGAATATTCCAGATACCGCTAGTTTATTTAAACTGAAAAAATAATTTTCATTTTTTAAAATTATTATTAGATAAAGCGTTTGAAGTATTTTCGGTGAACTGTCGAAATGGGGTTTTTCCTTTAATTGTCGTTTTGATGAGTTGTGTTTACGGTTAATTATCGTTTTCGTGAATTTTTTTTTGGTGATTTGCTGGTTTCGGTGAATTGTTCATTCGATGAATTGAGGGTTTCGGTGAATTGTTTTTCAATAAATTGTCGTTGAACCAATATAGAGTAATTTAAGCGCAACGGAGTTTAGAAAATTGAATAACGTAGGCCATTGGGTTATACATACGGAATCGTTTCAGTACGTAAACAGTGTAACTCTTGTTTTAAAATTACGAATGTATTATTTCGAAATGGTATTTTTAGACTATTATTATTTTCATTTCATCGTATGGGGACTCCAAAAATTTCCTAAGCGTACGACAAACCGAAATATTTAAAATTTAAATTGATTTTATGGTCGAAGATTATTTTGCCATCTATTTTAAAAATATTAAAGTTGTTTGACATTGACATTATTATTTGATTTTTGAAATTTCAAATAAATTATAAATTTTACTATGCATATTTGTATTATTGTTGTTGCAGTTTTAATTTTATTCTCAACAAAACAATAACACTACTTACTCTATTTTTATTTTATTTTACATGTAGTGTCTCTCTTCTTGTTTTTGCTTTTCAACCATTAACTTGATTTAAACATCGCATTGGAATACACATCACTTTTAAGCAATATGATTGGTTGAAAGAAAAATGAGAACGCATATACGATTGTTTGTTATTTTAGTATATAGTCGTATAATGACTTGGTTGTGATTTATTTTAAAGCCATTTGACAGCCGGTAATAATTATATATGCAGTGAGTCATTGGCTATTAAACCGTAGCTCAAAATAATTATGACGTTTCTTATATACTATAAAATTTACGCAATTGTCCATGATTTTTTTGAACTCGAACAACCCCCTAGTTTATGACCCATACTTTGTAGTGTTCTATATATTTTTCAAGTTCATTAAATTCATTATTTTTCTTCAGCAGACATTAGACAATATAATTTGTTTCCAAAATATATACTCAGTATACAGATAATGATGTCACCCAGGAAATTTGATTTAAGTTTAACCTTGAGCTTGACTCAGTCCAATACAATAATTAACGATTCTATATATGTTGCTGACCACAGGCATCAGCCGAATGAGTAGTTTGCTCTATTATAATACATAATAATACAATGTGTGTAATATTGATAAATTACTATGTCTTTGATCTCTTATCGGCCGGGAATTGTAGAAACAACAAAACATTTTTAAGAAGAAATGCTAGTAAAATAACTGGAAAGTAAATACTAGTAGTTGTTGTATATAGTAAAATATAAAATATGATGATGATAAAATATTTAACCCTGTGTTGAAAAGTTTTTGGGAGGTGTGTCTCTAAGTTAGGATTAGTATTGTATAAAATATCGCCACCACGAACGGGTTAGTATTTTTTAAATTGAAATTTTTAAGTTTATTCAATGAAAGATACATGTAATTAGTAGAATCGCGCGTCATTGAAAACATTTCCGTTGCAATTTCTAACAACAGCCGTATACAGAATACAAATCTATATGAAATCATCAAAAACAAAATGATAATATAATAATAATAGTAATTAAATTACTTGAGTCAAATATAATTTTTTCGTGTTAATTCTTAATTAGAGTCTTTATTGAAAGTGTAAAGATTTACCAATTAGACCCTCAAATAGCATTTTGCGGCTAGGCTAGTTTGAAAAACAAAAAAAAATATGATGAATCAATCTATTAATGGAATAATTTTTTTTCGTTCGATAATTTTGAATTTTATTATTTTTTCGGGTAGGCTACAAACTATATATTAAACATGCGATTGTATTTATATGAATATTATAGAAAATAAAAAAGAAACGTAACTAAGTTGATTCATTGAGCGCACATAAGATACATTTATATACTTAGCTCACTCATAGAGATTAAGATGTGTTTACATTTTTAGTGATGTTTTATAAGATCATAACCTAATCATCATCAATTCTAATTAATTTTTTAATTGTTTACGATTGTTTTTTGTAAAAATAATTCTAAGAATTGTGGACGAATTCACTACTCTTATAATAATATGTAAAACGTATCCGTTAATGAAACGTGTGCGGTACACTGTCGTGATATATTAAATAAATATTAATAATTATAATATTTATATAAGTACTGTATGCGATGGGATTAAGCCACTCTCCGATTTGATAAGATTTGATGCAAAAATATAGTATTTATTCTGTACGTATATTATATGTATGATAGAGTCGCAGATAAAGCAAATATCATTACCATTGATTCGTAATCTTTTTCTAGAGCTCTGTAAACTTAATAACAGAACATATTGTAGCAATACTACTAGGTATTCACAATGTTTGTAAATCGTAACGGGGTACGAATAGACACGCAGTATGATGTTTTGTTCGTAGAACATATATCTATTGTCGTGGGTGGGTGAAATTAAAATGTCAAAAATACATTGTTATTAAAAAGCTAAAAGAAACAACAATATACAATAATCATTAAAAATAGACCTCGAATATTTATTTATACAAATTACTTTGCCATACCATTCTCTGCTATGTTGGAATGTAGTGTGTTAAGGACGACAATTTGTCTATGAAACACAATTTAGAGCTGTGAATCTGAAATAATTCTTTTTCCCATTTATAGCAAATATCTATACTCGTATCTACATGTATACACTTTCTCAATATACTAACCTAATAATGTGTGATTGAAACAGCTTTTATGTACGATATTTTTGAATCAAATACGAAATAAAAATAAAATCAAAAGGAAAACATGACATCATATTTTTATTTGCGCGATTTTCAAATATACAGTAAAAGTTGAATTAGTGGGCACACCACAACGGTGTGGTGTGTTGAATATACGTACATTGTGTGCGAGCGAACCACAGCAAATTTAATTTACTACAATAATACGCGTGTTTATATTATTACGTTATTTTATTTAAATATCAGCAGTATATTCACTTGCAGTTGATTTTCAATAACTCTATATCGGCGCGCTAAATCTTGAAAGGCATTTAATTAATTAAAAGTGAATTTATTCTGCGATGATTTCTACGTACAAATGCGGCTTTGCATTTCTTTGTTAGTTTTGAAAGGAGGAAATATGATTTGATTGTATAGATTTCTTAGTATTAAATATGTATTTAAATGAATATCATTGTGCATATCATAAATTATAAACTATATATGAAATAATATTGTATATATATACCCGACTACCCGTGCAATGTGTGTTCTATGGCCTTTGAATTGAAAGAAATTGAATGCAATAAATTATATTAATGGCTGCACACTGAATGACATACTGAATTCTTGCAATTAAAGTATTTCTTAATTATTTAAATGTATACCTACCACGCAGTTTTTAGTCAGGCTACATGTAAGTTTTGATTGTAAAATTATTTATAAAAGCTTTTGGAGTAAGGCCCTTAACCTTGCAGTATAATCTTCCAATAATACAAAATCTTGCATTACAAAATCTTGCACGCAAGGTTTCATATATGTAAATGAATTTCCCGTACATTTATAGAATCGCGTGTTATGTTGTGATTATTACAATCGATAAAATTATGGCAAACGCTCAAATTGAAAAAGTGAAATCTGAATGAACGCCAAGATTTAAGATTTGCTAGATAGAAAATCAAGATCCAAGATTTTTTTAAATGCAATATTTCGGGGTGCTCCCAAGCTTTTGTTTAAGCGGCGTTCCTGTCAACTATATTTATCGATTTTTCAGTCTCTAGCTAAAGAATTGGAAGTAACCCTCCCCTCAAAACTCTAGCCAAATAACGTGGCCAAGTTAAGAAAGCTCTTCCACTTAAATGATTTTACAAGTTCGTGTTTTAACGTTTACGCATTACTACATATTTAAATGACGAATTGTACGCATAATTTCTTTAACTCTATACCCCGAAAATAAAATAAGAGTTTGTTTAAAAAATCAAGAAAAATTAAATTGTCCCATATTGCTATTTCGCGCAGTGTATACATCGGGGTTTCCATTTGGGACTTGACAACTTTGAACTTTCATTGTGAACGTACTCTTAAACAAATAACCAAACTGTCATTGTCAAAACATTCAGTAAAGACAACATTTTCATCATGGTGAAGTACACGAACGAACAACGTTTACAAATAATTAAAATTTACTACAAAAATTCCGAGTCGGTGACTACAACTTCGTGAGTGTTAATTCCAATTTTTGGCCGTAATTATCGTCCCACTAGACAAACAATTCATAGTGTAGTGAAAAAATTTGAGTTTAAATATTTACTGCTGGATGTTCCCGTGCCAGTGAAACAACGGGTTGATCGAAGTACCGATAATATTGCTGCCGTTCAAGCGTCCGTCGCAAACGAACCAAAACAGTCGATTAAACGGCCTTCTTAAGAATTGGGCATCGCTCAGACCATATCTTGGCTTGCATCCTTATAAGATCAAGTTAACACAAGAACTAAAGCCACTCGATCATATGAAGCGACGTACGTTCTCGGATTGGGCTCTGGAAATGTTGGAGGAAGATGACCAATTTCATCGCAAAATCATGAAGCTCATTTTTGGCTAAACGGCTTCGTCAATAAACAGAATATGCATTATTGGTCAGGTGAAAATCCTCATGTGCTTCAAGAAACACGACTTCATCCACAAAATATAACTGAATGGTGTGGTGTTCATGCTGGTGGTGTCATTGAACCGTTTTTTTTTTCGTTGATGAAAATGACCGTCACGTTACAGTAAATGGAGATCGCTACAGAGACATGTTGCAACGTTATTTCTTTGGTCAATTGCATGAGCTAGACATAGCAGTTTATTCTGATTCGTCGAAGGAAATAGCTATATAGGACAAAACTTAGAATTCATTTATTTTATTCATTAATAGCAAAAATACTAACAAAAAGTGCATGAATTCCATTGTTGTTAATAACATCCATCAATCGTCGTGGCATTGAATTCACTAACGTTTGGAGAATAGAAACACCCATTTTTCCCATTCCTCTTGAATGACTGCCTTAAGCTCCCGCTAAAGTAGTAGTATATTGACGTCCCACAGATTTTCGATTGGATTTAAGTCCGGATTAATAGCAGACCACTGCAGTTCTGGCATATTTCGTGAAGATAAACGCCTTGGTGTACTTAGCCGTGTGTATAGGCGCATTACTCTACTGGAATGTCCAACTTTGACCGTACATTTCCTCCCCAAAATTTACTAAAACGTCGTCTAAAAACTGTACATACTTCTCCGCATTCATTTTATGAAAAACAAAACAAATTGGAGTCTTGCCCCGATAGCGACTCACGAACATCTCGTCAATAATTCTGGCATTCATCTGGTCCGTCAAAATTATTTTTTTTCATCCGAAAAAATTATTAATCGCCACTCTGTATTTCAAAATTTTTATGTCTCAGCAAATTCCGTTCTCGCTGATTTATGGCGTGGCAGAAGTTTGGGTTTACGTACCCGTTTCTGAAATTTCATATTAACACATTCTTTTAAAATATATTGTATTCTGCGTTTAGTGACGTTCAGAGGCAAGTAACGCTTTAGTTGGGTGAACTCATATTTTTCCCAACTGCAAGGCGCCTTATTTCCGTTTTACTTCTGACGACAGCCTTAGGCTTTGATCCTTGCCTTTTTATTGTGCCATATATTTGGGGATTTAGAAAAAATTTAGATTGTGTTTTTATTTCTCCGTAGTTTTGTGGCTATCTGACGGATGACAGCGCCAGATTCCCTGAAGCATTCGATCTTTGCTCGTTCGTCGATCGATAGTTGCGTTCCTCGCCGCATTTTAAGAGAAGATTAGATTTAATTTTTTTAAAAATTATTTTTGAGTAACAAAAAATTATACTTTTAATGTCAAAAATATTAACTCTTTTTTTTAATGCTGCCAAAAATTATTTGTTTTTTTTTGCAACACAATATTAAAATTAACAATAAATCACTTTTAAAAATGCACTTGTCCCATATAGCTATTTCCTTTCACTGGCGGTTATTAAAAACAATAAACGGTAATACGGAAAAGGGACGAAAAAAAATTTTAATTTCAGTTTGTTGGGTATGTATTGACAAATTTATCCATAAAATGTAAAATTAAATCAACGAAATGGTTTTGAAGAAAACAGTACAGACTACTTTGCCCCATATAGCTATTTCGCATAGTGCATTTTAACGTTCTGTTTTTAATTTATTATTAAATTAATAAATTGGAATTTTTGTAAGTAATTTAAATTCACTAACTTTGTGCATTATATTTTATCGGTGGGAGTTTCTGTTTTCCACAAAGTTGCTTCGCGTCCCTATGAGGGCCTACACACGTCGGCTAAATATTAAAAATTCACAAGCTTTCTAAGGCATAGGGTTTGACCAGTCTCACTATTTAGAATATTATTTTTTTTTATACTGGTCAGTATGTAGAAGTAACATACTCTGGTACTCTGGCAGTATTGATATCCTCTTTTGAGATCAAAATATATTTTTGATGTTAAACTTGTTTGTAAAAGGCTGACAATATGCTTTAACAATTTGTAAATATTAAAAATAGGTTTGTATCAGAAAATGTCGAGAATCACTGAGCTTCTTTAGCAGGTTAAAATAATTCGAATTTTGTAATTTTTTTAACAGGTTCCGAAAGGGATATAGCCCGGAACGAGGATAATATCAGGTTCCTTTGAACTTAAAATATTCATTCAAATCAGACCACATTTAAATAGTATATATTAATGTTTTGGACACCAGCCTATTTTTACAGCATGTCTAAAATTGTAAATTATAAAACCCTAAATAAAAACTAACGTTTGCAAAAGAGCCGATAAGTATAAATAATTTACTGTAACTGAGACATTTTAGTTTAAGAGCGAATTCTACCAGTGTGCCATCCTTCCCCAAACTCAATAACTTCTAAGGTTTTACTGTCAAAAACGAAAAGGGGTTTCAACGTTTTAGGGGCAATAATGAGTTAAAGTTGACAGTTTAAGTCAGTTTGAGCAGTCACTAATGTAAATTTATTGTCTTTAAATGTCTGGGTAAAAGTAAATTAGGTAATTGCAAAACAGAACCACAAATTTGGTTGCATGTCTTACTGGGTATATATTAGGTATTTCTGTTACTTTCTAACATGACTTTTGTTTAAAAGTTTAATTATTTAGGTATTGATTAGTCAATAGATTTATTGTCATCTTTACGGAATTTTACCAATGTAATTTGTTAATCGACATTTCGGGCTAAATGCCCATTTTCAAGATACTTAAAGTAATGTACAATACAAAATAGGTGTTAAAATCTTAGGTACCAGTATATAAACCAACAAATTATAAAATTTTCAAATTAATAAACTTACTTAAAAATAAATTTAAAATTTGGTACAAATACATTGTTGTTATATTTTATCACTAAACTCAACACAATACATAATATGAGTTATTAAATTAACTAAAATATTAAAAATTTTATAAATTTTTTTTATAAAAATTTGTATAGTTAAAAAATATTTAAATCGGTGACTTTAAGCCCTCTGTCGTCATTATATGTATTAAAAATGACGGGACTTAAAGTCGCCGATTTAAATATTTTTTAACTAAAAATTCATTTTATCCATATCGAAAGGTTCAGTTTTACTATTATGAATGGAAGTTGGCCATATCCCAACCAACTATTGTCAAATCAGGTATGCAGAATTGGGTGGGGATTTAAAATGGATTTTAAAGAAGTTGTGGAATTCGGCCGTGCTAGGAAATTTCTTAACTGATCATGTGCGAATCTGGCATGCTGTGCTGAACTCCCGGATCCAACATAAATACAGGATGAAGTTCTGGATTTTTCTACAAAATAAATTTGAAAATAACTGGTCAAGGAATTATTCAGTTCCTCAGCTCCCTATAGCCAAATTAAACTTAAGGCCAAGTTAACACCCAGTCAAATTCACTCTCACCAAAACTAAAATTGCTAGAATTCCAATTCAGCCCAATTCGTATCCAAAATTTATTTTATGCATCTTCCGCAGTATACTATCTATAGAAACAGATTACTGAGTCATTTCCGCACATCTCAATCAATCAGAAAAGATAAAAGTTTACGAGCAAGTCGTTGAATAAAGTCGTTGGATTTATAAATCAAATCAATCGATATTCGTGTCTGACGTTCCCATGCAATTGCGAATCTGTTTCGAGAAATATTGTTGAGCCAGATAAATTATTTTATAGAAAATAGCACCAGCAGCAAGCAATCTAAAAAATAGTAAACTTTGAACGGCCGACGGATATCACATCAAAGATTTACTTATCGTTACAAACGAAATTAAAAATTAACCATTTTCCTTTTGCCATTCCGTAACACATATGAGGGCTTACCTCTTTAAACCAGTCTACAAAAAAATATGTTTTATTTATACTATTTGAAATTGGAAATTAAGTACAAATTTTCACCGTGCATTATTAACAATTAGAGTGAAAATTAATTTAATTAAATAAATTATATCCCAAATAATTAAACATTAAAAGCAGTTAACAATAAATAATAATAACACATAACAATGTATGGACATATTATATATTTACAATACATAAATGAATTTAAATTACCTTGGGTGACTCCACACGAGGTTTCATTTGACACCGGTTTCTGGCCCCAAAATACCATTCAATTATCTAAACAAATGTAAAATTAAAAATGCCAGAAATTCTTAATTTAATTTGCACGTTAAAGTATTTTCAAGGTGTGTCTGTGTTAAGTTTGTTCTTTTATCTTTAATGTCAACACTTACTTGTGTAGTAGAAAAGGCCAATATAATTTTAGCTACTTCAGCCAATTCGGGATTAGATTTACTTCTATAGTAACCCAACATTTTAAAACATCGGTGTTTCTTGTTTCCCGAGGTGATAGAAAAGAATTTATTTGTGAAATCAAATTATTATTTTGCTTGAAAGTCATAGTACTGAACTAAAATTTATAAAATAAAAACGACCGACTTTGATGAAAAATTCACGCTCGATGTTATCGTTTTGGACAGTTCGATTAGTTAATATACATTTTTTCGGATAGCAAAAACTTTAACCGCAGCGAAAATTACCGTTTGAAATTTCGTTTCAGGTTCAATTTTTTATTTTATTTTGGTTCGGTTCCGGTTTTCGGTTCCTTAAAAATAGTGGTTTCTGTTTCGTCGCTCAAACTGCGTTGCAGCAACTATAATTTGTTACATTGGACTACTTTTTGTTGAATTTTTAGGGGAAAATATCAATTTTTTCCCAATGTGTTGCTATTGGAAAATATTCGTTATATACCATAATATTTATATTGTTTTTTTCGTGGGCGATTTTATATTTTTAAAATAACGAATGTTAAATTGAAACGTATTAAAAAAAAATCATCTTATAACCTTGATTTATAATTAGTGTCATCATCATTTGGGTTTTGGGTCAAATACATTTACGATTACAACATGTTACGAAACGCGCATGAGCTTGTAATTGCATTTGATTCCATTTCTATTGTATGTTGTTGGGATGACATAGGTGCGAGTTTTGTGTATGCGCCAAAGTTGGCAAAATATTTGTTTCTAATTAAAATCACCTTATAAAATTATTATTTTGCTCTAGTTTATAGAAAATTTTCTGATTATGTCAGAACTTTGATACTAGCAAAAACAGTACGGTATGCTTTGCTTGGTGTTAGTCTGCGTTCCTAAAAAAGATGCGGTGCGGTCTTAAACTCGTCGTCAATTGATTACACATTTATTTTATTAAACCAAAACCACCTGTATATCATCATCCACTTCTATCAATACTTATATATATTTTTTTTAACGTAGGCTTCATATATCAATTTAAAATAAACGAGAAAAGCTATATTTGAAATTGAGTTTTCTAGTTTCATACTATATGTAGGTGAGCTTTGTGTAAATTTAATAAAAAGTGTATAGCTAATATACAATCAATTTACCAATTTTGTACAAAAAATGTTTATAATAAATTGTATTACTCGAGCATTAAATATATTGACGTGATTTCTGACCTTAAAATAATAAAATTTCGAATTAGTTTCTGCAAAATTGCGTGAGCCGCAGTTGTTAACATATTTATGTGGTTGTGTACAGGTACACAATTACTTATAAAGCCATTTAAGTGGATAAGGTATTAAAACTTTAAAAATATAAATTCCTTTACTCTTATGCAATTGTGTTGTGTTTTTTAAATAAATGACTATGGTTTTATGGAAACAAGTGTGGATAAAATATGTTTCGTCGCCTAAACGCTGATGAATGTAGGAAATATAATGATTGACCAATCGCTGTATATACAATCGGGTATTTTGTAACCCCATAAGATAGCTAGTTTTACGCTTCCATTCCTGTGTGCATATGTGGCATACAAATTTCAAATTGTGTTTGTTTTTAAGTGAATCTGTGTAAATAAAGGGTGTTCAAATTTGAGGATTTATTTAAATTTTAAATATATAATTATTTTTATTGAACATTAAAGTAGATTAGTTCCGGTTAATAATGAAAAAGAATGTCGTTCAGATGACCTCCTCTGCTAGCTCGGCAGGTTCACAATCTTTTACTATAATTTTGAATAACTTTTTAGCATAATGATGGTTCAATTAGTGATTAGGTGTTGAACAGTTTGAACCCCATATGAAGGAGTTCAATGGCGTTAAATCGCATGATCTTGGTGGCCAATTCACGTCTGTTCTTCGCGAACTTATTCGATTATTAAACTTCTCTTTCGAAAGATCAATTGATTCCGTTGCTGTGTGGCATGTTGCACAGTCTTGTAAGAAATGCACATCAATATATTCCAATTGACAAGTTTCTTATCATCTCTCGATATCGGGCTCCATTCACAGTAATTGCATTGCCATTTTGATTTTCGAAAAATATGAACCAATTACGCCACCACACCAAAATCCATATCCATTTTTTCAGCCCAAATGCGAAAAATTCTCATTTTCTTCTTGTTTTTCTATCGCCCAATTAACGAATTGCTGACATAATGCGTGGTCATTTGTCTTTAATTCTTATGTTAACTGTATTTTTTAAGCCTTTACATGAAGATCTTAGTTCTTTAGCAACACTTGCGCTAACAGCTGCAATATTTTCGCTTGAACGGCCAAAACGATGATAAATTCTGCTGCTCTGATCTTCTGAACCAGTTTCTTCAAATTTATGAATGATAAGTTTAATAGCACGGTTTGTCGGAGCATTTTCTCTACCGTATTTTGAACGAAATATTCTTCCAACTTCTGAATAACTTTCACCATATTTAAAATAAATTTTAGTAATGAAAACATCTTGTTCAATCGGATATCTGTCCATTTTAACTAATCGGAATGCTTGTATTTGTCATGATGTCAAATAACATATGATAGAAATTCTAATACAAAAAATATAAATGGCGGAATATTTAAAAAGATACCTCAAATTTGAACACCCTTTAATTTTTCCTGTCGTTGGCGAAATAATTTCTTCTATTTACGGTTTGCAACATCTACAGAATAAAATGCGAATCAAAATTTACTTTAAAGCAAGGGGATCAAAGCTGCCAAAACGATAGATTCAACAGAATTGGTGAATAGTAAACTCAGCAAATATGATGTCATCAACGATAAAAAAATCTCATTGTATGAATGTAAGGGAAAATATTGAAAAATCGCTCGAATTGTAAATCGAATTGTGTTTACTTAGAAAATAAATTATTATATTTTTCGCATCTCTTGGGTGCGGAAACACCTACTGCAACTTAATCTAACTTATTTTTTAATGGTTTAGATTATTGTGGTAAATCCTAAATAATACCTTGATTTGGACCACCTCTATGCATGGAAGTACAATAACAAATAAAAGGGACACAGCTCAAAGTACAAGTTAAAATTGGTAAACGGTCCGCGCGCGCAGAAACAATTGAAATATATTAAATATTGACTAAGAACTTTCCCATTTATACTTGTGCTACTTGCTTTAGATAGAAACGTCAGTGACGATTCTGTTATTTGTATCAGTCAATACTTCAATGTAATTAATAAAAGGTAAAATTAAAATTTTATATTCCAAATCTAAGTCAACTAAATATCCTGAGCGCGGGTTGTACATTTTGATGACTTATCTTATGAGGAATTTAGACAGACTAAAATTATACCGTTTTTAAGGGATGGTTTGCATCAATTTCGACCCTGAGAGTGGTTAGGATATCCGCGGAGTATTTCGAACGAATCAATCCGTATTGGATCATAATTTTTCTTATGGAAGATTCTTTCCAAACAATACAAAACATACTTACATTTAACTATATCATGGACTGCACGCAAGTTATGAGTCGATCATACGAGAGAATTCATGTTTCTTCCGTCTTTGCACTTTGTAATAAATCTTCCGACAAATCGCATGAGTCAATTTTTTGTGGGTCTCATACATGTATATAACAATATAAGTGATTGAGCTGAGCTCCAATAAATGGAGCACAATACTTTATCCGCTTGTAAACATCCTATTGGTTCCATTTTCAACAACTGCCTTCGGAGATCTTCACTCATGGTAACGATATTAGTGAGGTTAAACTCCAAATTCCTTGGCGAATCAAACCTTCTCCTCTAACCTCGACTACCTAGCATCCAAATGCATAATGAAGTGTGCCAATAAATTGAAGCAGTACAAAGGAGTGGTTAGACTAATTGTTATGTATTATGGACTATTAAAATATAATAATGTCTGTGAAGTTAGCCCGAAAAATATCCTGAAGAAATGCGATGGCAACACTACAAAATGAATATCGCGACATATTTTAGTGTCATCCCGAAAAAATTACTATATTACGCTAGTTGTGAATGTCATCCCGAATTTTTTTTTACTATCATGACATTTTTTTTTGTTATCCTGGAAAAAAAACTAAAAACAGCAAATTTCAGTAAAGAAAAATCGCGACAGGGGTTCGTACCATCCCAAAAACAACAAAAAAATATAGAAAGTGCAGAAATTTATATCAGGAAAAATTAATTTAATAATAAATAATTTATTGGCAAGGTTAATCCAAAATTCAAAATCAAGAGTTCTTGCTATTAGTAAGTAAAACAATTATTGTAAAAATAAAATACTAGTAAAAATAGTCAAACGGTTCAAAATGCTAAAGCTAAATATTTAATACAGTCATATAAAATTATAGAAGATATCAATCGAGTCTATGAGTGAAATTTAGATATAGCCGTGCGAAATTAATTAACAGAGCAAAGTTCGTATGGAATTCGTCGTGGAAAAATCCACCTTTCATAGCCAAAATGGCTAATTGATTCTATTAGTGAAATTGTAGATATATAGCCGTGTGAATTCGTAGTAGGTATTAAATAACAGAGCAAGGTTGGTATGGAATTTGTACAGGAATAATCCACTTTTCAAACTTGTTTGAAAAGTGGATTATTTCTGTACAAATTCCATACCATTGAACATATTGGCAATTGAAAGTTTGATCCTTCCTCTACAAATTCCATACCAACCGTGCTCTGTTAATTGATATCTACTACGACTTCTCACGGTTATATCTAAAATTTGACTAATAAAGGGTTATCCAATTCGAGGTTGATAAAGTAGAAATCTGTATACCGACATCTGTCAAAGATAAACGTCAAGTACGCTGTCATTTATTTAGTTGACATTCTGCCATTTAAGAATATGGAGCATTTAACATACGCAAATTGGGTGTTGGAAAAACAGGCCGTCGATACTGATTTTTCGAACAAAATTTTCTTCAGTGATGAAGCTCATTTTTCGCTTGGTGGATACGTTAATAAGCAAACCTGTAGAATTTGGGGCTCAGAAAATCCACAATTGATTGTAGAGAAGCCATTACACCCGGAAAAAGTCACTGTTTGGTGCGCATTGTGGTCTGGTGGTGTGATTGGGCCGTATTTTTTTGAGAATAACCATGGACGAACCGTTACCGTCAATTCTGAGCGCTATGGCCGCATGTTAACCGATTATTTTTTTACGAAAATCGAAGATTATGATCTTGACGATATGTGGTTCCAGCAGGATGGAGCAACCAGTCACGTAACACGAGCAAATCGAGATCTTTTGCAAGAGAAATTTCCTGGACGTTTGATTTCGCGATTGGCTGATGTCAATTGGCCTCCAAGATCCTGTGATTTAACGCCTTTGGATTTCTTTTTGTGGGGCTACGCGAAAGATCGTGTTTACGCAAACAATCCTCAAACTCTTGACGAATTGAAAACTAATATTCGTAAGGTAATGGCCGAGATACCGCCCGAAATGTGCCGAAAAGTCATTGAAAATTACCGCAAAAGAATCAAGGCCTGTAAGAAGTCCCGTGAAGAACATTTGAATGATATCTTGTTTAACTAAAAATGGCAAGGATCAATCTGTAAAATGAAATAAAAATTACAATACATTCCGAATATTTTGTGTGTTTTTTTTAAGTTTACTTTATCAAGCTTGAATTGGATAATCCTTATATCTTTGCCATTTTACAACAATAAAATAGGTTTAGTTTCTCTTAAACAGTACAAGCACAAATGGTGCCGAACGTTCAGGACGCCCAAATGAAGTCACCACACCAAAAATGGTTGGCAAAATCCATAATACGGTATTGCAAGACCGCAGAGTGAAAGTGCGCGAGATAGCTGAGATAATTAAAGGGCAATATATTGCACGAAAATTTGAATATGAAAAGGCTATCCGCGCGTTGGGTGCCGCGTTTGCTTACAATTGACGGAAAACGCACACGTGTGACAACTTCAGAGGCAGGTTTGGCGATGTTCAAGCGGAATAAAAAGGAGTTTTTGCGTCGTTTCATAACTGGATTTTTCGGGATAATTTTTCAGGATAACTTCACAGACATATATAATGAATGTGTACATGAAAGATATAGCTTCTAAAATTCTTGAATTATGTATGATTTATGGTCAAATTTGCTATCACTAATTCGATGAGGCGCTTGGCCTCGTACAGAAAATCAAGCCACGGTCAAATCACGTATTGCCCAAAAATAACTCTAAAAATATTTTTTCAGATATTTTTCTGTCAAAATATGTGTCCTTGATGGAAAATTCGACTAGAATTGTTATATATTTTGTTGCTATTGAAATTTCGTGAGATAGAGAATGACTCAAAGAAAATACCTTTATAAAGGGTGTTTTTTTAAGAGGTTGCCGATTTTTTTTTTGAATAAAACACATATAAAATTATGAAATGACCAAAATTTTTTTTTATTTGGTAGATAATTTTTTGGCATTTAACATTTAAACACAATTTCTGGCATATGGCTACCACGACTATTTTTCACAAATGTCATTCTGGAGGTCCAATTTTCCAGCACTTTTCAAGCATTTGAGGGCGTATGTCAGCAATGACACGTTGAATATTGGTTTCCAAAGCGTCAATCGATTAAGGTTTATCCACATAAACCAATGACTTCACGTATCCCCACAAAAAGTAATCGAGTGGCGTCAAATCGCACGAACGCGGAGGCCAATTCACCGGACCATTTCTCGAAATAATGTTGTCGTTGAAAGTTTCTTTCAATAAGTCGATTGTTTCACGTGCTGTATGGCAAGTGGCACCATCTTGTTGAAACCACATTTCATTCATATCCATATCTTCAAGATTTGACAACAAAAACTCATTTAACATGGTTCTGTATCGATTTCCATTCACGGTAACGCGTCGTCCTTCCTCATTTTTAAAGAAATATGGACCGATGATCCCACCAGCCCATAGACCGCACCAAACAGTACATTTATCAGGATGCATTGGTAATTCTAGAACGGCGTGTGGATTATCTTTGCTCCAAATGCGACAATTTTGTTTGTTGACGTATCCATTTAACCAAAAATGCGCCTCATCACTGAAGAGAATTTTACGGTAAAAAAATGGATCTTCGTTCAATTGATTTAACGACCAATCACTGAATTCACGGCGCAAACGATGGTCGTGTGGCTTTAATTCTTGCACCAATTGAATTTTGTATGACACCAAACCCAAATCTTTACGTAAAATTTTCCATAAAGTCGATGGACAAAGTCCAATTTGCTGAGCACGACGACGAATCGATAAATTGTCGTTTTCTTCGACACTGGCCTCAACGACAGCAATATTTTCTTCTGTACGAACTCTTCTCATTCTTGTCGGTGGCTTGGCATCCAAAAGAGTGAATGTAGACCGAAATTTGGTAATTACGTTCTTTATGGTGGTCTCTGACGGACGATTATGTGCACCATAAAATTCACGAAGTGCTCTATAAACATTTTTAATTGAACACTGATTTTGAAAATAAATTTCCACGATTTGAAAACGTTGTTCTGGAGTTAACCTATTCATAATGATTTGCCAAACAATACTGAGTAGAAATGCCACTTTGAGCTGTCAAAACAACTGTCATAAAATAAAACGACATCTATCGGAAAAACAAACCTCCTAAAAAAACACCCGTTAGTTATTACAACATGCTTACTAAACTTCTAAAAGTAAACGGTTAATTAGCTGAAATAATCTATAAACTGAATTATAAACATCAATTAACTTCCCGCCCTTTCTTACAACATTTATATACGAGCATGACTAATCAATTCAATCAATTGTGTATACAATATTTTTCTCACAGCTATATCGCACAAAAATAAATTCAATTACAAATTATTTAATTTACAAAAGATTATATTAAAAAAGTTAAAATGTCAATAAGTTTAAAACTAATAATAAATTACTATCATATATAGTTTTCTATGTACGTTCTATCAAATCTTCGAATGTACGAAATACATTTTTTATTATGATCAAATTAAAATGATTCATGAGTTTTCAATTAAATCGTTTGGCCTTACGTACTCATACTATATACTCGCATTTATTAATATTTTTGCCTGCCCATCATCATGTGCTCCCGCAATGTACATATGTGTATGTAGTATATGTTGTTGCCTCTTCAATTCAATTAAAAACAATTAAGTAATTTATTTGTGCGTTTAAATTTTTTGTTTTGTTTATTTTACTATAAAATAACCTTTTACTATTTTCTTTCTAGTTACATTTATATAGACTTCATCATACTCTAGAAATCCCAAAAATAACTATAACGTGTAAATGTACTTTACGATGAAAACGCAGATCAAAAATTAAGATATTTACTGTAAGCGCTGTGAAGGCAATTATAACACACAAGAATCATTATCATTATCAGATTGAAAATACACAAAACAATGTCATATCTTTTGAAAAATAAAAAATATTAAACAGTAAAAAGAATCATTTATAAATAACACTTTGCGATAGGCTAAGCTTTGTTATAATAAGCAAATTTTCGCGCAAAACAATTCCTCGTCACAATCTTTAAAATCGAGTACGAGTCGGGCCCAACACTAACTCAAGTCGTACACACAAAAATAAAAATACACTTGAAAGATTTATCGATTTTGATCTAATATTCGTCTGTATGTGTATGTGTGTGTGTGTGATGTTATTTATAAACAAACACACAGTTTTAAGGTATTCATGTAACTTAGAAAATATTACAGTTAAACGGTGGAAAATTATTATTTAGAACTCTGCGTGTATCGGGGGTACAAATAAGTTTTGACGAATTTACAAAAGATGGCGTAACTAGTATTAAATGGCATCGAGCCGCGTCGGCTAAAGCGTCATTATTTCCCTCTAAAAATCAGTATGTGTCATTTCGCTGAAGTGTAAACAATATACTTTTTTGAGCTCTAACCATGTCAAGCTTTGTGCCAACATAACAGAATTTGCGGGAAACGCTGCATTTTTGTTTTATTTTAAAGACATTGGAGCTGATGGACATCTATTGCTATGTGAAGCATATAGGGAACATGCCCCATCAAGAACATTTGAGTACTGGTTCCTCTGTTTTAAAAGTGGCGATTTTGACATCAGTGACAAAGAACGTGAAAGGAGACCAGTAAAGTTTGAAGACGCTGAGTTGGAGGCGTTATTAGACCATGATTCAAAACCATCTCAAGACCATGGGTATGGTGCAAAAACAAGGAAATTGGGTTCCGTATGAACTCAAGCCAAGAGACGTCGAACGCCGTTTTTTCACGTGCGAACAACTGGTCCAAGCCAAAGGACAGAAAATCGTGAGATAAGCCCGATCATGCATCAACGTTAATCGTTGAACCGAAGATTCATGGCAAGAAGCTAATGCAATGCATCTAGTGGGATCAGTTCGAAGTGATCTACTATGAGCTACTCCATCCTAACGAAACCATCACTGGAGAACGTTATCAACACAATTGATGCAATTAAGCCGAGCATTGAAGCTCAAAGGCTCACAATATGCCAAAAGACATGACAAAGTGATCTTTCAGCACGACAAGGAAAATTCCTTCCGCTACTACTTATTCCGGTCGATGACTCAGACCCGGCCGAGCATAACTTCACTTCATTCTTGGATCGCCTCAAAACACGAGGAAGATTTTTTCGACGCAGAATCCGTATGCTGCCTGAAAGATGGGAAAAAATCGGAGCTAACGATGTGCAAACTTTGAATAAATTGTACCAATTTCTATGAATAAAGCACCGAAGTTATAAAAAAAATCTTAAAACTTATTTGTACCCGCAATAATTCTTATCTCTATATGAAGCTTAAAATAATTGTAAAAAATTGGGTTAATGATAATTTTTAGGTACTTCTAATCAAGTTTAGATTTGCTCAAAATAGAGTAACTTCCATAATCGTATAATCAGTACACCAGTAGAAAGTCACTTTAATTCGTTTTAATTCAACCTGAGAAGGCCGAGTTACTAACTAATCTGAAAATTACCGTATTTTATTGGTGCTAAACATATTGGGTTGTGTAACTTATCCTTAAATTGGATTTTGTTCATAGCGATTCGCCTTGTGTCAACTATGCGAGTTTACGCTCGCTCTCGCTTGTTTTTCGACCCTGTGTGTATGAAGAGTATTTTTAGGTCGATTTTATGTTATTTAAATAAAGAAAATGGTAATTTAAGGTCATATAATGCAAATTTTATAGCCGGTTGCACAGAAAAATGGCTAACGGCCGTGTTTAGTGTTTTAAATGTCTAATACACGTTTTGTATTTTTTTATTAATTTTTCAATAATTTATTAATTGTAATCAAACGAAAATGAGTTTAATTTTATTTATATGAGTGTTGGTAAACTTTCTCGCATTTTAGTTTTGTGTATTTATGTATAAATCGAAAAATTTTTGTCGGACGGGCAATGTTGATAGGCGAGAAATCGATATAAAACTCGCTTCTCGCTTTGTACAAAAGCGAGAGATACTCGATCGGCTAGCAAGTAAGCAATTTGCTAGTCGAAAGTCTGGCTACTCAAGGAATTTTCCCAAGCTGTTCATTTTTTGAAGCCGCAAATTTTACTGTGCAATCGCAAAGATAAACAAAAATTTTATGAAATATGTAATTTGAAATTCAAATTTCCTTGGTAAAATTGACTGAGTAGCCAGGATTTCGACTAGCAAATTGTTTGCTTGCTAGCCGATCGAGTATCTACCCCATTACATAGTATCTATATAAGCCAGTAAATGAACACAAAGAGTTTGACAATACCCCAATTTTTCTAAGATGTTGTTGTTGCTATTTTCAATGTAAATATTTTGGTTTGCTTTTTACTTTTATATTTTAAGTCACTATATCCTACCCCAATTTTTAGATCAAGTCCTATTTGACATCCAGACGAAATTTTTTCTAACAACGAAAACATAATTTTTTGGGGAAAACATACATTTTATTCATCAACATAATTTCCTTCTAGAGCGACACAATCAGTCTAATGCCTCTCTAACATTTCGATGTCTTTTTTGTAGAACGATTTGTCTTTGTTTTCGAAATAAGCTTCAGTTTCGGCAATCACTTTTTCATTGGAGCCAAATCTTTTTCCCTGAAGCTTTTTTTGAGGTCTACAAACAAGTAATAATCGCTGGGGTCAAATCGGGTGAATACGGTGGATGCAGAAGCAATCCAATATGCAATTCGTGCAATTTTACCATTGTTGCGATCGACTTGTGACATGGTGCACTGTCTTGGTGAAAGTAATTTTTTCATGGACGAATGTTAGTGTAAAATATGACCAACACGTTCCATTGAAATATTTATAATGTCAGCTATTTCACGCAACTTCACTCCTTTCAAAATAATTCCGTGGATTTTTTTTATGTTTTCTGGAGTTACAGCCTCGACCACGTATAAATTCAGTCAATGATGGTTGATTTTCCTAGTGCAGAGTCCGGATAACACTTATCAAGCCATTGCTTTGCTTGAACGTTTTTTTCCCATCAAAAAACAGTGCTTAATCAACACGAAATTATTTTTTTTCATTGTTTTGAAATTAACAAAAGTAGCGTCAATAGACCAACTGTTTGTAAACTAATGGTCGAAATGTAATGCAATTTTGACACATATCGTTTGAAGGTTGGTAGAATTTAAAAATTATATGGGTTTTAAATTTGTGGCACCATCTATGTGTCGGGCCGTTAAGTTTTCAGGCGATGTAATATAATACTGTTTAATATACATATAGTTTGGGTGACACAACATTTCAAAATTAATAATTAATTATCAGCAAATGGCTCTTGTGCTTTAAAATCATAAATAATTTAATAACAAAGATTTTAACGCAAAATTGTTTATACATAGTTACCACAGTTTAACAAAATTCCACTACGTGGTGCATCTGATGCTCCGATCGTCATAATACATTTCCGTAACAAGTTACAATAATTTAAGCTGATGACTATCAATTTCGATTGTTTGATTTTCACAAATTTGAGGTGCAAGTCCTTACATAATATAACCTTCAAACACAAAACATAATAATAAGGAACAAATAATTAATTAAAACTGTTCTATCATTAAGATATTGAATTCTGTATATAAAGATACATTTGTTTGCCGGTGATGTCGTTTTGGTAAACACAACAAGAGTGTCAGCGTTGAAGTGATGAAACAAATAACTCGAGGTCTCCACTATGCAAAATTGCTGATATTTACTATCATGCTAGTAATTGTGTCAATGTGTTAGTGAGTGTAATATACATTTTAATTTACTAGCAGCAAATTATCAGGCTGATATTTCACAGAAAAATTATCAAGATATTTTTATGAAAATAGGTTTTTGACGTTTGTTTCGTCATTTTAAATTCTAAAATCCTCCTCTAAAATCAAAATGGGTTTTTGGTTATTTTCAAGCATTTTCCGGCAATTTTCAAAAATTATTAGTTTAAGAAGTGTAAGAATTTTTTCATTATATTCCATAGGAAATTTTGATATATTTTATTTAGATCTTTTTTATTTTTTTTATTATATTTCGTACCAAAATTATATTGAACTAAAATTATTATTGGCATAATTTTGTTTGCATTTGTTCACAAATACTGTTCTTATGATAGTAATAATTATCATGATAGTAACATTCCAGATACGATATTTGTCTTATAAAAAATACTAGTTAATAGTTAAAAATTAACACATACAAACATAAAATTGATGATAATAAATATCAGCAATTTTGCATAGTGGAGACTCCGGGTAAAATAATAACAATATAATCCTAAAACACTTCGATATGTTTGGTATATTAAATCATACGGGATAAGAGTAACATTAACCCTTATCGCTTCACAATGTGTTCACCATTCAGATTTAGTTACAATTCATTTAATATCAGTCCTAAAAATTTGGTCCAAACATGATAATCTCAAATTAGTTTGGAACTGTAGTGCGGTAATGTCGTCGACGCCAACAACAACATTGGTTGTGATAGCATGCTATAGTTTATGTTTATTGTAATTTGACAGGAGTCGCCGCTTGTTGCTGTATCTCTAGTTCTGTTTATACCTTAATACAGTGTATGTATGTACGGTTAACTTATGTACGGTTAACGTTTGTTCTACTTGTTCCTTTAGCCTACTAACTGTCTCTTACAATACCCGTACAAACATTGTATTGTCCTGTCCTATTTAGCATACTAAAAAGTTCTTTACTATACATTGCGATTCATAATCATATAACCAATGAAGTTGATGTCAAAAAATAAACAAAAGTAAGTCCCGGTACATATGAAAATAACAACAGCTACCTGCTTCAATTATTTTTTGGAGAAAACTATTTTTTTCTAAATTGCATTGTTTCATAATTATTTATTGTAACTACTTTTGATTTTTCTCCTCCAGGCTAATAAATTACAAAACATTTTTGTTTACTTAGCCAAGTATTGTTCAAACTCACTACCACGTTTAAAATAATAATAAATCGGATAATAAAATAATAAAAATCAAAATTGAAGTCCTTTTAGGCGAAGGTTTCTCGTTTCATCAAGTCGGCATGAGACTAGGCCGCCGCCAAACGGCGATCGTAATTGGTTTAGAGATCCATTTACGTATGGGACGGATTAACCCTGATAGCCCAAAATTGAAATGGCTTGGGGAAACTCGGGAAGTGGTTAAGGCCACCAGTAATTGCACAAATAGCATTAAGGCTCGAGAAGCGATGCTCAGTAAATTGTGTTCAAGAGCACGATAACTCGGAAAATAAAAAAGCTTAAAAAAGGCTTGAGCAACTTGGCTATTTAGCAAATTAAGTAAAACTAAAATATTTTGTTGGTTGTATAGAGAGTGTTCCAATTTGAGGTTAATTTTTAAATTTCCTATACCATTTATATTTTTTGTATTAGATTGCCATATGTTTTTTTGATAGATGACAAGAAGAAAATTTCCGGTTATGAAAAATGGAGAGATATACAATTGAACAACGCGTATTTATTGCTAAAAATTATTATAAAGGTGAAAAGTCGTGCAGAAGTTGGGTGAATGAGACAATTGATGAGACAAATTCCATATTATATGATATTATATGAGTATAGGAACGTGCTCTAACTTCGAACGGACGACCTTATTTTCTCCATGACGGTCTATTTCCACCATGAAATTTGTGTGAAGCGAAAGAAACAAATAATTTTTGGATGAACTTTTAGAATATTCCTTAACTTAATTCATTGACACTTTCCCTGGGAATATATTTTTATAGCATTTTTGAATGACGCTTATTCGGCTCAAAGGGCGATATTTTCACAAAAAAATATATGATTCTGATACAAAATCGCTAATATTTTAAGGTTATGTTGTTGAGTGATGTCCAACTTTAGGATATGACGTTTTACATCGGGTAATTTTAACAATTTACCTACTGGTGGCACTATTTTTTGACGAACAGCGGGGAATTATTTGTATACCCAATTTATATAGAAAGTACAAAAGAATCCCTTTATTTGAAGCTAGTGACATAAAATGGCGGAATCTTATGGCTCTGACAGTAGACTAATTTGTCGCACTATGTTTATATTTTCCCCAAAAATAATTTTTAATTGTAAATGAAAAAACAAAATATTGTTTATTGTGACAAGTGAATGAAATGTATAGAAACTATAGGAGAATGTATTCTGAAAATATCTGTTAGATGCCACTTTTCACTACTCGTATAAAACAACAAAATGTTAAAAATCAAAAATTTTTTGTTACGTCTGAATCGAGTCCAGTAATATCCCTTTACTACAAAATCGTATGTTTCAATTTTTTATTTTGAGATATAGTTACGTCGATTGCGTCGAGTTTATCTTAGTGGTTAGATTAGTTCTTAGGTTCCCATAATAGAAACATAGTTTACAGGAAATACGTCATTATAATAACACGAAGCAACCTATTGAGTTTCGCTAAAATATTTATTTTATAGTTTTCTATTATATTAGGTCGTTCACTTTCCATTTTGCTTTTTAAGTTCCCCAAGATCCAGAATAAGGCACAAGTAAGTTCTATCCCTGTTACCACGTCATCGGGGATTTTTCAGTTGTCGCTCGGAGGAGTAAGAGAGGAGAGTGAAACGAATTGTAAATGTGGGAGTAACGAAGCTTATGAATAACTGACTTTAAAGAAAATCAACAATTTCCATATTTGTCCAAAGTTTTAATCGTATGTGCTTTTATTGCATTTTGTTTCGTGAAAGTTAGATGGCACTGGGGTTTTAAGTGGGAATCGACCAATAGGAAGTGAGGCTGGATAAGGTTTAATTTAATCGTACAAAATTTCATATTTTAAAATTTTATGCAACTCCCAAGTTAGCTCTATAGTTGTTTGATTGAACTTTGTTTGAACTTTTTTCGTCATCACAAGTAAAACAATATTTGAACTGGCTAACGATCAGTTATTCCTTGATATATAATTATTTTCGAATCTAGAACCACGGGAATAAAAGTTTACTATGCGAACAGAATTTTTTCTACTACTTCCATCTAATGTTCATATGTGATGAACGAAAGAATCATTTTGCTTTACATTTGCTGTCAATAATAACCAATATAGCTAAATAAATTTCAATGTGGAAAGGCATTCGTTTAGCATTGCAATCAGTAAAATCAGTTTAAAAAACAGTGCCTTTAAGAATGGGTTGGAGAAAAATTAGTTTGTTTGTAAATATTTAACGTTTAGTTCAAAAATTATTCAATCAAAATGGTCATTTAAATATTTATATGCCTGTTAAATATATGCATGGATTAATAGTAGATTGTGTATCATGGGAGTAAAATAGGAGAATATTGCTTGAGCGGAGAAATTGCCGAAGAAATAAGAATGGTGACTGAACGAGGATAATAATATGTATATACGTTTACTCCCGAGTTACATACGATATTTCTTCTACGAGTTCATTTTCATTAAATATAAAATGTCTTTATCTAGTAGTTCATGGTAAATACATTTGTTCTTACATACAATTTACCGAGGAGAAGCATTTGCAGTGCTGGCACAATAGCAACATTTTTTGCTTTTGTCTTTTGCCTTAAACTTTTACCTTTTGACTAACTCGCAAAATAATTAAAACAATTAATAAAAAAAATTGCAACTCAAACTAAGTTTTTATTAAAAATTCGTTTTTAAAAACAATTTTGTATGAAATTCGTTATTTTATAATTAAGTATTCGTTAAATTAAGTACATTGCATAGTTCGCCTTACTTCATTAGGTGCAATATGTACCAGTATACGAATTTTGTTCGAAAACCGCGACTTGAGAGTTGGGAGTTTTTTTGTTGTTTCATCAGCCCACTAAATGTTAATATAAAATTTAATTATTATTTACATCAATCAAACAATAATATTAATTTTGTGCATCTAGTACGTTAGTAAAACAGCAACAAAACTCCCAACTCGCAAGTCTCAGTTTTCGAACAAAATCTGCACTCAGATGTGTAAATATGAAACCGGAATTTTTTAGTAAAAAGTACACGTGCATCGTATGATAATGATTAGGAGTATGTGTTTTATTCAAAGTATTGCCCATTATTAGTTATACATATTTCCCATCTTTCTGGCAATGCGTGGATGCAACGCCAAAAAAAATGTTATTTTGGGTAAACCTGTTATCGAGCCATTTTCGTACATTTTCGTAGGAAGTGAAGTGCTCCTCAGCAACCCCGTGTCCCATCGATGCAAATAAGTAATAATCGGACAGAGCTAAGTCTGGTGAGTAAGGCGCATGTGCAAGTATTTCCCAATTAAGTGCTTCCAAGGTTTCCATTACCGGTTTTACTTTGTGTAATGGTGCATTGTCATGAAGCAAAATCATTTTATGTTGCCTTTTATCATATTCTGGTCGTTTTTCACGCAAAGCTTGATCCAAATTGATCATTTGTTGTTGGTAGTGTTCAGTATTTACGTTTTTAGCATCTCAAAATAAATCCACACTCTTCTCGCTTCTCAAAATAGATCCATTTATCATCGCCAATCACAATTCGATGGAGAAATGACTTTCTTTTGTATCTGGCGAGCAACATTTCGCAAATGGTTTTTCTATTTTCCTGTTGCCTTTCATTCAGTTTATGCGGAACCCATTTTCCCATCTTTTGGATCTTTTCCATGGCTTTTAAACGTATGAGGACGGCTTCTCGTACACATTAAATTGATCCGTTAGTTGTTTTTGTGTTTGAGCGTCATCCTTATCCAACAATGCTTGCAATTCACTGTCTTCTAACTTTTTTGGTGGTCTTCCACATTCTTCGTTTCTCACGTCAAAATCACCACTTTTGAATTTATTAAACCACTCATAGCATTGTGATTTACCTAGAGCATGCTCACCGTAAGCTTTGACAAAATTCGATGTGATTCTGCAGCAGTTTTCTTCAAAAGATAACAAAAAATCAATGATGTCCGCAAATCGTAATATGTAGACAGCAAATTCGTCATTTATAACACGTAAAAAACATGCGTTATTGTATGCAACTTGTATGGTTATGAATTGGATGTTGCTGACAGATGTCAAAAGAAAACAATGGCTTCGATGACGTGGTTTGTCGAAAGGTACATTGACAGGTGGTGCCATTTATTGGTAAATTCTGGTTTCATATTTACACACCTGATAAGATCCAAAGGTCTTGAAAGTGTAATGGAAAAGCGAATTTTTAAGGTAATGATCATGTAATCATGTAAAGTTCGTTCTAGGGAGTAAAATACATCATTATTGACTTATAACTTTTGCTCGAAGGAGTACAACAAATAAATTAAACAAGTTTGCGTTGAGATTTCATATAAAACATTTAACTGGCCATAACTAACCGGTTGTTAGCCATATTTACGTGCAGCCAGTCATTAATAAGCTATTTGTACATATTTGAAATATTCAATGTCGCAATTGAGCTTGCTTTAGAATAGCATTAATAATAAACCAATCATTTACCATCTTCGTTGTGTGTTTCGGAACATTATTTTGCTGACACTCAGCGATGGGGTAAGTTGTCGGAAACCGAATCATTGTGCTGCAGGAAATATTATTTAAGAAATTTTTGTTTTCGTCGAGCGAAAAACATCTCCATTTCTAAATATTACCACCACAATTTTTTGTTTCTCAATCATAAGCCAGTTTTTCATTTTATTTAATTTTTAAATGCATTGCAATTCTAATTTTTTGTCGCGCGGTCATAATTTTGGCTTCGAACTTATAATTTTTGAAAAATCAAATATTTCACTAAAACTTAAAAATTGCTACCAAGTTCACCGGCTTCTTGCTTTGTTTTATAAGATAAGATTTCTAAGAAATTATAAAATTTGCTTAGCCATTTAAACTACACATTAAAAAGATTTAGAACTTTAGTTTGGCTTTTAAATAGTTGAATAAATTTTTAGTTTGTTTATGTTTATAGTTTTTATATAGTCAGCGTACTTAAAACGTTTATGTTGAAATTGGATATAATTTGCGAAGAACTACGTCATTTAATGTGTAGGTCAGTAACCTTTCTACCGGGTAGATAGAAATGAATATACTATAGATAGATATAGATAACAATATTTCAATCCTTGTAGAGCCAAATGGCTTAATATCAATAATTGGTTCCCCTTTGAAATAAAATTATCTCTCATGCATTATAATATTGGTGTTATGATGGGATTGACAAATTAACAAACTTCCGGTTTAATCTGATCGTGCATAAAAAAACCAAAGATGCTACTACAATCATCATATTTTCCTTTTATCTTTTCTTTGTCAACATCGTTTTCTTTTCAAACATCTTATAGTAGTATGTGGAGCTGTATAAAATAGCTTCAAAGTTTAAATACCAAGTTCACTATTATTAGAGTTACCTTATTAAATGTGTGTAGCTATATACACATTGTGTTTTATTTATTTACGAAAACCAAATCAAAAACAACAACAAAAACCTAGACAAAAGTTTCATTCATCAATAATTATTAAACATGAAAACGAATAACCGATGAGGTCATGACTAATAATAAAACATTATCGGTTTTTTCTTTAGAGCATGTATTTACAATATATATATATATACTCGTATATATATATATATATATATATATATATATATATATATATATATATATATATATATATATATATATATATATATATATATATATATATATATATATATATATATATATATATATCCATGTAGGCGTTAATGAATTCTTGTTTGTGTAGTTTGCTTAAACAGTGTATGCAATCAATGTACACGACGGTTGAAATTAATTTTTCGTAATGTAAATAAGAAACAAAATTTTTCTTAGCGAAATGAACAAAAAATACATAATAATAATAAAAGTGAGATTAACTAATAAATACGTACATACTCGTATATAACTTTTGATAGTAAATTTTATTTGAATTTGAATACAATATTGATACAGTAGCGATAATAGCAGTCTATCGTGAAAAGTTTACGGCATGTTTAGTTGTTTAGCAATATCTCATTAGCAGTTTTTATTCACTACATTTTATTTGAATAACAGGAAGTTATGTAATTCTCTCAATATATAAATTTTTTATTGTTTAAACGTCTTTTAAACAAAACAATAAAGTTGTATGTCTCGTGCGCGCGCTATATTTTATAAGATGATTAGTTTTGTTTTGTATTTATTTCTGTCATCGCGGTGCTCAAACAATGATGCAAATTAAGCTAATTTGCCCGATAACCATAAGAAGTATTGTAAACCATGCTTTTTTTTTAAATATATACTTATTTATATTTGCTAATACCGTGTTTAATTTTGCACAGAATATACAGAGAAACAATTGGGTATACGGGTGTGTATAAGAAAGACTAAAGAAATTACGCTAAGACTGGTGTCGCAGATTTTACTGTACAGTTAAAAAAAATTAATAAATAAATACAAAAATAATTTTGCGTGGAAAAATTTAAAATTGCTGAAATTTAAAAAATTTGATTTTATATTTAAAACGTAACTTCAAATGCGCGTTTATCTCAGGTTTATTAATAAATTTAGTACTAATTATAATCGTACTTTTGTATCTTTGTAGAGAAGCCCTCAATGCATGGAGTGAACGAGCCGATTGTAATTATGTACCATCAGAAAAGATTCAAAATCTTTTTAATGAATTAAGATTCTATCCAAGTGAAGATCAAGGTATGTGAAATTTTAAAACATATTAAGTGCATTATAGACTTCTACATAATATTAGATATAAACTATTTTGCCGAAGTTTATAAAAAAGTCTACCCTCAGTTAATTTAAAACTTTATTAACTTGTTTGCATGCCAGAAAATTAAATGAAGAAGCGAAACGAAAAAAAAAAAAAAATTAAACAAGTGGACACTTGTGTTTACTTGTAACAATAATTTTGGCGGTTTTATTGCTAAAAATAAATAGTGTCGTGTGAGTGCGCGCGCTACGGT
This sequence comes from Nephrotoma guestfalica, assembly GCA_963691935.1. NCBI lineage: Eukaryota > Metazoa > Arthropoda > Insecta > Diptera > Tipulidae > Nephrotoma > Nephrotoma guestfalica. The sequence continues at coordinate 101,045,131 of OY829913.1, forward strand.
GGACTGAAATTCTTGGTTTTTGACTTGCGAAGGCGACGATACCGTGTTTTTTTTACTTGCCGCATACACAAGTGGTTGTATTACGTCTTTTGTATTTTATTAATTAGCTATTTTATTCGTAGTTATCACGAGATAGATATTAATTATTGTGGAGGGAAGTAAATATGAATAATTTGCGTTTTAAATACGTACATATGGGTTTATATTAGTCAAATTTGTATGTGTTACATGATAGATGAATTATTTCTTGGAGTGATTCGTGTTTTACTTTGTTTAGTTTTTAACGCGTATGCTATTTACTACTTAGTATTATATATGTATTTGGTTTTAGGGCACTTACGGAAATGAGCAATATGCACTATTCACCGGCCTTGCTGATATACTTAAGTATTTCAAATATCGCACCCATTGATTATTTTTTATTTAAAATTACTCATTTTGTTGTAATAGAAATGGTGAAATTACTTTTTAATTATTTTCGTTCGTTAAAATGAAATTTTGCTTTCTAATTACCCTATAGTTCATTAAGAAGCAAAAAAATAATGTCTGCATTTGCAAGCCGACGAAACACATCTTGATTGATGATTATAAGTATTTAGAATAAAATGACTCGTAAGGTCAATATTCTAAATACGAACTGATAAAGGTCGTTTAAATAACGTTAGGTAGGTTTGAATTTTAATATCACACATAATAATTAAATTTGATAAAAAGAGCTTGGTTAAATACGGATGATTCGTAGTAAGATTATCGCGAAGGAAAAGGATATGAAAAATTAAAAAACTCAATTAACAGAATCTACAAAATCAGACAGACCAAAAACCGTAATAAGATTTTCGGCCATTCTCGATTACCCTTTGACAAATACGGTTTTGATCTCTGATAAATCTCAAGGAAAGCAAAGTTATAAAAAAATTGCTAAATAACGTAACACATATTAAAATGTCGCATTGAAAATATTCCCTGCCGAAAATACAAAATTTGTTATCACAATTTGACTCGGCAATTAAGGATTCTATTTTACACCTTGCTGGATCAGGTTACACTTATTGTTTATTTTGTACTTCAAAACCAATCGTATATTGAAAAAATATAAACTGAGTCCTCGGATGCAAAGATGTACAGACACTCCACTTATCCTATAACAATCAGCTTGTGTACTACGTCAAATGACAAGTTTTTGTTTTTACGCCGCAATGGCGATCAAATTTTAATTTATTTTATTGACCCTAGACGGCAAATCATAATTATTAATAAAAATGTGTCCAAAGTTAATGGTAATTACATATAAGTGAATTGAACATAATTGTGAGGTCAAATTTAAATTCTTTTGAATGATGTTATGTTTCATACAAATAGTTTAAATTTTTATTGGTATATAACTCTCTATGTGCCAAAACATTTTATTTTTCGTTGCTCCTTCGACACACATTCGCCAAATGCTTTTGCAAATGACACCGAATGGATGACGAAAGCTCAAGCAAAAATAAAATATTTTTACAAATAACGAGTTATAAACCAATAAAAATTTAAACTGTTGAAAATACTAACTCAAGAAAAATATTTATTAATTTCATGGAAATCCAAGAATTGAAAATGAAGTTTGTAAAGTAGACTCGCACCAACCGTTTGAATCTGGAGGGGTTCGGAACTCGACAGAAGTAGGATGGGATTTTTCATCATCTGATTACGATCGGTATTGTAAGTTAACCTAGCCATAATCTCATGTTGTATTGCACAACTCATGGTCTGAGCCATCTTCGAAGTCAGTGTTATAGGCTGGCATCAAGCTATGCAATGCGCAGATGGTCTACATAAAACGAACCTAGAGCCGTATGGTCTCTATTGGGTTGGAAATGGTGTATAAATTATTTTTTCTGGCATACTAAGGTAAAAAGTTAGTTGTAATTTTTTTGAAGACAAAATAAAATTGGGAATAATTTTTCCTCAAAATTTCGCTATATAAATTCTTTCTGCAATTCCCTATTCCCAGGGAATTACCAGAATAACATCACAGGAGGTAAAAAGGCAGCAGAGAGTTGGGAGTGCTTCGGCCCAAACTGATTGTAAAAGTTAAAAACAAACGTGAGGGTTAAAAGAAATTCAGTATATTGGTATCTCGTTCGATTGTGGATTTTCAAAGTAAAAGGAACTTGATATTATTTTTTCATTCCCAGTTAATTTACTATGTATCATACATATTCGAATTACATACTTTCTATTTATAATGTGCATACTAATATTTTTATAGATAACAATTTTTATTTTAAAGATCTTATTGAAAAACCTACTTATGGAGCAGTGTATGGGCCATTTATACTCACTGGAATAAACTAACACTCAAATCAAAAATTAAAATTAAAAATTATAGTTTATAAGCCTACGCTAAGTTCTAAAAAATCAGATACATTTGTTTTTGAGTTTAAAAATTGTATTCGTATCTCCAATTGTATTAATACCACCCACTAACTGATGCAAAGTGTTGAATACGGAAAAAGAACGGTTTACCTAAAATTATTTTAATATTTTTATTTCGGATATCTTCCGATTTCCTCATAATCCATATAGATTTGTTTGCTAACTTATTAACTTAATTTATTTGATCGTCGATAAGGGGCTTACAAGTAAGCCTCATGTCTATTATAATTCCCAGATATTAGACCTTTCTATCCCAAGAAGCTGTCAATCCTTCACAGATTAAGTTTCTGTTAGGTAATTATTTGCTGACCCACCTTCCAGAAAAAAATAACTTTAGTTTTGATTTTATTTCTGTTATCCGCTATTTCGTATAGTACGCATTTTCCCGTTTAGAGGCACGCTCGAGTCATTTCATGATATCCTTAGGCTCAGAATTAGATGTAACTATAGAAATATCGTCAGCGAGGGTAGCGATTATGCACGCCGAAAGAATAACAGTATCACTGATAGAGCATAAATCTGAACTTAATACGGAGTCGCGTGGTAGCCCGACTGGTAATTTATAGTTTTCTCGGGAATAATTGTTGTAATATGTTTAAAATTATGCCTATTATTTTAACAGGAAATCATCATACCAGACCGAGTCATATGCTTTCAAAGTAGAATTAGGCCAGTGAATCGTTTGTTTCAAAATTTGTTTTTGTCGAATTTATTATTCTGGTCAATGGATGAGTGCAATAGCGAACTAATCGAAACTCGAATTGGTGATAAAGAATAATTTTGGGTTAGTGAGTTACTATTTGGTTGAGTATAACGTATTCGAATATTTTACTGAAGCCAATTAGTATGGGCTTATAGGCATATATTAAGCAGGTTAACCGGGTGCTTATTCATTTTGGTACTTATAAGTATAGGTTTTACTTTAACTTTACTTCAGATTTGTGGGGAATGGGGAATACTTTAGGCATGTGTTGTAAATTTAAACCTTTAAAGAATGCTGCTTTATGTTAATATTGATAATTCCATTATGGTCTAGGGATTTGTTAGTTTTAAAGTGTTTAATATTAAATTTTACTCCAGAAGGCTTCGTGAAGTTGCCAATCATCATTATTAAAAATTAAACAGAGTATTAATATAACAACGGAGCGATTCTTGTACTAAGGAATGGGTCCTGTCATTTTGCTACGTACCCATAACTGTTTATCGTTCTTTTCGCGAGGCTGTTAATAATTCTATTTAATCATTGGTCACAATTAGTACTTATAAGATTTCGTATTCTATTGGCAATAACTTTATAAATTGGGAGTATAACTTATTTTTTTGCAGAAAAAAACAAGTTTATTTCAAAGAAATGGTGAACTATAACTTTCGAGCATCTTTCTGGCAAATGGAAAAAAAATTAGTTTGTCTTTTGATGCGATCCATTCGTCCAGCCATTTTTTAATTTCTTCGTGGTTTCTGAAATGCTGGTATTGAAGACCGCTTTGCATTAATCGGAACAAATAGTAATCTGATGGGGCACAATCTGGAGAATATGGAGCATGCGATAGAATTTCATATTTAAGTACTTCCAGCTTATTTTTTATTTGTTTTGCGACATGTGGTCGAGCGTTGTCATCCAGCAAAATCACTTTACGCTGTTTGTTGGCTGGAATCAAACGGTTTTCATTCAATGTATGGTTCAAATCTATAAATTGTTGTTGGTAACGTTCACCAGTAATAGTTTCGTTCGGTTTTAGCAGCTCATAGTACACCACTCCTTTCTGATCCCACTAAATGCACAACATAACCTTACTTCCATCAATATTTCATTTTGTTGTTGATGTGGGTGGTTCGCCTGAATGAACCCATGATTTTTTGTGTTTAGGGTTATTGTAGTAAATCTATTTTTCATCGCCAGTCACCATTTGAGACAAAAAATATTATCTTCGGTGTCTTGTAAGCAAAAAATTGCAAATCATTAAACGATTTCCAATGTGGGCTTCAGTCAGTTCATGTGGTACCCATTTTCCTTCTTTTTGAATAATTTTCATGGCATATAAATGTTTGCTTACGGCTGCTTGAGTGACATTTAACTGTTCTGCAAGTTCTTTTTCTGTTTGAGCTGAGTTTCCTTTCAAAAATGCTTCCAAATCTTCATCTTCAAATTTTTTAGTTGACTAGAACGTTCTTTGTTACTGACATCAAAATCGCCACTTTGAATCAGTTTAAACCAGTTTTCGCAGGTCTGTTGAGTTGGTGCATGTTCACCATAAGTTTCTTGAAGCAAACGAAAACTGTCAGCAACTTTTTTCTTTTCATTAAAGCAAAAAAGTAATGCTTCCCGCAAATGCTGTTGTGTCGGTACGAATTGGACATGTTTAAACGGGATTAAAAAATATGTTGTTTACGCTTTCACGAATAATGACAAACTAAATTTTATTGTGGAATGTCAACACTTTAAATCGCCGTAGGTGTCATTGTAAAATAATGTTTAGTACTATAAACTTACGCCATCACTTAGAAAATCCAAAAAACTATGTTATACACCCAATAGAATTTTTATGTTTGGTTGCCGGATTATGAGAACTATTAACTGTCGCCTTAGTTGATTTCTATGAATTTTTAGGTTTTATATGTCTGCAGTCATATAAAATATTTATAAATGTGTAAGAGTACAGTGGTTTAACAGGTTCTGTGTTGCAGACTTATCCTACATGGTGTCCACCCGAAAGGTTTACTGCTTGATTTGCCTAAACAATTTTTTTTAAATAACAGAAAATAAATTGAATATTTACAGATCGTTTATTTATTGTTCATGACTTTTTCACACATTTCACCCTGCATCATGTTACTTTCTTCTCTAATGTTCCTTTTAAGTTGTTCAATATTACCTGGCTTATTTGCATAAATCATAATGTTTAGATAACCCCATAAAAAGAAGTCGGGAGCAGTTAACTCGGGTGACCATGGAGACCGATCACCAGATTTCGAAATTAACTGTTGTGGAAACATTTCTCGTAGTGATTCCATGGTTTCTCTAGCATTATTTTGGAGAATATCCATATTTGTGCACTTTTATCACTGAGTTTATTTTAAGTTTATAACAAATAATAAAAATATTTATTTTCTTTTAAGTGATAATTGACTTTTTTATTAGAAGTACTAGTTTCGAGCTCATACGCCCTTTGTCAACTTATAAAATATTTTAAATATTATCTCTGCGTACACGGCTATTTATAATCATTTCATACAAACAATTATACGGCATTTTGTCGTTTAGTAGTAGGTGGTTGTGTTTATGTTTATATATTTCCATTTCCTCCAATCTGTTCAGTGCATCTCCTTTTTTCATCCTATGTAAAATCATTAAATTTTCGGTGTAGTTCGTGTATTTGTGTTGTTCGCTGGTTAGGTGAAGCGCATATTTGGATTTTATATCGTGTTTTCCTATTTCTTTTATGTGTTCAACAAACCTAGTTACAAAATTTCTGCCCGTCTGACCTATATAAAATGCATCACAATCACTACACCGTAACTTATATACACCGCTGGTGCATTCTTCTCTATTGTGTTGGTGTGAGTTTAATCTTCTTTCTATTTTGTTGCTTGTTCTGTATGCGGCTACATAATTATATTGTTTTAGGGTTTTATTGATTATATGCATTGATGCCTTATCGTAATTTACTGTGATATATTTGTATTTTTCGTTTACCCCTTCTGTTGTCAATGTAGTGAGTTGTCGTATATGTTCTTTGCGTTGAAATTTGCGATTGTGATGCATTTTATATAGGTCAGACGGGCAGAAATTTTGTAACTAGGTTTGTTGAACACATAAAAGAAATAGGAAAACACGATATAAAATCCAAATATGCGCTTCACCTAACCAGCGAACAACACAAATACACGAACTACACCGAAAATTTAATGATTTTACATAGGATGAAAAAAGGAGATGCACTGAACAGATTGGAGGAAATGGAAATATATAAACATAAACACAACTACCTACTACTAAACGACAAAATGCCGTATAATTGTTTGTATGAAATGATTATAAATAGCCGTGTACGCAGAGATAATATTTAAAATATTTTATAAGTTGACAAAGGGCGTATGAGCTCGAAACTAGTACTTCTAATAAAAAAGTCAATTATCACTTAAAAGAAAATAAATATTTTTATTATTTGTTATAAACTTAAAATAAACTCAGTGATAAAAGTGCACAAATATGGATATTCTCCAAAATAATAATAATAGTGAATCTACTATAACCGTGCTAAAATATTTTAATTTATATAAACAACTAAAAAGGAATAGAATGAATTTAGATTATAACAGAACATGCTATACACGAAAAATAATACCTTCATACATAAACGTCAGAATAAAGTGTAACACAAGTACGGCGAAGAACATCAAAAGTAAAGCTGAAAGAATGTGGTTGAAACAATCCATCAACAAATTGTACACGAAAATCAACCTAATAACATTACAACTATACAACACACAACTGCGTTTGTCAAAAATATGCCACAGAATAGAATATGAAAACATTATACAAGGAATACAGTTAAAAATAGAGAGCATATTGATACACAAAAAAAGAACAATGAAATTAAAACTAAAGAGATTACTTACACAACAGAGGCAATATAATATATCACACAACAATACTAGAATCCCCCTCACAACACACACATTTTTCCAACGTATTCAAAATGATACAAACATTATATTCAACAATGACGAAATCAAAATGTTGGAGAAAGGTTTAAAACACAATCTCACGCCACCTCATAGCAAAACAGAAGACATCAAACAACTGCTGAACATTGAAAGTGCCATCAATAGGACTGATATACAAGACCGTGACAACATACGTCAAACCATTGTCCATCACATCTCCAACAGTGTTCCACATAGAAGCAGACACAATAGCAAAGATAATAAAATCTTAGATAATATAGCTGAAAAAATCGCAAACAATTCTGCAATTGTTACAAAAGCCGATAAAGGTAACACAGTGGTTATAATGTCATCCAACGAATATAATCACAAGATAGACACATACATTCAAGAAAACAATATCCACGAAATTTCAGTTGACCCTACTAACAAATTCAAAAACATTGTGAATAATGTGATCAATAACAGTGAACGTGTAATAAACACTAAAACAAAACACTTTTTAAAAATGATTAAGCCGACAGCTCCGCAGTTCAGAGGTTTACCAAAAATCCATAAAGAAGGCACACCAATAAGACCGCTAATTAATTACACCACCGCACCTGCCTATAAACTATCTAAATTTATCAACACTTATTTAAATAAAATAGTAGATATCAGGGGAGCCACTTCAGTAAAAAATAACTTAGAGTTAGTAACACGCATAAAAAACATTGATATACCGAATAATGGAAAATTTGCATCGTTTGACATATCAAACATGTATGGAAACATACCCATCAACGATACAATAGAAATTATCCGAACATTGTTAATAAAACAAAAAATCGATATAATTGAAATGGAACAAATCATACACATCTTAAAGGTTATCACAGCACAAAATTACTTCACACACAATGGGAGACATTATATGCAAATAGAAGGTTTACCAATGGGCAATCCATTATCCGGAACTCTTGCGGAAATATATTTCAGCAATTTCGAAACGAAATACATTTTAAATGTAGTCAACAATTCACGCAACCACATAATATATTGGTATAGATACGTCGATGACATTTTGATATTATTTGGCGGGACACTAAGGCAATTAAAAATCATGCACAACTACATCAATAACATCCATCCCAACATAAAATTCACATTGGAAATTGAACAAAACAAATCTATAAATTTTTTGGATATCACAGTAAATAACATAAATATGAAACACACATTTAAAATATACAGAAAGCCGACACAAACAAACCATACAATACATTCCTCTTCGAATCACCCACCTCAACACAAGTTAGCAGCATACAGACACATGATAGCACGACTCAACAACATCCCAATGAGTAAAAATGATTATGACGATGAAATAAATACCATAAAAGAGATTGCATACAATAACGAATACAACGGGAACATGATCACGAAAATGAATCGCAAATTTCAACGCAAAGAACATATACGACAACTCACTACATTGACAACAGAAGGGGTAAACGAAAAATACAAATATATCACAGTAAATTACGATAAGGCATCAATGCATATAATCAATAAAACCCTAAAACAATATAATTATGTAGCCGCATACAGAACAAGCAACAAAATAGAAAGAAGATTAAACTCACACCAACACAATAGAGAAGAATGCACCAGCGGTGTATATAAGTTACGGTGTAGTGATTGTGATGCATTTTATATAGGTCAGACGGGCAGAAATTTTGTAACTAGGTTTGTTGAACACATAAAAGAAATAGGAAAACACGATATAAAATCCAAATATGCGCTTCACCTAACCAGCGAACAACACAAATACACGAACTACACCGAAAATTTAATGATTTTACATAGGATGAAAAAAGGAGATGCACTGAACAGATTGGAGGAAATGGAAATATATAAACATAAACACAACCACCTACTACTAAACGACAAAATGCCGTATAATTGTTTGTATGAAATGATTATAAATAGCCGTGTACGCAGAGATAATATTTAAAATATTTTATAAGTTGACAAAGGGCGTATGAGCTCGAAACTAGTACTTCTAATAAAAAAGTCAATTATCACTTAAAAGAAAATAAATATTTTTATTATTTGTTATAAACTTAAAAAAAAAAAAAAAAAAAAAAAAAAAAAAAAAAAAAAAAAAAATTTCTCTAGCAGTATGGCATGTGACACCGTCCTGTTAGAACCACATGTCCAGCAAACCACTGGAATGCAATTCTGGTCTAAAAAGTTTCTTATCATCTCACGATAACGTTCGCTAGTGACTGTAACAACTGAATCATTCGAATTTTCGTCAAAATATGGTCCAATGACCCCCAACCCAAATTGCACACCATACCGCCACTTTTATGTGGGATGAAATGGTGATCGATGAATTATTTATGGATTCTCTACTGCTCGGAACCGGCTGTTTTGTTAGTTTACATGTCCACTTAAGTGAAAATGAGCTTCGTCACTCATAATTAATTTTTCAAAAGAAAAAATGATTGTCATTGTCAAGCAACAGCATCTTATTTGGATACATATGGCGCCGCAAATGATCTCTTGGTAGCAGCTCCTGTGTTAATTGAATTGTATGCGTGAATAAATTCAAGTCTATTGAGTTCTTGTGCACGGTGTCTGATTAATGTCGTTGGATTATCTCGTATACTTTCACGTACAAAAGCAATATTTTTTGGTGTTCTGACTATATGTTGTTGCACACACTTTGGCGTATTCGCTCCAGTCCCTAATTCTTAAAATTCTTTGATAATCCGGTATATTTTAGGCATTTTCTTAATGTTAATGTAACGAAATTTTCTTAATGTTAATGTAATTGATGATAGACTTGTGTAAAAGGTTTTCACTATTGAAACGCGTTATTCAATCGGATATTTTCCCATGATTAATTTGTGCACTTCACGACTGTCAAGTATGAACTGTCAATATTCATATTCGCCTACATGGCGGCAAACAAAATTATAAACCTGTCGGATGGGCAGCCTGTATTTGTTTTTCAATTTATTCCCGATTGACATTTTCCCAGCTATTTGTTTTTTATTGACAATAAACTCAAGCTTTCATCTTTTGTACCTAGCACATCTTTTGTACATAGTTGTAATGTTAAGCACCATCTCGCCCGGAAATCCTCTTCTGAGAATAGTCTGCTTGCTTCCATTGTATCGCGCTTGTCACTCATTTCAAGTTATCGCAATGTGGTTAAGTAAATTCGATCCCTGTTTGTATTACAAATCGGGTTTATACTAGTTTCTTAGCAGTTCACACGCCACAAAGTTTATTTTTTTATTTATATTACTTTTATGGTTAACACTTCCAGCAGGAGCTCATCCTTGCTAGGTGGTTTATTATTATTGTTTATAGGTGTAATTTCAAATTGATTTACCAAACCACACATTACTTGCAGAAAAAACTGTAGACTTGACTACAAGAAATTGTATCGTTACAAACCAATGGAACCAAAACAAATTAAAATTTAAAAATTCCAACAAAATTTTAAAAATTTCAGTGAATCGATGTCCCTTTTCGTGTACTTTATGACTTTTATAAATTTTATTAATTTATTACTCGTATATCAAAGCTGACGTATTATTTAACCAATAATTCTCTCGAGACTCGTAGACGCTGCTTTATAACGTTTATTTTTGTAAAACTGTAACATACGAGTATTGCTGTCGCTGGCTCACTGTCATGACGTAGGCTTCGCGCCGTTTTAGAGTTATCGGATAAATTAGAATACTTGAAATTGTTTTATATTTTGGTTATTTGTTCGAATATCGTAAATGTCAGTACCAGTTAACTCGCTGTTCGAATATTAAATATGTGCAGTTCTCTGATCGAGCACTAAGTTCTACTTAAAACATTTTTCCTTTTCGTTTCGTACGATATGTTTCGACTATTAGGTTTTACACAAATGCTTAAAGATATTTTGTATTGTTGTTGTTTAACTATACATATCACAATTTATTGAAATATATGTATCTGAAAATATGTATTCGAAAATATCGTAAGAGACCCAATCCAACCGGGAACAGTGTTGTGAAAGCAATGCGGCAGTTCATTATAAAAGGTATTGAGACCCTGTTTTCGATAGTATAGAAAATGCAGACGAGTCTTCTGATTACATTTAAAACGAAAGACACAATTATCTTTTTCATTGTGGGTAACTTTTGGCGCCGATTTATCAGCTCGATTTATCTTCAACAAAATATGGAACGTGACTTATCTTTGAAAATGATAATAAATAAATAAACGGTGTCGCCGTTCAATCTTTTGTGATTGCATACTTCGAATTCAACAGCAGATTTAACGTGCGTAAGCGTTGCACAACGTCTGGAATCCCTACTTTAAAAATTAGATGCAGTTTTAATATGATTTTTATAATTGAGTTGACCGTTTGAACTTGAATTCAGATGTAACAAGTGTCTGTCGACAACGGGCGTTTGAATACCGCTGAATTTACTGATCTGGTGATGGGAGGCCTTTTTTGGCCCAAAAATGTAACTTTTATTTGTATAATTGCTTAGTTATTTAATATTTTTAATAGACAGTTCGATTTCAGGCAATAAACTTAAACTTGTTACTTTAAATTAAAATTAATTTATTCAAAAGTTTGAAAGAATGATTTTGTTGAATTATAATTTGCTATATCTTTAATCTCAAAGGCGGAAGAATTTCTTAAACCACTTAGTGCCCATTCACTTCTCTCCCTGCGCATATACTATGCTAGGGATGAACATATTTATATCTTCAAAGATATTCAGCGCATAATATTTTTGTTTGATACGATGATCATCGTTGATGCACTGTGTAGGTAGTTTTGGTATTATTTTATTTTATTTTGATTTGTAAGTTATTTTTTTTTAGATTAACCTAAGATAATGGTTACTTATTGATCGATTACGTTGGTTTAATTAATAAAACGATTTTTTAAATTTTGTAATTTTGATTTGTATACTCGTATTGTGCTAGAAACCACTCCTTTATAAGGTCTTTCCTGAAATTGATGGGCTTCAGTTTACTTTTTGAATTTTTTCTTAATTTTGCCGTGTATATTCAACGAATAATATAAATAGAGCCATTAAGCTGTTATTTATTTTTTTATGATTTTAAAATATTTGAAAGTGATTTAATTAAAATTCAAATATTCAATATTTCATTCAAAATATTGTAACTGAAAGATTAGAAATCATTTTCTAGGTTGTTGGATTGTTGCTCTTAATCAACTATATCATTTTTAAAAATTTGAAGATGCTGAATTGGAAACGTTATTGGCTCAAGATTCTTCTCAAACACATCAAAATCAACTGTTGCAAAATGTTTACAAACAATCGGAATAGTTCAAAAAGCTAGCAGCTGGGTTCCACAAGAATTAAAAGAAAGAGACCTCGAAGGGTGTAAAACCATTTGTGAAATACTGCTTCAAAGACAACAAAGAAAAGGTTTTTTGCATCGAATAGTTATTGGAGATGGAAAATGGATTTCTTATGAAAATCCCAAACCCAAGAATCTTGGCTGAAGCCCGGTGAAGATGGCCATCGCATTCAAAGCGAGATATTCATTGCAATAAGGTTATGATCTGTATCTGGTGGGATCAGAAAATAAATTGCTTGAAAGATGGGGGTAAGTTCTAGCTGCAGATGCATACTTTCAATTAATAATTCTTTCATTTTCTAAACAAGCAAATGTCTTTTATTTTAATAAAAAAGAGCGGAGTCTTATTCACACACCCAATATTATTAAAAAATGAATACGATGAAATGGGACACGTCTGCAAATAGGCTATAATAAATCAAATGGTGGGGCTCTACACGATCCTTTGTCGAAAACTCCAAGATATCAAAATTATACTCCTAAAAACCGACATGGCAATTACTCTGTTATAGATGCACATATTAAAATATTCCATCCATCGATATCTCACTATAGGTAAGTTTGAAAATTCTGTAAGGTATGAGTGACTTGGAATTAGTATTAATATATTCTTGATATATTAAACGTGTTCACGCTCCAAACCGAAGATATCTACCAAGCGACATATCGGTTTCCACGATGGTCGAGGATTTTAAATCTAAAAACTCTGATTACGAATCATATCGTCTGCGTGTGAGAGCAAAAAATATTTAGTTTGTATTTTTGGGACACGAAGAATGTGAACAATTTGAAGAGTTCAAATTACATGAGCATAAACAAAAAATATTGGACGATACTTGCAATACATGTTCAAATTAGAAAATTCATAAAATTCGTCCTGCTGAACTTTCTCAGACACAATCTACCATAAAAATAAGTTTGAAGATGGAATTGTATTTGTTTCTGCAGATTTACAGAAAATCATTATTTTACCGAGAATGGATACTTTTAAAAAAGTAATTTTTGTTAAACGACTTACAGCGTATAATGAAAGCTTTGTGCCACTGTTTTGTGGCACGAGGATACATCAGGAAGAGACAAGAAAGACATCGTCAGCTGTTTCTATACTTTTTTAATAAGGCATAGAGATGCCAAGCAAATTACAATATGGTTGGACAACTGTGCTAGCCAAAGCAAGAATTGGTATTTGTTGACCTTTTTAGTCAGAATGATAAATTTTAATAAAATATCTGCGACGGAGATATCCCTTATTTATTTTGAGCCAGGGCATACTTTTATGTCATCAGGTACCTTCCTTCATCAAATAGAACTATCCCTGAAGAAATAAGGCAAGACGTACGACTTTGATTACTTGTGGATGCAGTTGAGCATGCACAAAAATCATAAATAGACGATGATATACTATGATTTTTATCAGTGGAGAGATTTCAAATCTGAGCTTACATTGACAAAAAATGCAAACCGGCCGTATCTTTCTTATGTGGTTCAGACAAAAGCTACTCGTGGTAATTTTGCATTGCAATACAAAAATTTGTATACCGAAGATTTTAAAAAATTAAATTTTTTATGTAAGAAACCTGCGAGAAACACAGGAGTTTTATTAGCTGATGTTGCAACTAGAACTGAACCCTGCGGGTTTCCAAAATTCAGGAAATAAGTGCTACTTAAAATTCTTCTACTTCAAAATCATCGAATTTGATGATTAGAAAATTAATCAATAACAAAATTATTGTTTTGGTTTACTTTAATTTTTAGAAATACATTTTATTTTTATTAAGGATAAATTAATAAAACTTAGAAATTAATGAAATTATAAATTATTTTTAAATAAACTGTGAATTTTGCATTGGTTACGGCGTTTTTTGTTGATTACTTTTGCCTAGGTACTAACGAATAATGCAGTATCTACATTTAGTTCCGATTTTTTTAGTTCCGCACATTGGCTTAGCATACACATTTTTAAGAATTAATTTTTGCATTAAAAATTACTATTATTAATTAAACTATATCTCATATTATCAAGAGTTATCAAGAAAACTTCAATTCTTAAAATCTAGATTTAGATACCGCAGTAGATACCGCATTTGATTTTAGAACGGCAGAATTGTCTGATAATTTATAACCCTAGAAAGAGATAACTTGATTCTATGTACAGTAAGTAGGGTGGTCCTAGTTTGTATGGGGAAAAAATTTAGAGATATCTAACAGGACACCCTCTAGAAATGTGAGGATATGCTAAAAACTTAAATAGAAAAAATATTGGGTTTTAAAAATGGTATTTTTAAAAATTTTCTCTTTCAAACGACCAGAAAAATTATTTATAATTTTTTCGCAGCCTAAATAAAAATTGTGGTGAATAGAAGATATAACCACCTTTCTAAAACTTTAAAGATATCGAGAATGGGTTAATAAAAAGTGACTTTATTGTCAATTTCCGAAACTAATAAAAATCCAAATGACAAACGGTTTTTTCAATCCTGGAATTTATATTCAAAATTACAAAAAAATAAATAAATAAATAAAAATGAGGTATAAGGAATATTTTATGATGTCATAAAATACCGTATGGGTCATAGTTGTGTTTTATGATGTCATTATCATTCGTCTTATTAGTTATTGTATTTCAGTTTAAATCTAAATGTTGTAATAACTAAATCTAGTCCGTTTAACAATTTTGTTAGTATTTTTAAGAAAGTGCTACTAAAGTTGACAAAATGGCAGGTAATTCTCGGCTCGGTCCGAGTACTGTCAAATTATTGGTGCTAAGTTACCCTCAAAAAAGCAAAAGATGCGCCTTTTTTTCTAATCACTGTACTGTAAAATAACTATTCGTGAAAGTGCAGCTCTGACAATCCAGGAAAAGGAACAACATTTCATTGAAAAATTGGAAAAATTGCAGGATGAGTGTAAAAATCTTCTAAAGAGTAAACATAAACCTTCAAAAGTTTATCGTGAAAGAGAAAATGCCTTTAATAAAGTTTAGTATACTGGATGATATTTCGATGTGAACACGATCCGGCGTCCCGGATATTTGACTGGAGCCAGACAATATGAAATTGAAAAAGAAAAGCACAAATCAAAACGTATGGAGGCACAAAAAAAATCGTAAACGAAGATATCTTGGAAGAAAAAATAAATCTATTTCAATAGAGTCACAAGCATTATTTTCGTCATCGGAGAGTGACAGCGAAAGGATATCTGATAACGACATGAGCTTCGAAAATATTGATTTGTCCGTGCAAAGCGCGGAAGGAGCCCCTAGAGGAAGCAAATGTTTCATTACTCATAGAATATTATGTGTGGAAGATTACTGATCGTGCAGCATTATATTTTCAGTGCCGTTGCGAAGCGTAGTACATTAAGATGGAAAATTACTTCCGGAGTTATCTGGAATGGAGACCGTGGATTGTTGGTCGGTGATTATTTCCTATATAGGTATATGTAGAACAATTATTGGGCGTTCCCAAAGTATCAAGTTAAATTGGTTAGGAGATGACGGAAGCTGTTTTCCAAAGCTTAATCGATCGGAGAGTAGCTAATGATGTCGTGGCGGCTTGCTTCGATACAACATATTCAAATTCTGGAAGATTAAATGGAGCAGCTATTATTTTAGAGCAGAAATTGGAACAAAGTTTATTATTTCTTCCTTGTCGACATTATATATGTGAAATTACATTGTGCGCTGCAATTGAATCAAAAATGGGCAATACATCAGGAAATGTTCCGTTATTTGGGAGGTTCAAGAATGACTGGAATTTATTGAATAATGATAATTTCAAAGCAAGCATAGATGATCCCAACGTTCATATACAATTAAATTATGTGAAAGCGGAATTAGTGGATTTTTGTAGTAACGAATTGGAAAAGGAACATGCTCGAGATGATTAGAAAGAATTTTTGGAAATCACTCTAATTTTTTTGGACATGATACCAAATGAAAATCTCCGTTTCCGCCTGCCAAGGCCTATTCATCAAATTCAATTCATTTATATATTAAAATTATTTATCTTTACAGCACAAGAACAGAATAATTTACGGAACATTTGCGTTTTTGTCGTACGATTTTATGTAAAAATTCGGTTCCATTGCACTAAAGCTGCTAAAGCACCAAAGCTGGATTTGAACTATTTACGAGATAATTATTTTTACAAAACATATGATGAAAAGTTGGTGATGGCTGTAATAAAATATGTGGTCATTTGTGGTATTTGTGGGGCGAAAGCATCGCATTAAAACGTCTCTATTGCAGAGAAAAGATGAATGGTGCAATAGTTGAATATGAACAGGGATGTCGAGGCCGAGTCTAGTAAGCGAGTCGAGTTGAAAATTGATGAAACATTCATTACGAAACAACTAGCAGATTTTGTTACACCAAGCACTGGCGATTTTTTCAAGTTCAACATTTCCACAGATCTCTTAAACAAAGACCCGGATATGTGTCCCAGGATGATAATTTCAAGAACGGAATGAAAATTATCAGTTAAATAAAAGTTGTAAATGATATCGCAGAACGTATGGTGTTAAGTTAATACAAGATTCTAATAAGAAATCAACAAAAAATGAAGATGACATCCAATATTTACTACAAGTGGTAAAGGACTACACACAGAAGTTTTCAACACCAAAACATCCTTATTGGGTAGAAGATCAAATTAATTCATAATATCATTATATAAACGAAACATTATGCATTTATAATTTTAAAAACAATTATAATAATTTGACTTGTTTTTGTATTTTGGAAATTTGGCAATAAAATCGCTATTTGTTAACCGATTTGCGATATCTTTGATGTTTTGGAAAGGTAATTATCTCCTCAATTCATCACAATTTTCATTTAGGCTGAGAAAAAATAATTTTTCTGTTTGTTTGAAAGTGAAAAATTTAAAAAATCATCGTTTTTATCGAACTTTGATTGACCCAATATTTTTTCTGTTTAAGTTTTTAGTACAACCACACATTTCTAGAGGGTGTCCCATTAGATATTGGAACCTTCGAAAATAAGGGCGACCCTAATGTATAGCCATTCCAATATATAAACAGATGATAAGACATTAGTTTCAAAACTAAATCCGACTAAGTATATTATAAACAATTTCGTGGTAAATAATAATTCATGTTCAATGATTTAATTAGAAAACTAATCACGGAAGTAGTTAATAAAATACAATTGATCCGTGATAAATAATAATTCGATTCAGGCAATATAAATTGAAATAGTGTAGAGCAAATTAAAAGTAGATATACTCCATACTCGTATTTTTTTTTAAAGTAGTACAGAGACTATACCAATAAATTTACTGTTGTTCATAAATAAATATCTTATGTATCAAACTATCAAAATCGTGTGGCCACCGCGTGCATAATTATTACATCCACAAACCACAACAAACAAAACGAAATGAAATTTGTGTGGCTTTAATTGTCAAATTAGAGAATTTGTTTATTGTAATTGTTGTATTTATAGTTCTTTGATATATTTTAGAATGATATCATCGAAAAATATGATGTCATGAAAAACTAAATTTAAAATTATTGAATTTTTACTTTCTTGCTTTAACAAAACATCAACACAATACAACAAATATACATAATATGTACATATCCTCACATAAGAATTATATTATGCGGTGTAAATTATCATATTTATAAATAACAAAGTACAATTGCTCTAATCAAAGATTAGTAATAGGTTTGCAAAGGTCTCACTTACTGAATAATAAAAAACAAAATACAAAAAGGCTTGCTTTTTGTATATATGATCTCATTCATGGATGAACAACACGAGAGAAGATACAATGCTCATCAACAACAATAACAAAATTTAAAAATATTTTATTAAAATTATTTTCAACGATTAGCATTCGTTTATTGATGAAGCGGAAATGTGTTTGTTTGTAACAGATAGTTTTTTATATTTTATTTTATTTTATTTTTTTTATTTTTATTTTTTTGGTTGATATAAGTTATTCACAAAACAAAACATCGTTGATTAACCCTATAACTAAATGTATGTTATCATCAACTTAAATCAAAATAAAACTTAAAATTAAAATTTATTATTATTAAATTATATTATATAGTTTATAGTGTTTTGTTAAATAGTTTGTGACTAAATCATGTCGCTCAATCAATTTTATAGTTGAAATTTATGTACGAGAATATTTACGCGGTAGGATTTATTATTTAAGCGAATATATTACGAGAAAAGAAAACAAACCACAAAGTAATAAATTTAAATTTTTGCCAGTTACGCATCATTTTTTGTTTATTTGGCCCATTCCATATTCGGCACATTGATTACAATATTTACATATATTGACCAAATGCGTACCGTTTTTTAAATAACTGAATTTTGTAAAATATCGCGGTGCTACCACATAATTTGATAATGTGATAATGAACTTACTGTAAAACCGATTCGTTATGGTTAATTTTTGGATTAATTATTTTTATACTATTTCGCTTATAATTGTATATGTCATCCGAATTTAAGATCGTCATCATCATACTGTAGACATTTATTAATTAAGACATTCCTAGAAGCTAATATATTATTTAATATTGCCCTTAAATTGGTTATATCTTTAGTCCATTTGCAAACCGACAAAATCATTTAAATTAAAAAAATAAACTCTGCGTCAGATGGTTCTACGATGTCTGTCCAAAGGAACATTTTTATTAAGTCATTATTTATTTAAAATCGTTCCAGATGCATATAAACAAGTTAATGATTATTTGAATACATCAGAGTCATCTACATTTGAATTCTTTGATGATTTATATAAAAGCGGATTAGTTTATTTGTATTTAACTTTGCTATTCTGTATTTAAACATTTGTATGTTTTCATAATTTTAAATATTTTTGCAGATAGTAGTGCCACCTAATGAGTTGTCCGATTAAAACAGTACTGGACATTCAGACTATTTATTAGTTAGTATAGTTCTTTATATTTAGGCAGTTATTCTAGGATCTAATCAATTGTATTCGATCTACAACATTCGTTTGGTGATGTAATGATGTAAAGGATGGGTGTTCCATCTGGTGGTTTTTTATTTAAGCTAAAAAAATTAAATTTTTTTTAGACAAATGCAAAGTCGAATCTATGCTATTTTTAGTCATGTATTCGTTTACAATAACACAAAAACGAATTTTGGTTACCCAAACTTATTACGAAAATGATCGTTCTGTATACAAAAAACTGTTTGCTTTGGGCACTTGGCGAAACACACTTGCACTTAATAAACACATTTTTTAAGCCCTTGTTTTTATTAAATTTTTGAATATTTTAATTTAAAAAAAAAATTCCAAAAAGTTTAAAAAATCACTCGATCGATTTCGGCTTGTTATCGATTGGCCATACTCAGAAGTATCTATTGATTTGTAAACATAAAAATTTAGTTATATTAGGTGTCCAAGTAGAAACTCGGCTCTGAAGACCCAAAAGCATACGTTTAGATACCTTAGAATTTTACGAAATTCGAAAATTCGTATTTCTTAACTAAAATATTCTTAACGAAAAGAGGGAAATTCGTTTCTCACCTATTTGGATCCCGCCTTATTCTATTCTCTAGCCTCTCTCTCTCACAATATGAATACGTCGGGTAATTAAATGTACTTCAATATACCTTGAATTTTGTTACTCAGCCGATGACTAATTGCTTACCTACTATCTTCTTCCCCCTCCTTTTTTATTATAAATTTTTTCCGTATAAACAACTTAAGGTTCGGACGATCAATAGATTAATTTTTATTGCCTATATAGTGTGTCTCCTTTTATTTCTTTTATTGCTTTGTACTACTAAAGGGTAGGCCATTTAAAAGTTTGTTTTTAAAAACGCTAGAAAAAGAGTATACTTCTTTATTTTGTGGACACTTAATTTTTATTGTGTAGGTTGGAGTCTCTGATTTAAGAATGAAAAACAATTCCGTTACAGTTAGTCTTCCTGTGAGTCCAGTTTTTATGAACTTTTCGTCGATTTCGGCTCGTATTGCGCAAATAACTGTCGCGCTGTTTTAAAGCTGAAATTGTCTTTGGATTATCCTAATAACATCTATCATTAACGAAGCTCCATATAAAAAAGTCCAACGGCGTCAAATCAGATCGCAGGCCGCGCAAGAGATCGATTGTCTGTCGGTTTGTATGGAATGTGGCACCATCTTATTGAAACCAAAGGTTGTTCACATTCTTAGTGTCGATTTGAGGCCACCAAAAGCTGGTCAGCATGGCTCTCTAACGGTCGCCATTGACGGTAACGGTGTTTCAGCAGCGTTTTCTAAGAAAAATGGGCCAATTATGCCACCACTCCAAAATTCACATCAAACAATCACTATTGGTGGGTGCATTGGATCCGCTAATAACGTGTGGCTGTTCCGGACCCCAAATCCGGCAGTTCTGCTTTCTTGCTTAGCCCCCGAGATGGAAATGTGCTTCGTCTGAAAGGATGATTTTTCGACCAAAATCGACGTCATTATGAAGCTGGTCTATGGCCCACGCAGAGAACTGATATCGAAGCGGATGGTCATTTGGTTTCAACTGCTGAGTCATCTGAACCTTATAGGACAATAATCTGAGGTCTATGTCCAGTATTCTCCTCAGGCTGGCGCGACTAATGGCCAGTTGCTGCAATCGGCGTCAAGTTGAGGTGAGGTCGATGAATTCTGTCCTACACTATGGACCACAGCCGCAATATTCTAATTTTTTTTCACGAACTTTCTTCACCAATTTCACTAAAGTGTTTTTTTCAAAATTCGCACGGTTTCAACTACACAACACTGACTTTGAAAATAAGCTTTCAATCTTTCGAAACGCTCCTCAATAGACAACATGATTGTTTCGTGATGCGGAATCACAAACAGACGAGCTTTTAAAATTTCAAGCAAATCGATCAAAAAAGTGTTGCCATAACCATGGCATAGAAACTCCGTTTTTTTTGGTTTAATTCAACTTTATTGAAAATATAATTGTTACAAAGATTAATTATCGAAATATTCGTTATTACTATCTATGGTCTTTTGCCATTTTTTAGGTAGATGATGAATGCCTTCGCGATAGAAACTTGGTGGCTTCGAAGCAAAATGGTCATCGAGCCATTTTTGCACATTGTCAACTTTTGTGAACCGCTGGTCTTTCAAATATGATGACATCGATCTGTCTGTATAAGTGGTAATCAGAGGGAGCCAAGTCTGGATAATACGCCTCATACTGTAAAACTTCCCAGTGGACGAGCGTTGTTATGCAGCAATATTACCTGCCACCTTCCTTGGTCCGTATATGGTCATTTTTCCTCTAGGGCATCACAATTTCATCGATTGGGCCTCGTAACGTTCAGCTGTAACAGTTTGACCGGGTTCTAGAAGTTCGTAGTAAATTACTCTTTCCCAATCCCACTAGACACACAGTAACACTTGCTTGACATAAATATTCGTTTATGCAACTGATGTTGATGGCTGGCCTGGATCAAACCATGGTTTTCCGCGTTTAAGATTATCGTATAAAATCCACTTTTCATCACCGGTAATGATTTGGTGCAAAAAACTTTCTTTGTACCGAGAAAGCATATTCATGCAGATGTCAACTATTCGGTTTTTGTTTTCATTCGGTTAGTTGATGAGGACCTATTTTTCTTCCTTCTTAATTTTTTCCCGTTGCATGCAATTGAAGTGACATTGCTTGGTGAAACACTCTTAACTGTTCTGCAAGCTCTTTTTGAGTTTCACACGGATTTTCATCCGGTATAAAGTTTTACAGTTCTTTAAATTGTTTTACTGGACCTGGACGTGGGTTGTCCTCAAGACCAAAATTGCTATCACGAAATCTTGCAAACCACTCACAGAATGTTCACTCAAGGTCGAATTAATTAATTACATAGCTTAAACAGTATTTTTTTTCATTTGGAAACAGAATAGAATGCAATGATGTAAATGTTTCTTATCGACATCCATCTCTTAAAATTGATACACACGCATCAATCAACGACTGCTAATGCGTTCAAGTATATTTTACTGCAACCAACTCCAGAGCCGAGTTTATACTTGCACACCTAACACAATCGACCAACCGTAAATGCCAATTTACTCGAGAGATTTAACGATTTTTTTCCAGAAATTGTAAGCTAATAACTACTTATGACTAAAGGCAATATAAATTAGTTTTAGAATTTATTTTGATTTACTCTTGTTAGCGGAAATTTGTGGGAAAACGGAACGACGTTATATGTATTCCAACTATCGGACGTGTCCTGTTCGCCTTTTTCTTCATTTATGAAAGTGTAATTATTAGGACCCTATATTGTAAGGCCTTATTTCACGGTGTCAATTTTTTCTGAAATGGTGTTGCTCTTTATTTTCTCTTTCTCTGTACTTTCATGGTAGACTTCGAAATTTTATGATTCAGTGATTTTGTTGAACCCTTTAATTGGTTCATAAGATCTGTTGAATAATGTAAAATTAGAGCTTAGATATCTAATTAACATCGGTTTGCAGGACCAAGTCATAGAAATTTCGTTAAAAATGCTAGATTGTTCAGTAAGTTTTATCGCTCGATAGGAAAAACACGATTTTATGGTTTGAAATACGTTTTATTAATCAATATAATCTCCCTGAACTTCAATACACTTGTTCTAGTGATCTTCTAATTTATGGATTCCATCCTTGAAGTGAGAACCCGGCTGCTATTACCTCTTCATTCGATGAAAATCGTTTCCCATGCATGAATTTTTTTAGATGTGAGAACAGCCAGAACTCAGGGAGCTAAATCTAGCAAGTAGGATGGATGTTGCAACAATTCGTGCAAGCAGCAATTTCGTCATTCAGCAAGAAACATAGATTCACTGATTTTCGCGATGGTTTCAGCTGTGTGAGAAGTTGTGTTCTGTAAACCAGATGTTTTCTTACGAATTTTTACATCCAGCTGGTCCAAAAGGTTACAATAATAATCTGAGTTTATTGTTTTACCAGTTTGGAGGTAATCCACGAACAAAATTCCTTTTGCATCCTAAAACATTGATGCTAACACTTTCTTGGCCTATTTCCGGACCCTAACTCGCTTCCGAGCCGAAGTACCGGGTTCACAGCACTCCTTAGTCTCTTGTTTTGATTCAAGATCATAATGATAGACCCAAGTCTCATCCATAGTGATAAAACGATGCACAAAATCCTTTTCATCATTTCTAAAATGCTTCAAATGTTGCTGAGAAAATCGCATTCGAATGTGTTTTTGTTAGCGAATGCGGCACCCATTGTGCACACAGCTTTCTGAAACCAAAAACTTATAAAAATATTGCTCACACTGCCTAATAAGATCTCTAGGTCTTCTACTAAATCTCTCTCGGTTAATCGAGGATTTCAAAAACCATATGCTGTATTTTTGTTACGATTTCTGGTGTTGATGTTCCTTTTGAACGTCCTTTACGTGGATCATCTTCAAGACTTGTACGACCACGTTTAAATTTAGCAACCCATCTTTATAATGTTGTAATTGAAATGTGTTGTTCATAAAGTAGTGTTCATAAAAAAGTAGTACCATTTTTAGACAAATAAAACGACGAACCTAATAGCGCTATTATCGAACGACAAAACTTACTGAACAACCTAGTACTTTTTACCGATGATATCTCATGAATGGCGTATGCGTTTTGTATTTTTTCTTTCTATTTTTAATTTGGAGAATTAATTTGGAGAGCTTTTGTGATTTATACGTCAGAGAGGTTTGGCCCATGTCATAGCAAATCACCCGAGAAAACCATCCAACATCACGATATGGCTCTAGAGTATATTTTATTATACCCAACATCTCGTTTAGACTGTATTGTATCGTGGTTTGAAAAGTCTTAGATCTTAGAACAATTTTGACAATTCTACTTTAGTTTATAAGTCTACTGTTTGGCGCTGGTAGCAAATAATTCGTTGAAGCGCCTTAGTTTTTCTCATTGCAATATCATCAAGTGGCATATAGTTTGAAAGGCCTTGAAAAGCAACAACTTTGCTATCAGCAGTTTAGTTCACAATTCTTCCGCTTTGTCGCTGATAGCTAACTACTCATTATTATAGAATATATAAATGTTGCATAATATAATTGAAAAGGTCTTCAGAAATCCCACAAATTTAGTTGAATCTTGAAACAGTTACATTTTTCTGATGTCCGTATGATCATTATGGAATAACGTTTTCGCGGTAGTGACACATTCTTCATTTAGTAATGAATATATAACTTTCATCATCCCTTTACCTTAAATCCTAAAGCCTCATCTTTAGACAAACACAAAATTAATCTAGTTTTCGTTTTCCTTTTTCATAATTTTTGTAAAATCAATGAAAGATATTTGTAAATAGGTTAAAAATTGCCTGATTTTCCCGATAACGATTGTAATTTTTCAAACCGAAGTTCTGATTACTTCGTAAGGTTTCAACCGCTTGCACTTTTACAGTTGATAGTGTTGCTTTGAGCAGGGCAGCTAAACCCAAACAATAGTACTTGTTTGAAAAATTTTAAAAAATTAAACTACAAAAAAAGCTGGCCAGCATGCAGCAATCATTCAAGCAGAATTTAAAAATTTCAGAAAGTGAGTTTATTTCTCGTAACACATAATTGTAAAAGGCAAGCCTCGGATAATTGCAAAACAAATTCAAAATAAGAAAAAATAGGCGTAGTTAATCAATCATAACGATAAGATGGTACCATATAAAGTTATCTCATGTTGAGACCAAAGTTAAATTTGTGTATAAGAAAGAACTTCACCTTAACCTTGTGTAACATTTGAACCAAAGAAAGCATGTTAACATAAATTATGTTATGTATTATACAACAGCTTAACTTACTGCCTTAAATCACAAAAGATAAGTTAATTAATCAGCCTAATAGTGATGAAATCTAAAATTTTGAGAAATACTACGAACAAAAATTTTTAGACCAAGGGGACTCGTTATAAACGGTGAGATATAAATCACTATTGTTTACTTTACTATGCATGCAGTATTAGATCATAAGAAATTGTGTGAGTGTATGATGTCTCGTCACGGCAAGAAACATAGATTTTAATGATAGGTCATTAAAATTTTTTAATTTATATTCTCATTGTTGTGTTGATAACATGGACATTCATCATTAAATGTGATTTAAGTTCGTGCATGTGATGAGATAATTTTTGTATGAATTAAGTAAATTACCCCGATGTTCGGCCATGTCACTTTCTCAATCACATAAGGTTTTTGTTTGAGTATTAAAACATAATTATACAAGAGACGGTGTTTTTACATATTTTATGTAGTTTTACGGATTCGACGCATTATCCAATTTTAGTTGATGAGTTAGTAGATTAATTCGTAAAGAGAATCATATGATGAGTGATAATACTAAATTGATGAAATTTAGTTTTTATTGCGGTTAGATTGTTTAGTTTTCAGATTTAGAGGTTTTATGTTTTTTGGCGATTAGTATTTAAAACTAGAGGTTAGCTTTATTGTTTTATCAGCTGTAAAGTGCTTGTTTCAAAGTAATAATTTATTCTAGAACAAACTTATTTATTACAGAAATTAATTTCTTAAAATCAAGTTGAAATTACATTTGAAACCTATGTATGCTAATTAATAGTAAAATTCTTCGTTTAAACCTAATTATTTTATGGGATATATTTGCAGAATATTTAATGTTGAAATACGCTTTAATTTGTTTTTTATTCCTAGGGCTACCAATAACGGCTAACATGCTGTTTACCTTGATAATTTGTTAAAATTGAATTCAACATACCGAATGGAAGCCTTTAACATAAAGTAGTCTGCTCTCTCTAAAAATACTTGTTTAGTTGATAAAATAAGTTGCCAAATCAGACAAGGTAATTTTTGGAGCAGTAGTTGAGTTTTCCGTAAATGATTAGGTTTTTGAATGAGTTGATTACCAATAGCATCTTTTCACTCGTCATTATAGTGGCACGAAAGTGGAAAACAAGTTAACTTCGACCGAAAACGAATAATGAGGAATTTTCAGGGATCCCAAACAATTTTGCGGGAATCCTATACAAGTATTTGTTTATTTATTTGTTTCATAATGCAATTAAGACTTACGTGGCGATGTTTATAAAAATAATCTTAAATCCAATTTATCGATTCATTATAATTATCATAAACTTAATTTACAAAAATAAATAAAATCAGACCAATCATGACAGGCAATCCCATCTAATCGAGTAATAAATAATAATTGTATTGATAATATCTATGACACGTGAAAATCCTGACACAATTTCGTAAAACTCCTAACAAAACCCGATTTACGTACTTTAATTGGCAATAAATTTCGCAGTAAAGCCTCTCCAACAGTCAAAGCATCACTCATAACTGAAGTCCTATATGAGGTCAAGATCAGTTATTTTAGATAAGGAAAATTTGTATTTGATTTGCTCTTAATATAATTAGTTGTTGTTATTTTCTTTCATTTTTTATTATCTTTGCAATCTATTCTGAGGCCGAAGCTCTTTCAACTCTTTAGCGGTTCGCTTCTCCTGTTCTTACTAGTATGGCTATAGATATGATTTTCGGAGAACTAACTGCGTAGCTCCATGCCAACCTATAGTACTGGCATGGAAGATAGGTCGGCCCATGAGTTCTGCACTCCGGCAGGGAGTCATAGTTGTGTTTCTTTTCATCACAGATCGTAATCTTATGGTGAAAATTTCCTTTTGCATCTTGCCCCTATCGGGATTTGAACCCGTTATCTCCCGATCCAAGCGCCAAAGTTAACCACTGTGCCGTTTGGTCGGTCCATCTGTTACTTTTTTAAGCTCAAAAAATAATGGGTTGGAGAAAAAGAAATTCATTATTTTTTCACTAGATAGCTTTAGTGACATATATCCGGTTGGAACGAGAGATTCATTCAGTTATGAGTTATAGCGTTCATTCGTTATATTTTACAATTTTGCATCGATAAAGACGAGAACGCAAGTCAGGTGTCATAGTTAATCACACGCAGTTTTGGTAGATTCCGTTCCGGTAATTTCGATATCAAAGATGCACCACGAACTGGCGGGCCTATCATCGAAAATGTGGATAAAATCTTTGAAACTATTAAAGTACACCGGCAAGATCGACCACAAAACAGTTTTAAACCATTTACATAAGGGATTCAAAAAGAACCTCGATGTTTGGATATCGCACGAGTTGACGCAAAAAAACTTGATGGACCGGGTTTCCATCTGCAAATCCGTGGCCAAACGAAGCGAAATCGTGGCTAAAAGGAACGAAATCGAGCCAATTCTGAAGTTGAGGGTGATTGGCGACGTGAAATGGGTTATATACGACAACGTCAAACGGAAACGAACATGGGCAAAGCGGCCCAAACGATGGCCACATCAGGATTGACGGCCAGGAAGATTTTGCTGTGTATTTTTTGGGATTGGAAGGAAATCATCTACTATGAGCTGATGCCCAATAGAAGTCGGACCTCTACTGTCAACAATTGGTTCGACACAAGGCAGCAAACGACCAGAAGCGGCCAGAATTAGTTAATATGACAGGGGTCGTGTTCCACCAGGACAACGCACGTCCTTGATGACCCGCCTGAAACTCCGGGAGCTTGGTTGGGAGGTTATTATGCATCCACCTTATAGTTCGGACCTGGCACCAAGCTAGTATACTAGCGTTTTTGGAAAAGCGACATAATGAAATAGCCTTCTAAATGGCAACGAGTTATCGATAAAAACAGCGCATATTTGAGCCAAAACGAATGATTGTAGCCATGTTAAATAAAGCCCCGAAATAAACGTAAAAATAATGGATTACTTGTTCTCCAACCTTATATTTATTGTGCGGTGACAACCCGAAATTTTTTTGAGAAACGAATAGTCAAAACTATGGCACTTTAAGTCATGTGTTGGTTTTCAACACAATAGCGAGTTTTGGTTATCCAAACTTATTACGAAAATGGTCGTTCTTGGTTAACAAGGGCGTCCTACAGAGTCTGGAATTCACAAAATTGGTGAACGATTTGAAGAAACTGGATCCCTTGCAGGTTGTAAAGCGTTTGAACACCATTGTCCAGTTCGTACTCGTGAGACAGTAACAGCTGTAACTGAAAATGTTCGTGAAGAGCCAAGCACCTAAACGTGTCGTGTTAATTTTTATGGTCAAAATTGGATGAAATTGATTTAGATTATCTTTGGTTTCAACAAGACGGTGCCACATGTCACACAAATCGTGAAACACTCGACTTATTGGCAACCAAGTTCGACGATTGCATAATTTGAAAGATGTTCTTATCATGAACTGTTGGTCACTACACTTTTCAAAATTCCCAAAGAAAATAATGTAACGGTGTCAAATCGCATGATCTTGGTGGCCAACTGACACCAGAATTTGCCGAAACTGCTTTTATTTGAAAAGCCATTAAAAATTTTGATGTTCGGATGCAGGGCTGTAACAAGCGCTGTCGTGGTAATATGAGCGATGTTGTATTCCATACATAAATGGCATAGAAACAACTTTCATGTTCAATAAAAAAATTTGAATTTGCAACATACATTTTGTGTTTTTTTTAATATATAAAAGGCGTACAATTTTCTGGTAAATGAGACTGATATTTTCATCCCAGCTCAAATCACTGGCCATTATAAGTCATAAGTTTCTTACAGTATGTGAATATGGAACAGTATCTAAACCAATTTTGAATGCAGGAAAATCTGCTTAGTCGATATATTTACCATTATTGCTTGAGATTTGGAGAACTGTTGAGCAGAAGAGCATTTTGAAGAGGTCAACGTCAATTATTGATCATAATTAAGTCCTTATTTATTATTTCAAACGTGCCCATTATAAATAGTTTGTTATCATTGTAAATTGAACAAGAGATCAATCAGAAAAAGTGGTGACAATAGTAAAGTAGAAGTCTCGAAATATTAATAAACAATGAAAACAAAATTGTTCTCAAGTTAGATCCTTAGAATGTCATTATGTTAAACTAAAAATTAACTGAGTTGTATCTTTTAAAAATTTAAGTTCGCAACACAAGCTTAAGTACCATGATCCTGACGAAACCCATACTGAAATTCGAACAATTAATTGTTCGGTGTAAGGTACGATATAATTTAATCAGCCTCAACAGAATCAGACTTCTGATACATCTTGCAAATGTGAAAATTTAATCAGTTGAAGTAAGAAGTTGCCATAACACTGACTATTCACAAGCTCCTTGGAATTTAGTCCTGTTTATACTTAATATATAAACTAGCTTCTTAGCTCCTTTTATAATTATCTTCACCTTACCATCGTAAAACTAACTATTCTTGTTCTCAGGAGTCGAATTGTTTTTCCACCATTTGCATAAATTTTCGTGAAAATAAGATGTCTTGTTTTTTCTTTGTACCTACTTTAAATAAAAAAATAATTTTTTGGAATTTGACTTAATGTTTAATTGTAATTTTATAAAGTCTGTAGAAATAGATATTCGGTATGTTTGCTATAAAAACTTAAAAAATGAAAACAAAATTAAAAATTGAAAAATTAGTCGAAAAGAATCCAGGCAGTGATGTAAAATTTTTAAATTTATGCATTGGAGCTCGCTCACATGATGGAGGAGCTCCTTAGCGAACGATTCGGTGATATTTAACGGTTAAGCATAAACCACACACTCCATCATAAACGAGCTCATATTCTCAAAGTTTCTGCATACAAATAAATAAATAATAATCTCAAGTTTATCAACACTTAGTTTGGTCAAATCTATATTTCTGAAATCACGAAAAGTAATTATTTCCGGTTCAATAATAAATTTTAAGCTAAAAATTCCACCAATAAGTTCTTTGGAAGATTTCTTTTGTGTAAATTGACATATTGGAAACAATTGTATCAATTAGAGTTCCACTATTGTTCTCTGCTAGGGCCAGTTTGAGGTCTGTGAAGGTTGCAATATGAAAAAACATTTAAAAAGCAGATTAACATTGAGATCTCGCCATAAGAATCACATTTTTATGTTCTTTACAAACCACAGAGTGCGGAGTCCTCTATCCGGTATATCCTGTCTTTGTCGAATGTATGTATGTATCTCTCGCTAAACCTTATGTTCTTATTATTTAAAATTGTTCTAAAATTAAGTGTGCTGAAGTGAATTATTGACGTATTAATTCGCCCACAGCGAATTAATTATTCGTAATAATTTCAAAATATTAAACGTTGAAGAATGTATTCATCTAAAATTTGTGAATTTTATTTCGCCCTGTAGTAATTTCGGGTGGACATTTTTCTGAATTTTAATAACGATACGTGTATGTTTTATTGGATGACACAATCAAAATGTTTATTGCGTTAAAAATTTTAAGATTGTAAGTACCTGTGAACACGAACTCTATGTATTTAATCGAATTTTTATCGACTAAAGTTAAATTCAAATCGATTTACTATCAAAAATTTAAACTCTTTGTCTTCGATTCATCATTAATTGAAAAATCATTAGTTTTACCTTCAACCAGCCCTGTCGGCTCGCTTTGTACAGTACATGTTGGTTAACAAATTTTTGTAGATTCATACTCATATTGTTCAATTCCACCTTTGTTCGGTGTGGTGATAAATTTGTAACAATCTCTTGTAGATTATTCGTATTTTATATTTCTTCCTTGCCTGTTTCATTCTTATATTTGTTTAAATCTTGTGTAATTACGATTGACTCCAAGCTGTCTTGTGTGATGCAACTATTTGCGAATGCGTTATTTTAGATGAATTCATTTTTCCGATTTTACAGTGCTACATACATACATAGTCATGTTTTAAAATGTGCTGATTTCTTTTACAAATCAAAATAAATAAAAAATCAATGTTTAGCTGTCTTTGAACAAAAGACTTTTATTTTTCGTTTTGTATAATATGAAAATTATTCCATGAGATCATTTTTTATTTTATTTAAACTATTCATCAATAATTAGACGTATTTAATGAGGGAATAATTTTTTGTGTTGTTGCTTTAACACCGTCATTCTAGTTATAGTATTTTATTGAACAATGTACGATGTATGAGCGAATACTTTGTAATTGCTACTCTATGATACCTTCTCTCCGTGTATGTGTTTATTTACTAGTGTATAATAATACTTGAAATGGTATTCAAATTTTCAGTCGATCAGTAGCTCTAAAGATGAAAAATCGTAAGTAGCTAATTGAACTTGAAATTTACATGTAAAAGCAATGAAGTTCAAGTTTAATATTACGAGTGGAAAAAAATTTCGCTATCGTCGCAACTTTACCGCAAAATAATTATATAAATTCGATATATTGATAAAACAAGAAGTGGCCATATCGCAGTTTTTGTGTTAACCTAATTGTTTATAATACAAATACGAAAAATGTGGTCTCCTTATATTTATAAAATAAACGTTGTTACCACAAAATTTTTGTCAAGATATAGAAATTCAGCAGATTTACTGCATTATATAACAAACACATAATTTTTTGTTTATGAAGTAAAATTAAAATGTTACGTTTTTTTTTCTTGTATTGCAGTCCAGGAAATGTTACAAACAGCGAAATTATTTGCACGACGGAGCAGTAATTTAAATACAACAAAAAAATCACAACTATCTTTAAAACATGCACCCGGTTTGACATTTGGCGAATTTTGTGTCTTATTAGCTGATCTTAAAAGATTTCGGTTGGTATATTGGTGATATAAGTGAGATTTAATAATTACCGCTTTTTTCATTTATTATTTTGTTTTTTAGAACTTTCAGTATTACAACAAATCATGACAGCGTATATCAAAAAAATCAAAGTAACATTATTAATAATAATTATAATAGAAATTTAACAAATAATAATAATATAACAACTAAAAGCTCTCTAATTAATAATGCTAATCATAATGAAATGCAAATTGAATTAGTCGAACAAAATAGCACCGCGGCTACAGCAGAAGCATCACAAAAAGAAGTAGGAGATAATGGACCAAGTCCGAGTGAAACAGTGACACCCGAAGTTTTTTTAGGCGGATCGTGTAATCCAACAACATGGCGAGCGGATGTTGCTATCCCTGCACTAAACCAATTAGGAATTTCATTTTATAACCCGGTTGGTTTACTCGAATACGTGGATTTAATGAAAATAATAAATAATTAATATAACTATTTATAGCAAGTGTCCGATTGGACTCCAGATTTAATTGAACTGGAACATCGGGCCAAAGAAAAGGCTAGAGTTTTATTTTTTGTAATGGACTCAGAGACGAGATCATCGGCAGGTGCAATCGAAGCAGCGCACATAGCTGGACAAAATTCGCGACATTTAGTTTTGGTTCTACACCCGTACAAGCAAAATCAAACTATTTTAAACGAGCCCATTTCACAGCAGTTAGTATATGCACGGAATAAAGTTTTCAATAATTATTATTAATTATTTTATTTTATATAGGGAGTATATAGATTTGTCACGAAATCAAAAACTACTGCAGCAATTAGTCACGCGTCGTGGATTACCCGTTCTAGATAGTATACCATCAGGATTACAACGAACAAAAGCCATACTCAATGGATTGTATCCACGTGATCCTCCGTCCAACATTGCCTCGAGATTAATGTATGTATTGCCTATATTAACAAACCGTATACAAATCAAAACTAATTCATAACCATTAATTTTTTAGTTCGGTTCGGCGCGCGTTCGATCGTGTCGTTGAAGAATCGCGAGACACTATAAATTTGATCCAATGTCAAAAAGCTCTAAATTGTTTAGGATATCCAAATAATATTTTATCAATTGATAACATAAAACGAATTTTAGAATTTTATTTAGATGCAGAAAATTGTGAAGTTACCGTACATGAGACCAATACAACATCTACAACAACAATAAAATCATCATCATCTCATGATTTTATACATAGTCAACCGCATAATCATCTGTATCACAATCAATCACAAATTACATTTGAAAAATTTTGTGTTATTGCTGCATATTTAACCGTTTTGCAACACGAAATTAATACAACATCATGCGTTTCGCCGATAAAAGGTTTTAATGTTCCACCGCCGCCCATATTTTTTACAAATACTCCAGGTAAGTTAAGCAATTTTTCATTCATTTTTTCTATAATAATTCCTCAAAATATGTATTATTTTTATTTTACACACTTGAGCTGGAAGTCCTAATACTCCGATCGATGAAATTACCGAACTAGATAAAATCTCTATTTGTAAAATAACACCATCACCACCACCTTTAATATTACCATCGCAAATAACACCGCATAATAATGATAATAATAGTATCGGTAGTAATTCAAAAAATACTAAAAATCGTAATATACTAACTCATATTTGTAGCATGTCGAAACGTATTAAATTATTCAAAATTAATAAATTCTGGCAACAAACTAAACATATATTGGATGGAATCTATACCAATTTTATTAGAAAATTAGGTAATCATTTATAAATGTATCATTTTATCATGTTTATTTTGTATACTTTGAGACGGTCACTTAAAAAAAGCAATTTATTAAGATTTCTTATTTTTCTTAAGTAACACGTCTCTATTTTAACTAAATCACTGGATTATTATCTCAAAGAAACAGCGGTAATTTCAATGTAATGCACAGCATGAAACAAAAATTAATTATTACATATTTTTTTGGTTGACTAACCCAATTAGTGTCTCTCACACACAACGTTTGTGACGATGATATAATAATTTTGAGTTTGAAATGATCGCGAATTATGAAAGCGGCACTAAATGGGTTAAACAATAAGATATTATTGTCAAAATGTGATGTTGCCTTTTTTATTTGTACGTGACTTAATATTGTTAGACCTATTAACTTTGAATGCAACTTTAATAAATTTTAAGCATGGAAAGAAATCGCAATTTTAATTCTGGTGGTTCAGGTGTAATGTTTAACTAACGCCAAAATCTCAAGGCTTAAGATTTGAATCTAGATTTCAAATTTGAATACTCTTTAAATAAATGTCATTAGACTTCCTTCTTCTCTAATTAAGTTTAAATTTATTTAACCTAATTTAATAGCCTCAAATTAAATTAAGCTTGAAATCGCTTAGCTGTTTAATTTCCTTTTTATTTAATTTTTTAAATTCATTTCAAATTCCAAACATGTATACCAATCATTTCAATTTCCTCTGACCTCTTATTTCAATAATGAAATATTTAAAACTTAATTGATAATGTTGTCCTCGAAATTTACATATATTTTGTTGTACAATAAAGATTAAGCAAGCTTCGTTCTTCTAGAATTGTTTTGGGGAAAATGAAAATGTAGCTTTTCATAAGACCTTTATTATATCTACTACTATATGGTTGCTTTAAAAAACACCGTCTTGCAAAATCGTAAAGCTAAGTTAAAGAGAGTGACATATTTACGAGGCGGGTTTTGACAACTCAACATCGATTGTTAATTGGTCATATATTTTGGTACTTTGTAAACTCTGGAAGTTTATTTTCGTTATTATTTAACTTATCCACGCGTCGCTTCTCCTAGTCAATTCGATATGTCCTCTATCTAACTGTGTTTTAGTTTTTCGTTTCTTTTTTTAAATATGTTTAGCTCAAATGGATATGATCAATTTACTCTTACTTTATTTATTTCTCGTCTCAAACCGTTTATTAACACCGTTAAACAATTATTTTTCTAATATCGTAAGATTTATTCTCATTTTTCTTTTTTCGTCTACATCGCAATCAGAAATTGTAGTTTTTTCGTTTTCATATTGGGAGGTTGAACAGCGTCTGTAAAGGTAGAAAACAGATAAAAGCGCCGGCAATAAACGGGGCAAGATAAAGTGAAGAGGGTGTAAAACAAAGAAACGCAGTATCACACAAAATTTTATAGATTATTTATTTCCTTGAATACTCAAATAAGCTTGCGTTCGCTCAGATCAATTTGATTGATTGGATGGATTGTTGGATAATGTGATATTTTTTACACGTACAGTCTTTTTTGCAGTTTTTAATATTATTTGCCTACACAGCTGTTCAAAAATATCATTCACCGCCTTATTTGGTGCTGATCATTATGTTTGTTGCTTTAATAGCCGGGTTCCATTGTCGTTAGCAAAGTACTCGCAAGTACTTCTAGATACTCACGACTACTCAATCAATTTGTTTTCATATGTTTTGATTCTAACTACCAAATTTGCGTTTGATTAATCACCTACTTATAAGTATTTTGCTAACACCAATCCTGGCAGAATAAATATATATTTTCCTCCATTTCCTCCATGCACCAGTAGAACCCGGGTCATGACAGTACGCAGCTCAGACTATGCTAAATATTTCATATAAATTTGACGTCAAATGTAGCAAGCTAAAAATATTTAACTTCCCATTTCGCTGATTTTGCTGCTACACAACAACAACAAAAATCATGTTAAGTATTCTAATCTAGATGGTAGCAGTGTAATGTCTCCACAGTTTTTGACCTTCGCATTTGTAGCACCCATCCAAAGGGTTTGATGGAATTGATGAATCGTTTGGTTAGAATTGATCACTAGTTTTCGTCGGTTGATCCCTTACGCTAAAACGTTAAAAAATTATAATTTTTTTTTGTAAAAACCTCATCGAATAAAAATCTTTCTGTTTTTATATGATTTCGTTTGCTGGGGATTGCTACCACATTTTGTCGTTTGGTCACCAATTTGGAATTATTTTTTACTTCGAGAAAACGAATAAAAAAGGCATTTATACTATAAAATCGGGTTTGGCTCTTCATTTTGCAAAATAATGGGTAGAAAAATTGAAAAATGTCTGAATCAAAGAGGATTGCATCTAAAGTTGAAAAATTGAATTCCACATTTTCGTTGTTCATAAATGGTAACATTTAATTGCAAAAAATCCTCTATAATTTTAGGAATACCCCATGGATATTACGTGACTCTAGGCAAACCCAATATTTTCACAAATAATATTTCGGAGTTGTTTGCTCATAGGTCATTAAGATTTGGTTAATTGCCTTCGTTTGTCATCCCTACGTAAAGATTTATTTCGAAAATTCGTTCAGAACTTGTCAATTCCGCCTAGTGTTCAATATGTGTTCGATATTGTAAAATAAATTTGACAAAATCACTTTCTAGTAGATATTCAGAATAGTACACGTTTTAACTTGTATTGCTATCCTTCTCTATCTATACAATAAGAACCACTATCAAACTATTCCAATTTAAAGCATTATTAAATTAATGGATCTATAGTTAATCACATAACTTTTAATAAATTTTTTGTGAATACTAACTAAATTTCTAACAAATTGACATCTCCAACAAATTTCATTCAAATCCATAAAGCCAAGAGTCTTTCAAACTAATAGCCATCTGCATAGAAAATATGATGGAGTATGCCAGTTAATGGGATCCTTTTACAAATACAGACATATTTCAACCGAAGTTGAAAAAACAATTATTCAAAACGACATAATGGTTAAAAAAATATTAAGCTCATACAGGGACTTTTCAAAATGGATTTTACCAACACTGCATAAGGCTGAAAAAAGTAAAATACTATATAGGGACTTTTAAAAAAGTTATTTTT
This sequence comes from Nephrotoma guestfalica, assembly GCA_963691935.1. Classification (NCBI taxonomy): domain Eukaryota; kingdom Metazoa; phylum Arthropoda; class Insecta; order Diptera; family Tipulidae; genus Nephrotoma; species Nephrotoma guestfalica. Next base: position 101,082,102 of record OY829913.1, read on the forward strand.
AACGATATAATAAATAGACGACATATGATGCAGAAGGTTTACTACCTAGTTAGTAATAATGATTAACCACTGCTGTTGTACTCTGGACTCTGGATGTTGCAGTTAAATTAGTTTTGTCTGACATACTAAGAGACCTATTTAGAGATATTTTTTAAAGACAAATTTAAATTGAGAATAATTTTCCCCATCAGTCTCGTTTATTATTCACAATTTAAAAAATTTACATCAAATTTTTCCCTAAGTAGGCCAGAAAAGACAGATTTACATAAACAGCTATGTAAATTCTTCTCCCTTCTCCCCTCTTCTTTGTTAGACTATCCATATTCCCGAACTTCATCCAAAAACCATTTAAGATCCTTGAAAAGTGTTTTAGTTGATTATATTCCAGAACGACGCTCACAATCATTTTAGAATATCATTTTTAGATCCTACGTGCCAATTTCACTATAATCGGCAAAGAAATGTCCTAGTTCCACTAAGTTAGATCTATTCCAGAGCGAATGAAACAATAGTGAAATCATGGTCAATTCGATTAGAAATTTTCATGTAGCTCAAAATTTTCATAACGTAGGCCGTGATTTTACTCAATATGTTGCGTGGCATGAAATCACAAAATAGTCCATTACATTCTTGCAATTTCATAAAAATATAATGAAAAAAGGCTTAGTTCCGCTCCAGCAACAAATTTCGATGCAAGGCAGTTTAAAAAGCTCTAATTTATAATTCGAACTAGCGCGACATTCGGAACAAAAAAGTAAATGCTGAAGTTCTAGGTCTCTACTTTTTGTGCTTGTATGATTGTGTAGGAGGTGAAATTAACGTTGTCTTGACGGTTCACATGCCGGATGGTAAATTGACTGATGTAATCCAAATGTCTTATATGGCGTGATTACGTTCAATTTTGCGACTGAATGGCTCTGGTCAGGGGTTTATGATTTGTGTAAATAGTGAGAATTCCCGACCTTCAAAGAAGTATCAAAAATGTTTATTCGATAAATAGATAGCTAGTAATTCCATATCAAATGCGGAATATTTTTTTTAAAGAATCCTACGTTCTCCCAACCTTCGTTATTGTATTGCTGTAAAACAACTCCGACAGAAGTATTTCATGCGCCGGTCGTGATACTTTAGCGTCGTTCAGTATATGTGTCAATAACGCGTTTGCATCCAATTCGTTTTTAAGTTTTAAAAATGCTTCTACACATTCGTGTAGATGGCATTAATGGCATTAATTCGTTCAGATGAAGGCCGAATACCATTAGGCGTGATATTGTGGCTGAGGCAATCGAGAGAGTTCGAACCGAAAACCCATTTTGAATTCTTTATATTTACGCCAAACTCAACAACAGCTGTTCCATATGTATTTTGTGTTGTTTCTCATTTTTCGATGCCACGAGGATGTCGTCGATGTAATTGAGTACGAAGTCTAGATCACGAGTTACTTTATTGATAAAACGTTGAAACGTTTGTGCGGCATTCCGAAGACAAAATGGCATGCGAGTAAATTCAAAAAGTCGTGACGGGAATTAAATCATATGCTCTGATGAGATCGTTTTTGAAGAAGATCGAATTTCCCAGCAAATTCATGGATACGATTTGAATGTGGGATATCGGATAACAATCCGTTACAATGACCGAATTAAGTCGTCGATAGTCTCCACACGGTCTCCGTTCGTTATCTTTCTTACCATATGTAGCGTGCGAGACACTGGTCTTTAATTCCACCATATCGGCTTTGTGACGAATCGGATCCAGTATTCGTGGCCGAGATACAAGTAAATAACCTATCGTTACAATATGATGAACCACGGAATGTTTTGAGGGTAAATTGTTGTTTGGTTCAGCTATTAGGGAAGGAAACTTTTTTAGCAGCCGACCGAAATCGTTATCAATCGCGAAATATATTGGACCCTTATTGTCATGGCATTGATTGACAGCTGACTCGCTAAATCAACCAGCCGTTTTCGTTTAAGATCGACTAATAGTGCAAATTGCTTGCTGAGATAAGCGGCGCCAATGATCGGACGATTTATTTCAGCTAATATACAAAAGCTTGAGTGAATGATCATTTTAATCTGATATTAACCTGGAGCAAATGTTTGATGGATAGCACCGAAAGACCAGCTTCCGTGTCGATTAAAAAATTCAAGTTGTTAATTGAGTAGTATACAAGTAAGAAAAATCGACTTGTTGTTTGTCGAAATTCGTTCGTTACCGACGCGATCGTATGGTTTAGTCCATTTGATTGGTTCATTGTGCCGTTCGGGTCCTTAAGACCGCCTCATAATATACAATTCACTATTCTACTCGATCGGTCCAGTTTAAAATCGTTATAAAAACATTGCGTTAGAAGAATGCAAGGAACCGACCAAATGGCATAGTGGTTAAAGCTTTTTGGCGTTTGGATCGGGAAGTACCGGGTTCGAATCCCGATAGGGGCAGGATGCAAAGGGAATTTTCATCAACAAATTACGATTTGTGATGAAAAGGAACACATCTATCTTTTCGGAGTGCAAAACTCATGGGCCAACCCATCTTCCACGCCAGAAATCGGACCTATATCCGTACGTCCTCGAATTGGCCGATACAGGCGTAAAAGTAAGGACGTAAATAGGCAAACCGCGAAAGAGTTGGGAGAGCCTTGGCCCCAGAACAGGTAGCAGAGATAAAAAAAAAAAGAATGCAAGGAATTGGTTATCTTGTAAATTCAACCTGACTGCCTGTGTGCGTTGGTGCAATCCCTGACTTAACGGCCATATGACGAAACACCCCCGAAATTTGGCCACCACTTGTGCCTCAATTTGGAGGGGTCCGTTGAAATTTGAAAAAAATAATTTGAGTGGAAGGAACCGAGACGACCAATTTTTAATAAAAATTGAAAATTCTCAAAAATACAATTTTGAAATTGTTGAGACGTGAGTGGTGGATATTTTACATAATTTTATACTAGTGTAATAAATATATTTGAATAGTTCGAATATTATGTTTTGCTAAAATTTTACTATTCGAATTCAGAAAACCAAAATAAAAAAATATTTAATTAAAAGATTATTTGTTACTTGATATCCATCCGGTTAGATGTTCCTCGCCGTCGGTTTTAAAATTGATCCGCCTTATTAATATTATTTTATGGTTGTTGGCAACGTTCCTGCCGCGCCTCGTTATATTGTACCTTGTTGCATATATATGGTAAGATGTTTCCTATCAGATTTCAAAAAAAATAAATCCAAAATTAAAAAAGTTGTTAAGATGGGTGGACTTTCTCGTTATATATCCGCTATATGTCATACGATTTAGCATGTGCTTGTCGATTTTAATATTTCTTAAAATTTTATCAATTGTGTCGCTCGTACTTTTGTCCGTAAAACACTATCGACCGGCGTAGCGGCTTACTTTGCTCTCACATATATAAATTTTGTATATACAGTATAAAAAAATTACCGGTCTCTTCGCACAGTAATTATTAATAACAGAAAGTTCACATCAAAATTTTTATTTTTAGTATTATTTGCCGGTAAAACCCGGTATGAGTGGTCACCACTATAATCGTTTGTGCGGCTATCGAGTGTATAAAACGCAGCACGTTATTGTTGAATTAATATTTACGCTTCTTGAATTTTATTTTTATAAAATTAAAATTATTTTAACCATTAATGTTGTTATTTGGTCTTGTGAGTGTGATTCGATTAGTCTATTTAAAGACAATTTTTAAATTCCTTGCTTTCATTTATTATGAATAAAATAAAGTTATACAAGTGGCTGCCTGAGTTGCACCTAGTTCAATTAAGATAACTCAAGCACTCGACGCTTATTTTGGATAAATACAAAAAAAGTTAATTTATTTTCAGAATTCAAGAGAACGTTCATTGCATCTCGACAGAACCTCTTGAACATTTATTGGGAAAACTGGCAATTCTAAACTTTTGAAATGTTATAGCAAGTATGTAATATTATATAAAATGGGCTAGTGTGATTCCATTTTATTAAAAACATAATAGTTTACTGCTTATTGTTTATTCGGCACAGTTAAACGAGCTTCGCTGACTTTGTATTCAAGTCATAAAATACCACCTTACAAAGAAGTAATCTCTCTCAATAATTAAACAGAATATAATATAATTTTAATATATGTAATTCGTTTTGTTAATTTAACTGATAAAGTTAAATTAAATTTTATACTGTGAGGTATTTTCCAAACATCATCTTATTTCAGACACAGTAATATTTTTAACTCCATCTTGAATATATCGGTCAAGTTCCTTGCAGTTTCCATTATTCGCCTTTTAACGCAATATCTGTTACTTAAAAAAATAATTTTTCTACTTCTTCGACCAAAAGTAGTATTTTATTTATTGCATCAAAGCATAGTACAAACTGTATAAAGGGACTATAATGAAGTATTTCGACCCACGGCCTAAATAGATGAGTTACTATATCTTATTATGGATGATAATAACACTTTGCATGTGAATTTTCCATACATATTTTTTAATAATTTGCTATGTTTCTGTGCGAAAAAATCCATTTCTTAGAGAGCAAAATTAACTTTTGATATTACATTTTGCAAAATTTCGTGTTCTAGTTTTCTTTTATGCTCTGCGTCTTACAACCCTGCGTTACTAACTTTAATGTAACTTTCACCAATACTAACCGTGGTTTCAATAGAGACAGTTACATATCTTTAACCATAAGTTATTTCTAAATTTTTTAAATTATTATTTATAAAGTAAGAATATAACAAATACTCTAAAAATTTCTTAAAGAAAAAGGCCTAACCAAAAGATAAAAGATTAATAAACTCTAAGAAAAATGATTGACAACCGATTCTATTTAAAATGTATTTACGTATTTGAGCCCTTCGAATTAAAAACCCATAACACTAAATGTTTCACGAGGACAAATATAGATTGATATTGGATTACGCGAACTATGCAGCTAATAGCAACAATTTTTCTTCTTTTTCATCAATATCAGTAGCATTCTGTCCGTGGGACCCATAAGGTAGTAATGCAGGGTTGAATAATTTATTGCTTACTTGTCAAATCGAATTTCGAAATAATTCTAAATATCATGGTATTTATAACGGACCTACATAAAAAATATAATAGCAGTTAGTGAATTTACGGGTTTATTTTTCCGTCGGTGTAATCGTTCCCCGCATGTTTTAAGCCATGTAAGAAGGATTTTTGTCATTATCATTTGTACATAAATTTAAGCTAAAAAATTGGATAAATTTAATTCATCATAATTTAAATCTTCGTAGGAATTCTTATATCTGTTTCTTCGGTGTTTTCACTTGATAAATTTAAATCATAACAACAATCCTTCAATATACTTCCAGCGATAATAAAATTAGTAATACCGTTTCAAATGAAAACATTTATAAAACGTTACACTTGCAATACAATTTTAAACACTACCTAGCACACAGCATTTAAAAAATCTATTTATGTTGTACATATTATTTTGTGGCTCAAATCATTCTTCATTTGTTTAAAACTCACCAGCATCCTTAAAATGTATTCAAAATTTTAAAATGTTTGAAAATAAATCAAATTTCTTTATTTTCAGAATATATTCATAGCCAGCAATCGCCCCGAATTCATACACCAACAAATCCAGTGAACGATGAGACAAGTCGAAATTACAGCAGTTTCATATTCGACTATCAAAATAAATTTAGTCGTGATAGTGGGACATCGTCACCGCAGCCAAATGAATTTATCTCGAAGAATTTATTTATTACGGAACACTCACAAAACAACAATCGATCAACCACCTCAATAAGTAGTAGTACTAGTGGTGGTGGTATAAATCCAATTCATCACAGCAATTCATCAGCCGGTGGACCAATGGCGACCGTAAATCAAATGACAAAAATTTCGGTTAACGTTGAAGTCGAAATAAATCACAGCAACAGTAATAATAGTATGCTGGACGATGAGGACGGAAATTTAAGTGATTCGTCGGATTCAGTATTTTCGAGCGGTGAAAGTTTGGACGATTTAAATTTTATTGATAATCAAAATCAACCTTTATGCAATCGGGAAAATGATATACGTGATTTATATATTGGTGGAAGTTGTATGTTACGGACAAAATGGTGTCAAGATTTTATAGTTCCATATTTAAAAGAAAAGTCGATAACATATTACCTATCAAATTTGCATGAGAGTTTAAATAAAAAAAAATTAGTTTATGTACATAATGCTAAGAATAGTGATAATAATAATAGTAGTGATAATAATAGTTATGATTGTAACAATAGTACAAATGATCAAACACTTAGAGCATCTTCATCAACAATACAAACAGCAACACCTTCAACATCTAAAAATGATCATAACGCCACCAGCAACCATGACATTGATCATAACATAACACATTGTGATAATAGTTCTAGGCTAAATATGTCAAATGATCATGTTGATAATAGTAATAGTAATCATAATAATTTGGATGATGGTATAAATGATGATCCAACGCTGTTATACGATCCAAAACGTTTGGATTCTAGTCGTGTATTATTTTTTTTAATTACCAATGAAACACGATCATTGGCCCCGATGACATTAGCGGCACATTATATTGGAATGGGATACAATGTAGTCTTGTGCGTACAAATGTTGCCGGAGAATTGTAAAATTGGAAATGAAATGGTATGTGTACTGAGATATTTTTTTTCTTTAAATATTGCTTTATTCTAAAATTTGTGCTTGTCATTATATGTGGTATGGTGGATGCCACTATTGGACCTGAAAATGTGTTAACAAAAGTTTTTATTTTTCATGTCCTTTTAAAATAGTACAGTCTAAAGAAGTAAACTAGTTCTTTAGACTGTACTATTTTAAATGGTCCACCAACAGACAATGGTGACATTCCTTCGTCAAGCATCACTTAATTTTTAGTAATATGATATGATATGATAGATATGATATGCTAGAGGCGTACAGGCCAACCATAACGGCGATCCTAGGTACGCTACCATAATCCTGAAATATCAACAATCAAATAACAAATTATATCTGAATGCGAATAATATTTCAGCATCATGCGGGCCCAGGCCCTACTTGCATCCTTAACAGATAAGGAGTTAGGAAAGGATGTTAGTCACGGAAACAACTAGGGCGAACCGCAGCAAAGTCATTTTCTAACTGCTTAAATATATTAAAATGTTAGTCTCAATTATATTCACACTCTAGATTAGATTTTGTTAGTTTATTAATTTGGGTTAGTTGTGGTTGAGGTAAAGGATACTAATATTCATCATATGTATTCGGCATCAGTCATAATAGACTGGTTAGGTTATTTAATTCAGATCTACGGGTCATCTCATCATATACTGCTTGTAACCTTACTTTTCCCTATCTTCCCATCCAACACCATCTAGCCGAGGGCTTTACGTTCGTAATGACTCGGCAGTATTATCATACATATGATGACCTAAATATTCCGTTGATATTGTAAAAGAAAAATTAAATTCGGTATTGTCATTCAGCTACCTATATTTAAATTCATCCAACTAAAAGCAGGGTTAATTTATATCTGACGTTCACACAATTTCACTAAAACATAACCTGAATAAGTCTTTGGATCGGTAACATATTTCATTGTATTATGTTTATGCTCAAAGCGTAAGTAATTAAATAGACCCCCTGATCAAGAATGTTGCAATGACCTTCCGGTAAGTTCAACATTTTTTTTTTAATAATAATAAAAATAAATTGAATTATATTTGCCGACAACTTTATTGTTTTAAGTCAGGACTTTCGACAAAGTTTCAATTTATAGAATCGTTTAAAGTGAGGATCAAAAAATTAGTAAAATAACTATAAATAAAAACAATCAATTTTTGATTGATTGATTGGCCAGAAATAATCGCTTAAGTCGAAATAAATTTTTATTTCAAAACTAATTTTTGTACTATTAATCGAACTTAGGGCGATTTTTGAAACTTAGTTTGTTATTCCAAAATCATTATTATGAAAATTGACTTAGGCGAATACGTTTTTTTTAACTTTATTAAAAATAGTCAAAAATACCCCTAATTTTAGTGAAAGAAAAAACATTTTATTATGAAAATAGTCGCAGTCATAACTCATTTTTTGTTTAAGTCGACATCTGGCGGTGTTACCTTATGACCACAGGTATGTTTGATACGATTATGGGATTGAAATTTTATTTTTCGATGTTTATAGATTAAACCAATAAGATGGACCATCATTCTAAGTCAAATTTGAATTTAGTTTGGGGTTCTTTTGTTTTTCGCGATTTTTCCAGATGAATTTAAGTCACTAACATAAGTTAATTCAATGGAACATGGCCATTTACGTATTGGCTTAACGGACATCGATCTTACTACGCCAATTCGATGGTCTAGGCTACAAGGTAAAATTTAATGAAAGTTTTGAGGAGTTTGGGTAGGTTTAATGAGGGTATAGTTGTGAATTTTTGAATGTTCCATATTGCATAAAAAATAGTTTATCATTCGACATTTTATCTGATGAACACTTACCTGACTAGTTCAATTCAATCACCCATAACCCTAAATGCAATGAAATGTGATTAGTGCGCCTACCGTGGGTCGAAGCTAGTCCACCAATTCAAAACAATATATTTTAATGAATGAGAATTGATACCTTGCCTGGTATTATATCTTCTTAATTTAATTTATTATTGTAATAAATATTTATTACAATAATAAATTAAATTTACATCAAATAAATTTTTTATTGAACTAAGCTTAAATACACAACTCTCAATTAGTCATTTTATGACACTTAAGTGGCTTATAAAATTATTAATTTAGCACTTATTAGATGGGATTAATAAATAACTAAATATTTTATTTGATTCAATTTCATTAATTTAATATTTTTGTGTCACAGTTAGAGCTTATTTAATTCCGTATTTTTTAAAATATTGCCGGGTATTACTTCTGAAACGGTGCAAGATAGGAGAAAATTACATATAATGAAAATTGTTCAGTGTCGTGGAGAGTGTTTAGTGGTGATCTTGAATGACCTAGAAACTCGTTAGTTTTGAAAATGTTGACGTAAGTTATTTTAAATAAATAAACTCTTTAGTTATACAAAATTTTTCGAAAAGTGTGATATGAACAAAAATTTATCTGCATTACAGTAAAATAATTTTCTCTAACGCTGTTTCGTTGAAATGAGAAATAAAAGTAAATAAAATCAATTTTTCTTTGTCGTAGCAGCACCTAAATTAAAAATTTGCTTAATAACTTTAGAGAATATTATTTTGCTGTAATGCTGACCAATTTTTGCTCAGATCTACATCTACTCTACGAAAAGTTTGTATGCAGAAAACCATTTTATTTATTTATTTTTAACTGTTAAATTAAAAACAGCACTCAAAAGTATAGGTCGTAATTAAAAAAAACTAAGTTTCATCAATATCTCCAAAACGAATGAGTTTCAAGGTCGGTCATTCAAGAAAACCATTAAACGTCTCCCTCGACACTGAACAATTTTCATTATAACTAATTTTCTCCTATCTTGCACCGTTTCCAACATAAAAGCTTTTATTAAAAGACTCAACCTGTGTTTCTTATTTTTAATTTTAGTGTAACGATTCGAATCATGTTCGAATCATGATTCTGTTCGAATCTTTTTGTGAACCTACCTTTCTTCTTATTTTGATCAAAATAATTAATCTTAGTACGTATTTTTCTGATATCATAGCAGGAGTAGACATTTTCATTATTTTACCTATTAACAGCGGCGTGGCCGCTGATTAAATTATTTTGATGCATGTAACAAATAGTTTTAGCTTAATTTTTTTATAACCAATCGTAAACGTGTATCTTACTATTTTTGAATATCCGTATTCTCTAATTGCACGTTAAGATAAAATTTAAACCGTTTACGATAAATAAATGTCGAAATTTAATACGCTCTCAAGAAAGTTTCATAATTAGCGTTCCCCTTTACCATTCAAGATAATGTTTGTGTAGATAAGTTAAACAACTATCAACAAAAAATAATTCAAGTTAGTAGAATTTTCGGTCTGGTTTATTTTACAGTGGAAAATTCTTCTGTTAATTTTTCGCAACGCATTTTCAGCGCCTCTGTTTCCCATTTCATAATGTTTAAATTTCTTTTCACATTATTCTATCGATCGTCACGTTCTTTCCGGCAAAGCAATGCTCGCGCCTCTTCCAATTGATTTCGTGTAATTTCCTGCCACATGCCTAATTTGTCATGTTCCAATTGAAAAAAATTACGCTCCTCACGTTCGCGTTCGAGTTCATTATATAGTCGATGAGCAAATGCTTCTAATTGCTCTCTGGTCATGAACGATGTGTTCACACCGTCGATCATGAAAATAAAATTCAGCGGTTACTTTCCCAAACATTTTTCTTTGGGTCTGGTCAGTCTTGTCATCTTTTAAGTTCCTCATGAATTTGTGTATAAACTTCTCTGAATTTTTCCTCTCGGGTAATCCGCTGATCTTTCTGTTTTTATGTCGACTTCCGTCAAATTATTATACGGTACCACCCTAGAAGGAGGAATCTGCCATAATGGAGAAGCAATCCATTATCGCAGATTCCTTCTATGATAGACCATTCTGTTTCAACCTTACTAGCTTATACTGCCTGGCATTGGACTACTTTTATTAACTTTTATTAACTCTGACTATATTGTTGTCACTTTGCTTGTTATTAAACGGATTATTATAATACTTACATTTGAAATTTCGATTTTTAACCAATTTAAGTGGCACCGCATGCTGTTACTTGTTAAAATTTCGTTAAAATTCGTTAGCTACGTCGAACATTTTGAAACTTTAATTTAATCTACCCACTCATTTACACTCTGATGGATGCCGCTAAACATGCTGCTCTACACAGTGCGGTAACACGATGCATTTTTCTTCGGCTCTTGCCACGCATATAAACAAAATTTTAAAGTGGATTTTTTTATAGCGCGCTTGCAGCAATAATTTTATGTGCGGCTCGAGCTGTATATTCACTAAAAAACGATAAAACAATCTCGATTAGTTGGCACATACAAACGCCTGAGTAAATTCTATCCGTTTCGCTCAAGCATCCAATATAAAATCAAAATAATTTTACACATAGAAAGACACATGCCGCACTTGAGTTTTGTGTAGAAAGTTTCCAGTGTGTGGAAAGACTAAACGAAGATAATATATCCACCATTTGTACATAGTCTTTGCAATGTCTACGTGGTTGAACTCGTTGATCTTCGTCATTTACGCTAACGTTGCTTTCTATTTCCCTTGCATCGTCGTCTAACGATAAAAACATTAATGAGGAATAGAATGATTCCTCATTAATGTTTTTATCGTTATCATTTAAACAATAGCGTTCAAATCGTTTGCATTTTTCACCGCTCGCGTTTTTTTTAGACTTATCTTCGTTGTTTCCTGGCATTTCGAAAACTTTCAGGTTAAAATCACGTGGTTCGCACTATTAGCTATCCGCGCACTTGATTAACCATCCCAGTTCTAAAGAATTATCCACACCTTTGCCAAATAAATCAAACAACTCTAGTTTTTCTTTTTGTTAAAATTATTAAAATGCTTTTATGATTTAGAACTCCACCACCGTTTTATTTCACGGCTTTCCACACCATTTTCGGTTTTTCATTTTTATTTTATTTCACTCTCAACATTTGTCATCTTTTAACTTGCCATCTATAGACCATTTTCCTCCAAAAAATTTGACAACTGAAGCTGTAGGGCAAACTAAAAGTTATTTGTAATTTTGCAAGTTTTATGACACAACTATTAAAGTTTAATGTTTAAAACATAACCACAAATAATTATTCTGTTAAATTTTAATAGAATAATGAGAATTTATGAATAAAATAAAAAAATAAAATTTTAGTAGAATGTGCCGCCCTACACGTTCAACTGTCAAATTGTTTTTTTGGCGTTTGAGGAAAATGCTGTTTATAAAATAATATCATTCTTTGTATTTCGTTCTTAATGTTTAAAATACCATCTACCTATCTAAAATAATAATAATAACGGTAATCTGACATTTAGTCTAACAAGATTTAATCAAATCATTTCAATGGCACGTTCCACACTTGTATTTTTAACACTTCGTGGTTGTACTAGTAATCATCAACTGTTGTTACTTGTCTATGCATATGTAGCAAAAAATCAAATTTAAATTAAAAATATTCATTTTAACGTACATTTTTATTTGATTTGTTTTTATTATTTTTGTGGTAGTATGTAACAACACGAGAAGCAAATAAGTTTTGTTAAAAATTTAACGAAAGGTTAAAAGGAACGAGGAAAACAGCTGATGCAAGAATACAAGTGTGGAAGGGGCCAATTATGTCAAAAATTATAACACCACTGGAGTATGTTCATAAACCCTATATTGTTAACATTGTTACAAATGTCATTGTTAGTATGACGTGCTTAACAATTATTTTGTTACAACTATCAATGAATTTATAGAATTGAAAGGCAAAGAATAGAAACCGAATCTCTTTCCCCTTCAATGTGAAAATGATATATCTATTATCCATAAACTTGAGACTTAAAATTGTGTTGTTTTTTTTTTAAATTATGTGATATATTTTTATTAAAATCATTGCCCACATACAAATGTTGAGTAAAAAGCGTATTTTGACAAGATAAGATTGTGGAGGTTTGGTGTTTGTAGCTTATTACTTTGACAGTTAAATATGCAGTCCCGAGTAGAGTTCAGAATGATATTTGTAACAATGTTAAAAAGAGTTTATGAATGACGAAAAAGACGTGGCCGTTGTAACATGGGATTTTAAGAACTCCTTGACTCCTGCTTCACTTATTTGATTGCACACAATATTTCGCAAGACACACGTCCATAGAAGCAAAATCATAAAATTTAAATCTGGTTGCAACCAAAAATGATAGTACAAGCTACATCTAAATCGACACCTGTGGCACTATTTTGGTAATTCCACGGAAATAGGGAACTGGGGAAAGATTTTATATGTAATTTTTATTTAAACATTTTTTTCTGGCATGCTGAGGTAAACAGTTAGTGTTAATTTTTTTTCAAAACAAAATTAAATAGAGAATAATATTCCCTGCCAATTTAGGTATGGACAAATTATTCCCAATTTATAAATATTTACGTCAAACTTTTCTCCTCAGTAGGCCGAAAAAGAAATATTTGAACAGAAATTATATATAAATTCTTTCCCCAGTTCCCTATCCCCGGGGAATTACTAGAATAGTGCCACTGGGATGGGATGTTGTAAAATCACCTTTTTCAATATTATCGAAATTTACATCTCTTTCATCACGAATAAAATTTAACGGTTTTTTCATTTTTCAATTACGTTGCTTCTATTGTGATCTATAACTATTCGAATAAAACATTATGTCGCTCTACTCTTATTCTATCACCTACTTATTTTATGAGTGATATTTTATCGAAAAACCAAAAAGAGATAAATAAACAATTTATTTCTATAAACGTGTGATCGCGATACAGAAGTAAAATTGAAAAGCGAAACGGCAAGCAATTTTATTTTAAGAAAAGGAGATATAATATTTGATAAATATCGAAAAAGTGATGTTACAACGTCCCACCCCTGAAAATTATTTTTAGCAGTTTGTACTGGATCTATTTTATAAAATGAGCTAAGTACAAGATTCAACAAATATGTTAGGTGGAGGTTTCTGACCCCATGTTTCGAAAAACCTAATTGAAATAGTAAATTTGATGTATCTGATTCTGTGTCTCATGAAAATCCATTCCAACTATTATGTAAACCTATTAGGATTTTTCAAAAATATTTCTTTTCCCGGTAGTCATAGTTACAACACACGTCATATTTATTAAAGATTTCTTGTCATGCAACACGAATTGTTTGGGGAAATTGTATTACAAAATACGTCGTCATCTATTCCAAACAAAACTCAAATTAGAAAATGTAAACATCAAAATAATTATGTTAACAAAAAAGAATCTAAGAACAGGTGCAGAATCATGAAATCCGATTGAAAATGTATTTGTTCCAAAATATTTCTATGAATGATTTACTTTGGACTTTGGACGAATACGCGAATATTTTTTGATATCTATGTACGAAGTTCTTTTTGTGCACGAAGTTGTTTTTACAAAAACGATTTTAATTTAGACAATTAGTCTGTACTTGCTGGTTACACCATACTCTGTACCAACAAGATTGGTGGTATTGACATTGCGTAACATTTAGCGAACAATGTTGAGCTTTATTAAAGTTCATTATGAGGTTAGATTACGTCATTACGCGTTACGACTTATTTTATGCTCTTGCACGTACTAGGTTTTTTCAGATTTATGAATTGTTGAAATGAAATTCTATTCGAAAATTTCGGTTTATCTTTATCGTTCAAATCTGTGAAATGGGTGTTTACATCAATCATCTCGGGCTATTTATGAAATTAGGAAATATTGGAATTTCCATGGCATGTGATATGTCGTTTGAAAGTTTTCATTAGTGTGTTGGTTTCTGTTTTAATCAAAATCCCAGAATAGGACTTTTCTTTGTTTTGTATTTGCTTCTCTCGGAATACCTTTAACTTGAAAATTAGTTAAAATCATTACTATATCTCCTTTTTACTGCGCACGTTCCTGTATAAAACGCCTCTCTCAAAATAGTAGGCCAAAGGTTTTGAAAGTAAGAATGCATCATGTATATTTTTATTAACTTATTCAATTAGCTAAAACACGAACTTTTAGACAGCTTCAGCAACTAAAGCACGATCCTTCAAATAAAGGTTATGAGATAAGGATTGATTTTGTCCATACATTATGACAACGAAAATAAGCCTATAAGTGAATTGCATTTCTCAGTATCCTATACCTTCTGTCACGAGTCAGGTCACGAATTATTTTAATAAAGCACGACATTGAACCTTGTCCAACACACAAGCTGCGCTTTGCTTTTTAAATTTAGGTTTCGTTAAACTTTTTCTAATTTGTTCATCTCATTTGAATATTGTAGCTAAACCAGTTTAGATGTTCTGATTTCACATCTTTTGTTGTTTCGATAAGTTTATTTTTCCGTTTTACGTTAAGTCTGTGTTTATTAACTTTATTAAAACTATTCAAATACTGAAAAAACAAACTTATAGTATCACAATAAAGAGGTTTAAGATTTCGACGACTTAGTCGTCTAAATTTGATAGGGTTGATTGATTCTACCTATTCTAACAAAATGTTTATAAAATAACAAAACAATAATGATAATTTTGGCAATAAAACTGATCCCTCGGGATCTTTACAAGTTTACAAATAAGATCCTCGTACTCCTGTTTGTAGAAATCTATAGATACATTCTAAGCGATTGCGAAGGCTTTACCAAAACTTTGGCATTTAGTTTAAGGGATTAGTTTTATAACAAATACTTTAACAGAACTGCCAAGTACTATCATATCGAAATTTTGTAACGCTTGAGTTTCTTGTGTGTTTTTAGCTTTGTTTTGTTTCAAACAAACTCCGGCTTTCAAAAATTTCGATCGAAATTATAAAACCGTTATACGTAAGACCATAAAAATTGCTGAATTTGCACAATCTGAAATGTGATTTGGATTTGATTTTTCTTTAATCTAAAGCTAAACAATCGCTTCATAATTGATATGCAAAACCAAAATTATAGCTGTGTTCCCGTTTCAGCTTCGGTGAATTACTGTGTTAATTGTTACGAGTTAACCAAGAAGCGCATTCCTTATTTGAATTTGAAATATTGTTCAAGCTGCTAGCTTAGAAATAGAATTAGAGAAAGTGCTCAAATTACTTATATTTCCGTAAGAACTAATAGGAGAATCTCCGTGATTCGAGATATTCGAGATAACAGAAAATATATTTAGGAAATGACCCGGTGCAATAATAAAGCGAACCATTCGGTAATTTTATCCATGGCGCAACTTTTCGGTGTAAGTTTTATTGTTTTCCAGAACTTGGTCTCCAGCTTGATATCTTAACGAACTCTAACAATTGCCGTTCCATCTAGGGATTCTATCCCCTTTTTAGAGAGCTCTATTTCTCTATTTACCTTTGACATCTCATGGAGGAATAATATCTCCTGGACGGTGCTCCTCGAACTGTCTCGGTTCATGGCACGCTCCTTCCAGCTTCAACATCTTATTATTCAAAAATATTGCTTGACTTCGTCGTGACAATGTAGACTAGGTCTTCCCCTACGACCTATGCCGACTGGTTGTTGGCACGCTTTTCGTATCATTCGTTATAATACGCAACTTTTAACGTCAGCCATCTATCCAATTCTTTTACCGAAAGGGACAGGTCTTATTAGTGCTTTGTAAAGTGCGAGTTTAAACGACTGCGAAATATATTTTGATCGCATCGTTTGTATTTTCGGCGAGGGAGATGATTCTGGAAAGTACAACATTAGCAAAACAACTTGTAGGCGATGTTTAACAGAGCTATGTGCCACGGTAATTTTAACATTTCAGACGATCACCTTGACGTGCTGCCTTCCATTCCTCAGGTAGTTCTTCTTGGTCCCAGTTCATCATGTTGAGTTCATAAAGATAAGGTGTAATAATAGCTCCTCGGTATTAAATAATCCTCGGCGAATCCGTTGTGACTGGGTGTTTTTCCATTTTTTATTCTAATAACAGCTGCGTCTTCTTCCTCCACTGTGGGATATGGGACAAATACCTCATTGCCACGTTTGTTCTTAGCTCTCCATTCGTATTTTTGATGGCTGTGGATCTTGGATCTAAGTCTTTAGTAAGGTTTCTCGTAATAGCAACAGTCTCTCGAGCTCCCGTTTCCCGCGTGGAAGCTGATGTTTCGATGCATTTTCTCATATTTCCGCTTTTTTTGTTTGTTGATTTTGGCAGTGGCATTCCTGGTGCAGAGATATTCTGTCTGAGAGTTCCTAGTTTTATGAGCCAACCATTTTTCATGCAGCTTTCATTTATGTTCGACGGGTTGACAGCACCAGATAGTTTGCCACTGCTCCTGTATATTTGATTGGGGCTCGTGGTTTTTATTGTATCGGTCTACATTTTCAGCGATATCTGACTAGTAGCTCTGCATCGAGTCTTCATTTTTCAGCGCATCGTTGTTCCAGCGCACAATCTTCTTTGCTTGTTTATTGATTGTGGATGATAGTTTGCATAAATATCAGTTCGTTTATTTTCACTAAACCCACAATCGAAATTTTCATTTATAAAAATTAAGTATCGAAATGTATTATTTGTTTTTCTCTTTTCAGTTATCACCATCAGCAATAAAAGATTATAATCGTGGCCGAGCCTACTTAATTGATTTAGCTAAACGACAAGGTATATCTGTATTCAGTGATCCTAAAATAGCGATAGATTGCGCTATTGAAAAAGTCAACATAAGTAAATCACGAAATTCGATATGAGATTGAGTGAACTTAAACCTAAACAAAAATAGCTCTTTATCTACGCAAATTTAGTAACTAAGCATTAAATAATACAATTTAAATTAAATTAATTTTATTTTTTAATTTATTAATTTTATTATTATTTTAATATATACGTAAATATTCTTTGTATAAATTATAAATATTTAAAATGGTTACGCGAGACGAAAATTTCGGTTTTTGCACCACACATCATGTTGATATTATTAAAAATAGAGATGATTTTATACAGACCAACTAACTTCTTACACGTACTCGTATGTTAGCTTACCATTTTAAAGTAAAAAAAAAATAACTTAAAAATTAAAAACTCGTTAAATCTCTCGTATCGAGAAATTTCGAGTTTAATTTTTAATGTGCATGTCTTTTAAATAATAAAAATATATTTAACACTGGAATGGAAACAAAACCAGTCGCCTCCTAATTGAATCGTCTCTCGAAAAGGTTTTTATTGTCGTATCGTTATTTTTTTTAAATTAATAGAAGCATTTTTACTAATTAGTTTTTATGATTATTTCAAAATTATCTAATATAATATGGCTTAGAAAAATTGAAACAAAAAATCTTTCTCTCTAATTTTTTTTTAAATTATAAATAATTTTTTTATTGATTAATTTTTATCCTTTATAATTAATTATTTGTAAATAAACAATCTCTTTAATTAAATTTATTTAAATCAAAAATACTAGATTTAAGCAACAAGTAAAATGTTTAAAAATTAAAAATATGCAAAATAATAATTTAACATAAATAGAAAATTATTTTACTTGTACATAAATATTTTTTTTAAATTAATTAATTAATAATATTTGAATCCAACGTTTATTTATTAATAAATAAAATTTACAAATTCCAATTTAAATTTTATTTTTTAATTTATAATCTAATAGCACCTATTCGTCAGTAGGTGTCTATATATACAAGAGTAATAAATGCAACACTCATTTCTTATGCCATATTTGCTTATTATTCTAGTAAATGGTCACATTGGCCAGGGCTGCTGGAAGGTGCATACTGCAACAGGATGAGGCATACTGGCATGCCGAGGGAGGAATGATACCGTTTGTACCCCTAAATTTGTACTAGCTCTAGCAACGGTTACTTGACGTTGTTGGTGAAGTTGTTGTCGCATCTCTCTAAGCTTGCCCCCCCCCCCCCCCCCCGCTTTTCGTGCGTTGGATGAATGTAAATACTGCCATACTTCTGTAAAGTATTGAACATTTTGTTTTATAATGTAATCAGTATCAACTACCTACCTAAAAAGCGCTTAGAATGTTAGAATAGGGAAGGGTAGGGAGGGTAATATTTATATCATCATAGTGTATGATGCACTTTTGTTGTAGGTCGTGGTGGACAAGAATGCTTTTAGAAGTACCTATATCAATTCTAAATACTAAAAGTCTAATAAACGTCGCTTGAACCAAAGAGTATCTAATGCTATAAAGAATAACGAAACAAAGGAAACAATTTTCATCAAGAAATGCATGGATTATGCAATATAAATGGGTTAAACAAAAACTTACACATTTGTATTTACCGTAATTGTTATCGTTTTCTATCAATAGTCACGAGTATGACAATATTCGATATAAATAAACTAAAAAATTGTTGTGTAAGCGTATTGTATATGTTGTTTGCTGTTTCGTTACTCTATAACATTACTTACTCTATGCTCGATTAAAGTAAATTAAAATTGTTACTTAGTTCAGAGATGTCGCACCGCAATTTTTTGAGTTCGTGTTCACTAGGTGGAACTGCATATTTTAATTGTTCTAGTGTCCGTTAATAGATGTCACGCCAAACAATGTTTTATTTCTTATGTTTATAAAAGATGGTAGCACATTCTACAGCAGTAAAGCTTTAATAATTTTTACTAGATGGGGCGGTACTCATTATTTGGGCACACAAATTTTATTAGATGTCTCTGCGTTTTATCCAAGTAACCACCTACCCAAATTAATTTTTTTGAACTAGAGATGTCGCACTTTTACGAAAGTGGTGTTATTTAAATAATAGATGTCTCTTCGAAGTAATTTATGCTACAACCCTAATTAAAATAGATTTTTTCCGATTAATTATTGTTTATTTCGCCGCGTCATGACGAATTTTAAAGAATATTTGCGTAATACTGTGTTTTAACTCTATAGATTTTTAAAATATGACAGCATATTCAACAGTAAAGAATTTTGCTAGACCCGGATGGATTATATACGCATTTAAAACTAAGAATTAAACTTTTCCAAGTGTTATCCAAGAAACACACAAATAAAATATTTTTGTTCAAAGTAGAGATGTCACACTTTACACTAAAATGTAATTATGTTTGTTACATTTTTGGTGTGAGTACAACCCTATTTAAAATGGACATCTCCGATTAACATGAAGATGTCATGACGATTTGTAAAACGATTGAACGATTATTTTTTAAAATAGAATTCGTTTTATTAAAACAGTTACATATATAAATTTTTCTGTTAGGTTATCAACCAAATATTCAGAACAATATTATGCGTGCAATTTAAGAAGAGTCTTTTTTAGCGTTTGTTGCTATTATAAAGTTGACAATATAAATTTTTTATCTCTTTAAATACTAACACAGCTGTCAAATTAATGTTTTTTTCGTGGACTGTGTCACCTCCAAATTTTGTATAATGTTCGGAAATTAAAACTGAACCTAACTAGGCCACACTCAAACCTTATCATTATTGTTGTTACGTTGGCTTTGGTATCGTTGGCGTCGTTGGCCATTCGATGAATGTTGTCCTGCTTTTAGTTCGACTCTTTTATAATATTAATCAATAAAGTAGGAGATGTGGAAATATAAAATGAAAATGTTTAATTTAAAAATATATTTTTTTTTATTACGAACTCATTATTATTGATTTTTTAAATTATTATCCTTTTACCAGTAATATTGCCATCTGTTACCATTTAAATTAAAAATTATTCTACTACATCTTTGAAGTAATCTTTTTGTCCCATCATCTGTCATTTTATTTACAAACATTCGTTTCATTGAAAACTTGCGTACATTTAATTAAATTTATTAAAAAAACGTGTTAAGAAAACTAATGGATAACATCGATCTTAATTTAAGTGATCCGTTAGAAACGGATGCGTTTAGTGATGATACTGAAATGTTTAACTTGTCCCCATCAGCAACGGAAGGTCCTGTGAATAATGCGGATGAGCCATCGAAATTCAAAATTGTTGCAGTGCAATCATTAGCTGGAAATGATAATCTCACACAAAACTTCTTATCCGAAATGAATTCTGAACTGTGGAGAGTAGAGGAAATGCGACCAAAACTCAAAATAGTTCCAATTGCCACATTAAAAAGCCCCGTCACGGTGAAATCGATTACCCCCGGTAATAAATTAGCGGACTGTGATCGTATAAGCGACAATGAAGAAGCAGGACAAGTAAAACGGTTGCGCCTCGATAAATTAGGTCAGACGACAAGCGGTTCCATCTATAAAATACAAGAACCTCTTATTGATCTAGATCCAAAACCATCGATTTTTGACGAAATTGGAGGGGACGGAAAACCGACAGGATCGAGTCGGCGAAAATCACGGATCACAACACGAAATGCAGAATTCGATGAACCTTCGATGATTAATAATGTGATTGTAAATGCTGTGCGAGAGGAACAAGTGCAAAAAGCGCGTGAGTTGCCAAAGGGATCTAAAACTGAGCTAGAAATGATGAGAAACGTTGCTTTTCTTCGGGTGTGTGTAAATCATATTTTGACGAAAATTGGTCGAAGGCCTATTACATATGATCGAAATAATCAGACATTGGCGTCTTTAATTCAGAAGTATTCAAAAAGTTAAATAAACAAAATATGCTAAATCATAGCTTCTGTTTTGTTTTAGTTTCAACTTTTAGGAATGGAAACAGTTGGCTGTGAACTTAAGAAATGGTTAGGACCATTTTACCTTCAATTCTGCCTTAGAGATTCAAGTTAATTCTCTTGTAATACTCACAGAACTAAGTATGTATAGTTTGAATCTAATTAGGTAGTTAATTTTAACAAATGTATTGTAATGTGTACTACTAAGATTGTGGTTAAACACTTGGAATTTAAATAATTCACAATCATTTATTCGTGAGCTAATTATACTTAATTTACTTTTCGGGCGCGAGAATAATATTTCTCGAAAAGTTAAAAGTTTCTCAACAGGCATAAGCATTTTCATAAGTTCCTTTTCCATTGGAAACCACCCAGGTTAATTTCGAACTAACATAACTCCTTGGATCCCTCTGTCGGAGTGCATAATTTATGGGTCGACCCATTTTCCATTCCAGTATTATTGGCTGGAATTGAGCTATGCAATGTAAATATGGTTCTAGGAAAAGCGGACCTACAACCGAACGTCCTTGCTACTACATAAGTTACCATAACCTTAAAATCGCTTCCGCTTTGTGTTTAGATATTGTGACACAACGGCAGGAAATAATAATTACCGACATAAAATAACTTGGAATTTCCCACAGTACCAAGATCCTACTGCCTCATAGTTGCAGGCGATGACCGAGGTTTCTGAAACGTTAGTAGTTCTCAAATGACGAGACTTACAGCGTCTTCGCCATTATGATAAAGGCGCGGCCATTATCGCGAAAGAGAATTGCAAGGCTCCTGCGATCTCGACAGAATTTCCGTATAAATAATTACAAGTCTAAACGTTGCGATTTACGATGGAACTGTTAGAAACTAGCAGACATCGCTCGTTTGCCTTATTGTGGAAATTATCGTAGAATAGCTTTATTGAACACGGTTTATCAAGTGTTTAGATTACCTTCCCGAAGAGATTCAGTTATTTAATTTTTGCAGTATATGTCTTGTCATGGCACAGCTTGGACTCTTATTATTTGACTTCATCTAATAAAATTAAAGCGAGATACCATGCCATACCATTTATTACTTAGTACCATATATTACTTAGTATACTATTTGATGTAGTTCATGTTTGTTGCGGCATCGTAAAATTGATGGACGTGTGTATATCTCACGGCCGTTTACCCTATGACAAATTCTTATTCAAATAAAAAGTAATTTAAATGTTTTTCTTTAAAATCACCATTCCAAATGTGAAAACTGAAAATTATAATAATGATGTTTTGAATTTATTGCGCGACTCGTTCCACCACTAAACGACCCACTATACTCGCAGTCCTCGTTTGTTGATTAATTATAATTTCGTATACGTATACATGAAGAGGAATGATTCCTGTCTGTTTTCGTTTCACAATTTTTATTATTATAAAACACCATTGTTTGTGATAAGAAAATGACGATAAGAAAATTTTTATATTTCTGTGTTTTTCACATTATGTGTGTTGGGTTTGATGATAAATTACCTTCGCCGCCGCACACGGGCTTATAATTGTGAAATTTCCAACATAATTTATGCTTTTATGCTTTTTTTATTAAACGAGATACTTTTTCGCTCTTTATCATATACAATAGAAATAAAATGTAAACTTTGACACCATTAAGATGGTTTTTGCGTTTAATTTGATGGCACACCATAAAGCTTATGTACAATTACCTAAGCGTAATTTGAATTTGGGATGCTTAAGTTGAATTACGAGTGGTTTCTCATTAGCTCCACAATTATGTTGTTGAATTTCATGAAATGGTAAATAGTATGGGAAAAATATTTAGGTACTAAATTAGGTTATTACTACGAGCTGCGGGCATGCTTTATATACATGAAAAATGGTCCTACAGCAAGAAGAGCAACAGTTTAATTTTTATTGGAGTGAAATAAAAAGGAAACTAGGCGTAGCGTGCAGTAATGTTGAATTTAACATGTTAAGACATTCTTGGGCTAAATAGCTACTTTCAAAATTACTTAATCTTTAACTGCTATCATTTTCCTTATTCTTGTTTAAATCAAGACTGATATTTTTCACAGTTTATGGATTTTTTAAAATCACTTTTCTGTCATTCTTACGCAAAGTAGTCCAATATTACGTGGCTTTGGGAAGTTGTTTATTTTAGTATGCGCAATGAAAGTTGGATCAGGATTAAACATCGGCGTATAAAATATGAAGTTTTCATTCCAATATTAAAACAATTTCATTTCATACTTTACTGAATTTGATTAACTATAAAAACAATTTATCCGAAAAGTTATTAAAAAATAAAAACTATGTTGGCTTAAAAAATAAGTTTGCGACCAAAATTAAATACTTGGTTCCCAAAACAAGTGAGAAATATTACAAACACAAGTTTCATTGTGCCACAGATCCAAAATCGAAATGGAAAGTGATTAATGACCTTCTGGGTCATACCAGTAATAATGTTTTACCGACATTTAAAAGTGGAGACAATGTTCAATCTGATCCATTACTATTCGCCAACACCTTTAAAAATTATTTAATTAATGTCCCATACGATATTCTCCAGGAAAATCTGGAAACAGGGTTTCTTAGTAATGGATTTCGTGATAAGTTAGTGCATTCTAATTATAGTACTCAAACATGTTTGTTTTCTCTACTTCTGAAACGAAATTATTTCTACTGTTAATGATCTAAAAGTTAGTAGTTCTTGTGAAATTGGCGGTTTATATAGGAGTTTTTATGGATAGACTTAAAATAAATACAGTTGTACCTCTATTTAAAAATGAATATAAGAAGGATATCACTAACCATCGCCCAATTACTCTCCAGAGTTCCTTTTCAAAAATTCTCAAATATTTTAGTAAAGGTAGTCTGGTAGACTACTTAGAAGAGATTAAGTTTCTTAATTGCACGCAGTTTAGATTTATTAAATATCCTTCGACAGAATTTATTTCCTTTTTGTCTCTTTTGCATCATTTTTACACGATAATCTTAGGGCCGCAGCACTTTTTATCGACATTTCGAAAGCATTCGATTCGGTAAATCATAACTTGTTACTATCTAAACTGTCTCACATTGGGGTTAGAGGGGTAGGATTAATTCTAATTAAATTGTATCTGTTGAATCGATTGCAAACTGTACGTATAAACGAGGTCTTCGGAATGTACAAATGGTAACAAATGGAATTGAGAGGTGACATTGCATGGCTTAAAACAATGCACCTAGAATAACTAATGGCCTCTTTGTTTTAAAAATTTTGCTATATGACGTCATTTTATGTCGACGGTTCCAATTTTTGACTATAGATGGCCGTATAATAGATGGCCGTTAAACTTTTGTTTTCGTAAAACGTTAATCGCGATGACAAAATCAAAAAATTCTATAATAATATCAATTTAAAATTATGTTATGGGCTATTGGTAAGAATTAATTTTAATTTTATTATTAAATTATGCATTGAACATTTTGTTAAACCTCTAAATCTAAAAGAAACAGTAAACATAAATTTGATGGCGTATCAAACAGTACTGCCTGGTACTCTAGGTGCATTGGTTAAAATCATTGTTTGATCATGATCTTGCGAGTCTCAAAAAATGGTTTTACGTTCAGAACGTGGTTTTAAAACGTGGTTTCTGTTCCAGAATCGATCCCCCATTTATATCATTCTTTGTTATGTAATGACTAAGTATGCGACCAATTTTGCAATCAATTGATGTTGTGAATTTATTCAAGTACTTAGGTTTGGATTTGGATTCTCAACTTAACTTAAAAAATTATGTATCTTGCTGAAAACAGCTGTGTTATGCATTACATGCATAGAATTGGCGGCCAGAATTTTGACCTGCAGTATGGCTTATCATGTTGGGGTGGACGTCAGGTTTCAAATAAAAAAATTATATTTCTCTAAATTATGAAAATTGAAAAAGCCTTAGGGACTGCCTCCATTCTCTAAGGTCAACAGCAAATTAAAATAGCATTAATAATAATAGCGAGATCATAAATTCGACGAAAAAATCAATTTTTTATTTTTCGTTTAAAGTTCTTTCAACGTTTTATAACTATCGGTCATTTACCCCACATCCTCTATATCAGTATAATTCCAGTTTATAAAAAGATTTCTAGGTAAGTCCTAGATGCATACCTCCTCGTGGTGCTCTTTAGGTACCTCTAAATGAATCAGGCAGTGTATAGAAGAGACAAGCAGGGACAGGACAGCAGGGCAGAGTCATTGGCGCATTAAAACCAATACAAAATCAGCGTCTGTTCTCTAGGTTAGGATCGGCTGAAGCGGATTTCTGTCTTGTACCAAGCGGCTCGCTAAGATTCTCACCCACAGAATTTAGTTAAGAACCCTAATCAACGGCCTCGGATTATCATATCGGATGCATCACAAACTCGACCTCGGAAATTATACACAGAAAACGCTTTAAAAATGGGAACATGAAACGTGTTTTGCCTTTCGAACTAAGCAAAGAGTTATAGCTTAGATGGTCTGGGAGTGGGATCCACGACACCACCTATGGTTATATTTTTCATTACAGTGGCCATCAGAACGGAAGAGAATTTACAGTTGGTTTCCTCATTCATCGACGCGAGAAGCATCATAACATCGACTTCTACCTTATGAACATGCGAATATGCATGGCTAGACTCCGCACTAAGAAATTTAACATCTCGATCGTTAATGTACCTACACCCACCGAAGATAAATCAGATAACATCAAGGATATATTCTTTGTCGAGCTGGAGAAAGTTATCATTAACATATCGCATCACAACATTAAAATCATCGTGGGTAACTTTAATGCAAAAATAGGTAGGAGTGCTGAAAATATATCACACATCGGTTTTAACAGCCTGCACTTAACCAGTAACAACAACGGCCAACGCGACAGCGACCTGGCACTAATGTACAACTTTGTTGTATTAAGTAAGTTTTTTCCACATAAGAGAATCAACAAAGTAACGTGTAGATCGAATGATGAAAGAACGGAAAACCAATCGATCATGTCAAATATAAGTGCAAACTGTTGTCTACATTCAGCACGAATGAGCAAGCACAAATGAGCGTTCGATAGAATGTCTATGCATTAAAAGACCAAGCGTCACTGCAGAATTATCAATCAGCTAGCTATTTAGACCAGCCCAGCACAGAAATAACGAAGAAGCTCCTGCTATCATCCAGGAGCAGTGGCGCGCTATGCAGTCCGAGGTCCCGCAATGATTGGCTCGATGGTCAATGCCGCCTGGTCATCGAAAATAAACAAAAGCTTCGTGAAAACTGGTTTTAGTCTTGCAGAATATCTCCGAATATCAGCTTCCAAGCGAATTCAAGCAAATTCAAGAGAAGCAAATTCAAGAGACTGTTTTGCTAACGCCAGGAATCGCACTAAAGATTTCCAATCAAGAAGTACCGCCATCAAAGGTGGGAATGGAGAGCTGAGAACTAACGTGGCTGATGTTCTTTCAGTACGGCAAACATGCTTTCAAAATCTGCTAAATCGGGATGACGAAGTGACCCCCATTAGAGCAATAACTCATCCAGGTGAATAAGTTTTTGCCGAATATCTCACAGTGTAGAAAGTAGAATGAGCTATTAGTAGATTAAAAAATGAAAAGGCACTCGTTCTCAATGGAATCTCCACAGAATTGATTAAGCTCGGAGGCGTTTCTCGCATCAAATTTATACGATCTTCTCGTCTCTATTTGGTACCAAAGAGAGCTGCCGGAGAATTGAAAGACCGAGATCATATGTCCGTTGAACAAAAAAGGCGACCGTCTTAAATATGGAAACTATCGTGGTGTAGCTCTATTGAATACTGCTTACAAAGTGTTGCCTATATTGTACTTGCCAGACTCATTCCTTTCATCGTAAACATCATTGGTGACTATCAATATGGTTTTCTTCCCAACCGATCGGCCACTGACCAGTATTTTACCAAGATAAACTCGTCGAGAAACCAAGAGAAATTCCAGAGAAACTCGTTTCTCTGTGTAAATTAACAACGTCTGGGTCTGTATGTAGAATCGCAATTGAGGGAACTGTGTCAGACTCCTTTAAATTAACATCTGGTGTTTGGCGCTTGAGTACGTAGTGAGAAAAATCAACATTGAAACTACGCGGTCTATATTTAATATTGGGGGTATAAATAAGTTTTGTGGTTTTTTATAACTTCGAAGCTTTATTCAGTGAAATTGGTACAATGTATTTTATTCAAAGTACTGACCATCGCTAGTTACGACTTTTTCTCATCTTTCAGGTAGCATACGGATTCCGCGTCGAAAAATTTCCTCGTGTTTTGAGGCGATCCCAGAATCAACCCGAGCGTTGTTGTGCTGAAAGTTCACTTTGTCATGCCCTTAGGCATATTGTGGGAATTTGAGCTTTATTGCTCGGCTTAATTGCAGCAATTGTTGTTGATAACATTCTCTTATATGGTTTCGTTAGGCTGGAGTAGCTCATAGTAGATCACTCCGAATTGATCCCACCAGATGCATTCGGTTTGCCGATTAAAGTTGATGCATGACCGGGCTTGGCGTCATGATTCGATGCAGAAACCATTCCAATTTTTCTTTGGAGCAGTTGTTCGCACGTGAGAAAACGGCGTTCGACGTCTATTGGCTTGAGTTCATATGGAACCCAATTTCCTTGGTTTTGCACCATACCCATGGTCTTGAGACTGTTTTGAATCGCTAGGTGGGTCACTCAAAAATGTTTCAATGAGCTCCTCTTGCCATAAATTGTTGGGTTTGTCATGAATCTTGGTCTAATAATGCCTCCATTCAGCGTCTTCAAACTTTCGGATCTCCCTTCACGTTCTTTGTCTCTGGTGACCAAATCGCCAATTTTAAAATGGCGGAACCAGTACCCACATGTTTTTATTGCAAGAGCATGTTCCCCATATGCTTCACACAGCAATCGATATCCATCAGCTGCATTTTTCTTCAAATTAAAACAAAATAGCAGCGCTTCTCGCAAATTGTGTTTTGTTTGCACAAAGGTTGACATGGTTAGAGCACAAACATACTCGTATGTTGGATGTACTCTTCAGCGAATTCTTACGCCATCGTTTGTAAATCCCCTGAAGCTTTTTTGCACCCCCAATAAATCAGGCAAAATTCTTGGATATGCAGATGATATCGAGCTTCTTGGCCGAAGACCTAGCGATATCAAGGGCAGTTTCATACCGCTAGACCGCTGCGCAAGAAGGCTTGGTTTGGAGTTGAACAGTAAAAAATCCAAATTTTTAGCAACTGAAAACTTTAAATATCTCGGACCAGTTATAACATCGTTGAATGATATGCAGGCAGAAATAAAATCCCGAATCGCTACCGGACACCGAGTTTTCTACAAACAATCAAAATTATTGCGATCTAAATAACGCAGTCGTGCAAGTTCGCTCTTTATAAAGCACTCATAAGACCAGTGCCGGCTTTCAGAAGCGAGAGCTGGACCATGGCCCCTAACGATAGTAGATTGTTATATCTATACTTTCAAAAGGAAGGGCAGTCTTTCCAACTTTGGTCCAATTAAAGTAACAAAGTTACAACGAATATTCAATTCGTATAAATCACGAGATAAAGCAACTTCTTGGAGGTAGCTATACCACGGCCACGTTGCAAGGTCTCCACAATAACGGATGATTAATAAAGTGTTTCATCAACAACCAGCCGGTGTGCATCGTAGAGGAAGACCTCTACTGCTCCGGCGTGACGACGTCGAACAGGAACTACGCATAATAGGATCTCGAAACTGGAGAAAGAGACCGATTGGTCAAGAAGGATGGAGGATCATAGTGCAGGCGGCAAAATCCCTCAATGGGATGTAAATGCCAGAGAGAGAGCGAGAGAGAGAGATAGAGAGAGAGAGAGTAAGAGAAAAACGATTTTAACATTAAGATATATCTTCAACATATATGTTGACGTGGCCGGCTTCCATAACTAATTTTTAAATAAACCCCATTTTACAACAAAATAAGAAAGGAAGCACTTTGAAACCTGAATGTTCCCTCAATGGGGGACATCTGGGGTTTCTACAATTATTTGTGCATGCAATGCGGAAATTATTAAAGTGGAGTATTTGCTTATAGTGTAGTTCTATCGATAGACGATATTGATTAACCAAAGCTTAGAACAAATAGAACTATTGGCCTTCGGGCGAAGTTCGTTTACATATATTTGCACGCCGATAATGCCTTAGTAATCCTAAACTGTATTAGGCACTGGGTTGAGTTGCAAAAGATGAGCAATTCAGATATATGAACTTCCAACTGGAAAATTTTCAAGTTGGAAGAGCCAAAGGTTGATTACAGGTCGACTATAATTGTATTAATTAAATAATCGCTGGATGTACTGGCGAATATCAATGGCGGGCTCAATGCTCAGCTAAATATAAATACAGAGCTGATTGTTAAAACAAGTAAGATTCATTCTTGTATTCTTGCTAAATATAACCTAAATAATTTTGTTCTGTAAAATAACAGCAACGCTGTTATAATTTCCGGCTTATGTCAGCTTTCCATCCATACGAAGGAGAATATATCTCACCTGAAATTATAAGAAACACTCTAACGGAGGCTAATAAGAGGAACGTTGGAGCTATCCTGGGAAGGGATGTAAATTCACATCACATAATCTGGGAGAGGCGAGTTTTTTCTTGATTTCATTTTTAGTTCCAACCTATTCGTATGTAAGTGTTCTGTAAGCCACCGATTTTAACCACCACCAACTTAGAACAATTATACAGTGTAAAAGCGGGAAGAATTCCGATGATCTTTTCTGATCACTGTGATCTCCAGTATGATATTAAACCAGCCAATAAACATGTTTTAAGAAATAGGATATATAACTACTAGGAACTCAATGAACAAGGAACTTCCTTAGTAGAATCATGAGTAAACTTCGGCCACTTTGGTGGTTGACAGAACTCCAGAGCACTGAAAAAATGCAGGAGGCTCTTCAAAAGCCAAGAAAACATGAGCTGTTAATGATCGGGACTAATATAAGGAAGTCCTCATAATGTACAAATATCAACTACGAAATGCCTGTACTACCTCACGGAGGGAATACTGTATTAAAATTCAGGGCACTTCGAAGATTTCTAGACAATCTAAAGTACTTGCTATCTAATCCTACCATCTAAAAAGAGACACTTTATAGGTGAGACCTGTAGAGGTCCAATGGACTTATCAATTACTCCGATTATAATTTGATTATGTAACTTCATAAATAAGGCTGCCAAAT
The DNA here is from genome assembly GCA_963691935.1 of Nephrotoma guestfalica. Lineage (NCBI taxonomy): Eukaryota > Metazoa > Arthropoda > Insecta > Diptera > Tipulidae > Nephrotoma > Nephrotoma guestfalica. The sequence goes on from OY829913.1 coordinate 101,112,605, forward strand.
CCCTCGATGGTATGTAGCGCCAGCAAAATTAAAATAAAATAAATTATTTTCGCCAAGTGACTGCTCTCGCCATGTAGACGGGATCTGATGCTATAATCCCCGCGAATGTCCAATAGACCACTCAATTAGCGTAGCTGTGGCTTGAGGTTATATTCAAAACTAGTCTGGAATTTTGTCACATTCTTTGGAAATGGACTAGTCGACGATTGATCGCTGCAGGAGAAAGACGTGCTATGGTCTCTCCGTATAACACAAATAAATAATTTACTTTGAATGTGCTTGTAACCCAATTCATTACCAATAATATATCTGTGTTGATTAATAAATAATAATTGCAATAATAATTTGTGTAATTTTAACAAGTGAAGTGAAAAGTTGTCATGTTGTGCAGTTATAAAATTTAATTTGTGTATGATGCGCTTGAAGTAGAGTATTTCGATACCGTTGCTTGAATGCATCTTTCGCATTGTTTGCAAATATTCACTATGTAGGACATTTTTGGGATTCCAAAGGATGCAGAAGATAAGTGTTTTGTAATAATAAAATTCTAATTTTATTTAACATATAAACACATTTTTTATCATACAAGTAACTGTACTGTTTAACACATAAAGGCGTAAATTACTAGTATTTTCATGTAGTGCATTAGCCGAATATTGTTGGGGCGAGAAAGCGTTTTTGAATTCTATTGTTTTGCATTGCTTCATTCGTTAACTATATTTGTTGTTGTTTTTTTGTTCTTCTTTTGTTTTATATAATTTCATAATCATATTATACTGGATGAGATTTAAGTGTTTTAGGTGACTTGTGTAAGCTGACCTCTTTTTTAAATTAAAGATTTTCCGAAACTAGCTTCTTGGTTTTGCCGATAGCGACGCCACCAGTATGCGGGGATACATTTTGAAAGTTATGACACTCAGGCATTTAGAATGACTAATTTTAAATCACAATTTGACACAATAATCAAATTGTCTGCTATCCTCGTAAATTTTTGGAACTAATAATAGGATTTTGGTCTGGAACAAGCTGGCCAATCTAATAGTGATATATTTATAATGTTCTGCAAACCATGATTTTCCACTTCGGTGCGGATGTACTGGAGGTTTGGCTTACTGAAAAATTCAGCTTTCTTTTTTGTTGTGTACAACAGAGGTAGAAGGTGTTTTTCTAGGACGCCAATATACTTCTCGCTGTTCATTTTAGTGGATGGAAAGGCTAGGGCGCGTGTGCCTGTTATGAATTCGTTATCAACAATCATTCATAAAAATAAAAGGTCTATTATACTCGTTATTTACTTTAAATAAAAATTTACTTTCAATATTCAATATAAATGATAGGCCTTTAAATGACTCACTTTTGTTACGTTTAGGACGATCACAACTGTTGCTTACAGAGGGTCCTGAATTATCCGATATGTTGCTTGATTGTGTATCACAATTTTTATATCCATGGGACTCTTCTGCCTTAATGAAAGGCTTTATGTTTACCAAGGAAGAACGATCTTTCATTTGCTGTTTGACAACACCTAACGTCCAATTATTATTTTCCTGTGGATACACTTGAACGGCTGACCCTAAGTTCAATTCAAGCAAGCATTTCGTTTTCCGATCATAATAAAACTGGCTTGGTGGTTTTACGTGAAAAGAGCCTCTGCACAGGGCTCCTTGTTATTTTATTATGAGAATTGCGCCAATGCTTTCTTTATTATTTGTTTTGCAATATTTACTGACGATTCCACTTTCCCATTTTCTTTTTGATGATGTGGTGTTGCTGTTACTTGTGAGAATCCCCAATTTTCAAAAAATTGTTTAAATTGTGTATTTAAAAAATTTTGTCCATTGTCCGTACAAACTGTTTTTTGGATACCTTGTCGGCTAAAATTTCGTTTGCAGATTTCAATTACCGAACTTGGTGTTGAATCTTTTAATGTGTCAAGCTCGAAAAAATCTGAATAATGATCAACAGTAGCTAAATATGACCTACCATTGATAATCAGAGCATCCATTGATACCGATTGAAATGCATATGTTGGTACTTTCGTTAGGCTGCATGGGTGGATGCGACTGTGAATTGGAGTATTTAATGCATATTCCGCACATTTGTACCTTTTCTTTGATATCAGATGACATATTTGGCCAAAAAATATTATCTTTTGTTAAATTGATTGATGCTTCTATTCCATTGTGAGCTACACGAACTTTTTTCACCATCAATTTTCTGAGTCTGTATGGAATTAAAATCTTTCCGTTTCGGAAAATTAGTTCATGTTGATATGACAGTTCATGTTTATATTTCTAATACATTTTAATGTCATCTGGCCGAACCGAATCAGACATGGTTCGGCCAACCATTAGAGATCAACGAGATCAATTTTTGAAGTGAATGGTCGTTTAATGTTTCATCTTTTATATTTTGAATTCGTTCATCAGAAATTTGAACCATTTAAAATTTTATTTTTTATTAAATTCTGACATTTTCGTTTCTGCGGCATATTTTGGTATACATTATAATGATTTATGAAACTCTCATGTTTCGATATGTCCAATGACGCCCTAGACAATGTGCCGGTAATAATATTTGGCTTACTCTCAATAAAGCGTAATTCTATGTTGTATCGCTGCAGTACCATCAGCATCAATTGCAAACGTTTAGGCGCGTTCAACAGAGGTTTCATAAATATACTGATTAACGGTTTATGATCAGTCTTTATAACGGTCGTAACATTGTCCACAATTAGTTGATCGAAACGCACACACGCAAACACAATTGCAAGCAGTTCCTTTTCAATCATCGGGTAATTTTTTTCTGCTGCTGTTAGCGTACGAGTGTTTCCAATCTCGAAATATTTTTTAATAATTTATTATCACTCACTAACAATTTTGTTTTTTTCAAATTCTCTCTCTTCATTATTTGACCATAACCATGTTGACGTATCTAACGTCACCTTGCGAAGCAGAACACTTTCTGTACTAAGATTAGGTATGAATCGCCCCAAATAATTCAGCGTACCTAAGAATCGAAGTAAATCACATTCATCCTTTTGTGGCATATTCTAATTAGCAGTGATTTTTGATTTATCAGCTTTTAATCCTTTTTCTGTCAGAATATGTCCCTTTCGAACAACAAAGGTTCAATTTACTCTTATCTAGTAATAGTTTTTCCAAATTACATTGTGTTCAATGAGTGCTTCTTCTATAGTTTCCCCTTTTCCATAAATTAGTACATCATCTGCTAAAGCTTCAACACCGGGCAATCATGAACGATTGAATACATTTTCATTTGAAAAAGCGCTGACGAAATTCCAAAAGAAAACGCAGCCAACGGTAGTGGTCAAATGGAGTCCAAAAAGTAGGCAATTTGCTACTAGCTTCTGCCAACTTCATTTGCCAGAATCCCTTTCTGGTATCCATAGTACTAAAAACTTTCGCTTTACCGAGTCCTGGTAAAATTTCATCTTTTGTTGTGGTTTGACAATGAGGTCTCTTGATGGCAACATTTAAAGGAATTGTGTCGAGACAGATTCTGATTTTTGTATTGGCTGGCGCAAGTATAATAATGTCATCTTTCTCACCAGTAATTCCAACTCTTCCTTAAGTTTTGATCGCATCGCCATAGGAATTCTGCGAGGATGTTGAACAACAGGTTTAATACTTTCATCAATTTCGATCTCTACTTCACCCGACAGGAGTCCATAACCATCAAATACATCATTATATTTTTGAATTATTTGATTTGCTTCATTTACGGCATTACCACTTGAATACACAATAGGTTTCAAGTCATTGTTAACACTTTCAACTACATGGCACAGAACGCACTACGTTTTTGCTCATCTTATTAGCCCAAGAGCGGTACAAGCATTTTCTGACAATACTGCACAATATTCATTATCAACTACTTGAAATATTATATTATAGTTTTTATTTTCATTACGACATGGAATTTTTACTTGACCAAGAACCTTAATATTATGTCCGCCATAGTCTGTTAACGTCAATTTAGAATCACTCAAAGCAATTAACCATTAGTTTTGAGCCCCTGAATCTAAAGCGTATATAACACTTCAACCCTATACGTACATTCAACCCTACATGACTTAGTGTCTTTACTGGAATCAATGACTTTTTCAATTATCAATGATGTATCATATTTCACTGTCCGTTTTTTTTTTAATTTTTATTCTTTGCAATCTTTTCTGGGGCCGAAGCACTCCCGACTCTTTCGCAGTTCGCTTATTTACGTCCTTACCTTACGCAGTTGTCTGCTAAATCGAGGACGTACGGATTGCATAGCTCCATGCAGGCCTATATACTGGCATGGAAGATGGGTCGGCCCATGAGTTCTGTAAATTTCCCTTTGGCATCTTGCCCCTATCGGGATTCGAACCCGGTACCTCCCGATCCAAACGCCAAAGCTTTAACCACTGTGCCATTTGGTCACTGTCCGTTTTAATTTTTACTTCTTTTACTGAACTTTTGTCACTATTTTTCTTTAGATTCTTTTTTTTTACAAACTGCTTCAAAATGATTAAATCCATCACAATTATTGCATTTCTTGCCATACGCCGGACAACTAATTTTTTTAAAAACATGAGAGTTCGCACTAAATTTACATTTCCTTGAACTTTGAGTATTTTCTGTCTTTTTATGATTCTTCGACTTCATATTTTTATTCTCATACACTTTATTAACACTGTGACTTTCACAAACAATAGGATTTAACCGATCTTCAGTAAATTTACTGACTTTACAATCTCGTATTATTTTTTCCAGTTTTGTGGGTTATGTGTCTGGATCTTGTGATAAAAATCGTTTTTTTTATATTTACATCTCGAACGTCTTCGTATCTTTGCATACGTCAATTTACAGACGAATCAAATAGGCATCAAAAGGTTCATGTTCATTCTGTGAACATGTATGAAACATGTATTGGTCATAGAAGATGTTTCGTTTTAACACCATACGACCACCAATGAGTTAAATGACATTTGTAGCTGTATCCTTTCCGCCTCATACAAAGAAAAATGTAAAAATTTAACTTTTGCATCTTCACCTATCAACGGTAACAGCACATGTATCTTTTTCTGTTCTTCGGTGGCTGGCTATTTATCAATATCTGATGCCACAACGTACTCGTTCCAATTTCTCTTGAAAAGTTCGAAAGGAAAAGTTCGGAAATGGAACATTTTGAGAGGTTACCACATCAATATCATTCTGTTTACCAAAATCTTCACGAAAAGTTTTATTACTTCAGCCAACTCACTCACTTTTTTAGTATAGTTTTACACGTGTACAATTTTTTACTTAACCTCACTTTTTAATTCTCGATGTATATATGGTTTCAAAATCTTTTTTCATAATTTTTTTATTATTTGATACCGTGTTATGAATTCGTTATCAACACACTGTGCTTGAATCGCAAATTTTTTTTTTGTGACAAGCTGAGCACCCAGGAGTAAAACTAAACAAGTATGCTGAATTCAATGGTGCTAGTCCCATTTCAAAGTTAGTTCACTAACATACACTCATTTTCACGTTGTTAGCTCTTGAACCATTAAGATTTTCGGTTTGGTTTCTTTAGCAAAGTTGTTGCGCAAGCCAAGGCAAATAACTTTGCCGAACATATCAAGACCGAAAAACCACATCTACATTCACATTTTTGTGTTATTTTTTTGTCTTTTCTTAAAAAATTAACATTTTTCTTAACTTTTTTAATTTTAATTTTCTGATTCGTTCGTGTCGTCTTCGGGATCTTCTTCCTCTTGAAAATTCCAATAATTGTCACCCAAGTTCGAGCCTTGCCGTCATTTGGTGAAAACGCTCACCGTGCTCATCGGATTCGGCTGGTGATTGTTCGGCGAATTTTTCCACATGGCAATGCAAAAAATGTATTTTGAATGGCATTCGAACGTTTATATTATGAAAAGCGTTCAGCATATGTTCAATATATTTGCGCCAATCATCAGATCGATTAATTCCGAGAACATTCTTAATAACTTCTTTTACACATTTCCATGCCACAAGCTCTCGGAGCATTTTCAAATGTATCATCGTTCATCAAACAACGAATATCTGGTCCATTAAGTATTCCTGTAATAAAACACAAGATGCGAAATGAAATTTCATGCGAAGTGGTGATAGCGATATTTTTTCAATTGGCACAAGTGGAGCCTAAACGATGTTTTGGTATCACAATCTAATGTTCTCACGTAAAGCCCAGCTCCGTTCGTTGTATTGATCGCCTTTAAAACGTATATTTCATAAGCACTTATGCGCAATTGGAATGGAATTTTGTGAGTTGGTAACGTGAAGGAGAACTGCTTTCAAACTGCTTTTGGAGGAATCGATAAACAATCGCCAATCTTCGGGATTATATGCATTGTGGATACCGAACCACGGATATCAGTGCAAAAAGCGAGTGAATTATTCTCAATTGGTTTGAAAAAATTCGTAAAATGATGATGACGATTTATTGCTCCATGTATCCGAACATTTGCAGCCAAAATGTTCATTTGTTTTAAATACTTTGACAAAAGAATGGCTTGCCGCTGCGATAGTTTCAGACGTTGTACCATATCCAAACGATTTTTCGAGATTTCAAGTGACATTTGATGGTTGATATATTGATGCAGATGTTTCTCCGGTTTCATCAGATTCAAATGTTGGTGGTAAATATTCTTCAGTTGGGTTTGATCTTTCCGGAACAGGAATTTCGTCTGAATGCGGCGGCAGTAGTTGAGCATTTGTCGTTGCAGTGTATGTCAAAGAACCAATTTTTTTTCTGTTTGTACCGTGAATATAACTCAGGCACCCATAACATTGAACTGGATCATGTGCTATCCCTGGATCTATCCATATCCATAGTTATCCGTATCCATAGTTTTTTATTGAAATTTCGTGGAATATGTTGAAAAACATGTTACTGCTCGATATGACCTCCTTTGGCTCTGATTTTTTGATTCAGTCTTCCATAGAAAGCATTGCATGCTGACCGAACGTGAGCTTGCGGAATTTTATTCCATTCACACCTTACACTTGGGCACCTTACTCTCCAAAATGGACCATATGGAGAAATCCATGGGATTCAAGTCTGGTGAATATGGTGACCATTCTTTCGACGAAATCAGCCGCGGAACGCAATTTTGTAAAAATTGCTGTGTCGCTCGAGCTTTGTGTGACGGTGCCGAGTCCTGTTGGAATGTCCAACGGTTCGTACCAAAGTTTTTACGTGCCCAAGGTAGCAAAGCATCGTTTAGGATCTTTTGGCGGTACACCTCTTGGTTTTCCTTGACTCCATGTTCGATGAAAACCAGAGGAGTGCGTCCATCTGCAGTCACTGCAGCCCAAACCATAATATAAGCTGGTGATTGCTTGCGCATGGCAACTCTTGTGTCCAAATTATCGTTGGACTTGTGTTCTAACCAAACACGATCATTTTGTTTATTCACATACTGTTGAATGGTGAAAATTTTCTCATCAGAAAAGAAAATTTTTGGAATCTCATCACGTTCGGCCAAGGCCTTCAATGCTCGTGTTCTTTCAAGCCTAACTTTTTTTGTGCCTCCGTTAGATCTTGAACTTTTTGTATCTTGTAGGGCTTCAAGTGTAGTTCATTTTTCAATATGGGTTGAATGCTGTATCGTGAAACATGTAGACGTGCGGCTAATTGATTTGCACTTTGACGAGGATTTCGTTGGATTCGTTTCTTCACATGTCGTATCATTTCTTTTGATGTTGCTGTCTTTTTAGGACCGCCTCTATTGCGTTTAGCGATGCTACCAGTTTCGTTGTATCGAGTTATGGTTCGATACACAAACATTTTATTCACATTCAAATGCTGGAGCTGACGAATTATTGCTGTTTGTGAATTTCCACCCAAATACAGTGCAATTACACTATTACGTTTGAATTCCATTACGATTTTTTTATGAAGATATTAATTTGAACAATTATTTGTTGACCACATGTAAACAACTAACCAAACTTCAATCTGTCAAAAAATTGACGCGCGAAAATGACAACTATACAAATGACAGCAGAGTGAAGTCAGTAACATTTGGTCTCAGCCACCCTGTATTTAAATGAAAACCTTTTTATTTTTAATTTTATTTACTTAATAAACACATTATACCACTTGTTTATTGTTTCGCAAAAAACTTTTTTAAAAATGATTGTTCAAAATGTTTAATAAATTACTTGATCGATTTCGACTTGTTAGGTCATTATCAGGAGTATCTATTGTACGAGTATATAGTTTTAATTATGAAGTTTTAAAAAAAAATAAATTTTAAAACTAATATCTGTTAGATGCCTGCCATCAGCCTCTTCGCAAGCTGCTGCTCTTTGCTGTACCTGGTCCATAACTGAAGCCAAAACTGGTTGATCAATCGCAATCGTTTCCTTTATTACGTTGTCTTTTAGTTGTTGCAGTCCTTGCGGTTTATTTGTGTATGCACGATCTTTCAAAAACCCCTACAAAAAAAATGTGGTGGTGTTAAGTCGGGTAATCGTGATGGCCAATTAACATCTCCAAATCGTGAAACGATACCGTACCACATTTCTTGAGTATTATCAAGTTCAGGAAACAAAAAAAATGCATTGCCATCTTCGTCTTGGAAGAAGTACGGGCCGTAGATGTTGTCTGCTGATATTCTGCACCAAACTGTGACTCTAAGTGAATGCTATGGACGCTGTTGAATCACTCGTGCGTTTTCAGTGCCCCAGATTCTAAAATTTTGCTTATTAACATGATCACTTAAATGGGAAGGCACCTCATCGGTCATTATAATTTTTTTCATAAAATCAGGATCATCCGTTAATAATTCGGTCAATTTTGCACAAAATCCTTAGTGGGTTGCATAGTTTTGCGGTAAAATTTCATGTACCATTTGGATCTTGCACGGAAACAGCAATACATTTTTTTTTCATTATTCTACGCAGTGAAGTTCTGGACATTTGAAGCTGAGTGGCACGTTTACGAGTCGATGTTTCAGGGTTCTCATTTATGCTCTCCCGAACTCGTTCGATATTGTTTTGGCTTCGTGCTTCAAGCGGTCCTCCACTCCGAGATAAGTCACTAACAGATCCCGATGACTGAAAACGAGCGAATAGATTGCGTACTTGATTACGGGGTTGGGCATTTCTGGTGTTAAAAAATTTCGAAATTTCCTTTGGGTTTGAATTATTGAATTTGGACTAGCAAAATAAAACTCAACAATTTTTGCTCGTTCCTCAATCGTATACCTGGCTACTGAATCTTCCAAACGTTGTTTCTAATACTGAAAAATAAAGAGAGAAAAAGTACAATGTGCAGCGACTTATGACCCACCCTGTACCAAATACATAGTTTAGCATTAATTTAATTTAATTTCGTTATGTTGATTTAAATTTGCGTTATTCAGAGTTTTACTGCTTAATGAGTTTTTGAACTACAGATATAAGCTGTGAAAGTTATAAACTAAAAATTAGATTCTAGAAAAACAATTTAGTAAATATCTGTGTCTTCCTTCAAGATATTTTTAGCATTCATTTTTCAGTGATTTGAATCTCCCAAATTTAAATTAATAAATATTTATAATTTTAGGTTATTTCAAGTTGTTGAGGTTCAGGATTTAAGAATTTAATTTCTCAGTAAAAAAGCATTACTATCACTATTATCATAGTAGAGTATCTTTAACCATTTTTTAATCTTTTCTGGTATAATTAGTTATTTAATTAAAGGGTTTAATTATCTATTAAATTATTTAGGTATTAAGAATTCTAAAAATTGCATTTCGAAGGATATTCGAAATTTGACTATGGCTCTTCGTAACCTAATTTAACCGAATCGAACTAACCTACCAGGAAACTGATACATCTACGATGATTGGACTTTGGCGCAAACTTTATACGTAACATTCTGCATTGCACTTTGTTCTCTTTTGCAGCGATTAATTTTCCCTGATGAATTGCGCAATGTTTGTTCTTGTGGATAACGAATTGAGACGTGGGTAACTGCAGCACGGAAACTTTCAAATTTCAAAATGAAACTTTGCGTACCGATTAAGCCCAATTTCTGCTAATTAGTGCTCACGGGAAAAAATTGGAATTAAAAAATTGGAGTCCAGGAGCCGAAAAAAACGGGAAAAGAAAATTTCAAATTTCGCCTGAAAGACGAAATAAATAAAACCCGATTTCTAGAAAAAACCAGAAATAGTTTAAGCCTAATTTTAAAGCTTTCTAAAGGCCGCTAAACTGATGAAATTTGTGCTTAGCATAGAAATATAATTTTCATAAATTTTCATTCATAAATCGAGGAAAACCAAACCAGCCCCTGAAAGATACTATATTAAAAACAACAGAGATATATCTTTCAATAATATTTGAGTTGAACAACAAATTAAACAATCGAAATAAAATGTTCTAAAATCAAAGTCATAAGCAATTCAGATAGTATAATCCTGTCAGCTATGTTCATTGCCATCCGAAAAATATAGTGGCTGAATTTGTGCTAATCCGAATTTGTTGAATGAACAATTTTCTGACAAAAAGTGTTCTAGAAACCAATGAAGTTACCACTTCTGATTGCATATTCCTATCAGATATGGATGGCAATGAACATATCTGATCGGAATATGCAATCAGAAGTGCCAACTTCATTGGTTTCTAGAACTTTTTTTGTCAGAAAATTTTTCATTCAACGGTCGTTGTTGTTCAATGGAATTGGGCCAATTATGGATTAGCACAAATCCAGCCACTATATTTTTTGGATGGCAATGAACATATCTGATCGGATTATGCAATCAGAAGTGCCAACTTCATTGGTTTCTAGAACACTTTTTGTCGGAAAATTGTTCATTCAACGGTCGTTGTTATTCAATGGAATTTGCCAATTCTGGATTAGCACAAATCCAGCCACTATATTTTGGGATGGCAATCAACATACCTGGTAGGAATATGCAATCAGAAGAGCCAACTTCTTTGGTTTCTAGAATACTTTTTGTCAGAAAATTGTTCATTCAACGGTCGTTGTTGTTCAATGGAATTGAGCCAATTCTGGATTAGCACAAATTCAGCCACTATATTTTTCGGATGGCAATCAACATACCTGGTAGGAATATGCAATCAGAAGTGCCAACTTCATTGGTTTCTAGAACACTTTTTGTCGGAAAATTGTTCATTCAACGGTCGTTGTTGTTCAATGGAATTATATCTGATCGGAATATGCAATCAGAAGTGCCAACTTCATTGGTTTCTAGAACTTTTTAGAAAATTGTCCATTCAAAGGTCGTTGTTGTTCAATGGAATTGTGCCAATTCTGGATTAGCACAAATCCAGCCACTATATTTTTTGGATGGCAATGAACATATCTGATCGGATTATGCAATCAGAAGTGCCAACTTCATTGGTTTCTAGAACTTTTTAGAAAATTGTCCATTCAAAGGTCGTTGTTGTTCAATGGAATTGTGCCAATTCTGGATTAGCACAAATCCAGCCACTATATTTTTTGGATGGCAATGAACATATCTGATCGGATTATGCAATCAGAAGTGCCAACTTCATTGGTTTCTAGAACACTTTTTGTCGGAAAATTGTTCATTCAACGGTCGTTGTTGTTCAATGGAATTGAGCCAATTCTGGATCAGCACAAATTCAGCCACTATATTTTTCGGATGGCAATGAATATATCTGATCGGAATATGCAATCAGAAGTGCCAACTTCATTGGTTTCTAGAACTTTTTAGAAAATTGTCCATTCAAAGGTCGTTGTTGTTCAATGGAATTGTGCCAATTCTGGATTAGCACAAATCCAGCCACTATATTTTTTGGATGGCAATGAACATATCTGATCGGATTATGCAATCAGAAGTGCCAACTTCATTGGTTTCTAGAACTTTTTAGAAAATTGTCCATTCAAAGGTCGTTGTTGTTCAATGGAATTGTGCCAATTCTGGATTAGCACAAATCCAGCCACTATATTTTTTGGATGGCAATGAACATATCTGATCGGATTATGCAATCAGAAGTGCCAACTTCATTGGTTTCTAGAACACTTTTTGTCAAAAAATTGTTCATTCAACGGTCGTTGTTGTTCAATGGAATTGAGCCAATTCTGGATTAGCACAAATTCAGCCACTATATTTTTCGGATGGCAATCAACATACCTGGTAGGAATATGCAATCAGAAGTGCCAACTTCATTGGTTTCTAGAACACTTTTTGTCGAAAAATTTTTCATTCAACGGTCGTTGTTGTTCAATGGAATTGGGCCAATTATGGATTAGCACAAATTCAGCCACTATATTTTTCGGATGGCAATCAACATACCTGGTAGGAATATGCAATCAGAAGTGCCAACTTCATTGGTTTCTAGAACACTTTTTGTCGGAAAATTGTTCATTCAACGGTCGTTGTTGTTCAATGGAATTGAGCCAATTCTGGATTAGCACAAATTCAGCCACTATATTTTTCGGATGGCAATCAACATACCTGGTAGGAATATGCAATCAGAAGTGCCAACTTCATTGGTTTCTAGAACACTTTTAATCAGAAAATTGTTCATTCAACGGTCGTTGTTGTTCAATGAAATTGGGTCAATTCTGGATTAGCACAAATTCAGTCACTATATTTTTGGGATGGCAATGAACATATCTGACTGGAATATACTATCGGAATTGCTTATGACTTGGATTTTAGAACATTTTATTTCTATTGGTTAATTTGTTGTTCAACACAAATATTATTGAACGATATAGCTCCGTTTTTTTTAATATAGTATCTTTCAGGGGCTGGTTTGGTTTTCCTCGATTTATGAATGAAAATTTATGAAAATTATATTTCTATGATAAGCACAAATTTCATCAGAAAGCTTTAAAATTAGGCTTAAATTATTTCTGGTTTTTTCTAGAAATCGGGTTTTATTTATTTCGTCTTTCAGGCGAAATTTGAAATTTTCTTTTCCCGTTTTTTCGGCTCCTGGACTAGCACTAATTTTTTCCCGTGAGCACTAATTAGCAGAAATTGGGCTTAATCGGTATGCAAAGTTTAATTTTGAAATTCGAAAGTTTCCCTGCTGCAGTTACCCACGTCGAATTGAGTCGTTTTAAACGTAAAACTGTCATCCTAAGAGTTCTCACCGCTTTAGTATGTCGTCGACTTTCTTAGAATTGGAAATGATATAAGAAAGTTGAAAGATTATTACGATATCCTAACCAGCGCTTGATTAACTGTGAAATAGTTAGTGTTATACTGTTTGTACTATAGGGATCAGACCTGGAAACACCCTGGAAAGTATTGATTAAAATCCGTACTTTCCCTGACATTATAGCCTTCCCTGACATTATAGAAGACAACCCAAAAACTGCTTCCAACGATTTTTGAGATGAGTGAAACTCAGAGCCTGCAGAATTATGGGCCGGTAGAAATGGAGCAATTTGAAGAGGTAGAATACGGTGAACCTTGATTAAGGACACTCACTGGCACGGAGATCCGGAATTTGCGATCCCTGGCAACTCATTAGAGGAGGGAAGCGCCAATACTGTGAAAACCGATGAATGCAGATTTAAGTCGGACTTCGTCCTGCTGAGCACTCCTCACGAGCGCATGATGGCATCAAATATTATGTAAATTTAGCCCCAGCGCTGAATGTGGTTAGCAGGTCATCTTTCATAGAGTCAGAGCCATATTAATTTCTGACTGGTCTCCAACAAAGTGATGTACCATCGTGTCTGTTATTAGAGTTACCATTTGAACTTACGCAAAAATTTTGAACCGAATTATCGTAATTCTGGGTGTAGGACTTTATCCCCCCGGATCCCGGATATTACTCTTCCTGGACAATTTCCCTCGCTATTATTCCGCCGGCCCATTACCCCTGCCATTACCCCTAGCCATTACTCCGGTCATTACCCCGATTATTACCCTCGTCATTACCCCCTCCCCATCGGTTATTAGCCTCCTCGCCATTACCTTTCCGGTCATTACCCCTCGGTCATTACCCCAGTTCATTACACCACCGGTCATTAAGCCCTCCTCCCGTCATCAGTAGTCCCGGTTAGACTCTCACCACAAGCATTGCTCCAAAATCGAAAATTACTGTTGAACAATATTTCATCCGGTACAAATGATCATTTTCTAAAAATACTCCAATCACCATGAAAATTCACGTGGATATTCTCAGAAAATATTTATTCATAATAACAAAAGTGTCTCAACTGATGACCCAGATTTGGGTAGTTTTGCGTAACTTTGGGCAAAAATGATTTTCTGCGTAATTGTTCAGCATGACATAGAAATACCCAAGTGAATTTTCGTGACAATTGGAGTATTTTTAGAGAATGTTCATTTGTATGTGAAAATATATTATTCAAGGGTACTCCCTTTTCGATTTTGGAACATCATTCTCGATTTTTAAAATATAAGCGATCGAAACGACGCGTGAGAAATAATTTAAATAATAATCAGGGAAAATTACCGAGGAATCATGGAGATCGGGCGGGTATAGCTCAGACCGCTGACAAAAACCGATCAGGACATTTTTACATTTTCCAACATTAAAATAAATGTCGTAACTAAACAACTATGTATAGTGTCCGACCGTATGTTATGTCAAGCCACAAGTTGTAAAATAGGTTGACTATACCAATGACAGATTGTTTTGGCGCATTTGAGCGAAGACAACTACATATTCAGATCAGGTAGGCAAATTGCTGGGATGGTGTAAAACAATCCTATATTTTACAAAGCTAAAGTTTTAGAGAAATCAAGAGGGAATAACTCATTCGAATAGCACAAACTGCCATTTGCAGGGTTCTCCTTAAATAAAAATCTAATTCGATTAGATGTTTCGAATTCGTTAACCGGGGGGATTGTGATAGCGCGTCGACCAATTAATCATTTTACAAACATTAATACACGTGACACGATTAAATCACGGAGGTGAGTATTATCACATTCTGTTGTGTCCACGGATGTTGTTCTGAAGAAAGTGAACTTTGGTACGTAAGCACCGCAAGATAGTTTACTGTTTCATTATTTCGAGCTATAGAATTGTGTCTCGTGTGTCTTCTTACGTTCACCATTGATTTGCAATAGAACTATTTTTTCAGAGGTTACAACCAAGAATGCAAATGTAAACTGCGTAAAAATACTTAACTTGAATTAGAGAAAAACTACAAACAGCCGTAAAAGTACAAACACAAAAAAATAAATAAAACAAACAGCCGTGCTGAACTTTATGGAACTGATCTACGACGTATTCCAAGCACAAATTGAAACCATTTAATGGAATGTCGAACCACTTTACCGTATTCCCAATCTTATTATGAAGGACAATCTTTACTAGTTTGCATATTGCTATCTTACTTTTTTTTATTTATGTTACGACTGAGTCTTGTACCCATTTAGTAATTTACATAAGTATTTGATTAGTCGGCTTAATCAAGTGATTATCTCCAGTTACGTGTAACTCCTCCTCAGATTTTTCACCTCAATAAGTCTACTAAGATCAGTACCTCCTGGTCGCGATAAGTCCAGTGGTTTGGTTCTTTGCAGTCTTCTTGTTGGTGTGGTAGTCAGCGTACAGCGTATGTCCAGATTTTTATGCTGGCGCAGACGTTGTAGGTGTTCTGTTGCATGATGCTTGATTCCATCCGCGACAAGCTCGATCAACCTCGATGGAGGTTGTCGTTTCGAATGTACCACGGTGAACTGTTTGTTTGATTTGGATATTTGTCTTTTTCGTACAACCCCAGAGTTGGCTACCATATATCCATGCAGGTTTCAGGATTTGTTTGTATAACAACAGTTTGTTATGGATCGCTAGTTCAGAATGTCTCTCTAAGAGACAATGAATTTTTCTAAATTTTATGTTTAGTTCTTCTCTCTTTTTTATGTGTTCCTTCCATCTAAGTTTAAAGCATCTAAAGTCATGCCGAGATATTTAGCAGTGTTTGCATGTGGTACTACTATCGAGTTTATATTTATTGGTATATGATTAACTTTTAAATTTGTAAAGTTCACTTGGTTTGATTTTGCTTCATTTAATTTAATTTGCCATTTCTTTGTCCAATTACATATCAGGTTAGTAGCCTTCTGTAATTTACTAGTGGAGTCATTGATGTTCTTTGCTGTTGCAAGTACTGCCGTGTCATCGGAAAAGGTCGCCATAGTTGCTTCTGTAATTGGTATATCTCTATTATATATAGGAGATAAATGATTGGCCCAAGAACACTCACTTGTGGTACTCCTGCTGTTATCCTTTTTAGTTGGGAGTATTCATTCTCATACTTTACTTGGAAGTGCCTCTCTGATATGTATGGTTTTAGAATTTGAAAAAATTGCTCCGGAAGATCTCGATGAAGTTTGAATTCTACCCCTGGTGCCATACTTTGTCGAATGCTTGCGCTACCTCAAGGAATATAGTTGAGCATATTTGTATGCTTTCTATTGTGATTTCTCGATTACATCAGTAATTCGATCTACTTGTTATATCGTAGAATGTTTTTCCCTAAATCCAAACTGATGTGGGGGGGGGGGGGGGGGGGGGAGGATAAGATTCATTTCTTCGATAATTGGTTTGAGTCTTTTATGAAGAACCTTTTCAAATAGTTTCGATAATGTTGGTAGCAGAGAAATTGGTCTATATGAAGCTTTATCATTCGGAGGTTTGTTCGGCTTAAGTATCATAATTACTTCTGCAACTTTCCACTGGCTTGGTACATATCTTAGTCGAAATGCTGTATTAATTATATGCACTAGTTTCCTCAACGCTTTCTCCGATAACACTTTTATTATCTGACCCGTTATAAGTTCATATCCTGGAGTCTTATACGCATTCAGGTTATTCTTGATTTCCCATTTTAGTTCTTTCAATGTTACAGGTGTAATTTTCATTTCATCCTGTTTATTTATCGGGGTGATATTTTACGTTTGTTTCTTTAATCTTTTGTTTGGGGTAAGGTTAGAATGTTTCTCCAAGGTGATTTACAAACAAATCTGATTTTTGTGATATCTACTTGATGATAATCCAGGACACGACTTTAGATAAGCTGTATATTAGAGATGTTATTTTTGCAGTATTTTTCTAATATCTATCTCACGCTAAAGGTTTACACCCTTGTTCATCTATTTGGATGAAGCCACAACTAGACCATCACCCAAAATCTATTGTTCTAGATTGGTAATTATTGGCGGTAATTTGACTGTTCTCCATGTTTATAAAGTGGACTTCAAAATGACGTTTACTGATCCGTCTCCCTCCACTCATCTAAGATTACCTCTTTAAAATAATTTAAAGGACAGACAATGATCGCTCTCGTTTCTCCACATTTGTCATAAAAATATTTCTTACTGTTTTCTGTGTCGTATTCATTTTTATTTGAGGTATCACCATGCCGCACTTATCATAAGTGAAGCGGTGGTTGTCACCTTAATTTTGATGTTGGACGTTTACTAAGGTGCTGGGTAGTTCGTTACAAGATGGTGGACTTAGTCTTAATTTGAGATGTCACATCAACATTTTTGAAATAAAGTTTCGTTAAAAACTTTAAATTTTTCTCATTTACTTATAACTCAGTTTAAACAGTTTTCGAATTTTTGTTTCCAATTTTTTTTTTTCAAAAATTAATTGGATGTCCAGTGGTATTTGAAAATTACTCGAACAACCACGAAGGTCATCACAAGCAATGATTTTACCATGTAATTCCACTGGTATGAACACCAGATCGAGAATATTGCGGCTCTGTTTCTCCATGTTCTCCATTTGTCTTAGTCTGAGTGAACAGATTGAGCCCATCACGAGGTCTGAGGTTAACTCACCATTGAATGGTAGACGATCATCATGGTTTGAGAAAAATCCAGATGGCTCTCCGTATATAATCGGCTGAGGATCCGTATGAAATGTAAACAATAACTATCAACATCAGCTTTCCATTGAAAGCAAGTTTAATAGCCAAAATCTCCAGCTCGTTACTCTCTAGGTCAATAATATCAGCGCGCATATCTTTCGAGCTAGTTTCTGTTTCTTACAATTTAAAGTTTATGAATCACTGTCGTTATTTGTCATACATGATCTCAATAACATACCTTTGGATGTAATTGACTTAACTAATTTAATAACGACTTCGAACACCTATAACAAGTGAAATAGTTACAAGAAAACAAAGCTTGTGTACTACAAGATTACATAGAATCAATTAAATCAACTGGTTGTAAGGTTTGGAACTCATGTTCCTATGTGCTTTAAACAACAAAGTGCTCACCAGCAATGATTCGATGAGAGACTCGTAAACTTAAAAAATCTATGTAAGCCAAAACGTTAAAACGTGGGTTTGTTGAGGAACACTCAAAAAATTATAATTTTTTACCTGCCTAAAGGCCAACAAGACAAAATATAAACCAGCATTGAAGAGCCAAAGATTGTTGACATTTTCGCGGCGCTGCATTTTTAAAATCAATCTAATCCGAGCGTTATCATAGTGCAATGTTCGAACAACCTGTTTCCAAATTCCCCATATTCTGATGGCGGCTGGTGTAATAGACTTTTATGATTCTCTTTTTTACCATAACCCTGATTACTTTATCGTGTAAGTCAGTACCGATCCTTGAAGCGGGTCATGATTTATTTTTATCTACGACCATTCAGCATTCAATATGTTTCAGCTCTGAAACTATGATTCGTCTGAGACCATTCATCAGCAAGTTGATTGTTTAATTATGAGATTTTCAGAGTCGCAGAATTTTTAAATTCATGGCCTTCTTAGAGGTCATTCCAGAATCAACATAAAACATGCGAGCATAAGATTACTCAATAACTATAAATGTGTAGATAGTTGTAGAGGTGAATTTCAAGAATATTATGATTACGAAGGTTAAGAATTTTTATATAAATAAATGAGTTCTCGCCTTTATACAGATTAGTTTCGAACATGAAAACAGTACTAGTTTACGTGATCGTCGCACTTGGTGTGATCACCGAGTTTGTGCAAACAAAGGAACTCGTTGATTTAGTAATCGATACATCTGGTGGTGGTATACCGGTTGCTAACGATAAACACTTCGATTTCTACGTAAAAGATTATTTTGGATTGATCACCGGTTATTCGTTTAAAACGGAGCAGATTAAAAGTTATTTGGAGCGCGATTATAAAAAATGGGGCGATCAATCTGAGGTATTAAAATCTGTGTATACAAAAGCGATCGATCAATTAACCGAATACGAAAATGATGTGCAAATGAAATATCAAGAAATTTCACCGGCTGGTATCGCCGATATTGTTAAAGCTATAAACCACATGCGAAATTCGGAAAAGTCATTCTATTCCAAAATTAAATTAACCTCTCAAAAGTGTCATGAGTTTGTATATAAAAATTCATACTTCAAGTGGGAAAAGCCGGCATTATACTGCGTCAATAAGAAAATAACTAAAACACTTGCACTGCAACTACAATACACGTACGATATAAATGTGTACTACGCCCGATTGGTCGATAAATTGAACATGTTTGCCGAACATCCTGCCGAGGAGCACGAAAAGGATATTAAAACTGCGTTGAAGAAGGCAAATGACGATCTATTGGTAAAACGATCGTCCCAAATTAAAGCAATTCAAAATTTATTAGTGGAAGTAAAAGCCTGTGCGGGCTCGTCCTACGAAGTTTTTGAAAAACTAGAAAAATCGTTTAAACAACAGGCGTCTGAATGTTTTTAATTTATGCAAATGTAATTATAATAAATAAATAAATTTAATTAATTAAAATCGTCTTTGGTATTTATTATTCGCGTCATACTAAATGTCATATATTCGTCATCACAGTTACCTATTTGAACCAATTTTACTTTCTTTTGTGTAGTAAAATAGAGTATAGGACGCATGCAAAACTTTGACCTCGAGATTTTTGCAGGTTTAACATTCGCTATATCGTCGATGTGAATGAATGATCGGGATGAAACTGTATACTTAAGCTTTTCTTATAAATGATCTCGATCGTTAATGTACATGCACCCTTCGAAGATAAATCAGATCACATCATAGATCTATTTTTGTCGAGTTAGAAGGGACATTCCGCACCACAACCATAAAATTATCGTAGTGCCCCTCACCAGTAACAACAATGGTAAACACGTTACCGAATTGGCAATAATGTACAATTTAGTTGTACTAAGCGCAATTTTTCCTCATAAGGGAATTCACAAAGTAACGTGGAGGTCGAATGACGAAAGAATAGAAAACCAAATTGATCATATCACGATCTCTAAGATACATTCTAATAATTTAGACCGGCACTGTAATAAAGGAGAACCAGTGCCGCCTTGTTGTCGAAAATAAACAAAAGCTTCGTGGTAAATGGTTAGCTCGCAACACTAGAAGCAGTGTAAAATATCTCCATGCTTGAAAAGCTGCTACTAAATTCTTCGACAAAAGAAGCACAAGCTTTTGAGAAAGTTCATCGAGAACTTCGGCTTCCAAGCGGAAATGGAAACTCACGGGACTGTTTTGGTAACGCTAGGAATCTCACTAAAGATTTCCACCCAAAAAGTTCAGCCATCGCTGACGGGAATGGAGAACTGAGAACAAACGTGGCTGATGTTCTCTCAGTATGGTGAACCTACTTTCAAAATCTGCTAAATCGGACTGTTGAAGACTGCATAAGATTGACATCGGAACCTTGTAAAAGTGTAGGCAGCCGATTGGGGATTGGAACGGCTTTGGCATGATGCAAATGAATGTATTTCAATTCAAGCAAACGGAATTATTTGCGAATAATATATAATAAAAGTCAACGAGTATTTAAATGAGATGACTAAAAAAACTACTTTATTCAACCATTCAACATTTTATTGTTTTATGTTATAAAAGTAATCAATCTTGCATACAATTCGTTGCTTCAAAATATGTACAGAAAATATCAAATTTTAATTTATACAAGATTGAACTTATCTTATTTACACATTAAGAGATCCGCGCCTATTGGGTCAAAACTTATTTCCGTGATTTGATTTGTTTGCTGTTTGCTGTTCGCTGGAGATTCCTTCATTGTGTTAGGTGTGTGAATATGACTCCGTCTTTGTTTTATTAAAATAAAATACATTTGCTTGTGTAGAAAAATGAAAGAATTATTTATTGAAAGTATGCTCCATCTGCAGCTACAGCATTCCCCCATATTTTAGGCAATTTACGGATTCCCTCTCTGAAGAAATCCTGATCGTTGGAGGCGATCCATTCAATAAGCCAATTTTCGATCTCTTTGCGAGAAGCGAGAAAGAGACGACAGCATCGACCGGAATGAGTAGTAATCTGAAGGAGTTATGTCTGGTGAAAACAGAGGGTGAGGTAGATCTTCCCAGGCGTGTCATTTTAAATAGTTTTTCACAAAGTTTGCAACATGTGGTTTTGCATTGTCGTGCTGAAAAATTATTTTGTTGTGTCTATTAACCCATTCTCGCCGTTTTCCCTCTATAGCTTTAAACGTATTAGTTGTCGTCGGTAGACATTTCCATTGATAGTTTCATCTGATTCCAGCACTTCATAATATACCACCCTTTCTGATCCAACTATATTGAGAGCATAACCTTATTGCAATGAATATCTCGCTTTGGTTGCGACGAATCTGCTTCACCAGGCTTCATCCAAGATTTTTTCAGTTTGGGATTCTCATAATACATTTATTTTGCATCTCGAGTAACTATTCGTTGCAATAATCCTTTGCTTTGTTGTCTTTGAAGCAGTATTTCACTAATGGTTTTTCGACGTTCGAGGTTTCTCTCTTTTAATGCATGTAGAACCCATTTCCTAGTGTTTTGAACCATTCCGATTGTTTGTAAACAAACGTTTTGCAACAGTTGATCGATGAACATTTAATGCTACAGCCAATTCTGATCATATTTGAGAAGAATCTTTAGCCAATAACCTTTGCAATTCAGTTTCTTTAAATTTTTGGGTGGTTTTTCATGCTATTTACCTTCAATACCAAAATCATTCTTTGCACGTAACATATTCTGCGTAAATTTCTATAAGCAAACGACAAGTTGCCACGTCCCTTAAGCTAGAAGAATCCATACAGCAGAACATTACAAGATAGTATGAATATCTATAGGCTAATTAAATGCTCTATTAAAAAATTTAGGGCTCCATCCCTTCCAACAAAATTTATGGGTTCTACTAGCTTTAGAAAAAGTTAAAATACCATATCAAAAATGATTCAAAAACAATTGGAAAATTATAGGTTAATTTTAGGCTAATTAAATGCCCTATTGAATTTTTTTAATTCTGCTCATTCTAGAAAAAGCATAAGGCTTTATCACATCAAAGCTAGCAGAACCCAAATCAAAAATCGGACCAAAACCGAAAGTAGAACCCAAAACAAGATCAATTAACATACAAATAATTTTAGGCTCGGTATAACCTAATCAAATGTCCCATTAAAAAATTTTGGGCTCCACTCGTTATTGACCAAACTTCAGGTCATTTTATCTAAAGCTAGCAGAACTCAAATCGAAAATCGAACCAAAACCGAAAGTAGAACCCAAAACAAGATCAATTAACAAACAAATAATTTTAGGCACAGTATGGTCTAATCAAATGTCCCATTAAAAAAATGTTGGGCTCTACTCCTTTTTGGCCAAACTTCAGGTCATTTAATCTAAAGCTAGCAGAGTCCAAATCGAAAATCGGACCAAAACCGAAAGTAGAACCCAAAACAAGATCAATTAACATACAAATAATTTTAGACTCATTATGGCCTAATCAAATGTCCCATTAAAAAATGATGGGCTCCACTCGTTATTGACCGAACTTCAGGTCATTTTATCTAAAGCTAGCAATGCTAATGAAGTTTATCCTAAATTAATCCTAAATTATAATAATGGCGGTTAGTACTATTTTAGGAAAAAATTCATACTTTTACTGAGAAATATGAAGTTAAATCACTAATTTGCGAACATTTAGGCGATTTTACAACATTGTTAGGTTTACAAATAATTTCATTTCACAATGTTTATATTAGGATCGATTTGCACGGCAAAGAAATTATGTTATGCTAGAAGTAATTAAACATCGTTCAAAGATTTTATCAAAAAAATTAAAAATAGGATCAAATAAGAGTGTGAATTATCGGAAAACAATAATCGTTAAGATCTTATGCACTTTATCCCTACTAAGTACTCAAAATTAAAGTAAGATAGTTACAGAAATACTAAATAATTTAAATTCCTCAACTACGTAATGCTAACCAAATTAAAATTCCAATGGAGCTGGCATACTTTTTTTTTTTATAAAGAAAGTTTGTAACCGCTCGCGGTAGCCTTGAGCGGATTGACAGACTATCACTGCTTCGGATCTGGTGCGGTCGCATTGTTCCGGCTAAGGTCTCAGGAGCGATGGGGGGAGGGGTGGTAATCCAGGGGAGACAGTGATTTGGGTTTAACCGCTTAAGAGTTCATGCCAAAAAAAAAGAACGGGTGTAATGCCCACATGGTCCAATTCCCACCAATAGCTAATTTACCACGACATTAAAGACATTATAATTCTAGAACGAAGAGTCGAGAACGAATCTACCCAGCAAAAGGCCGCTAAATTCGTAGTAGGGGGTTTAGAGAATCCGGTACACTCGAAAGAACGAAAGAAGGTACCTACCAACTAAAAGCAATAAAATTATTTGGTACACAAAACAAACAAAAAAAAAATAACGTGACACTTAGCTGTTTATTATTTTATACGGATTCAAGGTTGTTCCGACTGTTGCGCGGTATTTCCCCACACGTGTTGTTCGGGATCGCCCTCGTGGCCACTACGGTTTTTTTTTATATATTCTTTGGTTGTATACCGTACACTTTTATCACAGACACAACACTATTTAACACTATTTCCCTACTTCCGTAAGGTTTTAGTAGCCGCCCAACCGCCCCTCCTCCACTTAGTACCTATAATGGTAAACGCGCACGATGTGGAGGCCTATGACGACGCGGATTCGATAGTTAATATTTAAATATTATCCGATTATTTAAAACAAAACAAAATGTCCCGATCGACAGAATGGTCGAATAACGGGGTGCTCACTTTCACGCTTCACGATATTTGAATTATTTATTTTGGGTTAACTTGGATTCCCTAAAGGGGATTTAACGCACGACTATAAGTTTATCAATTACACTAAACACTAAGTATTATGATATTAATTGGACTATACACTAAATATTATTATTCAACAAAAGTAACACTAAAACGAAAGTTAATGAAGATTACCGACCCGTCACTTATCACCATCAAAGTACAACTGACTCGTTTTTGTCGTTCCACCACCTCGATTCTACCAGAAAAAAAATATATATCATCAAACTTTATGGTCAAAAAAAACAATACAATAAAACAATACAATAAAATCAGTTGGACCAGGTTACCTAACACAGGGTACACATACCGACTCGAGTTTGCAACGCATCCAACGCAGATCTTCATAAATAACGGATACGTTACAAGTTTTAATTGTCCAGTGGATTTAATGTCCTTTGAAGGTCAATTAATACCCTCCTTTTCATTCACGCACACACCACCCATACACACTATTACAGTATACCACCTGCGCATTGCAAGCTCCATGTCAACCTGTACTTAACATGAAAGGTGAGGTCGGCGCTGAATTCTGCACTCCAACAGCGGGTCTTAGTTGTGTTTATTAACATCACCGATCGTAATCGATGACGAAATTCGCTTTGCATCCAGCCTCTGGTGGGATTCGAACCCAGTACCTCCCGGTTCAAGTGCCGAAGCTTTAACCACTGCACCACTTGTCCGGCAAACTTAAAATGACATTCTTTTGAAGAACGAAATTTCTTCGAAATTTTGATTCTAAGAAAATTCATATCTCAAAATTTTCACCGGTCGGCAAACTTATAGTAACTTATATAATCTTATAGTGGCAAGTTTGCCGATCGGTGAAAATTTTGAGATATGAATTTTCTTAGAATCAAAATTTCTAAGAAATTCCGTTCTTCACAAGAATGTCATTTTAGGTGTGCGAGCTCCATTAGAATTTTAATCGGCTTGGCACAAGTAGAGTGCACATATGGGTCTACCAAAATATTATAGGGGCAAGGTTTTCGACTTTCCTAAATATCTTTTATTATACGTAAATGATAATGTTGTAAATATTAAAACTCTTAAATAAATAAATAAATAAATATTTATAATTATTTTAATAGAAATATTTGTTGCGTAATGACTGCGCCTAAATCACTGCTTTAAACCAACACACTCTCATTTATTTTTGTTTTTGTTGGTTTAGGATTAATTTAGGATAAACTTCAATTGGGTAGCTAGCAGAACCTAAATCGAAAATCGAACCAAATCCGAAATTAGAACTCGAAACAAGATCAATTGATTTTTCAACAAGATTTATTTAATGAGGCATTTGATTAGGCCATAATGAGCCTAAAATTATTTGTTTATTAATTGATCTTGTTTTGGGTTCTAATTTCGGTGTTGGTCCGATTTTCGATTTGGGTTCTGCTAGCTTTGATGTGATAAAGCCTTATGCTTTTTCTAGAATGAGCAGAATAAAAAAATTCAATAGGGCATTTAATTAGTCTAAAATTAACCTTTAATTTTCCAATTGTTTTTCAATCATGTTTTGATATGGTTTCTGCTAACTTTTTCTAAAGCTAGCAGAACCCATCGTTTTAGTTGGAAGGAGTGGAGCCCAAAATTTTTTAATAGAACATTTAATGAGCCTATTATTAGCCTATAATTATTCATACTATCTTGTCATGTTCTGCTGTATGGGTTCTGCTAGCTTAAGTTTCGTAAGTTTCCGCTGCACTTTTCTTTACAACAACATGTTTATTTGGAATAAAATTAGACATTTTTAAGGTGTTAAAAATACTAGTTGTTTACACTTCAACCAACTGCGTTTGACAGCTGACATCAAGTACTATAGAATACCAGTATTGCCCTTTTATAGTACACGTAAGCAGTACTAGTAAGGACACCTATCGGGAAAGGGCATAGTCATATTCTCACAACCAATAGATTGGTTTGTTGATAAACAGCATTCTCCTTTGATTTCTAACTTTTGCCTTGTTGAGGAAGAAAATGACGACTAGACATATGACAATGGTTGGGATGCTTTTATTTCTTTATTCATAAACAAATCGTTGCTGTCTCGTTATGATATTGAACCAAATAATTTCCCTCCAAGTGTTTACTTGTGTTGTTATGAAAGATGTCTCCATCTAAATTGCTTATGAAAATTATATTGGCATTTACGGTTTCGATGATTTGATTCCTATTGAAGTGGTAATCACATTTCGCATTTTGTCCTTTCATAATTTGATACCTCGGAAAAGGTTGCGATGCTAGTTGATTCCAAATATTTCATTTTTGTTTAGTAAAAGCTCATCGAATTCGAGATGAACTTGTTTTTTTTGACTGATGATTGTTGATTTTATGACGACGTGATTGTCATAGTTATGTTTGGTTGTCGTAAGGATAGGGTAGGATTCCGGAAATTCAATTACTTCTATTTCATTGGAATACAGCAAGGTTTCTGTAACTTTGTGATTTATCTTATATATACATTTGTGTTTACTACTTTTCCGTTTGCTAACTGTACTGCGCGAATTATTTCTTTTATTTCCTCCTCCGATTGATTCTATGGATTGATAATGCAATTCGTTTCGTACAATATTTCAGTGTGCACAGTATTCTGTTCGCTGAGGCGATTTCTTTTGCAATTGCAGGAGCCCAACCCATTCAAAAATATTACGAAAAGGTTCTCATTTTGATAAAATGCAGATGCTAATATGCAAAATTTGAATCCGATTGGGTGAATGGCGTGGAAACTTATAAAAAGAGTCCCATAAGCCAGGAGATGGACCTAATTTCACATAATCCTTTTCCTAAACTCATTTCCGTAAAAAATTTGTACCGGAACACCT
Source organism: Nephrotoma guestfalica (assembly GCA_963691935.1). Lineage (NCBI taxonomy): Eukaryota > Metazoa > Arthropoda > Insecta > Diptera > Tipulidae > Nephrotoma > Nephrotoma guestfalica. The sequence goes on from OY829913.1 coordinate 101,139,514, forward strand.
AGATCCCGAGGTCCACCCCATTTAGAAATATTGTAAGGTTTATTCTGGGCATGCAGCTTCTACATTCCAGCCGCCTTACCGGATCGAACATACATTTTTGGGAAACCCTTGTATAAGTAATAGGTACAACTAAAGCCAGGGGGCCGACCCCAAAAAACATATTGTGGAAGGCTGCTCATTTTGATATAAAATACCTATGCAAAATAGGAATCCGATTGGATGGATGGTGTTGAAACTTACAAGAAGGGTCCGCTTGATCCCGAGGAACAACCCTTCAGATACGAGAAGGTCACTTGTTTCATATAACCCTTTTCTTAAACTAATTCCCATGGACAATTAAAAAAAAATAACATTTAGAAACAAACCCCGAGGTCCATCAGTTGTACGAACTCCTAAACACTCGCAGACGGGCACATTCCTTTTTAAATATAAATAAGCTTAATTATATACGAGGGTTGTTTGAAAAGTTTCCGACCTCGACATGAAGATGGCAGCACTCGTCAACAAAAGTGGGGTAGTGTCTTTGCCCATGCATTGAAAGGTACTCAGTTGTTCTTTAACAATCGTTTGAGTGAGTCTCAAATCGACTATTGTGTTATTGTGAAAATGGAAAAAATCGAGTATCAAGCTCTTATTAAATATTTATTATATGAAAGGCAAAACGCCTACGCAAATCAAAGACGAGTTTACTCTGTGTACGGGGACTCTGGCCCATCATTTATCACCGGGACATTTTGGGCTGCTGAATTTAAACGTGGTCGTACCAACTTGGATGACAATGAAGACATTCGTCGAATTAAAGTTAGAAAGATACAAGAGGCTATGTATATGTCCGAAGAAAGTATTTGTTACATATTGAATCAAGATTTAGATATGAGAATGCTGTCCGCGCACTGGATGCAGCGTTTGCTCACTTTTGACCAGAAACGTTTTCGAATGAACATTTTCAACGCTCTGTTGGCCCAATAACTCAGAGTTTTGCGACGGCTAATTTCTAATGATGAAATTTGGGTACACAATTACACTGCAGAATCAAAAATATAGTCAAAACAGTGGACTGCTAACTTGGTAAAATGGCCACATTTGCAGAAAAAAAACTTACTCCACCTAGACCATGTGCCGTCTCACTAGATCTAGCCCCAAGAAGTAATTTTCGTCGAATGAGGAGGTCATCACCTTCGTAAACAATTATTTTGCAGAGAACGACGCCGGGTCTTAGTTGGACGGAAGAGATGGCAGCCAATTTCATAAAATAAAAAATATTTCTTGATAGGGCGAACGCATTTGAATTCTATGGAGAACGTTGAATGAGTCTCTTTGCTTTCCTCAAAATTTCTATTCCATCTAAATAGTTGTTCCTCATGTGTAACAGGTTTGTCAGTGTTGTGAATGTCTCGTTTGTAATCTCTGTGACTGTTTTTGGTTAAGTTTTAGACATCTTTAGATATTTTGTTTCGTGCCGCTGTTCGTAGAATTAATTTTTGCTGCTGCATCTTGGAAATATCCGTTTAGATACAACCTTGTTTGGAAAGTCCCGGGCCTCTGATCTGAAGTTTGATAACAATTTGTCAAGTACTTGGTGTTTGAGAGTTTTTTGTGCATCGTCAGCTCAGTGATTTTGTAAACAATGGAAAAAATGAATTTCGTACTCTTATTAAAAAAATAATAATAAATTAATTATTTGAGAAGCAAAACGGTTAAAGAAGCAAACGAAACGCTTGATAAGAAATATGGCATTTTTATTCCATCGAACACAATAGTCAAACGTTGGATGCGGTCTACGTTTGGTAAAATCATGAATAAATTGATCGAATTGCCTTGCAAATATTATCTATTCCCAAGCTTCAAGAGGTGGCTAGCTGGCCGAGAATTTACTCAAAAGAAGATTTTATTGCCGAAACAAATGCCCATTTTGAGGAATTCATTGCCAACTTCTATAAAAAATTTGGAATAAGTAAATCGAGTTGGAAGGAAAGTATGTTGAAAAATCATGTGAATTTTCTCAAAAAGAAACCCAGGCCGGGACTGCCTGGTACTTACCAATTAGACCAATATTATTAGTTTCTCATTTAACTGCCGAATAACAAGACTCGAGTGGTTTTCATAATCACTTTTAATCAATATAAAATACTACATTTAATTTTAAAAACTAACAAATAATTTTAAGTGTTTCATTTCTTGCAATTTTCTTTGGTTTGTCATTACGCATTTTACCTACAGGGACCTTTTGTAAAAGTTCACACGAAAGTTTGTAACAAAACGTAAAACTTAAAAATAAAAACGAGAAAACAAGTTCGTTATAACGATTTTTCATACACAACTTTCGGGTACCCGTGTTGTCATTAGACGATCCTTAATTGCACTAATATTTATGTCTAAATCAGAGCCACTTACAAGCGGGCCAATTGTTATATTTGATGTACCTAAATTTGTTGAGCCGCCACCGGAATGCTGAAATAGTTGTGACTGTGAATTGTGGTGGGTTATGTGATGGCTCAATTGGTTATGGGTTTCCAGTAGATGCGTCGAAAATGGTGAATTTTTTATTGTAAATTTATTATCACTGTGATTTGTTGTTGCGATTATCTAGAAGTAAGAAAAAAATATTACTTGTAGGTCCTTATACCGTTTTCCATACTATCATCGTTTACATATTTTTCGGGTGTCAGCTGACTTGTATGCATGTAGTGTTCGGTCGCTGTAACAAAAATAAATATATCAGACATCCAGTTTAGATTCGGAATATATTTGGATTACCATAATGTGACGGGATGACATCCGGATCACGTTCATCTTCCAATGCCGACGAACTATCCGGCATGATTGATGATTTTATCTCATTATCACAGTTGCTACTATTATTTGTGCCGATGGCCGGTTGCCATCTTGGCTTCTTTAACGTATCCTCTTTACCGCCGTTCGAATAAAGCAGATCCGTTTTCGATGAATTTTGATTCAGTTTTACATTTAGCTGCTGATCGGGCGTTTTCCGTTTACTACCACTAGGCTTATTTAAATAAATTTTTTTATAACAAATTCGTAATACTATACATGCTAATGTAAGGATGATGGTAAGTATGGATCCAACTACAATTGGAGTTAGTTCAAATTTATTCGGTTCAGCTGCAAATAAATTCAAAATTGATTAAAAATTATTTTTAGAACGAGAATGTTAATGACAAAACTATAAAAACTCGCTCGAAAACTAGAAATCATAAACTAAAGTAGTTTTAGAGGTGAATTTCAAGAATATGAAGTGCATCAAGGCTAAACATTTTTAGTGTATATATAGCTGAGTTTTGTATAATGCAAGATCAGTTTCAAACATGAAAACAGTTCTAATATACGTAATAGTCGCAATTGGTGTCCTCACCAAGTTTGTGCACACCAAACAGGTAGTCGATTTAGTTATCGATACATCTGGCAGCGGTGTACCTGTTTCCAACGATATACACTATGATTACTATGTAAAAGATTACTTTGGATTGATTAGTGGGTATGCGGCTAAAACGGGGCAGATCAAAACCCATTTGGAGCACGAGTATAAGCGATGGTCCGATCAGTTAAAAACTCATACAAAAAGCTTGGAGTTGCTTAAATCTGCGTATACGAAAGCAATCGACGAATTAACCGCATACCAAAATGACGTACAAAAGCATTATCAAGAAATTTCACCGCTTGGTATCGGCGATATTGTGAAAGCAGTAAATCACATGCGAACAGCGGAAAAAGCGTTTTATTCAAAAGTGAAATTAAATTCACAAAAGTGTCACGATTTTGTGGATGAGAATGCATACTACAAATGGGAAAAACCAGGCATTTATTGTTCTAATAAGGCAATAACTAAAACGCTTGCACTTCAACTACAATATACGTACGATATAAATGTTTACTACGCCCGGTTGGTCGACCATTTTGACGTGTTCGCCATATATCCAAACGAGGAACATGAGAAGTATATCACGATTGACTTGAACAAGGCCAATGAGGAATTATTAGCAAGCAGAACATCGCAAATCAAATCAATCCAAAACTTATTAAAGGAGACACAATCGTGCGCGGCCGCATCTTACGGCGTTTTCGAAAAATTGGAAAAGTCATTTAACCAACAAGCAGCCGAGTGCTTGTAAAATTATTTAAACATATTTAAAACTTATAAATAAATATTTAACTTGATTGTTTAATAACTAACCTTGGTGTTTTAATATTCGCCCGATGATTATATTCGATATCACAGTCATTGGACTTCCACCCTTTTGATTGATAGCATAAATTAACACTTTCAGTGAATTGTTTTCCATTGTCATCATCGCATTGAGAACATCCAGTGATTCGATTATAAAATTCGGTTCATCCGGGTTTGTGAAATTAAATCTAAAATTAGGAATCGTCGTGCAAGGTGGAAGGTTACAAAATATTTTGTTTGCATTTTAATTAGCCGAAATGTTACCTTACAGTACCAGTCTTAATGGAAAATAATTCTAATACAAATATTTGTGGTAAACCACCATCATAGCCGGGTATACATTGGATACCAACAGATTGTTGGGTCTGATTGTATAATGTACAATTATTTACGGGTGATGGTAAACCTAAAATAAAAATAAAAATAAAGCAAAATTAAATTTTAGAATATAGGAAACATAAAAATCTTTCTACAAAATTAGGGTGGGTGTTAAAATTTGCGGGCTGCGGTTTTTACATTCTATAAATAATATACATACCGGCTAGAACAATTTGAAATATACATGGTTGTTCTTGAATGCCAACCTCATTGACGCCCCAACACGACAGTGTACCATAATCTTGATCTGTAACCGGCGTATAACGTAGAACACTTGTTGTGCCATTGATACTAAATCGTTCGATGTCCACATTCAAGGTTTCACCGGAATTATTGAATTTCCAACGAAATGTTCGCGGCATTGGATTCGAACTGATTTCACATTTTATATCGACCGTCTCCTCTTTTAGCGCCCCAATCAAAATGATTTTATTCGTTGTGCAAATCGGTGTATCTGCAATTATCGTTTTGTATGTTACATAAATAAAAAATTTATTTATAATTCAATAAACTTACATTTTACCCGAAGCGGTAGTTGATTACTAATCGTTTCGCCTTGATTATTTATTGCGCTGCATGCATAATTGCCGGCTGAGTAACGTGATATTTTTTGAAGGACTAAACTTTGATTTGATCGAATTACGCGTGCTGTCGTATTGTGTGCTAGATGAGCGCCCTGAATCATAATTTTACATGTTCAATGTTTTATTTGATTTACATTTTTTAAACGACTTACGTTATGTAGCCACAATAATTTTCGCCACTGTGGATTTGCTGTTACATGGCATTCGAAATAGACGTCATCGCCCTCTTTTATGTCATCGGCCAATAGAGTTGATCCAAGACGTAGCTCAACAATTGGTGGATCTAAAATGATAAATTCAAATATTGTTAATTAATTTATTTCAATATTTTTTTTATTATCGATTTAGGATTACAAATTTAACGGACTACCAAAATTTACCAATTTTTTTGAAAATTAATTCGAACATGAACGACATCTGTATGTCAATTGTAAAGTGCTGGTTAGGAGAGTTGCACTGACCGAAAGTTTTATACTTCAACAGGATTCACATAGTTTTTTTTTCTGGTTTGCACAGTGTGTGGAAGAATTTTGGTTAGGTAGGTCTTGTTCGAGGCACGCCGAGACAGTCTGGGTGTTCGTCGAACAAGTTTATTCGTATCTGTATAAGTTAATGTTTAATTGGTGTTGTATAAATAGCAGAAATTTGGCTCCACTGGAAAATTATCGTTTTCGGTACTCATCACAGGAGGCGGAACTGTTGCAAAAGATAATTTTGGCTGGTAGACTATTAGAACCAGTGGACATTTGAAATTCAATTCTTACCTGATTTCCCACAAAGAAAACATTCCTTTAAATCGATCGATCATGATAAAGTATATTTTGTAGTATTGGAGGGTTCAAAATTGAATTTTATACAAAATTCTAGAATATGTGATGAACCAAATTCCGCCGATATCTGTAGGGAAAATTTGGGGGAGAACTATTCAATTCACAAATTTCTAAGTTTTTCCGATCATATAAGTTTTTTCCAGTGTCTGGCTAATAGATTAGGTTAGGTTTCAGTGGTTGCTATCGCACACATAGGCCAGTTTTAGCCCATTGTGATAGCACAGGAACGACATCATTAAACTCCCTTTAAGCCCATCTAGTGCTATTCACATAACGTAAAAAATCTGGCATATTACAGCTTTTGATATCAGAGAGGCTGTCTATAGTGTATTTATCCAAGTGATCATGTCTTCTGCCAGCTCTTCTGCAGTCGAACTATCGAGCCATTTAGAATTTGCCAAGGCAACTGCTTTCCTATGACTGACTGCTTTCTGCCCAGCCCTTCCTACACATTCTCTTCCTGGTTCCAGTTGGAGAGTCGTACCGTACCTTGTTAATTCGTCTGCCCTGCAATTTCCCTCATCGTCAGAGTGGCCCGGAACCTAGACCAACTGGATATTGAAGTGTTCACTCATTTCGTTAAGAGATGTGTGACAATCTAACGCAACCCTTGACGCCAGGGAAACTGAATCCTGTGAAAGAATGGCCGCACGCCTGACCACACAGATAGTGATATCATTTAACGATATTACACGGTGCTTCAACCAGTTCATGACCTCTCCAATCGCTATAACTTCAGCCTGATACACGCTGCAGTAATCAGCTAGACGAAAAGATAGACTTAAATTAAATTCTCCACAGAACACACCAGCTCCCACTCTACCATCGAGTCCAGCTTGGAGCCGTCGGTAAAAAATTTAACCACCTCGGTCTGCATAATGAGACCATTCTTCTCCCTAGAGGGGAGAATCACCTTAAAACGCTTGCAGAAGCACAAAAGGGGTGTTATATAATCCAAATTCTAGGTCATCCCTCACAGAACTACCTATACTTGAGTGCCCTTTTTGCAGGAACGTCCACCCCGAAATCAGGTGAAGGTACAGAATGACCTCTAAGGCACTAGTGGGGGTCGTTTTCAACGCCCCACTAATGAGCAAGCAGGCTGCCCTCTGCACCTTCGCCATCATGTTCCTGTATGATAATTTCTCCATAGCTGGCCACCATACACTCACACCATACAGTACAACTGCCATGTAAAGCCAGTGCACCAGCTCCGGTTTGAAGGAATATCTCAATAACTTCGACGGGAAACCAATGGTTGGTCGTTTTTCTTTCTATAGTTAATGTCGTACTGAATCTAGAGACAAAATACATAAATAATTCAACATCACGATAAGGAATCATTGCTACGGTAAATACAAATTTGGGTTACCGTATGGGAATACAAAGAAGAATAAACTAAAATGGGTCGGAATGGATTTTTTCTAGAAATCAACGACTCAAAGACTGATCTAAATGTTGTAAATAAAAAATTTGGTACAGGCCCTGTTCGAAATGCAGCTTTCTTAAGGAGCTCTGTGTACAAAGCATTTTCATTAAATTTGATCTAGTTGTGAGACATTAGCAGGACCTTCTTCTACTAATATATCGGTTTCAGACAGTGCGACTCTTGGAAATATTTTGTGGACCCTTGATTGCATCAAGCACACTGTCCAAAATATTGATTACCTTAACAATTATGCTGAGAATACAACAAGCTAGATAAACTTTTACCTATATCCAATAATCTGGAGTATGGGATGAAATTATTTGACATATTCAACGAAAACTTGGTATCCACTGAGACCTCAATTACAAACTTGATACTTATCCTTAAAAATATTTCAAACCAACTAGTTGGATTGATTGAACACCATGTTCGTAATATTACGAATAACAAAGTTTATTTTAATGAAGTTGTTAGGTCCTTTTTCAAATTTCACTGGTGTTGATCAATTATGTTTTGAATAGAACATAGCTTTTTGAAGAAGCCCTTCCCGAGCTTAAATCACTACACCTTTCCACTATCACGTTGCTCAATGAAAAAAAATATATAATACAAATTTTGACCTTAAACCTAAATTAAGGAATTATCTAACGAAATCGATATCGCAAGTAGCAAATCTCTCTATAATTAATACAAGAAGTGGAATTTTATGCGACACTCCACACGCTACTAAAAACGAATCGCCTCGCTCCCAATTTCCAAAAACTCCGATTTGCAACGCCTATCAGCAAACATCACACCAAATTCTAATATGCCCATCTTCCAAAGCTCAACCAACAATACAACACCCTCTTAGTCCCCCATAACCCGATAAAGCTTCACACATAACGACCGGAAGATAACTTAATTTCTTTCCCACTTCTCTTCCAAATTCCGAAACAGAATTTTGTAACTTTACCAAACTTGTTTTATCCCTCCTCTTAATTCTCCATCCGAATCTAGTGTCTCTACTGCTTTACATGTATACAGAACACTCTTAGTTTAAATATAACATCTAGTGGGATAAAGTGTCATAAACCCCTCACGATCACTTCCCGGATTTGGTATCTCCAGCTCAGTGGCCTGCAGATACTTTTGTTAAAGAATTTGTTCTATATACGCAAAAGAAAGTATATAACTAAACTGTATTAACTCTTCGCCAAAAATCCGAGGACTCTTCCAATCTTCTCTCTAAACGTGAGAGGTCTTTGCACAAAAACTAATACTGCTCTAACACTAGTTCTTTACCTTATGATGTAATTGCACTCACTAACACCTTTCCGGCGGATTTTGAGGTCTACCGATGGGACCGCTTCAATGCTAGCGATGGAGCAGTTGGTGGGGGAGAATTTTTAATTCCCAAAGCCGTAGAACTTCAGATTTTCTGCATGCCAACAATGCAAGGCACTAGTGTTCGATTCTAAAACTACTAACGACGAATTTATTCTCCTAGTCAAGTTTTGAAGAATAATGGTAAACAATTAAAGCTGATTTTACCATCGGATGTGAGTAATAATTTACTGATTGAACAAACAGATTTACATTTATGTGAGGTAGGCGAGTATCATCCACCGTTATCCTTGACCTTTGTTTCCCAGACTTCTGATTTAATTCTTAAAGCACCGATCCTAATACGAGTACAAGGCTTTTATATTCCAAGGTCTTCGAGTGTTTTTTAAATCCGTACCGTCGTATACACATGCAATAGAAATCCTAATCAGGCTGCCTTGTGTTATGATAGAGAGATTTGTTCGCCTATTATAAATTTACTTAGCTTTTTGAAGAAGTTAAGCAGAAATACCAACTACTTTATAGAGCGCATCTTTTCAAAGTTCTAACGAAAATCTTCAAGACCCAAGTCTTTATATAAATTCATTACCTCTAAGCGAAAATCTGATGTCTATCGCTCAACTCTTAATTATCTCAACAATTCTTTCAGCAACCCTAGTAAGGTAGCAAATCTAGTCGCCACATTTTTTCATCTACCTTTACAGATAGCAATATTACACCTAATTTAAATTACTTTACCCAATTCTATGAAGTTACACCATAAACAAAAGACTAAAGAAAATTTTTTCATCAGGTCTTGATGGTATTCTACCTATAGTCATAATGAAATGCAGCGAGACTCTCTCGATTCCCATCACCATACTTTTTTCTATCAAAAGCGGGCACGTTCCGATATTTCAAGAACAGACCTATCGTGAAAATCTCTTGTCTGCCTACACTTTTTGAACGTACAACCAGCTTAGTGAGTTTTACAAGCCAGTTATATGCGAGGAATAACGTGGTTTTCAACTACTACCAACTCCACGTTATCTGCAAGTTAATGCGTATCCGTAGGGTCCTCATTTTGGTCCTCTTTCATCATCTTCACTAATGATGTATCTCTAGTTATTAGAGGTCCTATTTAAATTGCTTAGCAGATGACTGCAAAATATCGCGAGTTATTACTTCCACTTCGGTTTCCGTATTACTCCAACATAATTTTGATTGATTTGCGTTACACACTTAACAGTACACAACTCAAAAGAAGCGATACCATTTGCTATTTGATACGTAGCAAGCAATATGCTCGTGTGATCAAGAAAGCAAATTCAACTATAGATAAATCCTAATCCTCTTCTTACCATGATAAAGATTTATACGCTTCACATTGAGCCACTTACCATGGTCAGACTCTCTAAGACTTCCAAATTATGAATATCGACTTAAGTTCCTGCAGATGTAAACACCTAATGAATGCCGAGCTATCGCGGATGTAACATTTATTCATCAGATTCTTTGTGATGATAACGTTTCCCAAAGTATATTGCAGAAGTTCTCATTTCGTAATCATTTACGCAATTTGAGATCAACCGAACTGCTCGAGGTTCCGTTCCATTGCACATATTATGGTACGTTTGAGCAAATCACAAGGATACTCCATGTGGTTAACCCAATTTAAACCTCTTTTATTTTTGATTGTTCCTGCATGCGTGAACTAACTTATCCCATAACCACCAAGCCGTTTTACCCTTTTAGCTATTTAGGGAAGTCATCCATTTTTTTGCATTATACGGTTTTTTTTCGAGTTATCAGTTTAATCTTAATTAGTTAGACCAAGTTGAAGAACAATCCTATATATAATCGTAAGGTTAATAATAATACGGAATGGTGACTCCCTCATGGGAGAGGTATATAGTTTTATGTTATTTAAAAATTATTAAAATAAAATTATATTCGTTTTGAGAACATATTTGGGTCTATTGAATTGGACCCGAAGTCTGAACAATCGATAAATTTTCCATTAAAATTGTTTGCTTCGGAACACGAAGGCTTGTATTATAAAAGATCTGCGAGATCTCCAAAATTTCCAAGTTTCATCTTCAAGCGGTTACTTATTTTGTCTCCTAGGGCAGCCGGAGTACCTAGAAAAATACAAATTGCCTATACTCTTTTCAGTTATCGCTAAACACAGTGGGCGCTTTCAGGGCACCCAACAGTTAGCAACATGTAAAATCGCAGCCAACGCAATGAAAATGTTTAGCATTTTGAAATTTTCAAATCAAATTGGCGATGATTTTACTAATCATGATAGGGGACTTGAAAGCGTCCAGTATTCTGGTCATCATTGTAATAGAGAATCACTTAAAAATCCTATGTTATTAATTCAGCGCACTCTACGAGTTGTAGAGATGTGGTGCCTTGAGAAGGGTTTGCTCGATAATCAATTTAAGACCAGCGAACTGGTATTTACTTGACGGAGAAATATTGGAGAAGGGAAAACACCTTCTCTTTTTGAGGGAACGATCACCAGATCAGATACCCTAAAATATTTTTGCGTTAATTTAGACAGAAACCTTCTTGGAAGATTCATCTTAAAACCTTAAAAACCTTAAAAAAATTCACCCTGAAACCTTTAAAAAGGCCCTGCCATTTTTAACGATGTAGAAAAGCGCTTGGAAAGTCCTGATATTTAACCCCCAAAATGGTGATGTTTATTTACAAATCTTACCTATGCTATCTTAAGTGCTCTAAGCCTGCACCGACCAAATTAACCCACCTCAATGAAATCTGTACTATAATTTGTTACACATTTATTACAACGAATCCCGATTTTATTACAGTTGCCGTTTTCGAGGAACGAGTGGTCGGTTTAGCTTACAATTAAACCTGCACCGCCAAAATTGTAACTTTTGATGTAGCTATGATATCGGGATGATTCTTGGACCAGAGTTTATTACAAATTAATTACATTGAATAAGTTAGTTCAAGACCATCGCTATAACTTGCCCAAAGGTAAATTTCACCCCAAAACGATTATTTATTTCAAAAACGTCAATTAAACCAACTTTAATTAATTTTTTACATCAGACCGCCAACAGATTTTGGCAAAAATTTTACAAAAAGTCTTGTCGAGAGTAGGTCAGCCTTATCCGGTTGTGTAATAAATTATTTTTGTGTCAGGATACGCGGAATTGGCTCCAAACAGTGGATGCTTCAAATATGTAATTTAACATTTAATAATTTATTACACCAGACCGCCACCAGATATTGAATCAAATGTTACTCCGTGGACATTGTGGTGGCCAAGTCAACCATATCCAGGCGTGAAATAAATTATTTTTGTGCCAGGATACGCGGAAATGGCTCCGAACTGTAAAGGTGGTAAAATCGACCCTTAAATTACTTATTTGAAGCCTCTGTCGTTGGGAGCCAATTCCGCGTATTCTTACACAAAAATAATTTATTACACAACTGGATAAGATTGATTTGGCCATCGCAATGTCAAAGGAGTAACATTTGACTCAATAACTGGTGGCGATCTGGTGCATTAAATTATTAAAGGTGGTAAAATCAACCTTTAAATGTCCTATTTAAAGCCTCCACCTTTTGGAGTTAATCCCGCGTATACTGACACAAAATTAATTTATTACACACCAGTATAAGGTTGACCTGCCCTTTACAGCGACCATACAGTGTAACATTAGACCTCATGTCTGGTGGCGGTCTGGTGTAATCAATTAGTAAATCGATTGCAAAATCGATCTTTAAATTAAAAAATCGAAGCCTTTAAAATTCGGAGCCAATTCCGTCTAACCTGACATATAATTTATTACACAACGAAGTAAAGTTGGCTTGCCCTTCACAACGACCACGGAATAACTTTAGACTCCATATCTGGTGGCGGTCTGGAGTAATAAATTATTAAAGATGGTAAAATCGATCTTTAAATTACCTATTTGAAGCATCCACCGTTTGGAGTCAATTCCGCGTATCCCGACACAAAAATAATTTATTACACACCCGGATAAGGCTGACCTACTCACGACAAGACTTTTTGTAAAATTTTTGCCAAAATCTGTTGGCGGACTGGTGTAAGAAACTAATTAAAGTTAATTTAATTGACATTTTTGAAATAAATAATCGTTTTGGGGTGAAATTTACCTTTAGGCAAGTTATAGGAGTGGTCTTGAACTAACTTGTTCAGTGTAATTAATTTGTAATAAACTCTGGTCTAAGAATCATCCCGATATCATAGCTACATCAAAAGTTACAATTTTGGTGGTGCAGGTTTAATTGTAAGCTAAACAGACCACTCGTTCCTCGAAAACGGCAACTGTAACAAAATCAGGATTTGTTGTAATAAATTTGGTCGGTGCAGGTTTAGAGCACTGCTATCTTATGCTTTTGTACAGGGTACGGCCTGCAGCGTTGGGGCGTGGAATAACTCAGAAATTATTATGACTAATGACAAACTGTGATTTGAATTTGATTTTGAAACGTACTTCTCAGGGGCTTACCCATTGAGGGACATTTGGTTGTCCCAAAACTTTAATAACCGGGTCTCTGAGTCCATTAGTTTTCTTCGAAAACCGCCCTCAGTCTGGGTCCAATATGTCAGGTGTTCCAGGTAGAGTTAATTGCTCTCACGCTGTGTGTGATTGTTACGTCTAACCTCGCTGTTTCCGATTTCCACTTCCAAACTGGTCAAGGACTCTAAGCATTTTATTAGCCACCTGTTTTGTAACAATAGTGGCAAGAGTGGATGCCTGGTCATTTCATTTTCATAAGTAGTCCTGTAGTTCCACTGAGCTTTAAAATTGGCAAGAAAGGCGGAAGGCGAAATATTTTTATTTGCGAACGTAATTTGAGTTTAATTAAGTATGTTCGGTCTTGAAGAAAGTCCAGCTACGTGTTTTGGTCGGTTCAATGGCCGATTCAAACTTCATTTACACAAAATGCGGTTTGCTCGTTATTTCTTGTGTGACGATTGTCTTGAAGTGGTCATCGACAGCTAACAGCAGCTGTTATCCAGCCTTTGAGTTAGTAAGGTTCCGGTTTCTTGGTCACAGATTTCTGAATATTGATCAGTTGTTCTCACTGCTTTGGTTTCAGCTCTTGCAGTTTATCAAAGCAGGGAATGAGCTTATTATGGTATTGAGTGATAGATCTTCTTGGGTTGCAGCCAACTTTAATAATAATAACCGATACCATCAACTAAGTGATTGACAACTGTGGTGTCACCACAGCTACCGTCCATAGGTGGTCTTGAAACTATACATATAAGCAGCTAGAAAGACAAGAAGCCACGATTGAGATAACATCAATACTATACTAATTAAATGAACAGAACACTTAGAATAGTCACTCCTCTATTTACTGTCCTCTACGTGATAAGTTAAAAAAAAGACTATAGTCGACTTTTTAAATCACTAGGACAAAACTTTATCATAGGCCGTGATTTTACTTACACGAGAGTTATTTGATGCAGCTCGCGAAAATAATTGAGTATTTTACTCTGGCGGTAAACCACCATATTGGCCTTTTGACATACATAAAATACCAAATCTTCTTGATTTATGTGTAATAAAAGGAGTTTTAGAGAACACAATAGCATCGAAAACAGTAAATGACTATCACCTGACCACTTACCTGTGGTCGTATCTCTGAGTACAATAATAAGAACAACTTGCCTAAAGTAACAAACAACAAGACAATTGGGATTTATTCAAAACGTTAGGGGAAGAGCGAACTCTCAGAGTATCGACTAGAACAGCGATGCAGCTGGAAGATGAACTAGAAGCATTCAATAATACTATCCAATAAGCAGCAGGGTGTCCAAAAGTGTTTGGGATCTCGTTTGTCTTTCGGTTCAAAATAGAATTCAAATTTTGGTTACTCACAGTAATTTTTTTTTATTTTGTTGTTTACTATCCTGGTAACATAATTCTGCATAGGCCTTCTTCTAATGCTAGTCTTGTTTGTTTTTAAGGCTGATAAGTTCGTTATCATTCCATGGAGATTATTTGTTCGGTTTGCTCATAGACACGGGAATGAATAAATCAATGCCTTTGCATAGGTGTGCGTAAAAATTTTCCACGTTTACATCTATGTCTTTGCTGTTAAACTTGTCTTATGCACATTGGTTTCCAATATTATTTCGATTGCTTTGTGGTGAATATCATTAATAAGGATGTTGGTGATTCTCCTGTTTTTAATAAAAGTGGTTCATTATTCTAAAACTTGAGTTCAAGGTTCGGTCTAGTCCATTTTTATCTCGCAGATTTGGCTCAAATTTGAGTTAAATATGGTGTCGATGAACAGGCACTCGTTATCCAAAATCACGTCTACAGGCATAATCTCGCTCGTTTCTTCATTATAAGACCTAACTAATATTTGAAAGATTCAAACCCCATTTGTTAAGATTATGTCTGATTAATCGGACGCATTGGTAATTTCCATAATTGTATGACATCACTTGGTTTACGATGATGTAGGCGAATCAGGTGGAATATACGTCATGTAAATTCGTATTGACTTATTATTGATGGCTATTTTAAGACACAATTGCTTGATCGACGGATTCGATAAATCTCCCAACCGCTGGTTCAGCGATCACAATTCACAAATATACACCGGAAAGAGAAATTTTAAAACAAAATTATGAAATTGAGCTGCCTGCGAAGACATTTTATTTACATTTTGAAGGTGGGTGGTCATAATCATATCCCGGATTTGTGACACTATATTCGCAACTTTAACAATGATATAGCGGAGATTATTTTCGCAAGCAGTTAATGCTGAACGAATCAAAGAATGCTGTTGGTCTCCTTTATTCTGTCGCACATAAATCACGCATGTGGTTTATGGCTGGGCCGTAATAATAACAAGGCTGGGCCTGCATGTACCATCATGCACTCGTCAATATAAACGGTGTAAAATTTATGCGAGACGTTTAATAGATAAGACGCAATCGTGCGGTAATTGGTGTTGATGTTTTCATAAGAAATGTTAGCGACTGTGCCGTGCTTGGTAGCATTGTGGAGGAAGGAAAGATCGTTTCCGATTGAAAGTGAATTTAGAATCCATGTTGATTTACCGCAGCCTGGTACTCATTGTATTGATATTATCTCCGGTTTCGGTTTCAAAAATTATATTGTCTATTATTATTTTACTGGCATTGTTGCATGTAATGAAACATTTGTTATTAGGGTCAAATTGAACTTATGCTTCTCCGTCGAATCCAAACTGGTAATCACATATTGGTCTATATAAGCTTTTTTATGATTGTTAAGTTCAAAAACTTAAGCTATTGATAGAGAGCTCGTGAAGTATGGTAGACTGCCAATTTATTTGGAGCAAAGTCTCGAAAGATAATCTATCCTTCATGAATTGCACAATTTTATAAAGTGTAAATCTCCTTTATTGAATTCCGAAAATAATAATCGTCGGCTTCTTGATGATAAAGCACATTTGAATTAAACAACATCATGCAAATCATGGATCAAATCCTCAAAATCACTAAATGATTTTAGTAAACGTTTGTTCCGCTTGTCTTACATAGCTACAGTAATTATTAGCGATACCAGGCAGTTCTGTAGTTTTAATCCAGAATATGTTTTCCGGGTCAAAGAAAAATACGGTTTTATTTGGAAGCAACTAGAAGAAAAAACGTTTTCTTTTGAACTAAATCAAATTTTTTGACAAACAGTCCTGCCGACCACCGAACGGAGTTGATGGTGTTTTGAAAAATTTCACCTGCGATATTTATTTTATACGATACATAATCATATTTCAATCCAAAGCTCTTGTTTCTTCATTGGGCCACAATTAGCCGAAAAATTTAAGATCGATTTACCAAAACGACGAATATTTTTTTGTCGAAAAGTTAATATTCGAAACTAAAATAATCGAAAAACGCATTTTGATGAATACTCATTCATCTTAGATGAAATGCGAAGCGTCATATCAAAAATGAAAAATTAAAAGGCACCTGGTGAGGGCGGCATCTGCAGCGAAATGCTCAAGAATAGCGGCAAATACCCCTTCAACTGCATCTTTGTGCTGCGGTTTCAATGATTTGGTTCGCAGAACAAATCCTAAACGAGTGGAAAGTAGCCCTAATTTGTCCACTACATACAAAGGGAGACATTTAGACTGGCTCGATTTACAGCGGGTACATTTTCGGTGACTACTAGTGCAGGTTTCGTCCAGGCAGATCGACAACAGACCAAATTTTTTCTCTGAGGATTGTATTAGAAAAGTGCTATGAAAATACCATTTCTGTACATTTTCTATGTACAGTGAACACATTATGGAGTGTCTAGTCACATTTGAGTATTGCTCCAAAATTGATAATCATGTATGTGTATTAATAGTTGGCTCTAAAAGAAAGGTGATAATCGAAGGCAAGCTCTCAGGAGCTTTAGAAATAACATCAAGGGTGCGACAAGGTGACCCAATAGACCTCATTAAAGTTAGCCGAAAGTTTCCAGCCGAATGCAAAAATGTAGATCGTGTATGTCGATAATGTAGATTTTGCTAAAATTGTGTCTGGTCGATGTCCGATTCGATAAAAAATTAAATTTAATGTGGTATGAATTAGCGGCAAAAATTATAAAAAGTAGTGTTTGCAATTGTGAAATTAATTTATTAGATTTACACGGTTGAAAAAATTATTTTTTCTAACCTACTGGCCCGTTTATTTAGTTAAGAATTTGTTTAAATTTTTATAGGTAATGTAAAATTTCTCAGAGAAAATGAGGAACTAGCTTAAACTATCTGATGGGTTATAACGTGATAAATATTAATAAAAAATTCTGTAATTTAGCAAGGCATGTTATTTAAAGATATTAAAATTGCAATGAAAATGGCCATAATGTTGGTCAACTTCAGCCTAAATGTGGATAAATTCTGATAGGGATGCAATTTCGATATATTGAATTAGCGAAATTTTGATAAATTACACCCCTGCATCCCCATCAGAATTTATCCACGATTAGGCCAAAGTTGACCAACATTATGTGGCCATACTAATGGCCATAATGGCATTCCTACCAAACGTTGTGTTCATTTGAAGCAAGGTTAACAATATTGCTTATCAAATTATGATTGGTTGATTTAAACATTTGTATTTCACAAGTTTAAATATAATTAGTTTTTAGAACAAACTTCGCCTAATAATACGTTCAAATTGGTTTCTGTTGATGTGTTGTTAAAACAAATTTTTAAGCCGGTAACTTTCGGCTGAAGAATGTTGATCAACGGTGACGTATTTGTTTACTTTCGGCTGGAAATTTTCGGCTAACATTAATATGTAGTATACCTAATAGCCCAAATTCTATTCAACCTTTCGTTAGAATATGACATTCTCCAGCTTAACATAGTGACATATGCATCCAGAAATTTTTATCCAATAAAGCGGCTTCCATATCAATGAAAGTCAAACACGTAGAGAATTTTTATCATGCACATAATAAGAAAAGGTGAATTAGTTTCAATGCTTGACCGCAGCAGATAATCGAGCATTATACGGGCGCTAACAGCTCGGTACAGACAAAAGCCTGCCGATTTTAAGCGCAAATTAGTGCGAATGCCGTTATGTCCAATTAATGAAGAGAAAATATACCGGATACGTCTGAATGTCGAGATCAGAAATGATCTGAATAACATCGATATAATCGAAGCAATCAAATCATCAAGGTTTAGATGGTTCTCACGCATTATACGTTCCCAAAATCATACCATAAACAGGTCCTGGGGTCGGCCAATGAAGACCAGATCTCGCGGGAGACCTCCATTCAGTCGTCTATTGGTCGTCATGTCTACCGCCCTCTTGTTGCGGGTCGACTTTCCTGAAAGAGCGTTGTTTGAGCAACCAAATCCCTTATGGGGATGTAGCGCCAGCGAAGAAGACTAAGAAGTAGAAATTTGATCGGATTCGGAATGACCATTTATTTGAAATTTATTTGAAGCCTAGCCTAATCCTTCAAAAAGATTAGAAATTAAAAAAAAGTCTTGTTTAAGTGATTTTAGTGGCTTACGTTTAGCTTAGGGATTGATGAGCGATATACCTTTAATTTGTTTTCGTTACTAATTTCCACTACGAGTAATGACAATCAATGGGCGCTTTCAGAGCACCCAACAGTTGAGAACATGGTGGGTAAAACCAAAGCCAACGTTATGAAAATGTTTAGTACTATGAAATTTTGAAACCAAATTGGCGACGATTTCACTAATCATGATGCCAACAGTTGGCGGCCCTGCACTCGACCTAAGTGGGTGGGGGGTTTATGTTCCGTTGTACAACCAAACAAAAGCAATTAAAATAACTTTGCGGTATGACGGAAAGGTGCAGTGCACTTTTTAATCGGGTTACTAATCCATAGAGGATATTCTTGAAATCCTACTGTACTTATTGAAAAATCAACAGTTACTTCACGTGGGTTTCCACTGGGATGACTTTGCGAATATTCGCAACATATCGATGCCTACATTTGTTCACTCACACATATAACAATTTACAAAGCGATTCGCAATAAAACGTTATCGTGCACATATTTTTCGGTTACAAATATTTTATTTACGTATTTTGGCTAACCGTGTCACACAATCTGTCAGAAAAAAATTATAATTTTTTATTTTCATTCTAATATTTAACATGTTTAATCAATGTGGTAAATAGATACATCATTTTAATATTTGGTTTGCTTAAATAAATTAAATGTTTCGAATAATAAAAAATATAATTGTTTGTTTAGAAATCAAATTACAATCGCCAAAGAAAAAATTCCCTTTGCGAATAATCGGGCTCCGCCTTTCTGTAGCACCGTTTATCTAAAGGTTTTGACAAACATGACGAGTGAATTCGTTTGGTCATGGGATGGTTAGGATTGGTCACTAGTTTTTATGGTTTGGTCTCTTACGAGTACACGGGGTAAATAAATAATAAAAAATTCAAAAAAAAAAAAAATTACCGGGGAGCACCTCATTGCAAGAAAATCATACCGTTTGTATCAAATTTCGGTAGGTAATCGTTAGGTCAGGATTGGTCAACGCATTTTGGCGTTTGGTCATCGATGAGTCATTTTTTATTGCGAAAAAACAAAATCAAAATTGTATTAATTCAATAAAATCAGGTTCGTCGCTTATTTGGGAATTTCATTTCACAAAATTAATAACAAATAAATTATTTAGATCTATTATAACCTAATTGATAAAATTAATACAATTTTTTGGTTCTTCATAACTCGTTGAGGATTGGTCACTAGTTGATTTCGTTTGGTCATCCCTATGAAACGATTTATTGCGAAAAGTCGTTAAAAAGTCATCTTTCTGCACGATTCGGAGTGTTCGAGTCTGAAAATTTGACCAATACTAATAAATTTAAAAATCCAATGATCAGAATCGTTTGGTCGACTGTCATTAAGGATTGGTCACTAGTTGATTTCGTTTGGTCATCCCTACGAAAAGATTTATTGCAAAAATTCGTTAAAAATTCATTTTTTCCAGCCCCGAAATTTTTGAATTGTGTGAATAGTTGAGTTTCTAACGAATTTTCCCAATACATCGTTTCGTAGGGATGACCAAACGAAATCAACTAGTGACCAATCCTTAATGACAGTCGACCAAACGATTCTGATCATTGGATTTTTAAATTTATTAGTATTGGTCAAATTTTCAGACTCGAACACTCCGAATCGTGCAGAAAGATGACTTTTTAACGACTTTTCGCAATAAATCGTTTCATAGGGATGACCAAACGAAATAAACTAGTGACCAATTCTCAATGACAATTGACCAAACGATTCCGATTGTTGGATTTATAAAATTTTAGAATTGATGAAGTTTTCAGACCCGAACACTTCGAATTGTGCGGAGAGATGAGTTTTCAACGAATTTTCGAAATAAATCGTTTCGTAGGGATGACCAAACGAAAAAGACTAGTGATCAATCCTAAATGACAGTCGACCAAACGATTCTGATCATTGGATTTTTAAATTTATTAGTATTGGTCAAGTTTCCAGACTCGAGCACTTCGAATCGTGCAGAAAGATGAGTTTTTAACGACTTTTCGCAATAAATCGTTTCATAGGGATGACCAAACGAAATCAACTAGTGACCAATCCTCAATGAGTTATGAAGTACCAAAAAATTGTATTAATTTTATCAATTAGGTTATAATAGATCTAAATAATTTATTTGTTATTAATTTTGTGAAATGAAATTCCCAAATAAGCGACGAACCTGATTTTATTGAATTAATACAATTTTGATGTTGTTTTATCGCAATAAAAAATGACCGATCGGTGACCAAACGCCAAAATGCGTTGACCAATCCTGACGTAACGATTACTTAACAACTACCTAACGAAATTTGATAAAAACGGTATGAGCTTCTTGCAATGAGGTGCTACGGGAATCTTTTTTTTTGAATTTTTCATTATTTATTCACCGTTTAATCGTAAGTGACCAAACGATAAAATCTAGTGACCAATCCTAACCATCCCATGACCAAACGAATTCAACCATTATTTTTGTCAAAACCTTTAAATAGGGTGCTAAAAAGGCGAGGTCGAATAATCGCAATCCATTCAAATGGAAATTTCAGTATAACAAATAAACTACAGATAGGTTATGTTTTGCTTTTGTCATTTTTTTGCATTTTTTTGCATACTTGCAGTGGTCAATTGGAAAGCAATTAATGTGTGCTTGATTCCTTTTTGTAGTTTGTCATTTTTGTAGTTTGTTTAATGCTGTCTGATGACGCTCATTTATAAGTGTTCAACCCTCTAAATTTTGGTAGCTTAAACTACCAGTAGTTTAAATTTATTGTGCACCCTGTTAATATCTCGTTATTGATACAGCTAGCTCGTTTTACACGTGAGTGTGTTACATAGAGCTGTAGCATTGATGTGCAACGTAGCAATTTAAAACGATAGATGTTTATAGTTTTACACATCATTTCGCTGGGTGGTGGTACCTCACTATTATTCTTGACCATCATTCGCTTTTGTTACACTTACAAATATTCTACATTTCATTCCAAATCATTTCAAATACAGTTTGGTCGTGTCTTGAAATCGACAAAAGAAGAGTAAACATAAAATAAACAAACAATTAATGATGACATTGAAACGTAAGAACAAGTTTATCTCGCATGTTGATTGTATACGTTGACCGCATTTTTAATAAATAAACTCACACCTCTGTGTATTATAATTACAGATCAGATCAATGATCTTAAAATTACGGTAATTTTTTGGGCATATAAAAAGGATTCACCCACAACACAAATGGGTTAGTGGTAAATAAAATTTTGTTTAAAAATCATGAAACTTGTGGTCTGTGTAGTTTTGTTATTTCTGGTTGTGATTGAGGTACATTGCTGTGCTTTCTTTGTTATATAATTCGATATGTAATTTATCATGAACAAATACAAATATTTAGAAAAGCTCAACCAGCCCAGCAAAAAATATTTTACGGCAGGAGGATACAGAGTCGTCATCCGCTGATGGTTCTATGTCGTCCGAAAGTAGTAGTGCTACACCGGAATCTACTTCAGAAACTAATAATGAGTCGAGTACGTCATCGACCGGCACAACGAGTTCAACATCAGCAGCACCCAGTACACCAACAAAACCGGCTTGTACATTCCAATTTTTTGGTGTATGCTGGTTTTAAGTTTAAAGTTTAGATTGTTGTCACGTGACATCCATCAATTATACAGAATATCAAATTTTTTTTACATCCAAAGTTCGTTTCTTCTCTTGTAGAATTTTTGGTATTTGGGGACGGACCAATTTTTTATGTCGCGTAAACATTTTTTTATTATAATTTAATTATAAATTTTTAGTTCAATAAATTTACAATTTTTTATTTATTATTTTTTATGTAAATATTATTATCTACTGTACATTTGTGTTTGATCGTCAGTGGCAACTATTTTCAAAAGGTTTCGTTTGTGAAGCACTGAACCAAAGAGTATTTCTCATCCTATCCCCAGAATATTGTGGGGCATATAATATTTATTACAGTTAAATGTGTATTTATCAAATCCTACGTAATGTATAGGGAGTTGAAAGCTGGCTGTGCTGAGAGTTTTGTATTATTTTGATTTAATTGGTGTTGACACGAATGTGAAATTTTTAAATCATTAAAATGTACGGTGTGTATGTGTGTGATACACCTACATATATATAAAATTCATATGGAATTGAATTTAATGTTTAATTATAAAATAATGCATATATGGAAAACTAGTAATTATTAATTACATTTGTTTATTAAAAGGTTTGTACTGTGCACAAACATAAAACGATCGAAATTTTAATTATATCCTAAGTTATATAATTGTAAAGGCGTGTTAATTAAAACGGATTTTTAACAACATAACTTAATTTTGACCATCTTTACTCCTACGTTTAACAAACAAAATCCTTATTTCGTGAAATTTGCATTAACCGATGTGCAACTTAATTATCTATTAACGGATGAAATAATTCAAATAAATTTCAACTTAGTAATGATTGGCTTAAAACTACTTAGGGAGCCTAATCTGTTGTTGCTTATTTCAATATGCGCAATTTTTTATATTGGTTTTTACTTTAATATGTTAAGCCACTATATTATACCCTTAATTTAAAATCAAGGCTAATAAATAAAACGAGTCGGAAATACAAGATACAATCGTAGTTTTAGAATAAGTTAGCAGAACCCATATCAAAAAATGATTTAAACACAATTAAAAAATTAAAGGCTAATTTTAGGCTAATTAATGGGGCAATTCAATTTTTTTGGTCCCTTCGTTCTGGAGAAAGCATTAGGATTTTCCACTTCAAAGCATTTTTTAGAAGAACCGAAATCGAAAATCGGACCAACACCGAAATTAGAACGCAAACCAAAATCTATTAAATTACAAGTAATTTTAGGCGCGTTATGGCCTTATGGGTTTTATGCTTATACTTCTGACCCATAATAATCTTCAGTTAGATTATAAATTAACTACACCATAAAGTTATAACACATCATTTTTAAAACACTTATTTTTATTTAACAATTAACAAATAATGTAAATTAAATTAAAGAAAACGCACATTAATTATATTAATTATTTAAACTGTAAGAGACCAAAACACTTATTACTGCTGAGCATTTAATAACGACTGCCCAGAAAGCCTTTACTTTTAGGACTCTTATTGAAAAAAAAACAATTTGCTCTTTTATATAGTTTGGTTTGTTTAATTTTATGTGAACTGATTTATTAAGAAAAATAGTTCCACAAAAATTAACTAAAATATCGAAAACTAGATGTCGCTAACTTTGAATTAAAAATTCAGATTTTCATTGATTGGAACAATCGGGTTACTTTGATTATGTTCGAAGTTAAATTTGACTTTTCGGTGAGTTTTGTCAGATTTTGATAGTGTCTTA
Source organism: Nephrotoma guestfalica (assembly GCA_963691935.1). Lineage (NCBI taxonomy): Eukaryota > Metazoa > Arthropoda > Insecta > Diptera > Tipulidae > Nephrotoma > Nephrotoma guestfalica. The sequence goes on from OY829913.1 coordinate 101,163,655, forward strand.
TTAACATCTTTCATCGGCTCACTTGGTAAAACATCTGTCGCGATCTCTTCTACAAAACATGCTTTGAGTCTATCGATCGAGACGTTACAATGCTTGCCCCGTATATCCAGAGTAAAATATTTATTTCGTATCGTTTGATTACCAAAAACAGGCCTTCGTATGGAGGCGTACTAACACATGAGAACACGTATTCAAATCTTTAAAAATTTGAATGTAAGAGAAGTATTCTCGGAGCTGACGTACGAATTCTGGTTGGTCCCGTTTGTTTTTGTTTTCTTCTAACATATCACTAGGAAACCGTATGGGTTCTGCAGAAGAAGTTCTGAAGTCTTCCCGATATGATGTATAGGGTTTTCCAATAAGAGTGATATGATTTCTTTAAAAGAAAAAACACACTAATTGTTAAGGAAATTGAAATGTTTTTTATTTAATGTGAAGTACAATCGATACAATTAAGTTCTGAATAAAACGTCATTCAAAGGGCCTCCACGACTTCTTCTGCAGGAACGAATTCGATGAACCCAAGTTTCGAGCACTTTTTCCACTAAATCAAATCGTATGTCATGAATAGCACGTTCAATATTGACTTGTAAAGCTTGAATAGAGTTTGGTTTATTGCTAAAGACCAATGACTTCAAATAACCCCACAAGAAATAGTAATGGTGTTAAATCACAACTTCTTGGGGGCCATTCAATATCACAATTTCGTGAAATAATCGAATCTCCAAACTTTTCTCGCAATAATTCAATTGTTGCACTTGCTGTGTGGCATGTGGCCCCGTCTTGTTGGAACCAAATGTTGTCAAGATCAACTTCTTCCAATTTCGACCATAAAAAGTTGGTTATCATCGATCTATACCGATCTCCATTGACAGTAACGGTGTTACCAGCTTCATTTCGAAAAGAATACGGACCGATGATTCCACCAGACCGAAAACCACACCAAACTGTCAATTTAGGTGAATGTAATGGTTTTTCATGAATAATTTGTGGAATTTCCTCGCACCAGAATCGACAGTTTGTTTATTTACCGCACCACTCAGATAAAAGTGAGCCTCATCGGAGAAGATGATTTTCTTAAAAAAATCGCTATCGTTTTCAAGGTGTTCCAAGGCAAAATCAGCAAATTTACGACGTTTACGGTGGTCCAATGGCTTCAGTTCTTGAGTGAGAATAATTTTATATGGATGAAAACCCAAATCCTTGCTCAAAATCCGCCAGGTTGTGGTTTGAGACAGTCCCAATTCTTGAAAACGCCTTGGAATCGACAAATTTCGGTCTTCAGCAATACTTGCCTGAACGGCAGCAATATTTGCATTACTTCGAGCAAATCTTTGTCTTATTGGCACTTCAACATTATGTAAAGAAAAGGTACGCTCAAAATTTTCAACAATTCGACGAATAGCGAGCACACTTGGACGATTATTACGACTATAAAATGGCAAAAGCGTACGAAAAGTTGCAATTGGAGAACGATTATTTTGATAATAAAGCTGAATAATTTGTAAACGTTGTTCTTGCGTATATCTCACCATGATGAAATTGTAAACATTACTGAATACTATGAAACAAAAAATGACAGATCATGACATATTACAAATGGCCGAAACGTCACTTAAAAATCATATCATTCTTATTGGAACACTCTATACATATGTATGTCCATTGTTTATTTTGATGACACATGATAGCGGCCTTCAGTGTCCGATGCCATCATTATATAAATCCTTTGCACTGTGGATGATATCCTGTTGTCCTTTTTCGTTCGAAACCCAACAATTTTGAAAATTCTGTAAATGATTCAAATTGTGAGCCTTGATTAGTTACTATTGAAACTGGAATGCCGAAACGTGAAATTCAGGTGTTGAAAATGGCTAAAGCTACAGTCTCGGTTTTGATATCTAGAACTGCTGGTGCTGCTTCTGTCCAACGAGTAAATCGATCTATTAATGTGACGCAATAACGTTGTCCTTCAGATTCTGGAAGAGGACCATTCATGTCAAGATTGGCTTCGGCAAATCTTTTAACTACCCTTCCCTTGACATGCCAAACAACATTGAGTCATTTTTAAACGAATTTATCTGTCATGGCTTTGACAGTAGCTAGAATACCTGACAGTATGGCTTCAAATGCCAATCTGCGAAAATCTGTTGAGATGTATGGACGATTTTTCCCTGTTGAAGTCTCACAATATAGAGTTATTGAGAAATTAAATGCTACCGGAATTTTTTCCAATTTTAGCGATTTATTATTTTCGATTAGTTGGGTTAATTCGTCGGTTTGTTGAACATGTGGTATAGCTTGATACTCGATGGATTCTGGCCATGATATGACTTCAGTTCTTGAAAGTGCGTCTGCTACTGCATTCTCAATACCGGAAATATGATGTATATTTGTGGTGAGTTGGCTAATGTAATCTAAATAACGGGATTGTCGAGATGCTGCCTTTTCAGGATTCTGCTGTGAACAATGTAACTTTGCGGCCTTCGGTTAGATACCGAGGCAGCGGCTTACAGTTCTCTATCATATGCACTGTAGCGTTGCTGAGTGTCTGATAATTTTATATAAAATAAAACTGCAGAGATTGCCAAACGTCCTCGATTTGTTGTAGGATAATTGCTCCAATGGCTTTGACCGATGCATTTACCATCTTTGCGAGTTTAGCATCACTTCTTACTTCCTTTTAAATAGTCGCAGAGGATGGCTTGATTGCCACCAGCATTACGAATAACAATTTTATAAAAATTCAACATGCCAATTTTTGATGACTCTGCCTCATAGATCTGGCTGAATTTGAGCTATGGTATTGGTTTTGTTCGCTTTAAGGGCATCGGTCGATTGCGGCTCTTTGGCATAGACCTGCGACTTGAAACCTCACAAGAAAAAATCTAGTGAGGTCAAATCGCACGATCTTGCTGGACAATTCACGTCACCTCTGCAAGAGGTAACCCTACCCTCAAATTGTTCATGCAGAATGTCCATTGTTGTGTCTGCTGTGCGACACGTAGCCCGGTCCTGTTGGAAACACTTGTCGTCTACCTCCATATCGTTCAATTTGAGCCAAAATAAATTGGTTAGCATCGTTCTGTAGTACTCGCCGTTGATGGTGATGGTCGCCGGTCAAAATACCCACCAAACAGCAACTTTTTGTGGATGCATTGCCACCTGATGAACCTCGTGTGGGTTGGTGTCTCATAAACGGCAATTTTGCTTCTAAACATAGCCATCCATCTAAAATTTCGCTTCGTCGCTAAAGATGATTTTTTGGCCAAAATTAGGGTCCTCGGATGTCTATGGTCATTAACTCTGACCTCCTGGGTCAGTTAGATCTTGTACGGCTGTAGGTCCAAGTCCCGACGCAAAATCCGCCAAGTTAAAGACTGTGACAGCCCAAGTTCTTGTGCACGGCGATAATTTGACCACTTCGGGTTCTCCTGTACACTTTCACGGACCGCGGACGTTGGAGAGTCGATTTTGAAGAACCACCGCGTCTGCCGTAAAATGCTTATACTAATGAACACTCATTTTGATAATAAAGTTTTATCATTTGCGCGTCCAAAATCAATCGTGTACCTTGTCTCATGGTGATTTGGCATCAGAGACTGAAAAAAACACCAGATTAGACAGACGCCATCACAGCAACATGGCTGCCACAGGCTGCCAACATCGACCCGCCAAAATTGAAAAACCCTTTACAACAATTGAAAAACCCTTTACAACGATGGTGTGATATATTCTGCAATTGTATATGACAGTTTGAGGATTTTATTTTTCGGACCAATAAGAACGATCGATTGGTTTTATACCAGTACAGTTCTAGTAATCCTATACGTTTATTTGTTGAATATATTTGTTATGATTCAATTTCAAATCAATTAAAAATTGTCAAATTACAGCACTGTGATACCAAACATAATTAAGTGTCTCGCACACAAAGATCAGCGACTTGCTGACTTATACAGTTTATGCACCTCCGGTAACTCATTTTTCAAAAGCTTTCACTTTAACCTATTTCGAGCAACCTATATAGATTCACAATAAAATTTTTAACAAAAAAATTAACTTACAGACAACATTTAACTGCCACGACGTCTCTAAAAATAATCCGTTCACATTCGAATTTTCTGCACGACATGTAATTGATTTATTGTCATCGTCAACGGTTGGCACAAACGTTAATTCCGATATTGTGGTATTGTTCAAAATATCATCTTTTGTGCGCCTCAGCGGTCGATTACCTTTGTACCATGTAATTATTGCGCTCGGTCTGGATCCCATACTCTCACATTTAATTTGATACCGTTTCTCAGCCACCACAATTTCAGGTGGATTTTTAATTTCAACTGTTAATGGTTTTACTGCAAATATGTATTGCCAACATTAAATTATGAGCTGCACATTTTTACAGCGAAGTTACGAAATTTTTTCTACTTACGATACATTTCGAGCACGTAGCTCGTTTCTTTCGGTTCAATTAATTTAGTGTTGCGCGTTTGACATGTGTACACGGAATTTAAATCACTGCGTTTGATGGCTCGCCACGACAATCGATTTTCAATCACATCACCGGAATTATGTTCATTTTCGTCGTCAACGAGATGTCCGTTGATAAGCCATCGTACTTCGGGCTGTGGCCGTCCTGTGGAATAAACATAAACTTATGTTATAGGATAATGTATTTAAGTATGTGTTCTAAAATCATATACGAGTATGCACATATAGAGATAGATTATCGTACCACACCACATTTATGTAGCTCGGTAGGCAAAAATGCAACCAAAACCAAAATGTTAACTCAAATGAATGTTTGTATGAGGCTAATTTATTGTTTCCAACCAAATTCACCCACTTCACCTGATGTTGTTGTTTTATGTTTCATAAAAAAAATGTCTACACACACCAGAAAATATGGCACAAAACAATTTTTAAGGGTAGGGGTTAGTGGGTGTGATACTTTGAGTATGGTTTCTAAGTATATGCCGTATAAAGAACGGGTACGAGGTATGAGTAAATCACATATATTTTCAGCATTTTTCTAACCGACAATTGTATCATTTGTCATATAAAGAAATTATTGTGCTTTTTATTTTTTGAGCTTTTTACTTGATTTCGTATTTTTGTTTTGTGTTACTTAAAGTCGTCATGCAAATAAATTCAACTTAAATAGGAAATACAAAAATAAGCTTTTGGTTCATCATGTACGATGGTAAGGTTATTGGCGGATTTTTGTTTGTTCGGAGGTGGTAAATACGAAACGAGTGGGTTTCTTTAAAATAATACTCGTATATGCTTTAAGGGTTTAACGGAAAATAAAATTATATGAAAGCTTCTCGTACTTATGAAAATAAATTCCTAGATTTATCACTCTAAGTCTTTCTTTGAGATTTTGTGCAAGATTTATTTTTGGGCGTGATTTGAAATGTGCGAGTGGTTGTCTTTATCAATAAAAATTAATTAATTCGAAAAGTCAAAAGGCTTTAACTTGTTGGTTCTACATATTAGGAACCTTTTACAAATATTATTTTTAAGATCAGTGAAGTTTGTTTAAAAAATTGTGACATGTTTACCGACATCAGTTTTTATAAATGATTCCCTCACCGTTTTCCTATTTTTACTGTTAGGGTCAGAAAAATGCAAAATAAAGAAAGAAATTGGCTGTGCACGCGAAGTGTGGTTGAAAGTTTTAATGTATTTCGGGTTTTCAAACCGAATACCGCGATGGCCAGTGTAAACATCTACACTCGAGTCATGCTCGAGTCCCATTCGAAAAAAGTTTTGGTGTTCACGGGAATATTTTATTTAAGCCCCTCAGCATAGTTATGAAGTAAAAGATTCTAAATAAAATTTGCAACAATACCAGTCCAGTTTTTCCAAAATTTAAGCGGAAATGACGATTTATGTCAAAAAAGTGTTTCAGTAAACATTTGGTCCCTGTACAGTCCATACGGATTGATGGCTCGGGATGAAACTTCATACTTAAGCTTTTTCCATAAATTGGGAGATCCCTGTGGTTTTTGGCCGAGATCGGTTCATCGGAAGTGGCAGTTTCCAAAGGAGCTTTTCCGTTTTTTTGCAAATATTTTGAAATGTAGACGAGTTTTGATAAAAAAAAATCTTTATTTTCCCAAATTTGGCTTCTCTACAGGCCAGGCGTATTGACTTGTATTGGAAAGCTATGCTAAGTGTCAGCTTCCGTAGGAGCTTTTTGGTTTTGAACTTGATGGTTTTCTGAAATTTAAGCTGGAATATAATGATTTTTGATTATACAGGACAATATTTATCACAAATCCGTTAGGTTAAATTTCTCGCTTTAGAAATTAAGTGTGGTGTATTCGAGATCTATGTCGAGTGTTGGCCACAACATACCAACCCTCTATTTTTTAGTTTGGCGTATAACACAGATGATTAAGATGAATCGCTCTAAAGAAAGTTACTAATGTAGATAACTTGGGTTACATGACACTTGATCTGAGCATAATGTTGGTAAAAACTGTCTTGTTTAACCAAAAAAGTCCATCCCTAGTTAGAAGGCGTTTACGTTGTTATTTACGGTGGACTGATTCGGCTAAAAATCAGTGGGACATCCATAATTATGACCGAGATTTTGAAATCGACGTTATTTTCGAATTATCTTGTTTGGCTTTAATGCAAACTCATTACCTTTGGAATGTGCTTTTGTTATATCAAAATACAGCAGATACCTTTTCTAATAGGGACTCTCTAAATATTATGTTTTAGCTTTAAAATGTTAATAAATTAGGGTTTTACTGCACGGTTCTAAATTTGTTCTACATCCAAAATTTTATCAAGTCTCTGTAAATAAATTTTGGTTACATTAAATACCTTTTTCGATATCATATACTCGTAAAGCTAGATTATTATCATTGTATTTTATAGGTTAGAAGTGTCAAGCTCAAATGGATATATTTCGCTCGTACATAAAACTTGTGTAACACCAATAAATACTTAAATCAACCCCTGCAACGAATTCATGTTGAATTTAATTAAGATTCATTTGTGGGTTGTATATGCATGCACGCGCGAATTCAAATGCAGCTATACATAATTTACTTTATTCGACATACCCGCATGTCTACGGGTATAATATGCAAACGGCGAATTAGTTAAGTTGTTAAAATCCCTCTTATAAATTGGTATGTTCGTATAAGTGCCTTCGTGCAAATATAATTTACTTGTGCAAATGGAGTGACTGTTGATTGAGTAACATGGCTTATAATTATTGGTATTAATTTTGTTACAAATGCAATTTTGTGCTTTTCAGTTGTATCCAAGCATTGAATTCAGTTCCATAATGAAATATAATTATCATAAAGAAATAACTGTAAGAACAGGTATACATACCACCAACCACCCGACATGTTATGGTTAAATTTTCACCCTCTTGTTTTGGTCCAATTGTGGTTCCGTTCAATTGGCGCCCCCATCGATCCAAAATTATTGGCTGCTCAGGTAGGACTAAAAATAAATAGAAGTTTAGTTTAGATTATATTTAGTATTTCATAAATTGTAACTTACTTATAACAGATAAATTGTATCGAAAACTTTGTGTTTGACTAGCTCGGAAATCGATTCGGCATCGATATATTCCTTGATCGTGACGTTTGATTTCCTGGAATAGAAATTTTATAAATTATTTATCATTAATTGAAAGAATTTCGTCGGTCTTAATTGTGGTTTATTGTGTAATTTTATATTAAATCGATCAATAGTAAATTTAAAATTCTAGGCTATTCCTTTGACATTTTTTTAGCATTCAATGATAAAATTAGCTCTGTCAATCCAACGATCTAGCGGACATTGGTATGAGCATACCAATGCATCAGGTAATGCGTTTCTTCTCAGATGAACGCATATCTGGCTTTTGTTATAGGTGATAATAAACGGTGAACTATCTAGTGGATTCCTTTTAATCATACGTTATTTTGACTCTTACAGATGTTTCGCGCTCAAAATATTATTTAGAACGCAGTATCATATCTCTGTGGTTCGAAATGAACAGATTTACGCTTGATCAACGTTGGGAAATATTAAAAACTTATTTCCAAAGTGAGTGCTGTTTTGCCGTAACAGTGAGAATTTTCGGCCGTAGTGAAGCACCAACCACATCTGCTATACGTACATTTGTAAAGAAAGCTCAAATCGTAAAATTAAAAAAAAAACAAGTGATTGAACTTAAAATAAAAAATTAGTCAGCAAAGCTGATGAAAAAAATTAAAAAATTTTATTGTTGAAATTTGGGTTCAAAATGATTATAGGTAATGGAAATGGCATATTCAGTAAGAAATTAACGGTTGGTTGCAGGTGGAAAGCGCGGTTATTGAAAAGGTTCGTATTTTGAAATCCGGTTATATTATGCCTTCGAACTTGGATTACAGGAGAATGAGGCGACTTATTGCAATAACTTAAACGCTGGTCTACTTACAATTGCCTAATTAATCCAAAATAACCGATAAATACCGAATCGGTGACAATAAATTTTATCCGCTCAAAATAAGTAAGGCTAACCATCAGGGATTTGTGCAAAAAATTGAAAAAAAATTATTGTTGAAATTCCGGCTCAAAATGGTTATAGGTAATGGAAATGGCATATTCAGTAAGAAATTAACGGTTGGTTGCACGTGGAAAGCGCGGTTATTGAAAAAGTTCGTATTTTGAAATCCGGTTATATTATGCCTTCGAACTTGGATTACAGGAGAATGAGGCGACTTATTGCAATAACTTAAACGCTGGTCTACTTACAATTGCCTAATTAATCCAAAATAACCGATAAATACCGAATCGGTGACAATAAATTTTATCCGCTCAAAATAAGTAAGGCTAACACCATCAGGGATTTGTGCAAAAAATTGAAAAAAAATTATTGTTGAAATTCCGGCTCAAAATGGTTATAGGTAATGGAAATGGCATATTCAGTAAGAAATTAACGGTTGGTTGCACGTGGAAAGCGCGGTTATTGAAAAAGTTCGTATTTTGAAATCCGGTTATATTATGCCTTCGAACTTGGATTACAGGAGAATGAGGCGACTTATTGCAATAACTTAAACGCTGGTCTACTTACAATTGCCTAATTAATCCAAAATAACCGATAAATACCGAATCGGTGACAATAAATTTTATCCGCTCAAAATAAGTAAGGCTAACCATCAGGGATTTTTGCAAAAAATTGAAAAAAAAATTATTGTTGAAATTCCGGCTCAAAATGGTTATAGGTAATGGAAATGGCATATTCAGTAAGAAATTAACGGTTGGTTGCAGGTGGAAAGCGCGGTTATTGAAAAGGTTCGTATTTTGAAATCCGGTTATATTATGCCTTCGAACTTGGATTACAGGAGAATGAGGCGACTTATTGCAATAACTTAAACGCTGGTCTACTTACAATTACCTAATTAATCCAAAATAACCGATAAATACCGAATCGGTGACAATAAATTTTATCCGCTCAAAATAAGTAAGGCTAACCATCAGGGATTTGTGCAAAAAATTGAAAAAAAATTATTGTTGAAATTCCGGCTCAAAATGGTTATAGGTAATGGAAATGGCATATTAAGTAAGAAATTAACGGTTGGTTGCAGGTGGAAAGCGCGGTTATTGAAAAGGTTCGTATTTTGAAATCCGGTTATATTATGCCTTCGAACTTGGATTACAGGAGAATGAGGCGACTTATTGCAATAACTTAAACGCTGGCCTACTTACAATTACCTAATTAATCCAAAATAACCGATAAATACCGAATCGGTGACAATAAATTTTATCCGCTCAAAATAAGTAAGGCTAACCATCAGGGATTTGTGCAAAAAATTGAAAAAAAATTATTGTTGAAATTCCGGCTCAAAATGGTTATAGGTAATGGAAATGGCATATTAAGTAAGAAATTAACGGTTGGTTGCAGGTGGAAAGCGCGGTTATTGAAAAGGTTCGTATTTTGAAATCCGGTTATATTATGCCTTCGAACTTGGATTACAGGAGAATGAGGCGACTTATTGCAATAACTTAAACGCTGGTCTACTTACAATTGCCTAATTAATCAAAAATAACCGATAAATACCGAATCGGTGACAATAAATTTTATCCGCTCAAAATAAGTAAGGCTAACCATCAGGGATTTTTGCAAAAAATTGAAAAAAAAAATTATTGTTGAAATTCCGGCTCAAAATGGTTATAGGTAATGGAAATGGCATATTAAGTAAGAAATTAACGGTTGGTTGCAGGTGGAAAGCGCGGTTATTGAAAAGGTTCGTATTTTGAAATCCGGTTATATTATGCCTTCGAACTTGGATTACAGGAGAATGAGGCGACTTATTGCAATAACTTAAACGCTGGTCTACTTACAATTGCCTAATTAATCCAAAATAACCGATAAATACCGAATCGGTGACAATAAATTTTATCCGCTCTGTTGCGGATATAGCAACATTTCGTTATTCATCCAAAATAAACTAACATGTACCAATTAATATTTAGATATTCTCAATTGTAACACTTAATTATATTAGAATTTATGATTGTACATATTTATAATTTATAATTATTTCATAATTTCAATTACTTATTATCAATTAGACTGCCATCTGCAGTACATTAATCTAGCAATGAATTGTACCTTGAATAATATACCATTTTTCTTTATTGTTAATTAGAGTGCCATCAGCATTAAGTATATAGCACTGTAGTATTGAATATCGTTTGATGTGTCTTGACTATATAAATTCAAATTGTTATTCAGCGGGTTAATATTTTTTTGTATAATTAGTAAGATTAACCAATCATGGAAAGACACAGTTTTTTTAGAGTAACTAACCAATCAAATAAAAGGATCTCCTTTTTTGTAGAAACCAGATAGTTACATTATAAGTCGATCATTGTACATCAACCGAGGTTTACTAATTAAATAAACTTAATTTAAAACAAATTGTGAATTTTAGTGAGTTTTGCAAGTGAAATAAAGTTGTGCAAAAAGAATAAACAGAGTTTGTGAAGTAACCTAAATTCAGTGAAGTTATACAGTCCACATCGAACCATCGAGCTATTCATTGGTCCTTCGAGCCGGATCGCCGTTCCAGTAACCGAATATTGGAAAAGCATATCGTAGCGGAAGGTCATCGGCAGAAATAGAAACGTGGTATCAAAGCGTCTAGGTCGAATCAACCGTTAAAGTCAGATGAGTATAAATTCTTGATTTAACTTAAGACTCACTAAATAAATTTGGTTTAATAATTAAATATATAATAAACCCAACCAATTTAATTGATTTGTTCGTTGCGATTCTAATCAAATTGTGCAAACCGTGTGCATAATTCTGTATAGACAACAACAAATTGCTATACGCACCATTAACTGTATAATCAATACCAAGATTGTTATACTAATTATATGCATTATCAATACCGAAATTGATAATGACATAGAGGGTGTTAAGAGAATCTAATAGATCATCTTACATTCAATACCTTCACCAATATCAATTTGATATACAAACAATTAATTATATTTGATCAATCATCGAATTATTATAATCAAAATTAATCGCGATTTACCAGGGTACAAGTCAGTTTAGAAAATATAATTAAAACAACTCGAAAATTTGTATAGTAATACTGAATGCCCAACTCGATCACAGTACCGTAAGACGAAGTGGTGCAGTGGATTAGCGTGCGGTACAAAATCGCAGAGGCTTAAGTATCTCGAGTTCGATCCTCGTACAAACCAATATAATTAAAATTTATCGAATTTAAATTTAACCAGATTTTTAAGAAACTGATCGCCAAATCAAATTTAAGTAACAAATAAAAAAAAAAATAAAATTTTGAAACTCCAATATATAGATATATATAGAATCAAATATATATAATAACCAAGTAAGTGTTGTGTGGATTAGTGTGGTGCATAGTCTTAGCGTTTCCAAGTATCTCGAGTTCGAAACTGGATCAAATTAATCAATTTTCATAAGGGTAAATAAAGTTTGTGTGAAAGAACGAGCAAAATGGAGGCGTTAATCAAAAAACGAAGCATAGTAAAGGGCCTGTTAACAAGAATGGAAAAGTACTCATTAGCCTTGAATGATGAATCGTGTGAAGAGGAAACTAAGGAAAAGGTCAACCGGCTAAGGGTGCTATTGCAGAATTTTGTCGATTTAGAGGATCAGATATTTGATCATGATCCGAGTGAAAAATCAGAAAGAGAAAAGAATTCGAGGAGCAATGTTACCGCGTGATCTCAAAACTGAATAAATGGTTACGTCGAAAGTCTTTTTCAGCCAACTCGAACAATCAGTGGAACCAGACGAATGATGCAACAATGAATTCGTCGCAACCAGGAGCTCAAGGGGAGTTCAAATTACCAAGAGTCAATATTCCTTTTTTTTCGGGTGATTATCGGGAGTGGCAAAGCTTTTTCGACCTCTTCAATAGTATGGTGCACGAAAATCAATCACTTTCAGCAGTGAGGAAATTCCAGTATTTAAAGGGGCAACTCAAAGGCGAGGCAAGCAATCTTTTGAAACATTTGTCAGTAACCGAGGCGAATTATATAGAGGCGTTCCAGAAACTGTGTAAAAGATACGACAGAAGAGGTATAATTGCAAACTCCTACATCAAACTATTTATGGAACAACCCACTATTCGTCAAGCCAACGCATCAAATATAAGAAAACTATTGGATACATCAGATGAAGCCACTCGCGGGCTGAAGGCATTGGGAGCTGAAGCAGAATCAAGGGATACGTGGTTGCTGTACATATTGATAAATAAGTTAGATGACGAATCAAAGCAACTTTGGATGAGACAAACAAGTGATAAAGAATTTCCAACCATACAATCTTTCTACGAATTTCTGACAAGCAGAGCAGACGCACTTGAAGGGGTAAGCCTAACGAATAAAGTTTATCAATCCAAACCAGGTACATTCGTCAAGGGCTTCCATGTAAAAGCAGATATCACGTGTCCGGTTTGTCACAATAACAACCACCAACTATTTGAATGTACTAAATTCAAATCAATGAATATCGTCGAAAGAAGGGATTTGATAAAAACTGACGGACGCTGCTTTAATTGTTTAAATAATAACCACAGCGTGTATAACTGCCGATCACCGAAAAGGTGTCGTATTTGTTCGAAGAGACATCATTCGCTGCTACATTCGGAAGAATTGACGAAGAATGTATCCGCCAACAGCAATGTACTATCACCAGAAAATCCAGAGACATCCCAGAAGCAATCACAAGCACAGGCTCGAGCGGTAGAGAATTTAAAGACCAGGCAACTAGAAGACAGTCATAATCACAAGGTAACTACAAATCATTCTCAAAGCGCCATCAATCAAACTTTTCTACCAACAGCAGTTATAAAAATAAAAGACAGATTCGGAGAATGGAAATTATGCAGGGCTCTGCTAGATTCTGGTTCTCAAGTATCGTTTGTGAGTGAGAACCTAGTTCAACAACTGCAACTATCAAGATCAAACGCACGTATATGTATTAGTGGAATCGGTCAGACAAAGGCAGGAACTACAAGGGGTAAAGTCACAGTCTGCATATCATCACGCTTCGAACCAAGGGAAGTTGAAGTAGAGTGCCTAATAATCCCCAAAATAACATCATACCAACCAACCATTTTAATCGAAAATAACATATTTAATAAATTAGAAAGCTTATCCTTGGCTGACCCCTCTTTTAACCAGTCCAATAAACTCGATGTTCTCTTGGGAAGCGACCATTTCTTCGGGTTAATGAAAGAAGGCATCGTACATTTAACCAGTAGTGGACTAACAGCACAAAATACCGTATTTGGGTGGGTTATTGCCGGATCAATTTGTAACAAGAACATTAACCAACAAGTAAAGAATCTTAATAGTCTACATTGTGAGCTAGATGTAGACAAATTACTTCAGAGATTTTGGGAATTAGAAGAAACCTCACCTACGAGATCTTCATCAAATTATTCAGAGGAAGAGAAATACTGCGATGAGTTTTATAACCAAACGACTACACGACTAGGAGATGGAAGATTTGTAGTTAAGCTTCCATTCAAACAATCATTTACACCACTGAGTTTAGGAAATACAAATCGCGGAGCATTGAGAAGACTTGAAGCAATGGAGAGGAAATTCCGAAAAGATCCACAATTTAAAACATCATATGTCAAGTTTATGGAAGAATACGCCGAACTCAACCACATGAAAGAAGTTCCAGCAGATGAGTTAAACCAAACCAAAGGAGTATATTACCTTCCTCACCATGGAGTACTTCGAGAATCCAGCTCTACAACGAAGTTAAGAGTTGTTTTCGACGCATCATTCAAGTCATCAAATGGAGCTTCACTTAACGATTGGTTGATGGTCGGACCAACTGAATATGAGCCACTTACATCTATTCTCATGCGATTCCGCATTTATGAATTTGTATTTACAGCAGATGTCGAGAAAATGTTCCGACAAATAGTATTACACCCGGAGCATAGAGATTATCACAGGATACTATGGCGGAGTGATCCAAACCAACCACCAAAACATTACCGACTTACGACGGTTACCTATGGAACAGCATCAGCACCATATCTTGCAACACGGTGTTTACAAGAAATTGGAAACAGATTAATGACCAAAAACCCGATGATCGCAAGGAAATTATTACACGACTTTTACGTAGATGACTTCATGTCAGGTTGTCACACCACCGAGGATGCTTACGAAATCCAAGAATCTATTACCGCCTACCTCAAGTCCTATGGATTTCATCTGCGTAAATGGTCATCAAACTACGCTCTTTTATTAGAAAAGATCCGGCCAGAAGATAGAGAAAACGTTCCATTAAAGATAGAACAAGGGGAAGCATACATCAAATTGCTTGGCATTCAATGGAACCCCATCGACGACCAGTTTCAGTTCAAGGTTTCAGTTAAAAACGAATCTGTTGGAACGAAGCGAGAAGTACTCTCTCAATCGGCACGAATTTTTGATCCAATGGGTTGGCTGGCTCCAATTGTTGTGACTATTAAGATCCTGTTCCAAAGTTTGTGGTTGTTAAACTTGAACTGGGATGATCCATTACCAACAATTGAAGCAAGAGAGTGGCGATTGATCAAAGAAGAACTACCAGAACTTGAAAGAATAAGAATTCCCAGATGGTACGGAACGAAAGAGGATCAATTTGAGCTACATGGTTTTTGCGACTCATCAGAAAAAGCATATGCTGCGGTCGTTTATTGCAGATGTGTGGATCAAAACGGCAAAGTAAGGGTTACACTAATGACATCTAAAACTAAGGTGACTAAGGTGGCTCCGTTAAATCAAATTTCTATTCCACGGCTTGAACTATGTGCCGCAGCATTATTAGCAACAGTAAACAAATCCGCTAAGGAAGCATTGGGAGATCCAAACCTGAAGACAACATTATTGACCGACTCCACGATAGTTCTAGGATGGTTATCTGCACCACCAAGAAGATGGAAAACATTTATAGCAAATCGAACAGCGGACATTCTAACTAAAACATCAAGAGAATCGTGGAATCACGTCGATTCACAGAACAACCCAGCAGATTGCGCATCGCGTGGGATGATACCATCGAAACTAGTAGCACATCAATTATGGTGGCAGGGGCCTCCTTGGTTAAGTTTATCACGAGAACACTGGCCAAACCAAGATTTAAAGCATGATAAATTCGAATTGATGAAAGAAGAAAGGAAAGCTAAGACATCAGTACTGACTACAATACCACTAAACAGCGACACTATACTACAAAATCTGGTCAACAAGATATCATCAAGCAGCAAAATTATACGAGTACTAGCCTGGGTCTTCAAATATTTAGAGAATCTTAAATCAAAATCTGACTTGAAAAACCGGAGTGAATCGGTGCTGACAGTAAATGATCTCAAAGGTAGTCGAACAAGAATTTTCACGTGGCTACAAGAAGAATATTTCATCATCGAGATAAGCGACATCAGATCAAAACGCCAACAATCAAAGAAGAGCAAAATTCGCTGTCTAAATCCGTTCATCGACCACGAACATTTATTGAGGGTAGGAGGTCGCATCGAAAACGCAGCTGCGGACTATGATACCATACATCCTATAATATTGCCGAACTGCGATTTCACCAAAATGATGATACGAGATTTACACGGAAGACACCAGCATGCTGGAGCTTCATTGCTAACCAGTATCATACGACAACGATACCACATATTGAATTGCAGACGTCTTGTGAAGGAAGTGATTAAGCGATGCAATAGATGTCGGAGATTTAATACGAAATCGAATTACCAGTTGATGGGAAATCTACCGACCGATCGCGTCCGTTACGAAACTCCCTTTTTAAAGATCGGTGTTGACTATGCGGGACCATTGCAAATGAGGCAGATTTACGGCAGGTCGAACCAAAGATGGAAGGCGTATCTTGCAATATTCGTTTGCATGGCAACGAAGGCAGTTCATATTGAAATTGTTTCAAATCTAACAACGGCAAATTTCATAGCAGCATTACATAGATTTGTGTCACGTCGTGGAGTGTGTAGCGACATCTATTCCGACAACGGTTCAAACTTCATTGGCGCAAACATCGAACTACGAGAAATTGGAGAATTCTTAAAAACTCATTCTAATCATATTCTTTCAGTTCTCGCTTCAGAAAACATAAATTGGCATTTCATTCCCAGTGCGGCACCTACGTTTGGAGGGTTATGGGAAGCAGCAGTCAAGTCATTTAAATACCACTTTAAACGCGTAATGGGCAATACAGTGTTCACGTTTGAAGAACTCAGCACCATAGCAACTCAAACAGAAGCAGTATTGAATTCACGTCCATTATGTGTGCTATCGGATGATCATATGGATGCACTAACACCCGGACATTTATTAATTGGAAGACCAATCAATCAAATACCACAACCACAATTATCCGAAGTCAAGATGTCACATCTCTCTCGTTGGCAACTTATGCAGCAAATGATACAACATTTTAGTAACCGATGGAAAATGGAGTACCTGACTTCATTACATAAAAGAAATAAATGGCAAACACCAGGCGAATCAACTAAAATCGGGGATATTGTACTGATTCGAGAAGAAAATCTTCCACCGACCAAATGGTTATTAGGGCGAGTTGAAGAAGTTCATCCAGGACGAGACGGTACTACAAGGGTAGTAACCATAAGAACGAAAACCGGAAACTTGAAAAGATCAGTTAACAAACTGACAAAGTTAGCAACGAGGTGAATTGAATCAACTGATTCAAGGCGGGCGGTATGTTGCGGATATAGCAACATTTCGTTATTCATCCAAAATAAACTAACATGTACCAATTAATATTTAGATATTCTCAATTGTAACACTTAATTATATTAGAATTTATGATTGTACATATTTATAATTTATAATTATTTCATAATTTCAATTACTTATTATCAATTAGACTGCCATCTGCAGTACATTAATCTAGCAATGAATTGTACCTTGAATAATATACCATTTTTCTTTATTGTTAATTAGAGTGCCATCAGCATTAAGTATATAGCACTGTAGTATTGAATATCGTTTGATGTGTCTTGACTATATAAATTCAAATTGTTATTCAGCGGGTTAATATTTTTTTGTATAATTAGTAAGATTAACCAATCATGGAAAGACACAGTTTTTTTAGAGTAACTAACCAATCAAATAAAAGGATCTCCTTTTTTGTAGAAACCAGATAGTTACATTATAAGTCGATCATTGTACATCAACCGAGGTTTACTAATTAAATAAACTTAATTTAAAACAAATTGTGAATTTTAGTGAGTTTTGCAAGTGAAATAAAGTTGTGCAAAAAGAATAAACAGAGTTTTGTGAAGTAACCTAAATTCAGTGAAGTTATACAGTCCACATCGAACCATCGAGCTATTCACGCTCAAAATAAGTAAGGCTAACCATCAGGGATTTTTGCAAAAAATAGTTATAGGTAATGGAAATGGCATATTTAGTAAGAAATTAACGGTTGGTTGCAGGTGGAAAGCGCGGTTATTGAAAAGGTTCGTATTTTGAAATCCGGTTATATTATGCCTTCGAACTTGGATTACAGGAGAATGAGGCGACTTATTGCAATAACTTAAACGCTGGTCTACTTACAATTGCCTAATTAATCCAAAATAACCGATAAATACCGAATCGGTGACAATAAATTTTATCCGCTCAAAATAAGTAAGGCTAACCATCAGGGATTTTTGCAAAAAATTGAAAAAAAAATTATTGTTGAAATTCCGGCTCAAAATGGTTATAGGTAATGGAAATGGCATATTCAGTAAGAAATTAACGGTTGGTTGCAGGTGGAAAGCGCGGTTATTGAAAAGGTTCGTATTTTGAAATCCGGTTATATTATGCCTTCGAACTTGGATTACAGGAGAATGAGGCGACTTATTGCAATAACTTAAACGCTGGTCTACTTACAATTGCCTAATTAATCCAAAATAACCGATAAATACCGAATCGGTGACAATAAATTTTATCCGCTCTGTTGCGGATATAGCAACATTTCGTTATTCATCCAAAATAAACTAACATGTACCAATTAATATTTAGATATTCTCAATTGTAACACTTAATTATATTAGAATTTATGATTGTACATATTTATAATTTATAATTATTTCATAATTTCAATTACTTATTATCAATTAGACTGCCATCTGCAGTACATTAATCTAGCAATGAATTGTACCTTGAATAATATACCATTTTTCTTTATTGTTAATTAGAGTGCCATCAGCATTAAGTATATAGCACTGTAGTATTGAATATCGTTTGATGTGTCTTGACTATATAAATTCAAATTGTTATTCAGCGGGTTAATATTTTTTTGTATAATTAGTAAGATTAACCAATCATGGAAAGACACAGTTTTTTTAGAGTAACTAACCAATCAAATAAAAGGATCTCCTTTTTTGTAGAAACCAGATAGTTACATTATAAGTCGATCATTGTACATCAACCGAGGTTTACTAATTAAATAAACTTAATTTAAAACAAATTGTGAATTTTAGTGAGTTTTGCAAGTGAAATAAAGTTGTGCAAAAAGAATAAACAGAGTTTTGTGAAGTAACCTAAATTCAGTGAAGTTATACAGTCCACATCGAACCATCGAGCTATTCACGCTCAAAATAAGTAAGGCTAACCATCAGGGATTTTTGCAAAAAATAGTTATAGGTAATGGAAATGGCATATTTAGTAAGAAATTAACGGTTGGTTGCAGGTGGAAAGCGCGGTTATTGAAAAGGTTCGTATTTTGAAATCCGGTTATATTATGCCTTCGAACTTGGATTACAGGAGAATGAGGCGACTTATTGCAATAACTTAAACGCTGGTCTACTTACAATTGCCTAATTAATCCAAAATAACCGATAAATACCGAATCGGTGACAATAAATTTTATCCGCTCAAAATAAGTAAGGCTAACCATCAGGGATTTTTGCAAAAAATTGAAAAAAAAATTATTGTTGAAATTCCGGCTCAAAATGGTTATAGGTAATGGAAATGGCATATTAAGTAAGAAATTAACGGTTGGTTGCAGGTGGAAAGCGCGGTTATTGAAAAGGTTCGTATTTTGAAATCCGGTTATATTATGCCTTCGAACTTGGATTACAGGAGAATGAGGCGACTTATTGCAATAACTTAAACGCTGGCCTACTTACAATTACCTAATTAATCCAAAATAACCGATAAATACCGAATCGGTGACAATAAATTTTATCCGCTCAAAATAAGTAAGGCTAACCATCAGGGATTTTTGCAAAAAATTGAAAAAAAAATTATTGTTGAAATTCCGGCTCAAAATGGTTATAGGTAATGGAAATGGCATATTCAGTAAGAAATTAACGGTTGGTTGCAGGTGGAAAGCGCGGTTATTGAAAAGGTTCGTATTTTGAAATCCGGTTATATTATGCCTTCGAACTTGGATTACAGGAGAATGAGGCGACTTATTGCAATAACTTAAACGCTGGCCTACTTACAATTACCTAATTAATCCAAAATAACCGATAAAAACCGAATCGGTGACAATAAATTTTATCCGCTCAAAATAAGTAAGGCTAACCATCAGGGATTTTTGCAAAAAATTGAAAAAAAAATTATTGTTGAAATTCCGGCTCAAAATGGTTATAGGTAATGGAAATGGCATATTCAGTAAGAAATTAACGGTTGGTTGCAGGTGGAAAGCGCGGTTATTGAAAAGGTTCGTATTTTGAAATCCGGTTATATTATGCCTTCGAACTTGGATTACAGGAGAATGAGGCGACTTATTGCAATAACTTAAACGCTGGCCTACTTACAATTACCTAATTAATCCAAAATAACCGATAAATACCGAATCGGTAACAATAAATTTTATCCGCTCAAAATAAGTAAGGCTAACCATCAGGGATTTGTGCAAAAAATTGAAAAAAAATTATTGTTGAAATTCCGGCTCAAAATGGTTATAGGTAATGGAAATGGCATATTAAGTAAGAAATTAACGGTTGGTTGCAGGTGGAAAGCGCGGTTATTGAAAAGGTTCGTATTTTGAAATCCGGTTATATTATGCCTTCGAACTTGGATTACAGGAGAATGAGGCGACTTATTGCAATAACTTAAACGCTGGTCTACTTACAATTACCTAATTAATCCAAAATAACCGATAAATACCGAATCGGTAACAATAAATTTTATCCGCTCAAAATAAGTAAGGCTAACCATCAGGGATTTTTGCAAAAAATTGAAAAAAAAATTATTGTTGAAATTCCGGCTCAAAATGGTTATAGGTAATGGAAATGGCATATTCAGTAAGAAATTAACGGTTGGTTGCAGGTGGAAAGCGCGGTTATTGAAAAGGTTCGTATTTTGAAATCCGGTTATATTATGCCTTCGAACTTGGATTACAGGAGAATGAGGCGACTTATTGCAATAACTTAAACGCTGGTCTACTTACAATTGCCTAATTAATCCAAAATAACCGATAAATACCGAATCGGTGACAATAAATTTTATCCGCTCAAAATAAGTAAGGCTAACCATCAGGGATTTTTGCAAAAAATTGAAAAAAAAATTATTGTTGAAATTCCGGCTCAAAATGGTTATAGGTAATGGAAATGGCATATTCAGTAAGAAATTAACGGTTGGTTGCAGGTGGAAAGCGCGGTTATTGAAAAGGTTCGTATTTTGAAATCCGGTTATATTATGCCTTCGAACTTGGATTACAGGAGAATGAGGCGACTTATTGCAATAACTTAAACGCTGGCCTACTTACAATTACCTAATTAATCCAAAATAACCGATAAAAACCGAATCGGTGACAATAAATTTTATCCGCTCAAAATAAGTAAGGCTAACCATCAGGGATTTTTGCAAAAAATTGAAAAAAAAATTATTGTTGAAATTCCGGCTCAAAATGGTTATAGGTAATGGAAATGGCATATTCAGTAAGAAATTAACGGTTGGTTGCAGGTGGAAAGCGCGGTTATTGAAAAGGTTCGTAGTTTGAAATCCGGTTATATTATGCCTTCGAACTTGGATTACAGGAGAATGAGGCGACTTATTGCAATAACTTAAACGCTGGTCTACTTACAATTACCTAATTAATCCAAAATAACCGATAAATACCGAATCGGTGACAATAAATTTTATCCGCTCAAAATAAGTAAGGCTAACATCAGGGATTTTTGCAAAAAATTGAAAAAAAAAATTATTGTTGAAATTCCGGCTCAAAATGGTTATAGGTAATGGAAATGGCATATTAAGTAAGAAATTAACGGTTGGTTGCAGGTGGAAAGCGCGGTTATTGAAAAGGTTCGTATTTTGAAATCCGGTTATATTATGCCTTCGAACTTGGATTACAGGAGAATGAGGCGACTTATTGCAACAACTTAAACGCTGGTCTACTTACAATTGCCTAATTAATCCAAAATAACCGATAAATACCGAATCGGTGACAATAAATTTTATCCGCTCAAAATAAGTAAGGCTAACCATCAGGGATTTTTGCAAAAAATTTAAAAAAAAATTATTGTTGAAATTCCGGCTCAAAATGGTTATAGGTAATGGAAATGGCATATTAAGTAAGAAATTAACGGTTGGTTGCAGGTGGAAAGCGCGGTTATTGAAAAGGTTCGTATTTTGAAATCCGGTTATATTATGCCTTCGAACTTGGATTACAGGAGAATGAGGCGACTTATTGCAATAACTTAAACGCTGGTCTACTTACAATTGCCTAATTAATCCAAAATAACCGATAAATACCGAATCGGTGACAATAAATTTTATCCGCTCAAAATAAGTAAGGCTAACCATCAGGGATTTTTGCAAAAAATTGAAAAAAAAATTATTGTTGAAATTCCGGCTCAAAATGGTTATAGGTAATGGAAATGGCATATTAAGTAAGAAATTAACGGTTGGTTGCAGGTGGAAAGCGCGGTTATTGAAAAGGTTCGTATTTTGAAATCCGGTTATATTATGCCTTCGAACTTGGATTACAGGAGAATGAGGCGACTTATTGCAATAACTTAAACGCTGGTCTACTTACAATTACCTAATTAATCCAAAATAACCGATAAATACCGAATCGGTGACAATAAATTTTATCCGCTCAAAATAAGTAAGGCTAACATCAGGGATTTTTGCAAAAAATTGAAAAAAAAAATTATTGTTGAAATTCCGGCTCAAAATGGTTATAGGTAATGGAAATGGCATATTAAGTAAGAAATTAACGGTTGGTTGCAGGTGGAAAGCGCGGTTATTGAAAAGGTTCGTATTTTGAAATCCGGTTATATTATGCCTTCGAACTTGGATTACAGGAGAATGAGGCGACTTATTGCAATAACTTAAACGCTGGTCTACTTACAATTGCCTAATTAATCCAAAATAACCGATAAATACCGAATCGGTGACAATAAATTTTATCCGCTCAAAATAAGTAAGGCTAACCATCAGGGATTTTTGCAAAAAATTGAAAAAAAAATTATTGTTGAAATTCCGGCTCAAAATGGTTATAGGTAATGGAAATGGCATATTCAGTAAGAAATTAACGGTTGGTTGCACGTGGAAAGCGCAGTTATTGAAAAAGTTCGTATTTTGAAATCCGGTTATATTATGCCTTCGAACTTGGATTACAGGAGAATGAGGCGACTTATTGCAATAACTTAAACGCTGGCCTACTTACAATTACCTAATTAATCCAAAATAACCGATAAAAACCGAATCGGTGACAATAAATTTTATCCGCTCAAAATAAGTAAGGCTAACCATCAGGGATTTTTGCAAAAAATTGAAAAAAAAATTATTGTTGAAATTCCGGCTCAAAATGGTTATAGGTAATGGAAATGGCATATTCAGTAAGAAATTAACGGTTGGTTGCAGGTGGAAAGCGCGGTTATTGAAAAGGTTCGTAGTTTGAAATCCGGTTATATTATGCCTTCGAACTTGGATTACAGGAGAATGAGGCGACTTATTGCAATAACTTAAACGCTGGTCTACTTACAATTACCTAATTAATCCAAAATAACCGATAAATACCGAATCGGTGACAATAAATTTTATCCGCTCAAAATAAGTAAGGCTAACATCAGGGATTTTTGCAAAAAATTGAAAAAAAAAATTATTGTTGAAATTCCGGCTCAAAATGGTTATAGGTAATGGAAATGGCATATTAAGTAAGAAATTAACGGTTGGTTGCAGGTGGAAAGCGCGGTTATTGAAAAGGTTCGTATTTTGAAATCCGGTTATATTATGCCTTCGAACTTGGATTACAGGAGAATGAGGCGACTTATTGCAACAACTTAAACGCTGGTCTACTTACAATTGCCTAATTAATCCAAAATAACCGATAAATACCGAATCGGTGACAATAAATTTTATCCGCTCAAAATAAGTAAGGCTAACCATCAGGGATTTTTGCAAAAAATTGAAAAAAAAATTATTGTTGAAATTCCGGCTCAAAATGGTTATAGGTAATGGAAATGGCATATTAAGTAAGAAATTAACGGTTGGTTGCAGGTGGAAAGCGCGGTTATTGAAAAGGTTCGTATTTTGAAATCCGGTTATATTATGCCTTCGAACTTGGATTACAGGAGAATGAGGCGACTTATTGCAATAACTTAAACGCTGGTCTACTTACAATTGCCTAATTAATCCAAAATAACCGATAAATACCGAATCGGTGACAATAAATTTTATCCGCTCAAAATAAGTAAGGCTAACCATCAGGGATTTTTGCAAAAAATTGAAAAAAAAATTATTGTTGAAATTCCGGCTCAAAATGGTTATAGGTAATGGAAATGGCATATTAAGTAAGAAATTAACGGTTGGTTGCAGGTGGAAAGCGCGGTTATTGAAAAGGTTCGTATTTTGAAATCCGGTTATATTATGCCTTCGAACTTGGATTACAGGAGAATGAGGCGACTTATTGCAATAACTTAAACGCTGGTCTACTTACAATTACCTAATTAATCCAAAATAACCGATAAATACCGAATCGGTGACAATAAATTTTATCCGCTCAAAATAAGTAAGGCTAACATCAGGGATTTTTGCAAAAAATTGAAAAAAAAAATTATTGTTGAAATTCCGGCTCAAAATGGTTATAGGTAATGGAAATGGCATATTAAGTAAGAAATTAACGGTTGGTTGCAGGTGGAAAGCGCGGTTATTGAAAAGGTTCGTATTTTGAAATCCGGTTATATTATGCCTTCGAACTTGGATTACAGGAGAATGAGGCGACTTATTGCAATAACTTAAACGCTGGTCTACTTACAATTGCCTAATTAATCCAAAATAACCGATAAATACCGAATCGGTGACAATAAATTTTATCCGCTCAAAATAAGTAAGGCTAACTAACCATCAGGGATTTTTGCAAAAAATTGAAAAAAAAATTATTGTTGAAATTCCGGCTCAAAATGGTTATAGGTAATGGAAATGGCATATTCAGTAAGAAATTAACGGTTGGTTGCACGTGGAAAGCGCGGTTATTGAAAAAGTTCGTATTTTGAAATCCGGTTATATTATGCCTTCGAACTTGGATTACAGGAGAATGAGGCGACTTATTGCAATAACTTAAACGCTGGTCTACTTACAATTACCTAATTAATCCAAAATAACCGATAAATACCGAATCGGTGACAATAAATTTTATCCGCTCAAAATAAGTAAGGCTAACATCAGGGATTTTTGCAAAAAATTGAAAAAAAAAATTATTATTGAAATTCCGGCTCAAAATGGTTATAGGTAATGGAAATGGCATATTAAGTAAGAAATTAACGGTTGGTTGCAGGTGGAAAGCGCGGTTATTGAAAAGGTTCGTATTTTGAAATCCGGTTATATTATGCCTTCGAACTTGGATTACAGGAGAATGAGGCGACTTATTGCAATAACTTAAACGCTGGTCTACTTACAATTGCCTAATTAATCCAAAATAACCGATAAATACCGAATCGGTGACAATAAATTTTATCCGCTCAAAATAAGTAAGGCTAACCATCAGGGATTTTTGCAAAAAATTGAAAAAAAAATTATTGTTGAAATTCCGGCTCAAAATGGTTATAGGTAATGGAAATGGCATATTAAGTAAGAAATTAACGGTTGGTTGCAGGTGGAAAGCGCGGTTATTGAAAAGGTTCGTATTTTGAAATCCGGTTATATTATACCTTCGAACTTGGATTACAGGAGAATGAGGCGACTTATTGCAATAACTTAAACGCTGGTCTACTTACAATTGCCTAATTAATCCAAAATAACCGATAAATACCGAATCGGTGACAATAAATTTTATCCGCTCAAAATAAGTAAGGCTAACCATCAGGGATTTTTGCAAAAAATTGAAAAAAAAAATTATTGTTGAAATTCCGGCTCAAAATGGTTATAGGTAATGGAAATGGCATATTAAGTAAGAAATTAACGGTTGGTTGCAGGTGGAAAGCGCGGTTATTGAAAAGGTTCGTATTTTGAAATCCGGTTATATTATGCCTTCGAACTTGGATTACAGGAGAATGAGGCGACTTATTGCAATAACTTAAACGCTGGTCTACTTACAATTGCCTAATTAATCCAAAATAACCGATAAATACCGAATCGGTGACAATAAATTTTATCCGCTCAAAATAAGTAAGGCTAACCATCAGGGATTTTTGCAAAAAATTGAAAAAAAAATTATTGTTGAAATTCCGGCTCAAAATGGTTATAGGTAATGGAAATGGCATATTCAGTAAGAAATTAACGGTTGGTTGCAGGTGGAAAGCGCGGTTATTGAAAAGGTTCGTATTTTGAAATCCGGTTATATTATGCCTTCGAACTTGGATTACAGGAGAATGAGGCGACTTATTGCAATAACTTAAACGCTGGTCTACTTACAATTGCCTAATTAATCCAAAATAACCGATAAATACCGAATCGGTGACAATAAATTTTATCCGCTCAAAATAAGTAAGGCTAACCATCAGGGATTTTTGCAAAAAATTGAAAAAAAAATTATTGTTGAAATTCCGGCTCAAAATGGTTATAGGTAATGGAAATGGCATATTAAGTAAGAAATTAACGGTTGGTTGCAGGTGGAAAGCGCGGTTATTGAAAAGGTTCGTATTTTGAAATCCTGTTATATTATGCCTTCGAACTTGGATTACAGGAGAATGAGGCGACTTATTGCAATAACTTAAACGCTGGTCTACTTACAATTACCTAATTAATCCAAAATAACCGATAAATACCGAATCGGTAACAATAAATTTTATCCGCTCAAAATAAGTAAGGCTAACCATCAGGGATTTTTGCAAAAAATTGAAAAAAAAATTATTGTTGAAATTCCGGCTCAAAATGGTTATAGGTAATGGAAATGGCATATTCAGTAAGAAATTAACGGTTGGTTGCAGGTGGAAAGCGCGGTTATTGAAAAGGTTCGTATTTTGAAATCCGGTTATATTATGCCTTCGAACTTGGATTACAGGAGAATGAGGCGACTTATTGCAATAACTTAAACGCTGGTCTACTTACAATTGCCTAATTAATCCAAAATAACCGATAAATACCGAATCGGTGACAATAAATTTTATCCGCTCAAAATAAGTAAGGCTAACCATCAGGGATTTGTGCAAAAAATTGAAAAAAAATTATTGTTGAAATTCCGGCTCAAAATGGTTATAGGTAATGGAAATGGCATATTAAGTAAGAAATTAACGGTTGGTTGCAGGTGGAAAGCGCGGTTATTGAAAAGGTTCGTATTTTGAAATCCGGTTATATTATGCCTTCGAACTTGGATTACAGGAGAATGAGGCGACTTATTGCAATAACTTAAACGCTGGTCTACTTACAATTGCCTAATTAATCCAAAATAACCGATAAATACCGAATCGGTGACAATAAATTTTATCCGCTCAAAATAAGTAAGGCTAACCATCAAGGATTTTTGCAAAAAATTGAAAAAAAAAATTATTGTTGAAATTCCGGCTCAAAATGGTTATAGGTAATGGAAATGGCATATTAAGTAAGAAATTAACGGTTGGTTGCAGGTGGAAAGCGCGGTTATTGAAAAGGTTCGTATTTTGAAATCCGGTTATATTATGCCTTCGAACTTGGATTACAGGAGAATGAGGCGACTTATTGCAATAACTTAAACGCTGGCCTACTTACAATTACCTAATTAATCCAAAATAACCGATAAATACCGAATCGGTGACAATAAATTTTATCCGCTCAAAATAAGTAAGGCTAACCATCAGGGATTTTTGCAAAAAATTGAAAAAAAAATTATTGTTGAAATTCCGGCTCAAAATGGTTATAGGTAATGGAAATGGCATATTAAGTAAGAAATTAACGGTTGGTTGCAGGTGGAAAGCGCGGTTATTGAAAAGGTTCGTATTTTGAAATCCGGTTATATTATGCCTTCGAACTTGGATTACAGGAGAATGAGGCGACTTATTGCAATAACTTAAACGCTGGCCTACTTACAATTACCTAATTAATCCAAAATAACCGATAAATACCGAATCGGTAACAATAAATTTTATCCGCTCAAAATAAGTAAGGCTAACCATCAGGGATTTTTGCAAAAAATTGAAAAAAAAATTATTGTTGAAATTCCGGCTCAAAATGGTTATAGGTAATGGAAATGGCATATTCAGTAAGAAATTAACGGTTGGTTGCAGGTGGAAAGCGCGGTTATTGAAAAGGTTCGTATTTTGAAATCCGGTTATATTATGCCTTCGAACTTGGATTACAGGAGAATGAGGCGACTTATTGCAATAACTTAAACGCTGGTCTACTTACAATTACCTAATTAATCCAAAATAACCGATAAATACCGAATCGGTGACAATAAATTTTATCCGCTCAAAATAAGTAAGGCTAATAACCATCAGGGATTTGTGCAAAAAATTGAAAAAAAATTATTGTTGAAATTCCGGCTCAAAATGGTTATAGGTAATGGAAATGGCATATTAAGTAAGAAATTAACGGTTGGTTGCAGGTGGAAAGCGCGGTTATTGAAAAGGTTCGTATTTTGAAATCCGGTTATATTATGCCTTCGAACTTGGATTACAGGAGAATGAGGCGACTTATTGCAATAACTAAACGCTGGTCTACTTACAATTGCCTAATTAATCCAAAATAACCGATAAATACCGAATCGGTGACAATAAATTTTATCCGCTCAAAATAAGTAAGGCTAACCATCAGGGATTTTTGCAAAAAATTGAAAAAAAATTATTGTTGAAATTCCGGCTCAAAATGGTTATAGGTAATGGAAATGGCATATTAAGTACGAAATTAACGGTTGGTTGCAGGTGGAAAGCGCGGTTATTGAAAAAGTTCGTATTTTGAAATCCGGTTATATTATGCCTTCGAACTTGGATTACAGGAGAATGAGGCGACTTATTGCAATAACTTAAACGCTGGTCTACTTACAATTGCCTAATTAATCCAAAATAACCGATAAATACCGAATCGGTGACAATAAATTTTATCCGCTCAAAATAAGTAAGGCTAACCATCAGGGATTTTTGCAAAAAATTGAAAAAAAAATTATTGTTGAAATTCCGGCTCAAAATGGTTATAGGTAATGGAAATGGCATATTAAGTAAGAAATTAACGGTTGGTTGCAGGTGGAAAGCGCGGTTATTGAAAAGGTTCGTATTTTGAAATCCGGTTATATTATGCCTTCGAACTTGGATTACAGGAGAATGAGGCGACTTATTGCAATAACTTAAACGCTGGTCTACTTACAATTGCTTAATTAATCCAAAATAACCGATAAATACCGAATCGGTGACAATAAATTTTATCCGCTCAAAATAAGTAAGGCTAACCATCAGGGATTTTTGCA